>JAYESA010000059.1:0-729267 GCA_036927795.1 Iris macrosiphon | reverse complement strand
TAATATATTTGTTTCCTTATAAAATCTTGATACAATCTTTTTCTATATTACATGTTCTATTGTCGATACTCGTTATACAAGAACCTGTCATCAAACCAGCATGGAATACCTTTGCAAGTAGTGTGAGTGGGATATGGGAGGGTGTCGGAGCAGTATTTTGACCATTCACTGCTGAGATGGAACCATTGGGGTTTGGGACCCAAAATGCAAGTCTTTATTATTGCTATACACTGTCCCGTAAGAAGTCACCATCTGAGGCCTTTGCCTATTTGCCTCTCAATCCAATGAAAGATGAATCATGCAGCTATCTGAGGGCCTTTGCCTCTCAATCCAATGGAAGATGAATTGGGTACCTTTGAATCCTCTTGGAGGAAATTGCCAACAGTTACATCTAATTGTGGACATAACACTAAAGATAGGTCTGACTCTGAGAAAGGGACTTCTCTGATGCAATTCATATGTATCTTGATTTTCCTAACTATGAGCCATTTGACTTTACAAAGAGAGACATGTTGGAAAAAGTTTCAATGCTTGTGGTGCCTGGCCTTGTTTTCTTTGTGGTAAGAAATCTTATACAGAATGCATGCCTCTGCTTTCAGATATAGAGAAATTCTTCCTAGTAAACATGTTTTCGAAGCTCAATATTATTGCTAATCTCTATCCTATTGTAGTGGTACCAAGTCCATAAAAATTTCCTAATTGCTTTATATATGCAAATTGAGGTTTGGTATAACCGTAAGTGTTGGTTCTTGCATATCGAGAATTGATCCTATCTAGACCCTATATGTAGTTAGAGCCTTTATGGAATTTATTCTCCCTTTTTATGTATGAACCTTGTAGAAATTAACAAAGGCCTCAGATAGCATCCTTAGTCCTAGCTTATAATGAATCCTCTTCACCCCCATCCTGATGTGCTTCACCCTCATCCTTGAGATGCATGTAGTCATCTTTATGTTCGCGGGGAGATGGGTGCAATGGACAACTGGATGGCTTGGTAGTAGACTTCTATACCTCTGCAGGGCAGGTGCTCTTTACTCTTGAGGCCTTGTCTTCTATCATCTTTCTTAAGTTTGAATGTATAAGTTCCTCTCCTCTTGGTATGGTATATCTTGTACTGTAAAACCATTTTTTGCATTATAATACAATATTTACTCGTTTACTTGTCGTAGTTTACAGGATGGATGATATTCTAGAGGACCAGAGGATATACCGATTGGGGAATTTGGTGAGTCCTATTAGTTCCTCTAACTTTTAAGTTTTAACAGGTAAATACTAAATAGTCACTATTAATCACTTGAGTTAATTATTTAGGACATATTGACCCTGGATTTACATGTATGACATGCTTTAAACCTTTTATTTATGGATGCTTCCTCCAGCTTATGATTTTTAGATGCTAATTGTTAAATACTGCCTTTTTCTCAGTGCTTATTTTTGATAACATGCACGCTACTAGCGATATTAGCAAAATTTGAATGTTAACGTTGATTGTTATTGTATATTGTTGACTCTTTAAATGTTCAGTAGTCCTTACTGTCGAGCAGGTATGGATATGGTACATAAATTATAAAATATGAATAGAAATCATTCACCGAGCCATTGTCACTTGAATTCTGTACAAAGTAACTTCAATATGATATTGAACACATCACTGAATATACATGTATACCGATACTTCAATGCTATATATATATATATATATATATATATATTTGTTTGTGGGTCGGTGTGTGTGTGTGTGTGTGTCGGTGGGTGGGTGGGTGGCGCCGAGCAGATAAGGAGGTGGTGGCAATGGAGTATGCATGTATCCCACATAATTCATTAAATGAAATAGAATGCAGGAATGATAACAAAGGCGCACAATATGCGTCCATATTGTGTTATGTGCCAATGGACATTGTAAGATGATACTATAGGGATTTTTAAATTGCATTAATCTATGTGGCATGTTAATCAAAAGAGTTCCATAATAATCCAAAAAACTGGAAGGAAAAAAAAGGGTCACATATTGGACTTTATTGATAGTTTGATACTTCTAATTCTGATGGTTACAGACCACGCCGTTCAAATGATATTGGACGGCTATGTTTTCTATTGTTCTCATCATGGAAGAATACATTTTATATTGTTCTCATGGTTTGTTATAATGCCTGGATCTAAGAATATTAAAGTTTTGGAACCGTTTTTAGATTCATGTGCATGTTATCCGGGCAAGTTGTTGCTAGATACTTTCTTTCTTCTCAGTTCATGAGAACTTTTGCATTGTGGAAATGCTAGTATATAGAGATGTTATTCATAGAAGCAGCTATAACGTGTTTCTTTTGTCCTAGTTACAGATGCTGCCCATTTCATCGGAGCTGGGTTCCAGGGTTTTGGTATTTTCAGCAGTCAACAGTGTTTCGGACTGGGTGTTTCATGGTCAACAAAACCTGACTGAATTGTATGCAGGTTTGAAATTTAATGTCAGGGACAGATGGAGGTTGTCTAAGTGCTTTTGGCCCAAACATAACAATTTGTTGGCTTGGGTCTAGGTTTGATTGGACCCACCTGATTTACATTCCTGCAAATTTGCATTGGGGCCTGGCCTTTATCAATGGATAGAGCTGAATGGAAGAAAAGGATTTATGTACCCGATCCCAGGATTAAGATGTTTTTGATTGATGTCCTAATTGAACACATGAAAACCTCTTTTTAAATAGTTTCATTTTTACTGTTGCAAAGCATTATGTTTTTTTTCTTTTCTGGATTGAGTGATGTCTGTTGGAGGTTGTAGATTTAGCAGTGTCTGCCTCTGACATCTCCAGGATTGATGTCAACACTTTCAACTATGTCAAACCCTTTATCAATTTTTGCGGTCTTGGTTTGTTGTGTCATCCTTGTCGTGTCCATTGATCTTTGTCCTGTCTTATTTGTTTTTTGGTAGGCTATGCTGCATGTATGTGAATACAATACAAACACGAAACTGAACTTTGCATATCATAGTGCATTTTGGCCGTGTACACAAGGACAAGATACGATATTGTACCAATTTTGGAGTATCCTTGCTTCCTTGTTTGTGGGACTCCTTGTGACTCGTGTTCTTAGGTTTAAGAATTTGGATGATTTTTTTGGCAATATGCTGATGAGCAACTCTACGCAGGATCGACTTTGTTGTTGCAGAAGGTAAGTTAAATAGCCTTGGGTAACTAAAAAATTCAATTCTTCCTTTGAATATTCACAATTACATGCATCACCACATGGTTATTGTCATTTTTTTCCCCTTCTGATACTCAACTAAACTGGAACTTTTTCATATCATCTTAAACAGCGAGACGACCAATTTGATCTCAAACCGATCTCGCAACAGAAAACAAGCCAAACCGTCAGAACCTGACGTATTGGATGGTTTATGAAGTGAGTGCAACACCACTCTACAATAAGGGCCGAGATGGCAGAAGAAGGTGCTGGGCTACTGTATGTATTGTGCATGGAGACAGTGAAGAAGAGGAGGTTGCCCAAGAATCCACCAATTTTAAAGAAGGAAGGAATACTCAACATGAAGGATGTGACTGTCCTTTGGCTACCTGGCAGTCGCAGGAAGGAGGATGTAAATAAAGACGGAATCCTCTGTATTGGCATAGAATGGTGTACTCAAGGAAGGTAAACCTAGCGATGGAGAGACTGATGGGAAGCTAAAGGAGGTGAGATGGAAATCAGTTTTCCTTTATATTCAGCATTGTATTTCCGATGTCTCCTCTTTTCAAATGTAAAGAAAGGGTAGAACAGTTTCTTCCTTGTTTAAGGAAATATTTTTTGGTCGAAATGGTTCTCCATAAATCACTTCACGTGAGTTTATAAATGTGTTACTTAACAGTACTTGCAATTTTGATTATGATTTCCATGCATGTCCCAACAGGTGTACTTATTGAGAAACACTCCCTCAAGTTGTGCTTTCGTTGTTGTTTTCTGACTAATGAACGGTTTGAGTTCCCCAGGCTCTTTCAGAGTATCGCAAGTATTGCAAAAACTAGCCATTTTGATTGAGCTATTTACTTACAGTATAATTATCTTTTGCTTGAATATATATACATCGACAAAAGAAACCTCTGAAACTTATGGCAGGATGTTCATATCAGATGGTTCTTCTGCTCGGATGTCGGAATCACTTATGGCTACTCTGTTTTTTAGTTGAAAACTTGCAGTTTACTTCCCCAGCACCAGAAATTGCTGAAAAGTAAGGAGTCACCTATAAATAGATAAATCTTGGAAAAGGTGCCGACTATGCTCCACTCTTCTTAAGCAGAGAAGAAGGGTTGGGTTGGTTCAACTGCCCAGTGTTTTCCTGAGGTTGAAGTCATGCCCCATAAGGAACAAGAAAGAATGTCACATAAATCATAAATAGCTTTTCCCTCCATCATAAATAAAGGTCAGCTGAAGTTTTATCACAAGAGTTGCTTAATGTTTTTCGAAATAGTAATCGTTGTCTTATCTTTTTTGACTGTTCAAATTAGATCAAAATTTTACGAAAAAATGAATAGTTTATGAATATAATTTAAACGGTAAAGGTAAAAGTACTAATCGAACAACTGTTATTTCGGAGAACATGTAGGATGTTTAAGAACGGACACCTCTCTCTCTCTCTCTCTCTCTCTATATATATATATATATATATATATATATATATATATATATATATATATATATCCCGAAGCCGCGGTCCAGTGGTTAGGTCTGAGGACATCAGGCATGACGGACGGGGTTCGAACCAGTTCGATCCACAGTGCTGGCGGGCAGGTAAGTAGAGAGATGGGTGTGTGTGTGTATACAAAAGAATGGGTTAGTCTATGTATCACGAGACATCTTTTGGTATATTAGCAGGGACGGAGTTATATTATGGCTTGGGTGCGTACATAACTTTTATTAGAGTATGTGATTATGTTCTTGGCCCTCTAACCACTCAATCCTGGCTCAGTCCATGCATATTACCAACAATGCTATGTAGCTTATTGAGCAGAAACTTTTTCAATTATATTCTAAAACACCCTTCAATGACATAACAAACTGTTGGTATATTATAATGTATTAGGAGGTTTTATGTAAGATGGAGAATTGTAAGAATATATATATATATATATATATATATATATATATATATATATATACAACCAGGAGATTATAATAAGAATAGAACTCCAAATATTCTACATGGTATAAGAGCACAAATCCTAGCTGCCACAAACCTTAACCGCCAAATCCTAGCCGCCGCCACCACTGCCGCACCGCTCGTCCACCGCCGCCGCACCGCTCGCCTAGATCCGATGGGAGAGAGGCATGATCGGGTCTAGGAGAGGACGAAGAGGACGAACGTGAATCGTGGGATGGATGTGAGATGATCGGAGAAGAGGAGGATCGATGGAGGAGATCATCAAGAAGTTGGACCCTACGGAGATCACAATGTTGATGAAGCTGATGAAACTGTCGGCTGGTGAGAGCGCGACACGAGCACTGGCGAAGTTGGAGCTTCCCTCCATCGATCTGAAGCTTGATAGACCGGCCACCTACCTGAGTTGGTCACGACGGGTGAGGAGAATCCTCGGAGGGAAGAACCTGGAGTGTTTCTTGTCAGGAGAAAAGACAGAGCCGGATGAGGGCTCGGCAGGACGCGACGAGTGGAAGTCTACTCATATGGTGATATACATTTGGCTCATCAATTCTTTAGTCCAGTCGATCGCCGCCACAATGGATGGCCTTGAGATGGTAAATGACGTGTGAGAGAAGTTGAGGAGGACCTACGATGGTGTGAGAAATAACTTGAGGGTTTTCCAGATTAATGGGGAGATCGACGATACCGTACAGGGAGAGAAGAGCAGGAGTATGCCACGGAGTTGGAGCGTCTGTGGTTGGATTACGATCACTCCTCAGATCGGACGAGCTGCGAGGACCCGAAGTGTAAGGAGAGACATGTATGTCTGCAGGAGAGGACGATAAAGTTTCTTAAGGGGCTGGCCGCAGTGTTTGTTCAGAGGACATCACTATTTCTAGCCCAACCGAAGATCCCTACACTTGAGGAGGCTATCTCGGCCATGATCCAGGAGGAGACTCGCATCAAGCTGCAGGCAGGGACATGTGGTACTCCTGAAGTAAAGTCAGCACTGACGGTTGCCAATTCAGACGGCACAGGACTTAAGGGAGACCCATGGCAGTGCTACAACTTTTGGGAGGTGGGCCATTTGAGATATGTTTCACCAAACCATCCAATGAGGGAGATTCAGGTGATGGATGTGGACAGTTTGGAGGACGTGGCCGTGGTCGTAGGGGTCGACGAGGTGGTCCAGGAGGTTATCGGGCGAACCTGCTGGTAGCAGAAGGCGAGAAGGGAACTTATGGCGCCTATACTGAGGAGGATCAGGCAATGCTGGACATGCTGGAGGTACTCAGGAGAAAGCAGAGAGCGTCAAGCGATGGCGACATGAGAAGTGGGACTGATGAGGCGTCCACCTCAGTCTTCGCCAGAGGCAACGCTGCCATGTATGCCCATATATCGGAAGGTACTGACTACTCACTCGCCCTTGCATCTATGTCTTCCCTTAGATCGTCGGACTGGATTGTCGATTCGGGTGCGTCTCGACACGTGACAGGGAATGCTAGTGAGTTCTCTTCCTACACTCACCTAGCATCGGCGGACAACATTCAAACAGCCGATGGTACTTTTCAGACAGTGGTCGGTAAGGGGACTGTCGATTGTATATGTTCAGTAAAATTATCCAATGTTTTGCATGCTCCTTCTTTTCCAGTCAGTCTTTTGTCCATTAGTTCTATAATCCTCCAACTAAAATGCATTGTCTCTTTTGATATTCCTAAGGTGATCTTCCAGGAGAAGGAGACAGGACGAAGAATTGGGACTGACACTTGCATGATGGACTGTGGTACCTGGATCGGGAAGGGCTAGATTCGGCATTGGTGTCTGTGGCAGAGAGGAAAGGAATGGGAGGACCGAAGATGAGTGCCGATGATACACTGATACTCCACCACATGCGGTTGGGGCACTCCTCTTTTGGTATTTTGAGTAGGTTGTATCCATCTATTTATGATAAAGCAAATAAGGAGAAACTAATATGTGGTGCATGTGATTTAGGCAAACTTACTAGGAGTTCATATGTTAGTGCGGGCCATAGGAGCTCTTCTGTTTTTGATATTATACATTCTGATGTTTGGGGGCCGTGCGCCACAACTACTATGAATTTTTACAAGTATTTCGTTTCTTTTATTGATTGTTCCTCTCGTGTCACCTGACTGTATTTAATGAAGAATAAGAGTGATATCTTTGTCTGTTTTTGGGATTTTTATAAACATGTCTAGACTCAGTACAGAGCAGTGGTGAAGGTACTAAGGTCTGACAATGGGACATAGTATACCAACAAAGAACTTAAGGAATATCTGTCAGCCCAAGGGATACAACATCAGACCACATGTGCATACACACCTGCACAAAATGGAGTGGTAGAAAGGAAAAACAGACACCTTCTGGAGGTGGCAAGGAGCATGATGATCGCCATGAATGTCCCACAGGGTCTGTGGGGGCATACAGTGTTGACAACAGCTCAACTGATCAACATGATGCCCTCGAAAGTACTGGGATGGAAGTCTCCATGTGAGATATTGCAAGAAAATAATAGTGGGATACTCCCGCTGAAGGTGTTTGCTGCGTATGTTTTGTGAATGACAACAGACCGTTTGTTGGAAAACTTGACCATAGAGCAATCAAGTGTGTCTTCGTGGGCTATTCGGCGACTCAGAAGGGGTACATGTGCTGGAGCCCAGTAGAGAAGAAGAGGTTTGTGAGCATGGATGTTCACTTCAGGGAGCTTGAGCCATACTACCGCCAGGAAGAAACCTCATCCATGGACAACTCACCTGACACTGAGAGTATGAGGCGAGAGAGGGAGATTGGTAAGAGTTTGGTGACCGATTTAGGAGTATGGCATGGAGGAACGGTTGAGGAGGAAAGTGAAGAGGAACAGGGAGAGGAGATGAGAGGTGTTAGGCCCACGGCTCAGGGGGAGTTACTTACCTACAGCAGGAAAGGGAAGCAAACTGTAGGACCAGTACCTATAGTCCCTATAGTGCCAGTGCCAAGTCCCTTGCCTGCGTCCGTCTCGACTCCTGAGACACCTACACCATCACCACCAGATTTTCCTTCAGGTGATATCATTCTTCCTACCTCTCCCACACCATTGTACGGAGGACCACTCGCAGCAATACGAGAATTTCTCCTGATAGATATGGTTGGGACCTTACTCAGTTTGTTTCATATGATAACATCTCTTCTTCTCATGGAGCATTCATTGCGTCTTTGGATATTATTACTGTACCTAACAATTGGCAAGTTGCCAAGAACGATCCAAAGTGGAAAGCGACGATGCACGAGGAGTTATGGGCTCTTGAGAAGAACCACACTTGAAAACTAGTAAAACTGCAAGAGAGGAAAATGGCAGTCGGATGCAAGTGGGTCTTTACTGTGAAGCAGAACCCAGATGGATAGGTTGAGCGCTACAAGGCTCGACTGGTGGCAAAAGGATATAGTCAGGCGTACGACATTGACTACGACGAGACTTTTGCATAAGTGATGAATATGAGCACCGCCAGAACCCTGATTTCTTTGACAGCGAATGGTGGATGAAAGCTACACCAACTGGATGTGAAGAATGCGTTTCTTCATGGTGATCTAGTGGAGGAGGTGTACATGGAGATACCACCAGGATTCTACATTGATAAGACAGTGGACAAGGTCTGCAGGATGAAGAAGTCCCTCTATAGACTGAAGCAGTCTCCTCGAGCGTGGTTTGACAGATTCATGAGGGCGATGATAGGGATGAGATATCGGCAGATCAACCCTGATCACACTGTATTTTTTCGTCAGAGTGGAGGCCACATCATCACGCTTGCGGTGTATGTGGACGATATGATTATCACAGGAGATGATGAGCAGGAGATTGTCCGACTCAAGGGGAAGCTTGGCAAGGAGTTCGAGGTGAAGGACCTTGGCCTTCTTCGGTACTTCCTTGCAGTTGAGATTGGTCGAGAAGTAGATGAGATTGTTCTTTCTTAGAGAAAGTATGCACTGGACCTTCTCACAGAGACATGGATGTTGGGATGCAAACCTGCAGCGACACCGATCAATCAGAGGTTCAAGCTGGGTACTGTTGAGGCTAGAGAGCCAGTTAACCGGGACAGATACTAGAGACTGGTGGACAAGTTGATCTATTTGAGCTACACACGTCCTGATATCTGCTTTGCAGTGAGTGTAGTGAGCCGCTACATGTATGACCCAAGAAAGGGTCATATGGACGCAGTGTACCAGATTATGAGATACTTGAAGGGTGCCCTCGAAAGGTGGCTGATATTCAGGAAAAATGATCACGTGAGCATCGAGGGCTACTGTGACTCTGACTGGGCTAGCTGTGCTGATGACATGAGGTCTACCTCGGACTATTGCATATTTGTAGGAGGCAACTTGGTCTCTTGGAGGAGTAAGAAGCAGTCAGTGGTGGCCAGATCGACAGCTGAAGCGGAGTACAGAGCTATGGCAAAGCTATATATATATTCAAGAGATTATAATAAGGATAGAACTCCAAATATTCAACACAAACATCACAATCCTCATAAATACTACACCCTCACTACTACTACATTACCGTACCACTGTTCCTTTCTTTGAGAATGGGGAGGGCAAAGCTAATGATCTCCTCCTCCATGAGAGCCATCCAAGAGGCCTTCGTGATCAGCCTCAAACCAATGAGCCACACCTGCATCAACAGTATCGACACCTACTCACTCAATCAAGAAGGCGAAGAAGATGAAAGGAAAGAAGAAGAAGAAGAAGAAGAAGAAGAAGAAAACATCTTCCCTTCCATTTGCCACTCTCCTTCCTCCACCTCCTCGCTGGTCTCTGACAGGCTATTCTTCTCGCCAAGCACGACCAAGTCCATAATGGAGGAGGCCGGGACCAGATCATTGATAAGGTATCGCGAGGAGGAGGAGGAGGAGTGCAGTTCTAGTGGCAGCTTCTGCAACGAGAGCATTGTAGTGGTCACTGCCTCGGCCGATCCCTACACGGACTTCAGGGCCACGATGGCGGAGATGGTGGAAGCTCACGGGATGAGGAGGTGGGAGCAGCTCCTGGAGCTGCTGCAGTGCTACCTGAGGCTCAACGAGGAGAAGGACCACGGTGCCATAGCTTTGGCATTCGTGGATTTAGTTACCACTTTGATGGCTCCGGCCAGGCCAACTCCTTTCGTTCATCAAGTTTGACTTAGTTTTGGGTTCTGATAACTAAATCTTCATTTGTTCTATTTTCTGCACTCATTTGTTTGAGAACATGCATTTTCTTCATTAATAAGACAGTACAGCTTCATCTTTTTTTGTCCTTATAGATACCTTCATGGATTGATCAAGAACTAATCACCCTCTTATCTTACCTGTTTGTAAATTTGGCTCTCTTATCAGTGTGCTTGGAAACCTTTTTGGGGGAGAGGAAAATTTGAGAGAAAAGAAAATGAAGGAAGGTAAAATAAAAGTAATTTTTCTTTTTTTGGAGGACCAATAGAGAATAAAAAGGTAAAAAAATAAATAAAGATATAATTACTATTTAGTCATTGATTTTCGCAAATCATAACTTATTTTTTTGAAGGATAGTTGGGTAAAAAAAGTTATTTATTTTTTGATATAAAAAAAAAATTTGATACTTCGAGCCGAAATCGTGGATACTGTCGATAGTGCCGATACACATACTCATAGGAAGGGTCCGATTTCGATATCAATACTATTAACCTTGCTATTTTTCTTCTTCGTAAAATAGTACATCTGTTTTTGTCCTTCTAGATACCTTCATTGGTTGATCAAGAACTAATCACCTCTTACCTATTTTGTAAATTTGGCTCTCAATTAGAGCGTGTTTGGAAACTTTTTTGAGAAGATAAAATTTTGTAGGAAAGGAAAATGAAGGGAGTAAAATGAAAGTGACCTTTGTTTGGATGACTAAAAAGTAGGAGGAAAAAAATACAAAAAATATAAAGATATAACTACTATTTAGCCATTGATTTTTTCAAATCATAACTTATACTTATCTTTTTGAGGTATAGTTGGGTTAAAAAAAAGATATATTTTTTTATACAAAAAAATTTGATACTTCAATCCGAAACTTCGTGGGTGCAACAAAAAGTTATTTTGTCGATATTGTCGATGTACATACTCATACGAAGGGTTCGATTTCGATATCAATACTACGAATCTTGTTGTTGTTTTTGGAAAAAAATTTATGCTCCTTTTTTTTGGATATCCAAATATATAAAATGAATGATTTTTTTTTTTTTTTAATGATCCCTGATGTTTAGTGTTAACTTGTGAATGAGTGTAGAAAGGTAAAGGGAGATGGGAATGGGGATAGGATTGGGTGGGTTTTTGGTGGGGTAGTTGAGAAACCCTATGGATCATGGACACTGCCATAGTCCAAGAAGGGCATTGGTGCATTGTGCAAGAATAGTGCTTCGCACTTTCCCATACCACAAACTTGTATGCTCCAACAAAGTTGTATTCTGTTTGCTTCTCCCGCGCTATCTCTGTCAAATGTCCATGAGCTTGTAGGGAACAGTAAGTAGTATTACAATTAGGTAGGGTTGAGCATTATTCGGTTTTTGGACTGAAAATTAAACTGAACCGAATAAAAAATTTGATCCAGTTTAAAAAAATTTGGTTCGGTTTCGATTTTGAAAATACTAATTTTTTTTATTTAATTTCGGTTTTGAATTTCGATTTCGGTCAAAAATTAAAAACCGAATAAGATTTCTAAAATTATATAAATACTCTAATTCTATGCATATTTTGTGATTAAAAATATGTATATTTTGAAAATAATAATTATATGTATATGTTTTGAAGTCCAACTTAAGACAACTTTGAAATACAACAAATGTGTGTATAAAATTATAACTTTTAATATAATTTAACTACGATTCCAATTTTGAGTCCGATTCATAAAACAATAACAATGTTCAACCGAACAAACCGAATAACCGAGTAGCTTATTCGGTTCGATTTCGGTTTTGACTAATTTTAATTCGGTTTCGGTTTTAGATTTTTAGAATTTCAATTTATTTGATTTTGACTATTTCGATTCGGTTGAAACCAAATAAACCAAATCCTCACCCCTACAGTTAGGGGCCATTGGTTTCGAACACCTTTTATATTTACCGACTTGTGGGCCAAAGTGGGTCGAACACAAAACTGAGGCAACATGCGTGAAACTTCAATATTTAGCCTTATGCAGTGTGCGTATGAAAGTTTAATGGATTTATATTTGACTACTTAGATCTTATATATAAACTAGTAAATTTACGTCCATTACACGTAAAATAATTTTTCTTCTTCTGATATTAATGTAAAATGATTTAAATTAAGATTTATTATATATATGTTTATATTTTAATTAGAATTTGTTATATATTTGATTATATTTTAATTATAATTTGTTATGGAGATATTTTTACTTTTCATAAAGAGTCTTGAAAATGTTTAGCGGTCTGAGCATATATCCTCACGCAATTAAAAATTTACAAAAAACTTAAGTAATAGTTAATTACTTAATATTATCTAATTATAAACAAACATCTCTTCTAACTCATGTGGTTAAGGTGAGACGTATTCTCCTAGGTTGGTAGGATTCGGGTTCCTAGATTGTTATTTAAAACAAATTTAATTTTTTTCAACATTTTTTTATATAATATTTTTTAAAAAAAAATAATTAATTGATGATATACATACGACTTAGACGGCTCAATTTTAAGCTGTTTTGAAGCCACCTTATATTAGTTGAGATTTAGTTTATGTTAATTAAGTTGGATAAAGTGATGTACACTATGTATAGATCATTCCAAAATGAAAAAAAAAAGAACTTGTTGGCCAGAACGGGATGTCATACATAATATAGTAACGCGTGTAAATAGCAGCAGTTATCCATCTTCATAGGTAGAGTATTGGACACGGGTACCCTTATTTTGAAAATAATTATACGGTGTATTTTTATTTTAAAAATAATATAAAGGAGTAATTACACTAATCATTCTTATTTTTTCCGCAATAAGAATATTTCGTGTTAATTATTCAAAATAAGAATATTCTGTGTAATAAATATAAAATATAGAAAATATTAGTGTAAATAATCCTGTTACATATATATACCACTAAACAATGTTGGATTTCATTGCGAATTACGACCTGTAAATAAATCACATAATAACTATATAATAAATATTCTAATACCCTGTCGTTATCGGGTGATATTTGATTTGCTTTATGTAAATATGGGAATTATCAATAATTTCTTGTGACCAATATCTCATATAACCCCTCCTACGAACATATCTCACTCGACAAAAGCAAAGTTATTATTATTTTTTTTTACGAGAAATATGACAATTTATGTAAAAAAGTTGTAATAGTTCGTGAAAGATGGTAGATTGGAAAATCTGAAGGGCTGCCCCCATCTGTCAAAATATCATGCCACGGCCGATTGGAACCATCACCATTAATTTTGAATTACAAACAAAATAGTTAAAAGCATCGATCTTACTGAAAAGAAAAAAATAAAATGGTTTCACTGACCTTATTATTGGATAAAATATTGTCACTTAAATTCACATAGATCTAAACCGAAACTTTTTGACAAAAACTTATTATTATTATTATTATTATTATTATTTATTTATTTATTTTACTCGAACTCAGTTGGAAAGGAACGTTAGTTTCTGGTACCAAATAATATCTCAGTTTTTTTTTATATTTCCAGTCCATTTGCAGCCATTGGAGCCGTAAAAACATTTTTAAATGCTCAATAACATGTTTGGAAAACTTAAATAACCTATACCAATGTCGGCGTAACACTAAGACGATCAAAGCTGGTTGAAATAAAGCTTGATTTATGTTGGAGATTAGAGATTTAAAGTTGGAGTTTGAAACGAAAACCTCAGTCACAAAAACAAGAATTATATTTTACAATGCATTTGGGTGTTTGGAGTTAGTACTAAAAGTTCTAACAAAAAAAAGATAAATAATAATAGGATTTAGAATGAAGTTTTACAAAAATGTGAATAAAAAGAAGGGTTTTACTAACTCCATTTTCAAGTTATTTTTTGGTTTGATCAGTTTAGTTTCTTCTACCCATATTTGGTAAGTCTGGAATTTGAAATTGGAAGAGAATACGAGAGCTTCAATTTTTTCACAATTGTGAAAAAGTAAAATCCATACCCTCTTGATAATATTCTTGATTTTCTAAATGAATGTTGATTGGGTAAATTAATTACAATTTTTTGTACGACAATACCCTTAATGACACAAACATTTAAGTAACAATAGCATTACAAAATTAATAAAAAAAAATTGTAAAAAATTAAAGGCTAAATTGCAACTTGATACCCTCAACTATCATTGTTTTTTAACTTGATACCCTCAACTTTTATAGGTACCAACTTGATACCCTAAAGTTTTTTTGGACCAAATTGCCCATTCCCTTCCCCCCCCCCCCCTCTCTCTCTCTCTGGCTACGGATAGGTCGGACGTGGGTGGCCGGCGGGCGACGAACGCGTAGGCGGGAGGCTGGCGGGCGCGGGGGCTTGCGGCGACGCGGCGGCTCGTGGGGCTGCACGCGGGGCGCGCTGGGACGTGCGTGTGGGCGCGCGAGCGGGCGCGGCGGCGCAGGCTCGGGCTGACGTGCGAAGCGGGTAGGAGAGGTCGTCGGGGCCGAAGGCGGTTAGGGGGGGGGGGGGGGTGGTCGTCGGGGGGTGGGTACTTGGGGCCGCCGGCAGAGAAGCAGCCGGGGTTGGGGGTGGGGGGAGGGGTAGTTTAGGAATATATATTTTTTTTTTTTGGTATCAAGTTGAAAATATTAGTTGAGATAGGGTATTAAGTAAGTATCTATCAAAGTTGAAGATATCAAGTTGAACATTGCCAATAGTTGAGGGTATCAAGTTACAATTAAGTCAAAATTAAATAAATTGAGATTTTTATTTTTATCTGAATCAAACATTAGAATAAAAAAAAAAAAATTTCTTGTGTACATATTTTTAGTCCTAACCAAACATAGATATAGCTCCTTAAGAAAGTAATGAAAAGTGAATTCTTAGACATACCAAACAGCGAATAAATGTCCAATAGATTGTTATTATTATTTTTGTATTGAAGGAAGATTCTTCAAAATGTCCAACAGATTTATTAATTTTGGTATTGAGGGAAGATCCTTCCAATAATAATTATTGACATGTGTTCTAAGAGGGAGGTGATTGCCCCACATAATGCGTGCGAGACTAAGTGAAGTTGTGGACGGAGGGAATTGGAAGAAGAGATTGGTTGTTTGCCGAACATTCTAAAATGGACAAAACGCGCTTTCTTATGATTCAATGTCTCTCCACCAAAAAACATAGACAAATTCATTCATTCATTCATCGCATAAATCTCAAGTTGGCCATGTGTTACATTCACAAATATTTCAGAATAGCTTATCCAAAAAACTAGATCGTATAATAAAATTCAATAGCTGTATTTCTGCAACAAGAAAGTAGTACTAACACTAATGTTTGAATGGCTAATAATATATTTTGGAGTCCAGAGTTTACAACGTGGATGTATGGAATATAATTTTTTTTTATTTTTAACTAGTTGTACAAGTAAATCACAATTATTTTATAACATTTGTTCTTTGGATAATCGGTGGAAAGAAAAAAGAGTCTTCCTCATGTTCGTTTGAGAGAAATTTGTGTTAAATATACCATAGCCATAGGTGGAACCACTTTATGGGCTCGAATGGGCTCCAGGCCTCAGTCCATACCATTTTTGTTTCATGTGTCCACATTAAGCCCAGCCAGGGTCACCTTAACCCTAGTCTATTTCAGTTCAAATTTCTGGTTTCGTCCTTGTCCATAGCCTATTAGTGATTTGAGGAGTACTTCGTTTAGTTTGAAGTATCCATTTCATATATTTTGTTAGTTTTAAATGACTAAAATTATGGATCTAGAAGTCTATTCTAAAGTAAAAGGTTTGAGATATAGTTCTCTTGCATTTCTTATTCACAAATAATATAATATCAAACCTTAAAATTAATTTCTGTTTTGCATCCTTAAATTATCGTAGGAATTTAGATTTGTGTGTGTGTGTGTGTGTGTGTTGGTAGGGGTGGGCTTGATTTACATCCATATGTGGTCATTAAATAGATGACACGAGGTGTGCTATATAATAATAGGAGTGCACAATAACATTTAAAAGAAGAAGAAGAAGAAAGTAAAGCCAACTACAAAACTTTTCATACAATATGTTGACGGTCTTTTATAAATTACATAGCTCAATTATTCTATAAGAAAAAAACAAACAAACAAAGAAAGAAAGCATTATATAGAGGCAGAGCAGCTAGAAAAATGGTCCAGGTTCAAAATATTAATGGGGCATTAACATGGTTCTATTTAAAATATAACTAGTATGTACTATGGATAATCCTTAACACAAGCTTGTGGTGTAGTAGTTATGTTAAACTTATACACTAGAGGTCCTTAGTTAAATTCAGGATAACAATATATATATATATATATATATATATATATATATATATATATATATATATATATGTGGTGGGGGGGGGGGGGGGGGGGGGGGGGGGGGGGGGGGCGTGGGTGGGTGAGGGGGGGGGGGGGGGGGGGGGGAGGTTTCATTTTAGAAGTTCGTCTTGGGCCTTCATGAGCTTGGGGCCGGTCCTGGTATCGGTGGCGGATCCATAATTACAATTCACTGGGGGCACAAACATAAGGGGATTCTGGGACAACGAATCCGATTTTTTTTTTGGAGATATAATAATATTATATTATATTAAATAATACTATTTTTATTACATCTTACAATTGTTCTCTACGTGTTTTCATATTTTAAAAACGTTAACTACAACATCATTTATAATATTACTAAGTAACTCTTTTCCTATGAAGTATACTTTCTAAAAAAAATACAAAGCGTTTGAATTTTTTTAGTATTTGTTATATTCCAATGTATGCTTCTAATTTGTAAGTTAATTAGAAGGAATTTAGATGTTTGTTATATGTCTAGATAATTATTCTAATTTAGCATAGTTTAGCATAAATTTAAAGTATGCAATAGTATGTTTCTATAAATTCCTTCTAATTTAAAACTTCAACCAATAAATTTGAAGTGAACATTATAACAAATACTAATATTTGAAAAAATAAAATAAAATCACCGAGGGGCTGGACTCCAAATTCTGTGCATGTGGATCCATATTATGTACAGTATAGCAAGGCTAAATAAGACAATAAGCCGAGCAGCAACATGCAGCTGAAATCAACGGTCAAGGGAAGCATGAAAGTTCATGATCTGTGGGCTCAGAGTCGGTCTCAAGAATATTGGACCTTGGATAAATGTAAATTATAAGATCATTTTTCTATAATAATTATAGTGCTAATTATTGTTTAGATTCTGGATTTTATATTAGCTTAGAGTTTATGTCCTGACATGTTCAATTGGAACGTTTGTTTGGATCATGAATTTTTATTTTTTGATTTCCTTCTTTTCCATTATCTAATGCTTTCCAACATGCGTTGGTTGTCGCTATTGTACTCATGATCAGTGTATAACGAAAAAAAAAGAAAGCCAAAATAAAAATTAAGGGTCTAAACATTTCAATTGGACGTGTCAGCACTTAAACTCTAAACTGATAGAAAATTCGGAATCTAAACGCTAATTAACCCATAATTACATTACGTATAAAAGTATCTCAATACTTATAAATATACTCTTATTATTACTATTATTTGTCAAAGTTAAAATATATATTTGAAAAATACTTTTTAAAGATATTTTAAGACTATACTTAACACTTCTTGTACAAGAAAAAAAATTACATTTATTGAAAAAAATAAAGAGGATTAATATGGCTGAAGGATACTGTGAAAAACAGTTTAAATATTTTAATATATTCGAATTAAGTTTAAATATTTTAATATATTCGAATTAAGTTATATATATGTTTATATTTTGATTAGAATTTGTTATAAATATGTTTATATTTTAATTAATTTTTTTTATAAATATATGTGGATAGTTAGATAATATAAGGTAGTTAAACTATTCGTTAGGATATTTTTTCTTATTATTATTTTTTAATTATGATAGCTCATTTAGACTAATTTTAGTTACGGCTAAAATATAGTTTTAGAATTATTTTCTTTCGTATTTTTTTAAGTATAAATTTATTGTCAAACAAATTTTTATTGATATTTTTTTTAAAAATAAACTATCAATTTCATCGAAATAATTAGCTTCTAACATGTGATGCAATTTTTTGGAGAACAATTATGACTAAGTCAACCTGGCCATATGAAGATTACGTACCCAATTTACAAATTATTCAAATAGGTGAATTTTTGGTTGAAAATTTTGACTATGTTTCAAAATATTAGACTTTCCATCAAGATCTTGTCATCCGACTGCGACAAATAACAAACAAGTAACAACGACATAAATCAGTTATACTTTAGTTTATATTACTACGTATTCAAATTTTAGCGTATATTATATTAGTTCGAGGTTTAACCAAAGATGGAAGAACGCGTGGTCGAGATCAGAGGTTCACACAAAAGTTTTCATTCTAATTATTCTCGATTTCCACGAAGAACTATATAATGATTCTGATTACAACTTGCTCTCAAGATTACGAAAGAATCAGAAAAAAAACAAACTTTACGTTCTTTCTTGCACTCGCAGTTGCAGACGGACAGAACGATATAACTAGAAGAAGAGAAAAGAAAGGAGAAGAAAGAAATCTGTTTGCGGGAGTGATGAAGATCATCGTTGCTCGAAGCAAAATTCGTCCTATACGATCTGCTCCAAGGAACCAGCAAGTTCACGTAAAATTTCTGAAACGTTCGATGTCAGCTCCTTACTTGGACTCGCATGAACTTCCTGGACTCTAATGACGGCTCCAGCAGAAACTCTCTTCCTCTCCCAATTTTCGAAGTAAGTCCTCAAATGGGATTTGAAGATAGTATTTATTTATAGACATATAGAGGAATCCCTAATCCTAATCTTGGTCGTCCATCAATTACAAAAAGATTGGAATGAATTTAATTCACATCCCACAAGATTGAAATGAATTAAATTTATATCCCATATGATTGATTTGAATTAAATTCAAATCCCACATGATTAAATTTAAATCCTACATGATTGGAATGAATTAAATTCAAATCCCACATGATTAATTTAAATCTTACATAATTGGAATGAATTAAATTCAAATCCCACAAATATCAGATTTAAATTAATGACTCAATCTTTTCATAACTGATTAAATCTATCCGATACCAACGGACCCGCATGCAACCGCTTATGCAGTCCCACAAACAACCGCTCATGCGGCAGCGCATGCGGCCGCCCATGCGGCTCATGCATATCCGAGCGCGTCAAAAGCGCACAAGCGCCATGCGACGATGCTGACGTGTTAAGTGCGCCAACAAACACCACTTTGCGCCCTTGAGCCAGAGTCCGAGTCGCTAAGCCCCTTTGGGGCTTAGCTCCTATGAAAATAATTCCAAGAGCATGACAAAAAGCATAAATGCTTTCATGAGGAGTTAATCATTTTTTCTCCTAGAAAAATACCCCCATATGGCACAATGTGCCCACCACACTCCAAGTGCACACATCAACTCATACAAAGTATTATATTGAGATACTTACTTGGTGGTGTAGCCAATGTGGGACTATTTTTCTTAGTCCAAAGGCAAAAACACCAATAATCTTCCATATATCTCAATATATGGGTTGAGCGTTCCCCACAGTGACTGTCCATCATGCATTAGGATAGATGTTGCTTCGACTTGAATCTTTCCGCTTGGGTCAAATAACAGTATGATACAAGAATGGACTAAGCCTTAAATTTTGCACCATAGTTGTAATTCTTTCCACTCACATAATGACATCACCTGTGCTTCTGGTTGCACATTAAAGGCCATGTGCACGCCTGATTTTGGTGTATGTATCTTGGGCGTCTACGAGTTTATCTTCGAGAGACGGCCTATATCTCTTTCTATACACTCTAGGTGAGTTCTTTTAAAGAGTCCTTGGCATGAAGCATTGCGCTTCCTTGCGGTGCTACGCCGCTATGGCATGGCCTTCTGCCGAGGTTCACTCCCTCATGTGGTGTCATCCACTGTATCATGAGGTTCACTCCCTCTTTGTTGTGCCAAATTACCCAGCATGAAGCCTTGCGCTTCCTTTGCGGTGTTACGCCGCTGTGACATGGCTCGCAAAGCCGAGGTTCACTCCCTCGTGTGGTGTCACACCACTGTAACATGAGGTTCACTCCCTCTTTGTAGTGCTACCTACTACTCTTCATTCTACAACATTAGGCTACCCGCCTAAGTGCGGTGCTACGCCGCTGTGACATGGCCTTCTGCGGAGGTTCACTACCTTGTGTGGTGTCACGCCACTGTAGCATGGGATCTCAGTCCCTTGTAGTGCTGATACTACGTGCTTCCTGTAAAGCACACCGGACATTCACTCTGCCCGAGAACTTATTAAGGCGTCAAAGCCATCATTCCACAGGAAATTGTTCTACCCAAAGACAAGGAGTAGACAACAGTG
This sequence comes from Iris macrosiphon, assembly GCA_036927795.1. NCBI lineage: Eukaryota > Viridiplantae > Streptophyta > Magnoliopsida > Asparagales > Iridaceae > Iris > Iris macrosiphon. The sequence goes on along the minus strand of JAYESA010000059.1, from coordinate 708,597 downwards.
GTTCTGGGTTCGTAACCGCTTAATGTCTCTAAGGACTATCTACTGTTCCTGATATTCTTCCAGTCAATGGTCCTCCCTTGAACCAATATTACAAAGACACAATATCAGAGGTCCTCCAAGCCCATATATGTTGTGTCCTTGACTATATTCGGTGTTACGCCGCTGTGACATGACCCGAAGCTGAGGTTCACTCCCTCTTATGGTGTCACGTCATTGTAACATGGAGTACTACCCTCATTTATAGTTCTTGGGATCAGCTGGCGCTGGAGGCCTTACATGAACGGATATGTCAGATCCTCCTGGCTCCGATCATTAAATACTGTAATGATCAACGCTAGCTGCGCTCATTCAGTGTCCTGTACTGGCCCTTGAAGCCTATCATGAACAGATTCGCTAGATTTGCCTGACTCCGATCATTAAAGCACTGTAATGATCCACGCAATCCACGCTTATTCAGTGTCCCGTGTTTTATCCACATAGTTCTCTTCAAACCATTGAAGAGATGAACAGATGCCACTGTTGCAACTTTCTGATTTTCTTAGTATGTCGGTATCACCTGAATCTGTGTACTAACCATATGAAGATCATCTGAGAGCTTCCAGAGCTATTCTGCTTTACTTGCTGCAGCTTGATAGTGCAAAGAACTCTGAGAGTAAAGACTGCTTCTTCGATTTCTACGATATAGCAGCACCACCCCTGGAGAAGTCACATCCTTTTGTGGTTCTTTCACTCTTCTTTTTCGAGCACCAACTGGTATCACCGACGCCTTCCTTCATATTTGGATAACTGCTGTAGCACATGATATACTACTGAGTTCTCCTGAGAATTCTGACAACTCTCTTCACAGCTTTCAGTGTTAAACACATATACTGCTTGTGAACTGACTTAGCATCCCTACAGTAAAAGCTATGTCAGACCTGGTGGTACACGCAGCTTGAATCATTCACCTGATGATGCTCGAGTACACCAACTGTCTGACGCTTTTCTTGGATTTGGCTTCATATTCATGTCACACCTGGGGAGTATCGTCCTTGATGCCCAAAGCGTGTGATCAATATTTCATGCTGAGAGATTGTGACTAAGCAAGCTCACTTGGCATCCGAATTATCTTATGTCCTCAGGATGACATCCGCAATCCCATGTCCTGAGTTTGGACAAAAAGGACATCTTTGTTCTAATGACACTTCTATGTCCACAATTAGGACTAGCAAGTCGTCCACATAGATAGAAACGATGACTCCTCCATTATCAGCGAACTTTGTGTACACACACTTGTCCGTCTCGCTGATCCTGCGACAACTTTGACTAGATGACTTGTCAAACTCCTACTGCCACATCCTGAGAATTGCTTCAGGCCGTATCGAGATGTCACCAACTTGTAGACTGTCTTCAAACCTGAATGACAATAATTCTGACTGTTGTCCGTGAATCTCTCATGTCTGTCTTCCTCCAAGACTTGTTGTCTTTCCATTATCTGATAAATAATCAGCTTGTGAATAGCAGCTACGGCAATCATCATCCTGATCTATGACACCCTCATCGAGGTGCCAAAGAACTCAATCCCCTATTGTCTGAGAAAATCCCTGGACAGATAGCCTTGCCTTGAACTCAACTATTCTTTCTGCTTTTATCTTCATCGACTTGAAGATCTGATAAGCATCTGATTGGTTTAACTCCTTCAGGAAGATTGACCAATACCCAAGTATGGTTGGAGGTTATTGAGTCATACTCATTATTTATAGCATCCCTCCAAAAAACATCTCTGATCTTTATCGCCTCATCATAGGTAAGCGGATCTGCTTCCACATGATAGGTGACAAAATCTTGTCCGAAGTCCTTCACTCTCCTCACTTACTTAGACACCAGCTCTGCGAGTTCTGGTTCGATCGTTGTCGTTGGGATGACAACTTCTTTTTGGACTATATCTTCATTGAAAGCTTCAGCCTCCTGTGCACCCACACTATTTTCTGGAATATCCGCGATAACAATGTTCTTGTGCCTTGCAAATTTATCTTCGAAGAGTTATGTGTCACGAGATTCAATGATATAATTTGATTCGATATCAAGAAATCTCCGAGCATCACTCTTCTCAGCATCACCCTGAAAGATTGTCTTCGTAGTCCTCGATTCCAGCTTCTGTCATAAAAATCTGACAGAGCACTTATTGCCCTGACCGCCTCGAGAATCGTGAGGGTGACGGTGACTGACAAAAAGACGAAAAGTCACGTCAGACATTAATGACTTTGTCAGACGCACAGAGCCACGTTTCCAACATTCTACGGCCTCGCCTCTCTGCGGCCTCTATCATGACTGTAAACACCCTAATTTTTTAGAATAATTTTAATATAATTTTTTCCCAATTTTTGGTATTCTTCCGGAATTAAAACTATGGTGATGGTGATTAAAAGATTTTTTATATACTCTTAATTGATGTTAAAATATTATGGAAATAATATTTTATGGTGTAAAATGGAAAACCGGACATAGGGTAATTTTCTGCGAATTTATTGGACTCCGGAAACGCGTTTAAAGTCATAAAAACTATTGGAAATTTAAACCGAACCAAACCTGGCTGAACCGAACCAAACCTGACTGAACCGAACCGCTGATTGAACCGAATCGAGCCAAATCAGCATAACGGGTCGGGTCGGATCCGACCCAAACCCGAACGAACCCAAAGACCCCCCCGCCGGATTTACTGTAGCAGCATATAAAACCCCCTCGGCATGCGTGCCCAGCCATCGAAAACCCTAGCTCAACCCCCGCCATCATCTCCCTCCGATCTTCCTGGCCTAAACCCTAGCCGACGACCTCGTCGACCCCAACTCCTCAGCCCTAACTCCTCCGCCAGGCCGCCCTCGACTAGACCCCTCTGTCAGCCTCGCCGTACCCTTCCATCTCCGTCCAGCCCACGACCCCGACGCCGCTCAGCCCAGCCCGACTCCACCGTCATCCGCCTCGTCGACGACCCCGCTCAGCCGAGCGCCACCCCTTCGACGACTCCGGCCCGCTGCACCTCTCGACCCCGACGCTACTCCTCCGTCCCCGATCAACGGCTCCGCCCACAGCAGCCCCAAGCCGCTGCCGACCTCGCCGCTGCCGTCGCGAGCTCCTCTCCGTCGGTCGATGCAGCCCTAGCAGCAGACACACGGACACAGGAGCTCTCGACCAGGACACGAGCAGGACACGGACACGAGAATTCAGACTTCTCGGAGCCCTGTTCAGGTAACATTTTCTCTCACCTCGTGATTCCGTTTTCGATTCCGTCAGTTGCGTCGCGTAGACTGTATAACCCTCTCGATGCCCGTGCAACCCGCTCGGTGCGCCGCGTCCTGTGGTGATCGCAAACCGCGATCCAAAAACAGGAAAAACAACGCCTGATTTCACCCCGGAACTGAGTACGCCCCGCCAAACGGGATGACTTGGTCGCACGCGGTCTTTACCGAAACGTCCGCGACGTTGATACGGACGTGCGGGATTTGGAGACCTTTGACCCTCAGAATCAACGCATATCCGCCGACAACGCCCCGTATCCGTCCATTCTGGAACACACTGTAACTTTCTGTACACACGTCGGATCGCGACGAAACTTGTGCCATCGGACTCGTAGCAATACGCTGGTCCTGTAACCCAAGTTTGGTTCGATTCTGAGAACGTTGACAAAATCGCGTATCGTGGGCCCCACATGCTCCACTTGACGGGCGATTTGGTGATCGGCTCATCGGAATCCAATTCTGGAAGTTCCGTTGGGTTCGTATCATCGTTCCTGACTTGTTGACACTGAGTTTGAGGAATTTGGAGACCTTTGACCCTGACACGATTCTCGGTGCAAAGTGGCCTACATGTGGACCCCGCTTTGGGCCGGGAATGTCATTTTTGCTCTTGTGTCCAAATTGGACTTAAGGACAGACGTTTCTAGCTATTTGATATCTTCTGAGACTGTTGGTGATGTTTATTACAGCTTTTGGAGGAGTACCTGCAGGATCCACTGATACAGGGACAACTGTTGGTATTCAAACCCCAGACAAGTGTACCTTGCCAAACTCTGCAGTATTGTTACATATTTTCCTTGATTCATTTATATTGCTGTGCATGCTTGACTTAGGTCCGTGTGACTTACTTAGCGTCCGATTATTAGTCGGGTGCCAACACCGTACGCGGTGTTGTGTATTGTCATCTAGAGATGGACATCCGTGACCCCCTTTACACTCTCGTACTTGTCTTATCAAGTTCACTATACCCCAGGACACTTGACACTTTACATGAGACAGGATCTTCCTGAGATATTCATGGTGATTCTGTATAGGATACAGGACTTGACAGAGATACTATATTCATAGATACTTTATGACTTGTGCATTAGCTATGATCTTGCGTGACATGTACATGAGACGTTATGGGCATGAGGCGTATGGTTACATTGGGTGGGGAGAGACACACAGGCTACAGGCTGATCATACATATATATCCCCTATTATTGTGAGGCGCAAGACTCTGAAACCTGAGCTTGGCCCATTACTCATTATCACTGCTACCGGCTCCCCGATACAGAGCTTGTAGTGGTTTCAGCCTGAGTTCTAGTGCTGCTCTCATCTTACATATCACTTAGCTGGTTATTTAGTGTTCCCCTATTATTTCATCTATTGCTGGAGAGACACACAGGCTACAGGTTGACTACATTATGCCGGCTTCTCAGTCTCCCGCTGAGCTAGACCACCTCATGATCTCACTGCTACCGGCTCCCCTACACAGAGCTTGTAGTTGTTTCAGCCTGAGTACTATTGATGCTCTCTCTTGCATTTCACACAGATGATTATATACTTACCCTATTTATTTCATTATTTGCTGTACTGCTTATATTTTGGCTTGTATTATCTTGTACCTTGCTATGTCCCCTGAGGACCTGGATTCAGATTATGTCCCCAGGATTTGCAGACGAGATCTATCCCGAGGTATACGGGATCGCAGCAGGAGCTGATACGTGAGCGGTACCGACATCCGAGGACGAGGTGTTAGCTGAAGACTTTTCCTGAGCATCTATGTTTCATGCTCAGCATTCACTTTATTCAGTCATTTATATTTTGGTCTGTTGAACCAGTATATCAGATTTTTATCGGGTTGTTCCCCGAAGTACTTTGTTGAGACTGGTTGATGATTTACATTCTTATTTATGTGGATCATATTTATCTTGTGTGGATGAGATTAGTTATTGCGATATTGTCGTAGACTTTATTTTATAGCTTAAGTACACCCTGATGGATCCATTAAATTGGGTTTGTCCATCAGTGTGTGCTGCTGGCCATTGCCACGTACCTAGTCCCTCGGCATTTTGGGACTAGGGCGTGACATGGTTTTTTTGGTGGCCCATGCAGGTCTACGACAAATTGTTCAGTTTCAACTTAGGGACCGAACAAGCCTGCCCTAAGGATAGGATAAGTTATAGGATCTCATCCATTATTTGAACCGTTTTTGAACTCTATATCGAACTCGAATTAATTACTTGATTTGCATCCTGTGTTGATATCTCTGAGCGTTCTTATAGTTTATCTTTTGGTTTCAGAGTAATGGATCCCAGGAACGGAGATGAGATTCCCTTGGATACGCCACACGACGCTGTGGTTACTTATGTAGACGGAGTGACACCAGGAAATGGAGGACAAACATCGCAGAGCAATCAGACCGGTCACCCTAATCCAAGGTTCCGGCGAGATGACATCCCACCCCCGCCACAGTTCACTCCACAGATGCCAGTTTTCCCGCCAGGACAAGCCATGGACGGGCAACAAATGTTCCAGATGATGTATGCAATGATGCAAGCTGTCACGCCCCAGTTCCAAAATACGTAGGACTAGGACACGTAAGCATGCCAGCCGCATGGATATGGCAACTCCAATATATGGAAACCAAATCCACACGTACGCTGTAATATGAATATCAAATCCACAAGTGGTATAACATATGTCACAAGTCACAGGGTACAATCTAAATGTCATCCACGAAATCAAATATAAATAAATAACCAGTATCTATAAAACTAGATCTCAATATAAGTATCTAAGGATGATAGTTGGGTGGAAACAAATCCACTACCAACTGGAATATAAGGATAAATACAATATGAGGACAACACAACAAACACAATATAAGTATACCAGCTATCCATCACGGCTCGAAGAGAAGACATCCACGAAGCATATAGAACCATCCAAATCTGTGCTCCTGCAAATACTCAAGAACAGATACACCTGGCAGGGGACCAGGTCCTCAGAGGGACATAACAAGATACTTAAACACATGCCAATAAAGTACTGAAATAAATATCCAATGGGTCGCCTAACCATCTATGTGAATGCAGTTTGAGAACAACTTTCTAACAAGTGAGCTATCTGGCTGAGAACTGGGATTGGCATGACTCTCTCGGAGAACCAGGGGCCTCAAAGGCATGTCGTCTTTTGAACGGCAGAGGCCCGCCAAGTAGTAAAGGGGTCGTCACCGCCCGTATCTCCAGCGGAGCTTCCGGGTTACAGAAGGAAAAGTGTAAAGGAGCTCAAATGCGGTACTTGTTGTTCTCCCCACCCCATGCTCTAAGCATGTCACATCCATGACACGATTTGGTTCATAGCCTATTCTTAGTACCCTAGACCAATCCTGCGACCAAACAAGGACAAGGATGGGACCACCGTACTACAATAGGCTATGTCCCTAGACCTCTAATAACTGCTAAGTCTACTAGCATGCAAAGTTTCTAACAGCAGTTATTCCTAACGCACGGTCCATACGTACAGGAGGCCAACCCTGCACGCCAGTCCGTGATCTATATGAGACTCACAACTCGTGTAACAACTGTGTCACGGCCGATGAACCTAAAGATGCTACATGATGATGGGGTAGTCTCATAAACAAGGTCAATGCAAATACATAAATAAAAACATACCGCGACGACACCGTCGCGCGCATTTTATATAACAGTTAAAATATATGAACTAAAGACAGAAAATAAAGATGCATGCAACATATGGAATATAAATAACAGTACAATGGCAAGGTATACTTGCCTGGCAAGGAAGCTGCAATGTACCAATAACCTGCTCCAGAAATCGCGCAGAACAAATCCAATATCCTATGTACATATGATATAATACAATAAAATCATTAGTCATTACACTAGCACATACACAACCACATTTACACTGGACTCAGGGGGTATACTAGGGGTAACACTAGTCATCTAACACGGTCAATTACGCGTTGAATTACGCGGGTGTCGGGTCTTTAAGTACTGTACACGATCAGTCAGTACGTCGGTGTACACAAGACTGACACCAAAATTGTTCTTAGGGTCAACAGTCTAAATATATATAGTCATAATTATAAATTAGCATAGTATTTAATTACTTACAATTTATGTACATACCATATATTTATATATTTCTATATATAACACCCAATTTACATACCAATCGAATACATGTACTAAGTATAGATATAAATATATATACCAATGAGTAATATACGCGTATGCGTACATATACGTACACGCATCTGGGTTCACCGACTCAGGGCCTGATGTCAACTAACAGTCAATAAGCAATACTAATATCCTACTGGCACACACACAAACTCACATAACAAGGAGAAGACGGGACAGGTTCTTACCTCGGGGTACGCGCACGGGTACGACGGTGGGGTTGACGACGACGATGACGATGGTGGTGAGGACGACAGTGATGATGATAAATAAATGGTGCGGTGACGATGAGGTGATGATGATGATGGGATGATGGTGAGATGAGGATGGTGAGGGGGATAGAATAATGATGACGAATTGAGACGAGGATGATGAGGGTGATGCTGAGGATGATGACGACGATGATGAGATGATGATGAAGCGAGATGATGATGATAACGATGGTGATGGGATGATGACGATGGTGACTGGGATGATGGTGATGACGAGGACGATGATGAGGATAACGACGATGGCTACGATAATGGTGGTCAGTGGTGAATGTGTGGGTTTAGATTAAGGTGGTGGCGAGGATGCTATGGGATGATGATGATGATGACGATGACGAGGATGATGAGGGTGATGCTGAGGATGATGACGACGATGCTGAGATGATGATGAAGCGAGATGATGATGATAACGATGGTGATGGGATGATGACGATGGTGACTGGGATGATGGTGATGACGAGGACGATGATGAGGATAACGACGATGGCTACGATAATGGTGGTCAGTGGTGAATGTGTGGGTTTAGATTAAGGTGGTGGCGAGGATGCTATGGGATGATGATGATGATGACGATGACGAGGAGGAGGATGAGGGCGACTAGGGTTAAGGTATTGGTGACGATGATGGTGATTATAATGGTGGTGATTGTGATGATTCTAATGGTGATGATAATGAGTTGGTGGTGGCTGCTGACCTCCGGCCAGCGAGGGGGTGGTGTCCGGCCGGAGGAGGACAGGCACAGGGAGGAGGGAAGTGTTCAGGCCGGAGCTGGGTCGTGCTCCGGGAGGAAGGAGAGGACAGGGAAGAGGATTCCGGTCAGAAGGAGAAGAAGGCCAGGGTCGTGGTGTTGCTGGTCATCGATGGGGCTGGCAGAGATATTGCCGGAGAAGAGGCTGAGGGATGAGGGAAGTCGGGGGTCGGCCAGTGGTGGTGCAGCGGGGTGCTGACAGTTCTCTCGGCTGCTCCGAGGGTCGGGCTCCGGCCGAGAAGGGGAGAGGAACAGGGAGCGGGGCTGCGAGCAGCTCCGGCGGGGAGAACTCGACGAGATGGCAATGGCGGCGGTGGTGTTTCGTCGAGGGTGCTCGAAGTCGAGGGTCTCTGGCCGACGTGCAGGTGGAGAAGGAGGGGAAATGACTTCCGGCGAGTCGGGGTCAGCAGCGGCCAGACGGGTCGTCTCGGCGCACACAGTCAGGCGCGGGCGGCTCGGAGTACAGCGGGTGGGAGTCGAGGAAGAATAGAGGAAGGAGGTCGACAGTGCCGGTGGGTTGAGACGAGGTGCACCGGTGGAGCTCCGGCGTCGGCAGAGGGGTAGGGGATGATGAACAGTAAAGTAGGGGGGGGGTCGGCTGCTTTGGAATTTATGTTTTGGAATCAATGAAGAAAAGAAGGAGAAAAATATTGTATTTATATACATGTGAGGGGGTTGGTTTGACCTAGGAATATTTTTGACTTTGGTCAATGCTCTCCTTGGTATGGGCCTTGGGCTTGCATGAGGGTGATGGGCTAGAAATTACAATTATTTAAGTGCAAGGGTTGGATTAAAATAGGAGGACGATGTTGCGCGCTTGCACATCCAGAAAATTATGGAAAAAATCCATGTGAAGGGAAAATTGAGTTTCTTCATGAATTGTCCAATGGTGGGGACACCTAAATGCATTTTTGCATAAAACCCCCCAACAATTAGAAAATTGCACAAAGGTAGAAATTGGATTTAATTAATTAGATCGGAACGCGCATGATGTTCTAGAATTAATTAGGAGTACATGGGATTACATTTGGCGGGACACAAGTGTCAGGGCATAGAGGGGACAGTGTAGAATATTAATAAAATTTGAGATGCAGAAGACGGGCAAGATTGTGTCTCCAATTCCGATTAGAACGCACAAGGGTACGAAATTGGAATTTATATCGAATTAAGAAATAACGTCCGCGACGTTTATTGTGCGACTAAAATGTAGCACAAGGGAGCAATGTACAAGGGTCAGAATAGTAGGTGGACATGTCTAGGATGAGATCGTAAAGTTTGTAGACAGGCAATGGCTAGTGAGCTACTCCAATTATCGAAGCAACGGTAAGATGCGCCACACGATATTTAATTATTGCATAATTAAATAAAAGCCGTTTTCTAATTCTAATTGGTTCAATCTAGCCCTAGTTTCACTATCTAAGCAAATTAGGCCTAAATTTGGGTGAGGGGGTTTACAATCTACCCAACTTAAAACAATTTCGTCCTCGAAATTAAACTAGGGTAGGGTTCTCTCTATCAAATCTTACTTGGTTACAGTCTAAAGAATTCTCCTCAAGTTAACATGGTAGTTTCTACCCAACTTAGAATTTATCCATCTATCATCTAAGGCTATACATCTAAGAAGGCTATGCCCCAATTTATTTGATCATGTTATTTAATCCTTAAAGTCTTTAACACCAAACATATCATCCATGATATGCCCTTAATCATTTATAAAAGATAATCACCAAGCAAAGCAATTGGCCTGCGGGGTATATCTAGTACTATCTATATATCAAACTTATACCAAGCAAGATGTTTCGTCTTTCCGAAATAAGGAAAGACGTAAATCAATAATAAAGAGTTCAAGGGAGAGGTAATAGAATGCAAGTATGGGGATCAAGGCGCTTTAAAGAATTCAATTAGGAATTTGTCAAGGCAGTTGTGGATTGAAGTCCTATTTTGGTAGTTCCTATTCACATGCTCATATCAGTACAGTTGTGTAACGGATCCGATGTGCTCAGATATATCTAGAGGGCAAGTACATTCGTTTACTAATCACCATATTTCTCAATCCACGTAAAATAGTTATGTGAAGGGCGAACCGAGCGCACTATGGTTGATCAGACCGTAGTACACTGATTCTGAAATGTATTAGTGTGCGCGCCCAATAATACATATGTCGTGAACAAGCTTGATAAAAGAATGAGCTTGCAAAACTAGGCTGTAATAGCAGCATAAGTCGAGGTAGTACAAAAAAAATATAAGTACGCTAGATGATGATAAAAGGAGGTACAAATTAATTCAAGTTCACAAAACAAAACAACTAAGCAACAATAATAAAAGACTCTACAATCCCTACAGTTATCATACAACCTCCTTGTCTAAGTCGCTAGTCGACCAAATAGGGGCAAGGACCTCTAAATTCTATCATCTGAATAAACACTGTCGTCTTTTGCTAGCATGCAATTAATGTCATTCAGTTACACTATCTTGATGGGTCAAGTGGACTATGTGATACTAGGTTGTGAGGCATACTACCCAACTTAAAAGAATTAAACTAATACTGTGACAGTCTTAAGAGGATCCTACAAAATAATCTTGCACATGTAAATAAAATAGAAACTCTTTATTAGGGTATATGAGGAAAGATCTTGGTACTTATTAGGGTCTCCTATTGCATTATATAGGTAAGGGTCACCTTAAGTCTTAATCCTAGTGCTCATAGAACATGTGTCGATAGCGATAATAGAAGAGTTACTAGCCGTTAGGGGAAAGGGATCTAACCTGTATCGAGGTGAGGGTATAAATTACGTAGTTTACACTAAGGGGTAATCATCACAATCTAATTGAACAACTCAACTATCAGGTTCTAGCTACAAGGTATATAATTCAAAATTTAGGATTACAATTATGACTATAGCAAACTATATATCCTATCGTAGAATACAATCACTTGGTCTATGATCAGAGGTGGCAGGTGGCACGAGTTTAAAAGATGAAAAAGAGAAAACATGATTAGTCATCGCACAAATAACGAGCGCTAGGGTCGCAGAGGAACAACATATGAAATAGAGGGGCTCTAGATATCATCATGGTTTTCTAAAGGGGAGTGGGGTGTTAGTTGCTATGTTTGAGGTATGATTAGGAAAATATTCTAGGCATTGCTCTTGGCTTTCTAAGGTACTGTCTGCCTATCTCAAGACAAGAATCTAAATTTATAGTTCCCCAATACTTATCTAACTGCAAAGATTAGGTTCAGTCCTAATATTCAATTTTGGTTTTCTATTGGTTCCTCAATAATAGGGTCAAACATTATGGTAAACTTCTAACTAACACTAGTAGTATCTATACTACTCTCAAGTCTTCTTAATACATCAAGGGGTAATGGTATACCAATCTAAAGATAAGGAATTCTAGGGTTCACTAGATATTCTAAACTTAGTGGTGTGTCAGCACTCTAGTTGTACTCTTAATAGGAAGGTTACCCTACTTATCATCTAACAATAGGAACTTCTATATTCTAGGAGAGGCTATACTAAAGGAACTATTATGGGAGTACAGGAATCAAGCAGGATGCAATTATTCAAATAGAACAGATTAGAAGAAAGATGAGTCATAGTCAATTGTGGATGAGATCCTATACTCTAGTCCTAGGTGCAGGCTTGTTCGGTACAGTAACGTAACCGAGACAATATGCTCTTGACCTGTATGGGCCACCACAAAAACATGTCACGCCCCAGTCCCAAAATACGTAGGACTAGGACACGTAAGCATGCCAGCCGCATGGATATGGCAACTCCAATATATGGAAACCAAATCCACACGTACGCTGTAATGTGAATATCAAATCCATAAGTGGTATAACATATGTCACAAGTCACAGGGTACAATCTAAATCTCATCCACGAAATCAAATATAAATAAATAACCAGTATCTATAAAACTAGATCTCAATATAAGTATCTAAGGATGATAGTTGGGTGGAAACAAATCCACTACCAACTGGAATATAAGGATAAATACAATATGAGGACAATACAACAAACACAATATAAGTATACCAGCTATCCATCACGGCTCGAAGAGAAGACATCCACGAAGCATATAGAACCATCCAAATCTGTGCTCCTGCAATACTCAAGAACAGATACACCTGGCAGGGGACCAGGTCCTCAGAGGGACATAACAAGATACTTAAACACATGCCAATAAAGTACTGAAATAAATATCCAATGGGTCGCCTAACCATCTATGTGAATGCAGTTTGAGAACAACTTTCTAACAAGTGAGCTATCTGGCTGAGAACTGGGATTGGCATGACTCTCTCGGAGAACCAGGGGCCTCAAAGGCATGTCGTCTTTTGAACGGCAGAGGCCCGCCAAGTAGTAAAGGGGTCGTCATCGCCCGTATCTCCAGCGGAGCTTCTGGGTTACAGAAGGAAAAGTATAAAGGAGCTCAAATGCGGTACTTGTTGTTCTCCCCACCCCATGCTCTAAGCATGTCACATCCATGACACGATTTGGTTCATAGCCTATTCTTAGTACCCTAGCCCAATCCTGCGACCAAACAAGGACAAGGATGGGACCACCGTACTACAATAGGCTATGTCCCTAGACCTCTAATAACTGCTAAGTCTACTAGCATGCAAAGTTTCTAACAGCAGTTATTCCTAACGCACGGTCCATACGTACAGGAGGCCAACCCTGCACGCCAGTCCGTGATCTATATGAGACTCACAACTCGTGTAACAACTGTGTCACGGCCGATGAACCTAAAGATGCTACATGATGATGGGGTAGTCTCATAAACAAGGTCAATGCAAATACATAAATAAAAACATACCGCGACGACACCGTCGCGCGCATTTTATATAACAGTTAAAATATATGAACTAAAGACAGAAAATAAAGATGCATGCAACATATGGAATATAAATAACAGTACAATGGCAAGGTATACTTGCCTGGCAAGGAAGCTGCAATGTACCAATAACCTACTCCAGAAATCGCGCAGAACAAATCCAATATCCTATGTACATATGATATAATACAATAAAATCATTAGTCATTACACTAGCACATACACAACCATATTTACACTGGACTCAGGGGGTATACTAGGGGTAACACTAGTCATCTAACACGGTCAATTACGCGTTAAATTACGCGGGTGTCGGGTCTTTAAGTACTGTACACGATCAGTCAGTACGTCGGTGTACACAAGACTGACACCAACATTGTTCTTAGGGTCAACAGTCTAAATATATATAGTCATAATTATAAATTAGCATAGTATTTAATTACTTACAATTTATGTACATACCATATATTTATATATTTCTATATATAACACCCAATTTACATACCAATCGAATACATGTACTAAGTATAGATATAAATATATATACCAATGAGTAATATACGCGTATGCGTACATATACGTACACGCATCTGGGTTCACCGACTCAGGGCCTGATGTCAACTAACAGTCAATAAGCAATACTAATATCCTACTGGCACACACACAAACTCACATAATAAGGAGAAGACGGGATAGGTTCTTACCTCGGGGTACGCGCACGGGTACGACGGTGGGGTTGACGACGACGATGACGATGGTGGTGAGGACGACAGTGATGATGATAAATAAATGGTGCGGTGACGATGAGGTGATGATGATGATGGGATGATGGTGAGATGAGGATGGTGAGGGGGATAGAATGATGATGACGAATTGAGACGAGGATGATGAGGGTGATGCTGAGGATGATGACGACGATGATGAGATGATGATGAAGCGAGATGATGATGATAACGATGGTGATGGGATGATGACGATGGTGACTGGGATGATGGTGATGACGAGGACGATGATGAGGATAACGACGATGGCTACGATAATGGTGGTCAGTGGTGAATGTGTGGGTTTAGATTAAGGTGGTGGCGAGGATGCTATGGGATGATGATGATGATGACGATGACGAGGATGAAGAGGGTGATGCTGAGGATGATGACGACGATGCTGAGATAATGATGAAGCGAGATGATGATGATAACGATGGTGATGGGATGATGACGATGGTGACTGGGATGATGGTGATGACGAGGACGATGATGAGGATAACGACGATGGCTACGATAATGGTGGTCAGTGGTGAATGTGTGGGTTTAGATTAAGGTGGTGGCGAGGATGCTATGGGATGATGATGACGATGACGAGGAGGAGGATGAGGGCGACTAGGGTTAAGGTATTGGTAACGATGATGGTGATTATAATGGTGGTGATTGTGATGATTCTAATGGTGATGATAATGAGTTGGTGGTGGCTGCTGACCTCCGGCCAGCGAGGGGGTGGTGTCCGGCCGGAGGAGGATAGGCACAGGGAGGAGGGAAGTGTTCAGGCCGGAGCTGGGTCGTGCTCCGGGAGGAAGGAGAGGACAGGGAAGAGGATTCCGGTCAGAAGGAGAAGAAGGCCAGGGTCGTGGTGTTGCTGGTCATCGATGGGGCTGGCGGAGATATTGCCCGAGAAGAGGCTGAGGGATGAGGGAAGTCGGGGGTCGGCCAGTGGTGGTGCAGCGGGGTGCTGACAGTTCTCTCGGCTGCTCCGAGGGTCGGGCTCCGGCCGAGAAGGGGAGAGGAACAGGGAGCGGGGCTGCGAGCAGCTCCGGCGGGGAGAACTCGACGAGATGGCAATGGCGGCGGTGGTGTTTCGTCGAGGGTGCTCGAAGTTGAGGGTCTCTGGCCGACGTGCAGGTGGAGAAGGAGGGGAGATGACTTCCGGCGAGTCGGGGTCAGCAGCGGCCAGACGGGTCGTCTCGGTGCACACAGTCAGGCGCGGGCGGCTCAGAGTACAGCGGGTGGGAGTCGAGGAAGAATAGAGGAAGGAGGTCGACAGTGCCGGTGGGTTGAGACGGGGTGCACCGGTGGAGCTCCGGCGTCGGCAGAGGGGTAGGGGATGATGAACAGTAAAGTAAGGGGGGGGGTCGGCTGCTTTGGAATTTAGGTTTTGGATTCAATGAAGAAAAGAAGGAGAAAAATATTGTATTTATATACATGTGAGGGGGTTGGTTTGACCTAGGAATATTTTTGACTTTGGTCAATGCTCTCCTTGGTATGGGCCTTGGGCTTGCATGAGGGTGATGGGCTAGAAATTACAATTATTTAATTACAAGGGTTGGATTAAAATAGGAGGACGATGTTGCGCGCTTGCACATCCAGAAAATTATGGAAAAAATCCATGTGAAGGGAAAATTGAGTTTCTTCATGAATTGTCCAATGGTGGGGACACCTAAATGCATTTTTGCATAAAAACCCTCCAACAATTAGAAAATTGTACAAAGGCAAAAATTGGATTTAATTAATTAGATCGGAACGCGCACGATGTTCTAGAATTAATTAGGAGTACATGGGATTACATTTGGCGGGACACAAGTGTCAGGGCATAGAGGGGACAGTGTAGAATATTAATAAAATTCGAGATGCACAAGACGGGCAAGATTGTGTCTCCAATTCCGATTAGAACGCACAAGGGTACGAAATTGGAATTTATATCGAATTAAGAAATAACGTCCGCGACGTTTATTGTGCGACTAAAATGTAGCACAAGGGAGCAATGTACAAGGGTCAGAATAGTAGGTGGACATGTCTAGGATGAGATCGTGAAGTTTGTAGACAGGCAATGGCTAGTGAGGTACTCCAATTATCGAAGCAACGGTAAGATGCGCCACACGATATTTAATTATTGCATAATTAAATAAAAGCCGTTTTCTAATTCTAATTGGTTCAATCTAGCCCTAGTTTCACTATCTAAGCAAATTAGGCCTAAATTTGGGTGAGGGGGTTTACACAAGCCCAACAGTAGATTCAGCAAGAGGCACATCGTCATGAGGTAGAGTATTTAAGAACCAGCCTGGTATCCGCATTGGAGCAGGCAAATCCACCAGCGAGGCGATCAGCGACGGGATCTATCACCGATTTTTGTCAGCTCAAGCCTCGTACATTCTCTGGTAAAGAGGGGCCGACGGAAGTTCATGAATGACTCACGAACATACAGCACCAGTTGGAAGCAGCTGAACTTCCGAGAGAGAAATGGATGACTGCAGTCAGGATGCAGTTAACTGAAAATGCACATCACTGGTGGTTATCAGAAGAAAGGAGGCTCGGACAGGACCGAGTCACTTGGGAAGAGTTCTCCAGACTCTTCCGAGAGATGTATATTCCAGCAGTTGCACGATCGGAGCTCAGAGACAAGTTCAACCGCCTTATCCAAGGCAATATGACAGTGGAAGAATACAACGCAGAATTTATTCGCCTAAGTCGCTTTGCCCCAACCTTGATCTCGACAGAGGAAGAGAAAGCTGAGAAGTTCTTTGACGGACTGAAGTTCGAGCTCCAGAGATTGATTGGATCGGTCGCACCTATATCATATACCGACGTTCTTGCAGCAGCACGACGCATGGAGCGCGTCACTAGAAGGGAGTCAAATCTGAAGAGGCCCATCACATCAGCACCATCCAGGACAGCACATGGGGATTCAGCAAAACGATCCCAGAGGAGTATGCGAGATAGAGCAGCACACAGGGCCATATCTTTCCCTACTTGTCACCACTGCGGCAAGGTAGGTCATATTGAGAGAGAATGCAGACGCAAGTTGGGACTATGCCTGGCTTGCGGATCCAACCAGCATCAAACCAGAGACTGCACCGAGCGCAGAGAGGGAGCACCGAGACTAGATTTACCTGCACCACGACCAGCTTATCCAGCAGTAGGAGCACCGCAGACAGGAGTTGGAGGAGTCAGACCCCCAGCCCCAGGAGGAAATCAGCAGAGACCACCCCTGGCACCACAGGCAGCTCTATTTCAGCAGGCTCAGCAGCAGCAGAGAGGTCCAGCTCAGGGACGAGGACATGCATTCACATTAGCTGTTGAGGAGGAAGCTACTGCAGGCGAGGTTATCGTAGGTACTATTTTAGTAGCTTCATTACCAGCTGTAGCTTTATTTGATTCTGGAGCATCGCATTCATTTATAGCAGCTAGCTTTGTAGCCACCCATAGAGTAGCTACCGCACCCCTTCCGAAGATAAAGAGAATTCTTATGGGAGGTAGAATTATTCCGGTTAGTGACGTCTGTAGATCATGTTCTGTAGTAGTCTGTGGAAGAGAGATGCGAGCTTAATTTTTAATCTTTTTTATGTCGGATTATGATGTTGTACTTGGTATGGACTGGTTAAGTCAGTACCATGTGACTCTTGATTGCCGACTTGGACGGGTTATATTTAGACCGCCTGGACATCCAGAATTTGAGTTTCTTCGAGGAGCAGTAGAACAAGGAGTTCAGCCTACTCTTAGGGTACTATCTGTATAAGGGGAGACAGGTTACCCAAGAGTCATATCAGAGTTTGTGGATGTATTTCCTGATGATCTTCCAGGTTTACCGCCTGATCGGAAAATAGAATTCACAATAGACTTAACTCCAGGAGCAGAGCCTATCACTTCATCAGTATATCGGCTAGCACCTAAGGAGTTAGTGGAGTTGAAGGATCAGGTTGATGATCTTCTGGAGAAGGGTTTCATTCGGCCCAGTGTTTCACCTTGGGGAGCACCCATATTATTTGTGCCGAAGAAGGATGGAACAGTACGGTTATGCATTGACTACCGGGCACTAAATGCTGTGACCATCAAGAACAGGTATCCCTTACCACGCATTGATGATCTATTCGATCAATTGAGTGGTGCTAGGGTATTCTCGAAGATTGACCTTAGATCCGGCTATCATCAGATCAAAGTAAGGAAGGAGGATATACCGAAGACAGCTTTCAGGACCAAGTATGGACATTATGAGTTCTTGGTAATGCCGTTTGGTTTAACCAACGCGCCAGCAGTGTTTATGAGTTTAATAAACAGAGTCTTTCATCAGTTCTTGGATAAATTCGTGGTTGTGTTCATTGATGACATTCTAGTATATTCCAAGAGCCATGAAGAGCACGAGGAGCATCTTTGAATTGTGCTAGAGACCTTGAGACGGGAGAAGTTATATGCCAAGCTCAGTAAGTGTGAGTTTTGTATGGATAAAGTGCCTTTCGTGGGACATATCATCTCAGGAGAAGGACTTTCAGTTGATCAGGAGAAAGTTGCGGCAATAGAGACTTGGCCTACACCCACATCAGTTGCAGAAGTAAGAAGTTTTCTCGGACTTGCGGGATATTACCGAAGGTTTGTAGAAAATTTCTCAAGGATTGCAGAACCTATGACGAAGCTGACATGTAAAGACCAGGAGTTTATATGGACAGAAGACTGCCAGAAGGCCTTTGAAGAATTGAAGAGAAGATTAACAACAGCACCTGTCTTGACTCTTCCTTCAGGGTCAGGAGGTTTTGTTGTTTACAGTGATGCGTCAGGTAGTGGACTAGGATGTGTTTTGATGCAACATGGAAAAGTTATTGCTTATGCATCGAGACAGTTGAAGGTTCATGAGAAGAACTACCCAACACACGATCTGGAGCTAGCAGCAGTTATATTTGCACTGAAGATTTGGAGGCACTATCTTTATGGGGAGAAGGTAGACATCTTTACTGATCATAAGAGTCTGAAGTATGTATATACTCAGAAGGAGCTCAACATGAGACAGAGACGTTGGCTTGAATTGATGGTAGACTTTGATATAGATCTGCAGTATCATCCGGGAAAGGCGAATGTCGTAGCAGACGCACTCAGCAGGAAGCCTACGACTTATTTCTTGACGATGCAACCAGAGTTATTGAAAGATCTATAGGAGCTTCAGATAGAGGTTGTTTTACCAGGACAAAGTGGCGTGCTAGCTAATCTCGAAGTTAAGTCATCACTTGTGGAAAGAATTAAAGAGGCATTGCCCACCGATGCTAGATTCCGAAGACTCAAAGAGAGGACAGAAGCAGGCATGCAGACGGGACTTCGCATACATGAGGACGGGACATTAAGGTGCGAAAATCGCCTATATGTTCCAAATGGAGAATTAAGACAGGAGTTAATGACTGAAGCACATAGCTCTATGTACTCTGTTCACCCAGGAGGAACCAAGATGTACCGAGACTTGAGGCAGTATTATTGGTGGCATGGAATAAAAAGGGAGATTGCAAGATTTGTGGCTAAATGCTTGGTCTGCCAGCAAGTAAAGGCCGAGCATCAGAGGACTGCAGGTATGTTACAGCCGCTTCCTATACCAGAATAGAAGTGGGAACATATCACGATGGATTTTGTCACAGGATTTCCAAGGAGCCCCAGCGGAAAAGATGCGGTATGGGTTATCGTGGATCGACTCACTAAATTGACACATTTCTTGCCATTTAGAGTTGGACAGTCCACAGAGGTACTAGCCGACATGTATATGCGACAAATCGTAAGATAACATGGAGTGCCGGTTAGTATTGTATCGGATCGAGATTCGAGATTTATATCTCATTTCTGGCGAAGCATACAAGATAGTCTTGGCACCAGACTCAAATTCAGCACAGCTTACCATCCACAGACAGATGGTCAATCGGAGCGCACCATTCAGATCTTGGAGGATATGTTGCGATCGTGTATGCTAGACTTTAGAGGATCTTGGGAAGATCATTTGTACTTAGTGGAGTTCTCCTACAATAACAGTTATCAGGCCAGCATTCAGATGGCACCGTTCGAGGCATTATACGCAAGGAAGTGCAGATCGCCAATATGTTGGAGTGACGTTGGTGAACGTCAAATACTGGGTCCAGAGTTGATAATACAGACAGTGGAGAAGGTAAAACAGATTCAGAATCATCTTCGAGCAGCTCAGGACAGACAGAAGCATTGGGCTGATACTCACAGATGTCCCCTAGAGTTCAAAGAAGGAGAGCACGTATTCTTGAGGATTTCGCCCACTCGAGGTACTATTAGATTTGGGAGCAGAGGCAAGTTGAGCCCAAGGTATATTGGGCCATTTGATATTCTAGAGCGCATTGGTGAGGTAGCTTATCGTCTTGCATTACCTCCATCCTTAGAGGGAGTGCATGACGTATTCCACGTCTCACAGCTGAGAAAGTACGTGACCGACCCAAGTCACGTAGTCGATCATTCAGAGATCGCATTGGGTCCTAGCTTGAGATATGAAGAACAACCGGTTGGCATCCTCGACATCAGTGAGAAGACATTGCGAGGTCAGACAATTAGACTGGTCTGTGTATCTTGGAAACATCATTCTCCTGGCGAATCGACCTGGGAACGGGAGGATAGTATGCGCCAGCGTTATCCTCACTTGTTCGCGGATGCAGTTATAAACTAAGCATTCTTGTAATTTCCACAGTTCTTCCTTTAGTAGCTTAATCTTGGATTGCGAGGACGCAATCCTCTTAAGGGGGTGGATTGTAAACACCCTAATTTTTCAGAATAATTTTAATATAATTTTTCCCCAATTTTCGGTATTCTTCCGGAATTAAAACTATGGTGATGGTGATTAAAAGATTTTTTATATGCTCTTAATTGATGTTAAAATATTATGGAAATAATATTTTATGGTGTTAAATGGAAAACCGAACATAGGGTAATTTTCTGCGAATTTATTGGACTCCGGAAACGCGTTTAAAGCCCTAAAAACTATTAAAAATTTAAACCGAACCAAACCTGGCTGAACCGAACCAAACCTGACTGAACCGAACCGCTGATTGAACCGAATCGAGCCAAATTAGCATAACGGGTCGGGTCGGGTCGGATCCGACCCAAACCAGAACCCGACCGAACCCAAAGACCCCCCCCGCCGGATTTACTGTAGCAGCATATAAAACCCCCTCGGCATGCGTGCCCAGCCATCGGAAACCCTAGCTCAACCCCCGCCGTCATCTCCCTCCGATCTCCCTGGCCTAAACCCTAGCCGACGACCTCGTCGACCCCAACTCCTCAGCCCTAACTCCTCCGCCAGGCCGCCCTCGACTAGACCCCTCTGTCAGCCTCGCCGTACCCTTCCATCTCCGTCCAGTCCACGACCCCGACGTCGCTCAGCCCAGCCCGACTCCACCGTCATCCGCCTCGTCGATGACCCCGCTCAGCCGAGCGCCACCCCTTCGACGACTCCGGCCCGCTGCACCTCTCGACCCCGACGCTACTCCTCCGTCCCTGATCAACGGCTCCGCCCACACCAGCCCCAAGCCGCTGCCGACCTCGCCGCTGCCGTCGCGAGCTCCTCTCTGCCGGTCAACGCAGCCCTAGCAGCAGACACACGGACACAGGAGCTCTCGACCAGGACACGAGCAGGACACAGACACGAGAATTCAGACTTCTCGGAGCCCTGTTCAGGTAACATTTCCTCTCACCTCGTGATTCCGTTTTCGATTCCGTCAGTTGCGTCGCGTAGAATGTATAACCCTCTCAATGCCCGTGTAACCCGCTCGGTGCATCGTGTCCTGTGGTGATCGCAAACAGCGATCCAAAAACAGGAAAAATAACGCCTGGTTTCACCCCGGAACTGAGTATGCCCTGCCAAACGGGACGACTTGGTCACACGCGGTCTTTACCGAAACGTGCGCGACATTGATACGGACGTGCGGGATTTCGCAGAAGTTGATTTGGATGTGCGTGCACACCGGAATCAACGCGTATCCGCCGACAATGTCCCGTATTCGTCCATTCTGGAACATGCTGTAACTTTGTGTACACACGTCGGATCACGACAAAACTTGCGCCATCGGACTCGTAGCAATACGCTGGTCCTGTGACCCAAGTTTGGTTCGATTCTGAGAACGTTGACAAAATCGCGTATCGTGGGCCCCACAAGCTCCACTTGACGGGCGATTTTGTGATCGGCTCATCGGAATCCAATTCTGGAAGTTTCGTTAGGTTCGTATCATCGTTCCTGACTTGTTGACACTGAGTTTGAGGAATTTGGAGACCTTTGACCCTGACACGCTTCTCGGTGCAAAGTGGCCCACATGTGGACCCCGCTTTGGGCCGGGAATGTCATTTTTGCCCTTGTGTCCAAATTGGACTTAAGGACAGGCATTTCTAGATATTTGATATCTTCTGAGACTGTTGGTGATGTTTATTACAGCTTTTGGAGGAGTACCTGCAGGATCCACTGATACAGGGACAACTGTTGGTATTCAAACCCCAGGCAAGTGTACCTTGCCAAACTCTGCAGTATTGTTACATATTTTCCTTGATTCATTTATATTGCTGTGCATGCTTGACTTAGGTCCGTGTGACTTACTTAGCGTCCGATTATTAGTCGGGTGCCAACACCGTACGCGGTGTTGTGTATTGTCATCTAGAGATGGACATCCGTGACCCCCTTTACACTCTCGTACTTTTCTTATCAAGTACACTATACCCCAGGACACTTGACACTATACATGAGAAAAGATCTACCTGAGATATTCATGGTGATTCTGTATAGGATACATGACTTGATAGAGATACTATATTCATAGATACTTTATGACTTGTGCATTAGCTATGATCTTGCGTGACATGTACATGAGACGTTATGGGCATGAGACATATGGTTACATTGGGTGGGGAGAGACATACAGGCTACAGGCTGATCATACATATATATCCCCTATTATTGTGAGGCGCAAGACTCTGAAACCCAAGCTTGGCCCATTACTCATTATCACTGCTACCGGCTCCCCGACACAGAGCTTGTAGTGGTTTCAGCCTGAGTTCTAGTGCTGCTCTCATCTTGCATATCACTTAGCTGGTTATTTTGTGTTCCCCTATTGTTTCATCTATTGCTGGAGAGACACACAGGCTACAGGTTGACTACATTATGCCGGCTTCTCAGTCTCCCACTGAGCTAGACCACCTCATGATCTCACTGCTACCGGCTCCCCTACACAGAGCTTGTAGTTGTTTCAGCCTGAGTACTATTGATGCTCTCTCTTGCATTTCACACAGATGATTACTTACTTACCCTATTTATTTCATTATTTGCTGCACTGCTTATATTTTGGCTTGTATTATCTTGTACCTTGCTATGTCCCCTGAGGACCTGGATTCGGATTATGTCCCCAGGATTTGCAGATGAGATCTATCCCGAGGTATACGGGACCGCAGCAGGAGCTGATACAGGAGCTGTACCGACATCCGAGGACGAGGTGTTAGCTGAAGACTTTTCCTGAGCATCTATGTTTCATGCTCAGCATTCACTTTATTCAGTCATTTATATTTTGGTCTGTTGAACCAGTGTATCAGATTTTTATCGGGTTGTTCCCCGAAGTACTTTGTTGAGACTGGTTGATGATTTACATTCTTATTTATGTGGATCATATTTATCTTGTGTGGATGAGATTAGTTGTTGCGATATTGTCGTAGACTTTATTTTACAACTTAAGTACACCCTGATGGATCCATTAAATTGGGTTTGTCCATCAGTGTGTGCTGCTGGCCTGACCCGCACCCGATGTAGGGCACGAGAAGTGAACAACATCCAGCCTACGCCGCATCATCGGCAGTAGAATGCTGTTTGGGTAAACTATCTATCCAGCAATAATGATCATCAAGATATATAATGCCACCAATAAAGTATAAATACTCAATCATAGATCTATAAGATGGACAATCGCTATAAATAACTAAAAAGTCAAATACAACTCACAAGACAAGATAATATCTACTGAGTCATCAAAAATAATAAGAAATACTAATGTCAAATGCTGGAGACAAATCATGTACAATAAACCTATCTACTGAGCTACAGGTACTGGTCGTCTGTCTCAACCGGGATGAGACCCTCCTGTGCCAAAGTCTCTAGTTCTAAGCCAACTACGTCCTAAGGTCCGTAGTAAGTGGGATACCACTCCTTAGTGTCATCTGGGAAAAATAAATTCAGTCAGGAAAGGAGCCAAGTACACATCTAACAACAGTTCCAATAAATAATAAAAACTATGTAACAGTAAATAGAGTGAATATAAAAGATGCAATATACAAGTACAAGAGATATACAAAATAGGAATACTGGAATTAAATACAAAAAAATGAGCATCATGAATATGAGCAAGGAATACTACTACTATGTGAGTGAGTACCAGCTTCAACATATGATCGGCTTGGGAACTTGCACAAGGATTAGGGCCTAGTTAATCATACGTTCGGTGTATGATCAACACTCACAAGGACATGCACAAGGAGGGGTATGATCACATATCTACACTAATACTCCCCGTCCTGACTAGTATAGTGGATCCAACCATGGTACGTTATGACACGGGATTCACTGGGTAGGTAGCTAGTCTCCCCAAGAATCAATGTCTGTACATATACAAGAAGAACGAGGAACAAGGCTTGCACAAGATACACTATAAATACCAAGGAATAACATCGCATGACGAGATCAGGATATACCAATCCGTGTAACCATAATGTTAAGAAATCAAGGATATCTACACTAAATTCAAGAAAAATAGAGGATATCATAAATGAGAAACTATCAGAGAATGTACTGGTCTGGAATCCAGTGCACAGTATCGAAGACGTCCAAAATGGTTCCTCGGAAACCTAAATATGGAATATTACACCACTACAAGGTTTTGGAATGAATCCAAGTTAAACAAGTCCAAATCTAGGTCATTAGGCCAAGTCTAAGTCAAAATAGTCAAACTAGGTCAACTCTAGGTCAAACTAGTCAACTTGGTCAAACTAACTATTTTTAGGTTGTATGAGTCCATCTCTAGGTTATTGGATCCATATGCTACTTATCTAGGCTATACTAGCTATATTAGGATACTAGAGTATCAACACTATTCCGTATCATAAGATACGTAAAATAGTATATAAGAAAATACCATATAATATACAAGTATAATATATATAGTATCTCCTAGCTAAACTAACACTAAATGGATACCTTGGCTTTGAGCCAATACGGTATCACACTAGTTATACCCTCTCTTGACACCAAATACCCAATACTTAGAGAGAACCCAACAACTAACAATTTTCTTGGTATCACAAGGTAATACTAGAACCTAGTTTAAAAACCAATACTAACCATTACTCAGACTTATACTAACTTATATCTAAACTAACTTAACCTTATACTTTAACTGATATTAACATCTACTAACTATACTAACTGCTAACTAATTGATATACACAACTGATAGCAATATACTAACTAACACTAACTGTTATCAATACTAATTGATAACATAACTATAAACTAATTGATATATATACATACACTAACTGATATTAGAACCATATATTAACTTAACTTTAACACTAACATCTAACATATAGAACTAACTAATCAACTGAGGACATTAACTAACATCTATCCTTTAATATATCAACTAACTAATGAACATCTAACAATAGCTAACTCATTAACTAACTGCATACTAACACTGCCCGACCTTACCCCATATCAGATGCACCTGTGTTGCTCACCTCCAGACCTTGCTGTGCACAGCAGATCTCCCAATTCACTGTTGTGTGCACATAAAACTCGACTGTCACACATGACAGTCCCCCCCATCAGTGCACAGGTGCACATGTCTGAAACTGTTACTGCTCACTTGAGCTTGCAACCTCCAAGCATTTGTACCTCTGAACAGAGCAGCAACATAGCAACACAACAACACAGCAAGTTGCTGCTGCTGTTGACTGCTGCCCGATAGCACACAGGCCCAAGCCCCTCTCCCTAATCCTAATACTTACATAACACAACACCACATATCTCGCCATATCAGTATACACACTGATACGAGCACCCAAATCAGTCCATTATATACATGTATCACTCAAGACAATCCACAGGATCCCCATATCCATAAATACATCTAATACACATTAATACTTAGTATAAACATAGGTAGATAAATATATAGTCAATATATATATATATATATATGTATATATATCATATATACATCCATATCAAATACTAAAAATAGCTAACACAAATCCAAATAGAGTAGATCACAATACAATAAACACGTGGAGTGCATCGCATCCGTATAACACTCAATCTATGATACGCTTACGATATGGCTCCAACACATCACCAAATGTATCACAAAGGATACAAAAAAGATTAGAATCATAATTATAAGCAATACAAACTGCTAACTACTCAACTACGTGTCCGTGTCAAAATATGGCAAGTGTATCACCCGTGTCAAAGGAAAAAACCCGCAAATAACCCGTATCACCAAATTATTGTGATACAGCCTACATGTTTCCAATTGTGGATATAACACTAGTCTTACACAACCAAACACATGTCAATTTGGTCTAATTGACCTATTGACAAATATATGATGTGCCAATATCAGAATTCTCCCAAAATTGGCACAAAATACACCATAACTTCCTCCATAAGCCTCATATGAACCTAATTTTACTTCCTATGGGTAGCCTTAGTATATGAGAGGGTTTATAATGATTAAACTACAGATTTAGAGTCTAATTAAAGAGGAAAAAATGAATTGTACCTATTGGAAGATGGATTCCCAATACAAGTCTCCAAAAGAGTGTCAAGAGCGTTCTACTTGTGCTCCTTCCTCTTCCTTATAGATCCTTGCCTCCTCCTTGTTCCAATAGCCTCCAATGGTGAGTAGAGAAGGAATTAGAAGAAATTTGGATAGGGATTGGTGTAGGGATGAAGAAATTTTGAAGAGAAATTTTTTAGATCTAGAATTGAAATAAAATGAATGAAGAGAGAGAGTCTCTCTCCTTTCCCCTCTATGGTCGGCCCTTGCTTGAGATGCAAGCAAGTATGAAAAGTCTAAAATATCGCTATGGGCTTGTCATGAAGGAACTAATTAAGGAAGGAAGGTTCTAATCCAATTGATTTAACTAATTAAGTCATTCTCTTAATGAATGGGCTAACTATTGGGCTCAAGTCTAACTAGAATTAATGTTGGTCCATGAGTCAAGTCTAATCTAGTTAGGTCCACTAACACAAGTCCAAACTATAAAATGTAACATCTAATAATAAATACAATAAATAATTATACTACATGCACATTAATTAATAATTTATGAAATGACCAAAATATTCCTTTCCTAGAAAATGTGGTAGTGACAAGTCTATCCCCCTTAAAATAATTTTGTCCTCGAAATTCAAAGACACAACTACCCTTAGAAAAGCAAAACATAACAAGAAAGAACATACCTCAAGACACAAACAGATACGAGTATCGCTCTCGCATTTCATCATCCCTCTTCCAGGTAGACTCACCCGGAGAGTGATGCCTCCATGCGACGCGTACCAAAAAAATGGTCTGGTTCCTCAGCATCTTCTCTCTCTGATCTAGAATCTCAACTGGCTGTTCTGGATAGCTAAGATTAAGGCCCAACTCTACCTCCGAGTGATCCAATACGTGACTAGGATCCGCCACATACCGTCTTAACTACGACACGTGAAACACGTTATGAACTCCCTCCAATGCAGATGGCAAGGCTAGTCTGTAAGCAACTGCACCGACCCTCTCGAGAATACTGAAGGGTCCAATGAATCACGAACTAAGCTTTTCGCCTCCACCGAAATAAATCGTGCCTCGTATCGGAGAAATCCTCAGAAATACTAGACCTCCAACCTAGAACAAAATACAATCTTAAGAACTTAATCTATAACAAACAACCAATATCAACACAAAATAAACTTAAACTATACCTCAAACTCCAAGAGTCTCAGGTGGCTATCGGCCCAATGTCGCTGTCTGTCCTGCGCCACTCGAAGTCTGTCTCTGATCAGCTTAACATTCTCCGCTGCATTCACAACCATCTCTGGTCCCAATAAGGCTCTCTCGCCAACATCATCCCAGGATAACGGAGTGCGACATCTCCGGCCGTACAGATCCTTAAATGGTGACATCTCTATGCTGGCCTGGTAGCTATTGTTGTAAGCAAACTCTACCAAATATAGATGATCCTCCCAAGAGCCCCCAAAATCTAGTACACAGGTGCGCAACATATCCTTGAGAGTCTGAATGGTCATCTCTGACTGTCCATCCGTCTGGGGGTGATATGCAGTACTGAACTTGAGCTGGGTGCCCAAACTCGCCTGCAAACTCCTCCAAAAAAGAGAAGTAAAATGACTATCCCGATCCGAGACTATGCTGACGGGAACCCCATGTATCCTGACGATCTGTCTCACATACATCTCTTTCAGCTTCTCCGTAGACAAGCTCACCTTGAAAGGTAAAAAGTAGCCCGATCTGGTCAACCTGTCAACGATGACCCAACTCGCGTCTTTCCCTCCTGGAGATTATGAAAGTCCGGACAAAAAATCCATAGTAATGTGATCGCACTTCCACTCTGGAATAGGTAATGGCTAAAGTAAACCACCTGGCCTCTGCCTCTCGGCTTTCACCTGCTGGCACACTAAGCATCTAGATACAAACTGTGCCACCTCCCACTTCATGCCATACTACCACACACTCTCTCGCATATCCTGATACATCTTGTTGGCACCTGGATGCATGGAATACTGAGAGCGATACACTTTCTGCAATACCTTCTCACGCAGTTCCCCACTAGCCACACATAATCTAGTACCGTGCCGCAAAGAACCATCCTCAGCAATGGTAAAATCATCCTCTAATCCTGCTCTCACCTGAGCTCTGATGCTCCTCAGAGACACATCCTCATACTGGGCTGCCTTGATCCTGTCTATCAACTTTGAGTGTATCTGCAACCCCCATATCTGCATGGCAAAACCAGAGACTATCACCTCAATGCCCAAACTTTCTAGATCCTCCAACAAATACCGGTCCTGCATCAAAAATATATCAATCAGATACCTGCTCAAGGCATCAGCAACTACATTGGATTTCCCCGGATGATACTGTAAGGATATGTCAAAATCCTTCATCAGTTTCAGCCACCGACGCTGCCTCATGTTCAACTCCTTCTGAGTAAAAATGTACTTCAAGCTCTTGTGGTCTATAAAGATCTCCATACGCTCTCCGTGCAGATAGTGTTTCCATAACTTCAAGGCAAAGATGACTGCTGCCAACTCTAAATTATGGGTAGCATAGTTCTTCTCATGAGGACGCAATTGCCTAGATGCATAGGCAATCACTTTTTCGTTCTGCTGAAGAACACAACCCAGCCATTTCCCCATCACTATAGATAGTTAAACCTCCAGACCCTGATGACAACGTCAAAATAGGGGCAAACGTCAACCTCTTCTTCAATTCCTCATAAGTAGCCTGACACTCCTCTGTCCAAACAAACTCCGTGTCCTTCCTGGTGAGTCTGGTCATCGGTTCAGCAATCCACAAAAAATCTTGCACAAACTTTCTGTAGTAGCCTGCCAGACCCAAGAAACTTTTGATCTCTGCCACTGAACTCGGGGTCTTCCAAGACTCTACTGCTGTAATTTTCTTCGGATCCACTAAAATTTTATCACCAGTCATAACATGTCCTAAGAACTCCACATTGTCCAGGAAGAACTCACACTTGGACAACTTTCCATACAACTTCTCCTTCCTCAGCACATCCAACACAATCCGCAGATGCTCCTCGTTCTCCTCTGGTGTCTTCGAGTATATGAGTCATCGATGAACACCACCATGAACTTGTCAAGGTACTGGTGGAACACTTGTTCATCAAATTCATAAATACCGCCGGGGCATTAGTAAACCCAAACGGCATCACCATGAACTCATACTGGCCATATCAAGTCCTAAAAGCACTCTTCAAAATGTCCTCCCGCTTCACTTTTACCTGGTGGTAGCCTGATCTCAAGTCTATCTTAGAAAATACCTTGGCGCCACTCAATTGATCGAACAGATCATCAATCCGTGGCAACATATATTTATTCTTGATAGTGAGATTATTTAACGCCCTATAATCGATGCACATGCGTACCGATCCATCTTTCTTCAGTACAAATAATACCGGAGCTCCCCATGGTGAAGAACTGGATCTGATAAACCCCTTATCCTGCAGTTCATCCACTTGCTTCTTCAACTCGACCATCTCGCTATTGTTCATTCTATAGACATGCTGTAAAATTGGCTCTGCACCTGACACAAAGTCTATAGATAACTCAACATCTCGATCTGGCGGCAATCCTGACAATTTCTCAGGAAACACATCCAAGAATTCTGCTTTCAAAGGATGCGACAACTCCTTGTCTTCCACCATAGATCCACAAATAATGCCTTCTCTCTGCTCTGCAGGTCCTCTAGAAAACTCAAACTCTGGCTCTCCTAGTGGGCTAAACAAAACTCTACCTCCTCTGCAATCTATACTAGAATGGTGTCTACTCAACCAATCTATCCCGAGTACAATGTCATAACTCGGAAGTGGCATTACAAGTAGACACGCACTCAGCTCTCGGCCTCCCAGAGTAACTCTTCGATCCTTGCAAATATCACTAACTAGGATAATGCCTCCCTCGGTCATGATCTTGCAAGTCCTAAGCAAAGACTCATCTACCAAATGATGCTTCAGAACAAAAGAAACAGATACAAAACTATGAGAAGCACCACTATCAAACAATGCTAAAGCTGGAATAGAATCAAGAAGAACATAACCTACAATGATATATCCAGTGGGCTCGGCCTCCTCGACCGTCATAGAAAACACTCGTCCCTGAGGTGCACCCCCCTTATGCTGGTGCTGGGCATAACGCTGCTGCTGGGTCGGAAGCAGCGGTCCTGTCACTACCATATTTCTAGAGTAGGGGCATTGTTGTCATTTGCAATATTTATATATATGGTGTTTATAGATACATAATATGTTATATTAATAGTATTAAGGATATGGGTTAGTGGGCAGACTTGATGTGACTATTAGACTCAACCTTAGACTAGATATTTTGAACCCACTAGTTAATCCCTATCCATTTAATTAGAAATTTGTTAAACCCTCACTTAGGATTAAATCCCACTTATTTGAATAACTCTTCATGACTAACCATGAGGGCATTTAGGACTTTATGCATTGCTAGCCCTAGGTCCTCATGTGACAGGCCTATATAGGAGAGAGGGAGCCTCCCTCTAGTTCATTCATGGCTCATAAAAAAATACTAGAAGTAGTTCTTCCCCAAACCTCTTCTTTTCTCCACCAAATTTTAGAAATTAAACCCCAATCCCTCTCATTTCCCTCATCTAAGAAATCTAGAAGCTTAGGTTTCAAGGAGCTTGGGAGAAGAAGAAGTTGCATTGGGAATCCATCTCCCAATAAGTGAAAATTTGAAATCTCTCATTTAAATTTTGTTTTACTTATTTTGTTGTCTATTAGGAGCCCACCCATAGTTTAGGAATACCCTCAAGTAGAGAAAATTTGTCTCTATTGGTTCCATAGTGTTTTCTTCATGAGATTTTGTTCATAGTTTGAGATTTTTGTGTTCATGGGTGTATTTTCTCTTTTCTTCAATACAACTAATTACAATAGTTATAAATAGATATATTTAATATGTATTAGTATGTTTTATGGGTTATTAAGGGTTTTGGAATATAGGTTGGGGATGTATCATAGAGTTTCTCATGGGTGCACTCAAAGTGTATGATAAATTGACTAGAAGAGGTGTATTTATTAGTGTGTGTTATTCACACAATATTGTGTGTGTGTATATATATATATATATATATATATATATATATATATATATATATTAGTGAGTACCTATATTTTGGTGTGTGGGTTAGTGTTTGTGCACATACAAGAGAGAAGGAGGAGTGACAAAACTATGTATAGTGCACAAAAATTTGTGAGGGGTCAGGTTTCCTGTGTGCTAGTGTGTACAAAGTGCATGGTGTAGTTTAATGTGCATAGATCCTGTGTACATGCAGTTTTTGCCATAGTAATTAGCTGCTGTGTTGTTGGTGATGGTTGAGGTATTGCATCTATGACAGTAGGTGCCAGGAGACTCGAGCAGTAAACTATTTAAGGGAAAGGACTTTACCTTAGTAGCTAGTGTACTCTGTTTGAAGTATGGAGTATAGGTAATTAGTGAGGAAAGGGGAGTCTCAGACCCGGGAAATTTGGTACTGATACTCTGAGGCATCAGTAGCTAAGGGGGGATGTGCATGTGTGTATTGGTGAATGCATATTGAGGTGCAGGGAATTCTGTTTAGTGTGTTGTAGTATGTAGGTGTGCAGGAGGTCGGGTTCCCTATGTGCCTCACAATGGAGAATCAGTTGGATGGTGAGAGGTTTTAGTGTAGACAGAGGTGGTATCATGCCCCAATTTCATGGAATCGATAGTCGTCCCCCGGACGTGACGCCGTGCGTGCCTAGGTTGTGCCACCGCACAAGGCCAAGATATTTTTGCATAACGAGCACATATTCAAAGTACACAGATAATTGAAACACAAAATTGAGACATGGAAATGTTCTCTTTATTGATAATGAACACCATTTACAAACTCTTGAACGAGTCGGACAGTTGTCGCACGGCTTACAAAAGTGGACACAAAATAAGATAGTCATCCTGTATATTATATCCTTGTACTTAAAACTTTAAAATGATAAAGACCTCCAGGAGGAACAATCAATTTTTCTCGGAGCTGCATGAGTTATGGGTACAAGCTCCTGGGTCTTCAAAAAGCTTCTTCTGAGGCACAATCAGGACGTGCCGGTAGCTGGACTGGATTGAGAAGTAGCTAGGCTCCTTGCAGGATCGCCTTAGTACGGGGAACCTGTTTCAACGAGGGTCAGTACATCAAAATGCACTGGTGAAGGCGAGCTAACCCAACTATACCAAATCATAAGTTGATTTATATGATGCATGCAAGTTATTTATGGTCTTTCTATCTTGACTTAGTATATTTTACAACATGCATTGATATGGAAATTTACTGAAATAAACTTGCCACCGTTCGGTGACTTTTACTTGCCCGTCTGAACCACCTGCACAATACTTACCATGTCCTTCCCTGCCACGAAGATACAAGTTAGCTTGCACAGGTTTAAATATATGAGGGGATCATTGGCATAATGTCATAAAGGACGAGTTATAGTCTCGAGACGAGAGCGATATGCAACGCAGGTGGCGAGCCCTGCTACATAACATTTCATCCATAACAAACGACCATACTAATCGTTCTGTCCGGATCGGATCGGTCCCAGCGCCTCGACGACCGTCCGCAGAAACCAGAAACCTTGTGCACAAGTTGTCCGTAATCAAGCGGCGTCTATATTAAGTTATCAATCAATTTATGCAGTTTAAGGCAATACGAGCACGATACAAGTTACATAGCATGAACGGTTTTGCATAGCCTTTCCGATCAGTATATTGCATAGCAAAATGTGTTCCATATATAGCACAATCATAGAAAAATATATATATTCTAACTAAAATTGAGTATTATGACAAATATTCTAAACGAACTAGCATACAATAAGGTAACCGTTCACAAGTTGATTGACAAGCACAATAAATCCAAGTCTATTCCTTTTTATCTTAACATCTTTTAGTTATTTAGGTATCATTTGATCGAAACAAGCAAGAATACAAGATTTTAGATGTGAAGACTTAGAAGAAGGATCAACTGAATCGAATATAGCCACTCATAAGTTGATTTGAAGGAGAAAAAAAAGAGGTGCCTCAAGACTCCGTTCGTACAACATCTACTGCACGATCACCTGCATTGCTACGAACAACTGATTAATACCTCTTCTACTCTTTCTAAGCACGGAATAAAATGAAATTCAATAAACGAAAGCAATGAAATCCATCGAAATCGTTCAAGAAAATGCAAGCAAATCCGAAAACCAACTCAAGCACGAAAGCAACATGGCGACAGCGAAAACTAGGCAAGAAAACTTGCAGCGGAGAGGTCCCTCTTGACTCTGCCGCTAAGTCTGTCCTCGGGACACGGTCCACTGAATATGAGAATCAATTCCGAAGAAGCAAATCCATAACGAGGATATGATCTTGATTCAATCTATCCCGATCGAATGATACCGATTAGTATTTCTTAGCCGCGCTCCCTGAATAGGGGAAACGGGATACCACATCCTAACCAACTAATAGGAAGTTTCATCCACAAAACTTAGGAATAGAACCTACCACTATGAAATAATGAAGAGAATCTTTCCTTCATCTCAGACTCAAGGTCCCAAGTCGATTCTTCGACCGAATGATTTTTTCAAAGTACGCGCACGAGAGGAATCGAACGATTTTAAAGCAGTTTCTCCTTGTAATCCAAGATTCACATAGGATGTTCAACATAAGTCAAGTCTGCCTTTAGGTCCAGTTGATCAAGATCCATCACATAATTTGGGTCGTATACGTATTTCCTAAGCTATGAAGCATGGAAGACATCGTGCACTTCAGATAGTAACGGTGGCAGGCCAATCTGATATGTGACTAGGGTGACTCGCTTTAGTATCTCGAACGGTCCGACGAATCTTGGGCTTAGATTCCCCCTTGCTCCAAATCTGGTAACTCCTCGCATGGGCGAGACTTTAAAAAATACCCGATTACCTTCCAAGAACTCAATAGGTCATCGATGCGTGTCTAAGTAACTTTTCTGACGACTCTGTGCTACCTTCTGCCGTTCACGGATCAAACGGATCTTCTGGACGGTTTTCTCCACGAGTTTCGGGCCAAGAATTTATCATTTACCAACTTTATCCCAACAGATTGAGGATATGCACTTTCGCCCATACAATGCCTCATACGACGCCATCTGAATGCTGGACTGATAGCTATTGTTGTATGCAAATTCGGCTAACGGCAGATGTATGTCCCAACTTGTCTTCACGTCCGAAGCGCAGAGCCGTAGCATGTCTTCGAGGATTTGGTTGACCCGCTCTGTTTGGCCGTCTGTCTGAGGATGGAAGGCGGAGCTAAACTTCAACTTCGTCCCTATTGTTGACTGGAGGCTCTCCCAGAAACGTGATAAAAATCGACCATCTCGATCGAAGATAATGGATATGGGCACACCATAGAATCGAACGATCTTGTTGAGGTAGATCTGGGCCAGACGGTCGGCACTCCAAGTAGATTTGATAGGCAGAAAATGAGCTGACTTGGTGAGTCGATCAACGATGACCCAGACGACATCATTCCTCCGTTCCGTCTTTAGCAAACCAACAATAAAGTCCATCGTTATTTGCTCCCACTTCCAATCCGGTATAGCAAGGTTCTGCATCTCTCCGCCCGGCTTCTGGTGCTCGGCCTTTACTCTGACAAGCCATGCATTGCGACACAAATAGCGCCATATCCTTTTTTATGCTGTGCCACCAAAATATCGTGCGGAGGTCTCGATACATCTTTGTGCTTCCTGGATGTGAAGTATAACTTGCATAGTGGGCTTCGGTGAGAATGTCTTTTCTGAGGGTTACATCGTTAGGAACACACAATCTTCCCTTCACTCGCATCATTCCATCCATGCCTACCGAAAAGTCGGTTGCCTTCCCTGCTGAGATAAGACACTGTATCTTTTGTAGGAATATGTCGTCCTTCTGAGCGGACTTAAATTTTTCTAACAAGTCTGGTTCGAGGCACAGCTGAGCCCCTTGTGCCCCCTTTTTGTATCTGATTTGAAGTGTAATGCCCAGACTCTCGAGATCCCTTCGCAACATGTCATCAATAGCCAAGATCCCAACGAACACTCGACTCAGCACATCAGCTACAACATTACCCTTGCCCGGTGTGTATCTGATCATCAAGTCAAAGTCACTAAGGAGTTCAAGCCAACGCCGTTGACGTAGATTTAAATCCTTCTGAGTATAGAGATATTTTAGACTTTTATGATCCGTATAGATCTCGCACGGCACACCATAAAGGTAATACCGCCACAACTTTAGCGCGAACACCACCGTTGTGAGCTCCAGGTCATGCGTTGGATAGTTTCTTTCGTGAGGCTTCAACTGCCTCGACGCAAAGGCTACCACTTTATCTCTCTGCAAAAGGATACATCCCAATCCCTTTCCTAAGGCGTCGCTATAAATCTTAAAATCATCGGGTCCATCTGGAAGGGAAATAATTGATGCTGAGACAAGTCGCTGCTTTAACTCCATAAATGAAGCTTTACAGTTGTACGTCCACGTGAATGTTACTTCCTTCCGAGTAAGCTGAGTCAGAGGTGAGGCGATCCTAGCAAAATTCTTTATGAATCTCCTGTAGTAGCCTGCTAGCCCAAGGAAACTCCGAATATCGCTAGCTGACTCAGGCCGCTTCCACCTTACGATGGCTTCTATTTTCTTCGGATCAACTGAGATGCCCTCTACGAAAATAATGTGCCCGAGGAAGGATATGTTGTCCAACCAGAATTCACAATTGCTTAGCTTCGCGTACGAATTATTGTCTTTAAAGGTCTGAAGCACCATCCGCAGGTGTCCTGCGTGTTCATCCTTATTCTTCGAGTACACTAAAATATCATCTATAAATACCACTACGAACTTGTCGAGGAATGGTCGGAACACACGATTCATCAAATCCATGAATGCGGCAGGAGCATTCATAAGTCCGAACGGCATAGCAGAAAACTCATAATGGCCATAGTGGGTTCAGAATGCAGACTTCTGCATGTCCTCTGGCTTAATCTTTAATTGGTGGTAGCCAAAGCGAAGATCTATTTTTGAAAACACCAATGCCCCTTGCAGCTGATCAAAGAGGTCGTCTATCCTAGGCAGGGGATACTTGTTTCTGATAGTCACCTTATTTAGCTCCCGATAGTCGATACAGAATCACAACGTTCCGTCCTTCTTCTTCACAAAGAGCACAGACGCACCCCAAGGAGACACGCTCGGACGAATGTACCCACGATCTAGCAGTTCCTGAAGTTGGCACTTTAACTCCTTAAGTTCAGCATGGGTCATTCTGTATGGAGCTTTGGAAATCGATTGAGTGTTTAGGAATATATCGATGGTGAACTCGATCTCTCGGTCAGGTGGCATACCGGGTAGTTCGCTCAAAAATACATCGGAGAACTCCGCCACAATGGAAGAAGATTCAACATTTGCGTAATCCAGCCGCGTGTCCCAAACCGACACTAAGTATTCCGCATATCCTGATTGTAGCATCCGCCGAGCAGACATCACAGAAATTACCATGCAGTCCCTAGACGCATCTGTTGCTGGACCACTTGTGTAGCAGAATTTGGCCTCTCCAGGTAGACGGAAGGTGACTCATTTCTCTGCACATTCGATAGTTTTCGAGCAAGCGCCGAGCCAATCCATCCCCAAAATGATGTCATAATCCCGAACATGTAGGACTAACACATCGAGCGAGAGTTTCCTTCCTCCAATACAGACGTAGCCGCCTTGACATACTGAACGGACATGTATTTTCGTGCCCGATGGGGTGCTAACACTAAGGTCTAGATATAATGGTGTCATTTCAATTATATTTTTTTACGGCAAAATTTGTGGATATAAAACTATGCGTTGCACCAGAATCAAATAGCACACGTGCAGGTATGTTATTGAAAAGCAATATACTTGACACAACGGTGTCCGATGTCAGGACTTCTTCTCGTGTCATAATGTACACCAGGCCTTGAGCTTGACGACACTCTTGCCGTGGCATGGCTCGGTTGGCCTGGGTGCTGTGGCAGGATTTGGATGCTGAGGGTGAAGCTTGGAGGGAAGTGGACAGTTCTTGATCACGTGACCCTTGCCACCATAGTTGAAGCATGAACCATTCTTGAGGTAACAATTGTCGATGGTGTGCCCTGGCTTATTACAGTATTCACAACACGCCCCTGCATTTTGCTTCTGCCGACCGCCGTTATTTGGATGCTTTGGAGCATTGTTTCCTTCCGCGTTGCTATGGCGCTTGTGATTGGAAGTATGCACAATGCCAGCAGCAACTGGAGGATACTGCGGTTCGAGGGAAAGGCATGGTTGAGAACTTCCCGCATAGTCAGGTATTGGGGAACGACCACGTGTGCATGGATGGCAGGTTGCGGGCCACCTTCAAATTATCTGGTACGACTCACCGCATCAGGTAAATAGGAGCTTATAAATTTGGTGAGCCGGTTGAATTCGGCGGAGTACTGCTTTACGGTCATACTGCCTTGATGGAGCTGCACGAACTCGTTCTCCTTCTGCCAACATATGGGAGGGGGTATGAACTCCTCTTCGAACGTGCCAAGGAAGGTAGCCCACGCGATCGTATCCTCTTCATCGTTAATTGGAAGAGATCTTCGATGCACGTCCCACCAATCATGCAAGTTTAAGCGAAGATGTAGTTGGACACACGCAACACGCTTCTCTTCGGGTACCTCTAGAAGTTTGAAGTGATCCTCAAGTTCTGCCAGCCAATCTAGAGCCACGATCAGATCTTCAGTCCCTTTAAATGGTGTATTGCAGACCTTTTTGAAGTTGGCAAAGTCGAAGGTAGTCACATCATTCTTCTTTGGAGTTTGAGAGGTTTTGACTTCAGGCGCGGGTTGCTCCACCGGTGTTGCTGCTGTTGCTGCGGAATGGTTGGAGGCCAAGGTCTGAATAATCTGTTGTAGGGTATCTACCTGCTTTTGTTGGACTATAAATCGGGCTTCTAGATTTCCTTCAAACTTGCTCTTCCTCTCTTCTGCTCGCTTCTCGGCTCGTTTATAATGAGCCTCATCCCTCTGCTGGCTAGCCTCAAACATCAGCATCATCTACTGAATGGGATCGGCACGGGAGATGGCTCGCTGGCTTCTAGAACTTTCCAAGGTGCCGAAACTACTTTCTTGGGATTGGGTCTCACCCGGTGCTAGTGATGATACTTGCGCTTGAGTCATTCCTTCAAAAGAGGGTAACTTATATCAGGATCATAATATATTATGGACTCATTGTATGAAACGTATCTCATTTTGGCCTAACGAGTTCAAGAGTTCGCATAGGGATTAGATCGTTAAAGAAACTTTTCCGACACGAGGGTCAAAGGAACTTGAAGCTGTGCTCGATACTAATATATCACGCCCCAGTTTCGTGGAATCGATAGTCGTCCTCCGGGCGTGACGCCGTGCATGCCTAGGTTGCGCCACCGCACAAGGCCAAGGTATTTTTGCATAACGAGCACATATTCAGAGTACGCAGATAATTGAAACACAAAGTTGAGACATGGAAATGTTCTCTTTATTGATAATGAACATCTTTTACAAACTCTTGAATGAGTCGGATAGTTGTTGCACGGGCTTACAAAAGTGGACACAAAATGAGATAGTCGTCCTGTACATTACATCATTGTACTTAAAACTTCAAAATAATAAAGACCTCCAGGCGGAATAATCGATTTTCCTCAGAGCTGCATGAGTTATGGGTGCAAGCTCCTGGGTCTTTAAAAAGCTTCTTCTGAGGTACGATTAGGACATGCCGGTAGCTGGGCTGGATTGGGAAGTAGCTAGGCTCCTTGCAGGATCACCTTTTTGCGGGGAACCTATTTCAACGAAGGTCAGTACATCAAAATGTACTGGTGAAGGCGAGCTAACCAAACTATACCAAATCATAAGTTGATTTATATGATGTATGCAAGTTATTTGTGGTCTTTCTATCTTGTCTTAGTACATTTTATAACATGCATTGATATGGAAATTTACTGAAATAAACTTGCCACTGTTCAGTGACTTTTACCTGCCCGTCTGAACCACCTGCACAATACTTACCATGTCCTTCCCTGCCACGAAGACACAAGTTACCTTGCATATGTTTAAATATATGAGGGAATCACTGGCATAATGCCATAAATGACGGGTTATAGTCTCAAGACGAGAACGATATGCAACGCAGGTGGCGAGCCCCACTACATAATATTTTGTCCATAACAAACGACCATACTAATCGTTCCATCCGGATCGGATCGATCCCAGCGCCCCGGCGACCGTCCGCGAAAACCAGAAACTTTGTGCACAAGTTGTCCATGATCAAGCGGCGTCTATATTAAGTTATCAATCAATTCATGAAGTTTAAGGCAATACGAGCACGATACGTATTATGTAGCA
Organism: Iris macrosiphon; assembly: GCA_036927795.1. Lineage (NCBI taxonomy): Eukaryota > Viridiplantae > Streptophyta > Magnoliopsida > Asparagales > Iridaceae > Iris > Iris macrosiphon. The sequence continues at coordinate 668,302 of JAYESA010000059.1, read as the reverse complement.
TGAACGATTTTGCATAGTCTTTCTGATCAGTATATTGCATAGCAAAATATTTTTCATACATAGCACAATCATAGAAGAAATATATATATTCTAACTAAAATTAAGCATTATGATGAACATTCTAGACGAACTAGCATGCAACAAGGTAATCGTTCACAAGTTGATTGACAAGTACAATAAATTCAAGTCTATTCCTTTTTATCTTGACATCTTTTAGTTATTTATGTATCATTTGATCGGAACAAGCAAGAATACAAGATTTTAGATGTGAAGACTTGAAAGAAGGGTCAACTAAATCGAATATAACCACTCACAAGTTTATTTGAGGGAGAAAAGGAAAGAGGTGCCTCAAGACTCTGTTCGTACGACGTCTACTGTACGATCACCTGTATTGCCATGAACAACTGATCAATACCTCTTCTACTATTTCCAAGCTCAGAATGAAATGCAGTTCAATGAACGAAAGCAATGAGATTTATCAAAACCGTTCAAGAAAATGCAAGCAAATCCGAAAACCAACTCAAGCACGAAAGCAACAAAGCGACAGCGAAAACTAGGCAAGAAAACTTGCAGCGGAGAGGTCCCTCTTGACTCTGCCGCTAAGTCCGTCCTCGGGGCACGATCCACTGAATATGGAAATCGATTCCGAAGAAGCAAATCCATAACGATGATATGATCTTGATTCAATCTATCCCAATCAAACGATACTGATTAGTATTTCTTAGCCGCGCTCCCCGAATAGGGGGAACGGGGCACCATAGGTAGTGGTGCATCAGGAAAAATTCGAGTATCAGTTTCAGTTAAGAGTGTGAGGGGTTGATGATACTCGGGTACAGAGTATCTGAACCAGTGTGGAGGATGGCCAGTATGCAAAGTCTATATCAGACTTGATACACTAGAGTATTAATAAATATGAAGCTCGAGTCATGACAGTGGATACTTTGTTGGGTTGCATTAGTATAGATTTTAGGGTGTTGGTTTAGGAACATCTGACAGTGACAGTACAAAATTTGAGTATCAGTACACTTTGTGTTTGATACATTGCCTATAGTGTGTCGTTTTATAATTAGGGTGTGACTGTGTGGGGTGTTTCATGTGAGGTTCCAGTATGTGCACAAGATCAGTGTGCAAATGAGTGTCTGTAAGGAGTGGTAAGGTAGGTGACTGATACTCGATAGTATCAGTGGGTGTGTAGATATGTAAAGTGTGGGATAGCAATACCTGTATGCAAGTGCACAGTTGGTCAGATATATAAGGAGTTGGTGTTTAGGTAGTAGGCTCGGGTTCTTAATGAGAGGGCTTAAGTGATGTCAGTATGGGGGAGTATTCTTGGGGTTGTAAATTGATACATGTAAGTATCAGTGAAGATATTAGAGGAGGAGGGTGATTTAACAGCCTTGCCTACTGTGTTTGATAGTAATAGGGCAAATGTGGCTTGGTATTGGTTGTTTGGCAACAACAGGTGGATGCAAGTATTGGGGGGGGAATCGGGTAGTAGTATTTAGACATTAGTTAACAGTGATGCTCAAGTTATTGTTAGGAAAGTTGGTATTAGTTACTTGTGTTAGTATAAGTGTTGGCTAGTAGTGGTATACTAATATAAGTTAGTATCAGTTATTGATACGAGTTAGTATTAGTTAGGATATTGTCTAGTACTAACCCATTTTTTGACTAGTATTATTGGATGATAACTTCTATGGTTAGAGTACCTTGGTACTACTAGTATGAGCTAGTTAATGACTAGTGTTAGTTAAGGTATTAAGATAATAAGTGTGTAGGAATTAGTATATGGTATTAGTAGTCAGTTAAGGGAGTTAGGTAGTATGAGCTAGTTAATGACTAGTGTTAGTTAAGGTATTAAGATAATAAGTGTGTAGGAATTAGTATATGGTATTAGTAGTCAGTTAAGGGAGTTAGGTGTTAAGTTAGTATCAGTTAAGTTGGTACTAGTATAGCTAGTGTAGGGTATTGATTAATACTATTTAAGATGGAGTACTAGCAAGGTAACTAATATAAGTTATTTATATACTAACTAGGTTCTAGGATATAGTTATAACCTAATATCTTGTAGATACTTAACACTGAGGGTTAGTATAGCTAAGTAAAGACTAGTTTAGATAGATAGTGTCTAATATACACTTTCATGATATAGAAACTGACTAGTAGACCTAGTTAACCTAGTATGGACTTAGACATGGCCTATAAACCTCATACTTAGTTAGTAATCATGTTTATCCTTTAATTCACCAATTAACATTAATATTTGATATATAGGTCATTGTGATTCCATCTTGGACATCGATCTTCATTCGTTGCTCAGGACCACATGCGAGTACATTCTTTGACAGTTTTTACTATTTTGATCATTACTATGATTCTAGTTGTAGTGTATACTTGATTCCGACAGAGCAGATACACGGGCTAGTATCATAGATACCTGTCATGAGGAGTCATGATTGGAATCTATCGTACTAGCTAGGGACGGAAAAATATTAGCAAGTTATGTGATCATACCCCACTTTACATCCATCATAGCTTACCCCACACATCACGTAGGGTGTAACCTGACCATTTTGCATGCCTCATAGCCTGTTATATATGATTAACCTAACTATTGCTCGTATCATAGCTAACCAGATGGTTAGCCTGACCTCACATGTATCATAGCCAATCATATATAACAAGCCTGATCTAGTCCCAAGTCGATCACATAGCAAACTGATATTTCACAACACTTAGCTAAAATTTTTACTCTTTTATTTCTGTACATTCATTTCTAGCATTCACATATATCTGTTCATTGCTAGTTAGTTCTATATGCTGATTACATGTCTCTCCAGTATTCCTTATTTTTCAAGTATTCTTTCATCATGTATTTTCTTGCACTGTTTTATATTTTTTGTCAATATAACTGAAATTGCTGTTAGTGTTTGTGCTTCTTTCTAATCCTGACTGGATAACATTTTTTAGAGGATCTTGAGGATTTTTGTCCTACCCATTATGGTCCAGGAGTAGATGGAGATTACATTCCGAAGATTCCAGAGGAGCTACTCTCCTTAGAGGAGACACCACCCGCAGTTGTTTAGACAACACTTAGTCTAGTTTATTTATGTATTGGATTGTTCTAACTTTGAGACTTGAGTTGTATTATGTTGAGACCTATTTATATTGAGATAGCTAGACTCTAGACTTTTGTTATTGAGTTATGTTCTAGACTTATGTCAGAACTTCTTTATATCTTCACATCTTATCGTGCCATTTACCTTCTTATAGTTATTGTCATTGAGTACCTTATGAATTGATGATCAAATGCATATTTATTGTACTCATTATGGAGTTGAGATCATTGACATATTATTTTTGTGAGTTGTGCTAGCAGTATTGAGACATAGACAACGTTCTACCGCCGATGCTGCGGCGTAGGCTGGACGTGCCCACGGCTCATGCCCAAATTCTGGGTGCGGGTCGTGACACATTTTAGTGGTGGCCCATGCAGGTCTAGGCTAGAAGAGTAAGATTAGGTCGCAACTAGTGCAGTATCGTGGTAGTGCTCAGACTTAGAGTACTATTACGAGAATGAGATAGGGTATAAATGAGAGTATGCTTAATCACAACTAGGAAATTTCTAATTTTATTTTTCTATTCTGAATAATTGCTTCTTTTAAATTTTACTGTCCTTCTTTGATGATATCGTATCTTTTACCTTAATTGATTTCTTCTTGTTTTGATCCATCTTTAGGATGCCACCGAAGACTAGGTCGCTGAGATTGGGACCCGCAGCTTCCGAGAGGTCTGTCACCTCTCGACCTGCCACCTAGACAGTTGGAGTTGCTCCTCCTACTTCATCTGTTCATGTACGAGTTTTCACAGTTTTCAGGGGTCCTCCTCCCCCACCTGTCCAAAGGGTTGTTCCTGTTGTTACGGGGGACCTTCCACCACCACAAATTCTGTTTCCAGGAGGTATGCCCGCTGACGGAGCATAAATATTTGCATTGATCCAGGGCATGGTGGATGTTCAAAGGACATCGGCAGAGGCTTAGTGAGTTCAGGTTAAGGCGCAGAGGGTGCAGGCAGAGGTGCACCAAGCACAGACTGAGTTGATGAGGGAGAGCATAAAGAATGCTCATCAGGTGGCTCTCCAGGCCATGGAGAGAGTCGCACAGCAGCACCCTGGCCAACAACAGCAGCAACAGAGGCCAAGCACTATAGTGGACTTCAAGAGGATGATGTGTCACTACCACATTTTCTAGGAAATGGTATTTTAGTCATTTCATAATTAATTAAATATTATGCTTGATAAATATTATTATTGTATTATTTAATTATTGTTAGATGTTATTTATTTATTTTGGACTTGTGTTAGTAGACCTAACTAGTTTAGTTTAGACTCATGGACCAACGTGTATTAATTGTTAGAATTGAGCCCATTTAGAAAGCCCATTGATTAGGAGGATGATTAATTTAATTAAAACATTAGACTAGAAGCTTCCCTCCTTAATTATTTCTTCATGAGAGGCCCCGAGGGGTATAATGGACATTACATAGTGACTTGAGAAAGGGGTAAGGGGCTGGCCTATTAAAGAGGGAGGAAAATATTTCTCTCCCCTCTTTTCATTTGCAAATTAGATCTAGAATTTTCCTCAACCAAATTCCTTTATTTCCATATCATTTTTCTACCAAATTTTATCCCAATTCCTTCCTAAATTACCATTGGAGGCTAGTGGAGCAAGGATCTAGAAGGAGGAAGTAAGGATCTACAAAGAGGAGCAAGGATCTACAAGTTGGAGGCCAATTTTATCACATTTGGAGGTTTCATTGGGAATCCATCTCCCAATAGGTATAATTCAGTTTTTTCTTTTAAATTATGTTATAAATCAGAGATTTAACAATGAGAAATCAACCCATATGCATAGGCCACCCATAGGATTTGATTTTGTGTTCATAGGAGGCCTATTGAGAAAGTTATGGTGCTTTTTGTGTCAATTTTGGGGGAATTCCGAGATTGACTTTTGTTGTGTGTGTCAATTGGTCCTATAGATCAATTTGGCACACGCTTGTATGTTTGAGGCTAGTGTCGTGTCCACAATTAGGTACGTGTAGGTCGTATCCCAATAATTTGGTGATACGTATTGATTTGGGGTTTTTTTCTCTGACACGAGACTTTGAGCATGTCATATTTTGACACAGACACGTAGAATTGTGTTCGACTCTTCGTATTGTTCATAAATGATATATTAGACTTGCTCGTGTCCTTCGGGGTACGTTTGGATGTGTGGTGGACTCGTGTCGCAAGCGTATCCTAGATCTAGTGGGATACGGGTGTGATATGTTCCATGTGTTATGCAATTTAATTTTTAGATCTATTTCTCTTGTGTTCTTAGTCATTGTGATATATATATATATATATATATATATATATATATATATATATATATATATATATATATATATATATATATTTATGTATTGACGTGTCTTAGATCTATGTATCTATTATATCTATATGTATATTTTTATGTAGCTATTATTCTACATATGTTAGAGTTATTTAATATTGTAGTATATATATATATATATATATATATATATATATATATATATATATATATATATATGATATATGATATATGTATACATATTATTGTATGATTATATATACGTATATGTGTTGATTATATATATAATAATATATATATATATATATAATAATATATATATATAATAATATATATATATATATATATATATATATATATATATATATATATATATGTTAAGTCATATGTAGTTATTATGTACATATATATGTATGTAGAAGAGTATGTGTGTTTACGTATATTTATATAGTGGTAAGTTATATATATGGTGGTATATATATATATATATATATATATATATATATATATATATATATATATATATATATATATATATATATATATATTGTGTTATATATATATAATAGAAGGAGAGCAGGGAGCTTTGGCGACGGTTTCAGCGTCACTAAACAGCAGCAACATTAGCAAACACCAGCAACAGCAGAGAAAATAGCGACAGCAGCCGCAGCAGCAATATTAACAGCAGCAGCAGTAGCGATGGCTACAACAGCAACAACGACGCAGTAGCAACAGTTTTGGCGACAACAACAGGAGTTTGTCGCGGAAAGCAGCAGTGGTATCAGCGGTATCAGTAGTTTCAGCGACAGTAGGCAGGACTTTTAATGACAATTTTGCGGTTTTAATAGATTTTGTGTATTTAATTATATTAGATATATATATATATATATATATATATGTGTGTGTGTGTGTGTTCCTAATTGCGAATTATGTTTTAGTATACTATAATTATAATATTTAAGTTGTTAGCATATATTATTTATGGGTAGTTAGTATAAACAAGGTATTGGATATTACCTTGAGATACCAAGGTAAATATCATGGTATTTTAGGATACCCAAGGTATTGGGTTTGGGTATCAAGATTATGGTTTAGTGTTGTGATACGAAGTTGGTTCGAAACCAAGGTATCCATTTAATGTTATAATTAGGAGTTTATATATATATTAATATTGTTTGACATATATATGTGATGCTTTACCTATTGTTTTACGCATCCTGAGATACGGTATCCTAGTATCCTAAGATACGGTATCCTAGTATCCTAAGATATAGCTTTTATGACCTAGACTCTAGTGTTTGAAACCAATATCCTTGAGATAGACTCTTGCAACCTCGAAATAGGTAGTTTGACCATAGTTGACCATAGTTTGGCCATAGTTGACCATAGTTTGACTTTTGACTTAGAATGGCTTGTTGACCTAGAAGTTGACTAGTTTAACTTATTTTCTTTCCGAAACCTTGTATTGATATTATATTCCATATCTAGGTCTTGGAGGCACCTTATCAGACATCTGTGAGACTATTCTTTGGACTTCAGGCGAGTACATTCTCTGATAGTTTCTTATTTATGATTTTCTCTATGTTCATTGTATCTAGTATAGATATCCATATTTCTTGACACGATGGTTACACGGATTGGTATATCCGAATCTCATTATTTGATATTATTCCTTGGTATATGGTGTATCTTGTGCAAGCCTTGTTTCATTGATTATCTTGTATATGTACAGACACTGATTCTCGGAAAGAGTCGCTATCTTCTTGGGGAATCCCGTGCCATAGCGTACCATGGTTGGATCTATTATACCAGTTGAGGGTGGGGAGTATTTTAGTATAGATATGTGATCATACCCTCCTTGTATCAAGTCTTGTTCATTGAATAGTGCTAATCATACACCGCACGTATGATTAGCTAGGCCATAAATCTTGTATCATGTTCCCAAGCCGATCATATGTTAAAGCTAGTACTCACACACTTAGTCATTAGTATTCTTGTTCATTGTCATATTGCTCATTATTGTATTATTCCAGTATTTTCTTATTGTATATCTCTTGTATCTATTGTGCATCTTGTATATTCACATCTATTTACTGTTAAATAGTTTTTATCATTGATTAGAACTGCTGTTAGAGATGTACTCTGCTCCTTTCCTGACTGGATATATTTTTCCCAGATGACACAGAGGACTGGTACCCTATACATTATGGACCTCAGGATGTTGTGGGTTTAGAGTCAGAGACCCTGGCTCAGGAGGGACTTATCCCAACTGAGACAGATGACCCGAGTTTAGTAACTTCTTAGTATTCTTGTACTGAATTTGTCTCCAGCTTATTTTTGTAGTATTCTTTCAGACTCATTGATGTTATTATTTAGACTCAGGAGTTGTATGTGACTATTATATTCTTTTATCTGATTCGTGGTCATTTCCATCTTAGATCTGTGATTGAGTATATTATTATTGTTGGTGGCTCATTATATTGTTAGATAGATTATCCAGACAGCGTTCTACCGTCGATTCTGTGGCGTAGGCTGGGCGTTGTTCCCGACTTGCATCCCTACATCGGGTGCGGATCGTGATACGTTTTTAGTGGTGGCCCATGCAGGTCTATTCGAGGTCGCAATTAGTACGATTCGTAGTGGTGCTCTGAATTGAGTACTATTACGAGCCTATGTCAGGATATAGGATATAGGCTATAGGCTAAGAATACTCAATCACACATAGGAAAAATTCTTTTGATTCATTCAACTATTCTCCTTTGATATTGATACTTGATCTTTAAACTGTCCTTTCCTTGAGTATCTTACATCATGTGCCATATTGATTCTTTCTTTCACTTTATCTCAGAATGCCGCCTAAGACTAGATCGCAGCAGGGGAGAGCAGCTTCTGAGAGGTCTGCGATATCCCGAGGGCTTGCACCAGTCACTTCTCCGGTGATTGGAGTGTCAGCTGATTTCGGAGGTCCACCACCTACTCAGAGAACTGTGCCAGCTGTATCTGAGGGGCTTCCACTGTCACGCCCCAGTCCCAAAATCTCGAGGGACCGAACGCGTGATAATGGCCAGCAGTACGCACTGATGGACAAATCCAATTTAATGGATCCATCAGGGCATACTTAAGCTGTAGTACAACAATAAAGGGTCTAGATATACTAATCTCATCCACAGAATAAATACAGCAATATCAGAATCATAGGCAAGATCATATCTCAATAAAATATAAACTCGGGAACAACCCGATAATGAGTCTGATACATCTGTCAAGATACAAGAATAAAGATAACTACATCAAATACTGAGTATGGTAACAGTATATACTCAGAAGATAACCTCGGTGATCACTCGTCTGCTGAATCTGGTACTGCTCCGGTGTCTGCTCCTGCGAATGCTCCTGTCCTGTATAACTCAGGATCGATCTCGGCTGCAAATCCTGGGGACATAATCCGGATCCAGGTCCTCAGGGGACATAGCAAGGTACAAGAAAGCTCATGCCAATAAATAAATATGCAGTGCAGCAAATAAATAAATATATGAAGCAATAGGGTGAATATGTATCCATCTAAGTGAAATGCAAGATGAGAACATCACTAGTACTCAGGCTGAAACCACTACAAGCTCTGTGTCGGGGAGCCGGTAGCAGTGATATCATGTGGTCGTCTAGCTCAGCGAAAGACTGAGACGCCAGCAGCCGTCTAGCTCAGAGAAAGACTGAGACGCTGTCATAATATATAATCGACCTGTAGTATGTGTGTCTCTCCAGCAATAATAGGGTAACCTATATAACCAGCTAAGTGATATGCAATATGAGAGCATCACTAGAACTCAGGCTGAAACTACTACAAGCTCTGTGTCGGGGAGCCGGCAGCAGTGATATCATGTGGTCGTCTAGCTCAGCGTGAGACTGAGACGCCAACAGTCGTCTAGCTCAGAGAAAGACTGAGACGCTGTTATGATATAACATCAACCTGTAGCCTGTGTGTCTCTCCCCACCCAATGTAATCATACGTCCCATGTCCACGAGGCCCCATGTCCATGTCACGCAGATCATAACTAAATGCAACAAGTCATATACTATAATGTCTACGTCAATCCTGCATCCTACACAGAATCACCATGAATATCTCAGGAAGATTCTGTCTCATGAATAGTGTCAAGTGTCCTGGGTCAAAGTGTACTTGGTAAGACAAGTACGAGAAGATAAAGTGTCACGAATGTCCATCTCTAGATGACCGTACCCAACACCGCGTACGGTGTTGGCACCCGACTGATAATCGGACGCTAAGTACGTCACACGGTCCTAGGTTAAGCATGCACAGCAATATAATGAAGCAAGGAAAATATGGAACAATACTGCAGAGTTTGGTAAGGTACACTTGCCTGGGGTCCTGGATCCAACAACTGTCCCTGGATCAGTGGGTCCGGTGGGTACTCCTCCAAAAGCTGTAATAAATATCACCAACAGTCTCAGAAGATATCAAATAGCTAGAAACGCCTGTCCTTAAGTCCAATTTGGACACAGGGGCAAAAAGGTCATTTCCGGGCCAAAGCGGGGTCCACATGTGGGCCACTTTGCACCGAAAAGCGCGTCAGGGTCAAAGGTCTCCAAATTACTCAAACTCAGTGTCAACAAGTCAGGAACGATGATACGAACCCAACGGAACTTCCAGAATTGGATTCCGATGAGCCGATCACAAAATCGCCCGTCAAGTGGAGCTTGTGGGGGCCACGATACGCGATTCTGTCAACGTTCTCAGAATCGAACCAAACTTGGGTCACAGGACCAGCGTATTGCTACGGATCCGATGGCGCAAGTTTCGTCTCGATCCGACGTGTGTACACGAAGTTACAGCGTGTTCCAGAAAGGACGGATACGGGGTGTCGTCGGCGGATATGCGTTGATTCCGGGGTGCACGTACCTCCGAATCGACTTCTGCGAAATCCCACACGACCGTATCAACGTCGCGCACAGTTCGGTAAAGACCGCGTGCGACCAAGTCGTCTCGATTGGCGGGGCGTACTCAGTTCCGGGGTGAAACAGGGCGTTGTTTTTTCCTGTTTTGGATCGCGGTGTACGATCACCACAGGACGCGATGCCCCGAGTGGTTTGCACGGGCACCGAGAGGGTTATACAGTCTACGCATAGCAACTGACGGAATCGGAAACGGAGTTACGAGGAGGGAGAAAGCGTTACCTGAACAGGGCTCCGTGAATCTGATTTCCTGTGTCCGAGACGTGTCCGAGTCCTGCGTCCGTGTCCGGTGCTGTGCCTGCTGTACTGTTTCGTGTCCGCTGCTTCCTAGGGTTTAGGATTTGGGGCTCGATGTTGGGACGCCGGGGCGATGGTTCGTCGGGTTAGGGTTCCGGCGAGGTCGTTCAGAGGGTGGTTGATGGTGGTGATTCTGGGCTGGGCAGGACTTGGCGAGGCGGAGTCGGAGATGGAGGGTGCTAGGTGGAGACGCTGATGACGGGGACGGCTAGGTGGAGGTGGAGGACCTCGAGGCGAGTCACCGGCGGGAGAGGGGAGAAGTCGACGACGAGGGGAGTAGGCTAGGGCTCGGTCGGCTGTGAGCGGGGAGGAGTTGGGGTGATGGCTCGGGGTCGAGTGCTGGGGTTCAGACGGAGGGGGCGGAGTCGTCGGCGAGCAGAGGGCGGCCGGCGTGGAGAGAGTGGGGACGGCGGCGTGGGGACGATGGGTGAACGCGGCGGCACTCGCGCGGAGGGGAAACCGAGCGGCGGAGGTTGAGGGGGAGACGGGGACAGCGGGCACGGCGGGGAGGCGGTGGCGCGGGCACGGCGGGGAGGGGGCCGACGTGGCCGCGGGAAAGAGGTCGCGGGGGAGCGGCGCCGGAGTCGGCCGGGGATCGGCGGAGGAAGCGGCTGCTTAGGGTTAGGGTTAGGAATTTGGGGATAATTAGAAATTAGGGATTTGGTAATTGGTTTTCTTTTTCTTTTTATTTCTTTGTGGAGAAACTTAAGGAAGAAATATGTATTTATACAAACTGAAATTGGACTAGGGTTAGACCTAGGATTTGGGCTGGGTCAACGCTCCTTGGGCTGGGCTTCGGCTCTCATGGGGATGTCGGGCGTTGGCACGGATTTAATTCGGTTTAAATCTACATGGGTCTTCAGGGCTTTAAACGGGTTTCCGGAGTCCAATAAATTCGCAGAAAATTACCCTATGTCCGGTTTTCCATTTTACACCATAAAACATTATTTCCATATTATTTTAATATGAATTAACCGCAATTAAAAATCATTGAATTACCAACGCCTGGGTTTTAATTCCCGAAAATTTCAGGAAAATTGGGGAAAATCCAAATTTTAAAATTCTGAAAATCAGGGGGCTTACATCCACCTCCACCTTCCGTGCCAGCAGAGGCGACATAGATATTTACACTATTTTATGAGATGATCGAGGTACAGAGGGCTCAGTCTGAGGCACATCAGAGGAAGACCGACATTTTATGGCAGGGCATCGAGAGTGCTCATCAGCTTGCTCGTGCCGTAGTAGAGAGAGGGATTCTGATCCAGCAACAGGTTGCTCCTCAAGTTGCTCAGCTTCGGCCAGGCAATATTCAGGACTTCAAGAAGCTGGAGCCTAGGGTCTTCAAGGGGACGGAGGGCATCGTCTATGTTGATGATTGGCTCGAGGAAATTGAGCGTCTTATGAGGGTATCTCGTCTTTCTGAGGATCTGAAGGTTGAGGCGGTAGGACTTCAACTGTTCGATATCGCCCGCACTTGGTTCAGGAATGAGCCGATTTTTGTTGACGCGGGACAGTCTTGGGAGGTATTCAAGGACTTCTTCAAGAAGAAGTTCTTCGCTCGGGCAGACAGGCTAGAAGTGGGGAGGCAGTTCGAGAGTCTCATTCAGGGGAGCATGTCTGTAGAGGAGTACGCTGTGAAGTTTGGCAGGTTGAGCCGATTTGCAGAGTATTTAGTGAGAGAGCCAGAGGTTTGGGCTATTCGTTTCTGTGAGGGTCTAAACTGGGAAGTAAAGATCCTTATTCCGTCTTTTTATGAGACATACTCGGAGATACTTGTGGAGGTGCGCAAGGTTGAGCGAGAGTTGGGTTTGAAGCCCAAGAGAGACGTGATTCTTTTCTGGGGGCAAACAATAGTGCAGTATCTGCCGAACGTCCTCATTTCCAGTCTAGGCCTTTCCAGCAGCCACAACAACACCAGACTCCAGTTAGAATGCCGTTTCACCAGGCACCACAGCAGCAGAGACAGTTACAGCAATCTTTCTGCCACTACAGCAAGAAGCCCGGCCACATCTGGGAAGTTTGCAGAAGGAGGCTAGGAGTTTATTTGTATTATGGTACTGAAGGGCATCAGCTGAGGGAGTGTCCTTCCAATCTTCGTCGTGCAGTTCAGGAAGCAGCTTCAGCTCCGAGGGCACAGAAGAGACCATCTACAGTACAACCGTGGGGGCCGCTTCCGACACAACAACAACGTTATGTCCAGCATCAGCAACAGAGAGGTGCGCGTCAGGGACTAGCGTTTTCTATGACCGTCGAGGAGGACGAACCTACCGGAGATGTGTCACGCCCCAGTCCCAAAATATACGGGACCAGGCCACGTGACATTGGCCAGCTGACACGACTCCGAAGGATATCCCAATTTAATGGATCCTATCGAAGCGTGCTACGCTGTCCTAAAATACTAACAAGTCTAATATGCTAATATACAGCAGGTAATGTCTAATCTCATCCACAGAATACAATATCATAAAGACTGAAACAAATGCCGGTAAATAAAATACAAGAGTCTGAATATCCATAATACATCTGAATAGTCTGATGGGGACAAACCCACTGAAATACAGTAATAGAATAAAAGTGCAGAAAGAAGTAAGATAACTAGACTAGAGTATCAACTAACTAGATACGAAAACTCTAGTCCGAAACAGCTGCGTACTCCAATCACGGGAACTCCTCTGGAAATGCCCCGAAGTCCTCAATCAGGAATCCTGTCTCTACTCCTGTTCCATAGATGGTCGGGTACAAGTGCTCGTCCGGATCTGGAAGGGAACCAGGTCCTCAGAAGGACGTAATAAGATACAAAAATGTATGCCATAAAGTATATACTGTGTAAACTCGGGGTGTTCTAACCAGCTAAGTGAAATGCACTTTGAAGACAACCCTGATACGTATGGGTAGGTGAAAGGTATAAAGCATAGCGTCGAGCCAGAGGCTAAGTACCTGGCATTAGCTGTAAACTGGATGCCAGGAGTATATGCTGACTACATCACCGATCATGATAGCGCGCAGCTAGTAACCTCTGCCGGATGTATCGACAAGCATATATGCCCATAACCGGGTACCTGAGCCCATAACCGAGAAATACATGGCCCATAACCAGGTAACACTGAGGCTCACGGCCCCACAGTTTATTCTGAAACTACGACAGCCAAATATTTGTCCCATACGCCTACTAATTGTCTTCCCCGCCCAATGTCAATATACAAGTCGCGAGCGCGACATGGATATCACATACTATGATGCAAGTCGCTATAGAAATAAACAACTATGCTAAATGCCGTCACACGTGCTGCTCATACTGATGGCCAGTCAGTCATGAAGCACGCATCCCTACATGATCTCACTCTGTGATGTGTAATGATACGTGTCAAGACCTGGGAAGTCATATTGATAACTCCTCAACTTTAGGTGGGTCTACTAGACACTAGGTCAGACACAAGTCCTAACGTCAACGCCTTCGTTGACTGCACCCGAGTCTTCTCGGACGCGCACAGTTAATATTGAAACAATAAAACATGCAATTAGATAGCATCTGAATTTAAACAGTAACAACAAGGAAAGGTATACTTGCCTGGAACTCTGGTGTGCGCAAGCAATGCTCCGGAACCAGCAGTCAAGGTAGCACCATCTCGGATGCCTACGAACAGATAACAATAATTATTGATCACTCCATTACTCTATGCTTAATTACCTATGCTAACATAGTACATATATACAAACATAACACATATACATATATCTATATTAAATAAATTTATCATCATACATACATATATATACAATTATATATATAGACGTATTCACATATATATATTATACATAATATATACATAAGCAACCATAATTATATATATAGTATAAGACTTATATACCTATATACATAATATACATAAATAAAATACGTACGTACATATATATACATTAAATAAGCATTTATGCATAAATACATAAATATAAATACAATGATACCTTAATACGTACATAAATATATTTATACATCAGATACTATATATAAATACATTATATGAATACCATAATACAATAATACGTATATAAATACATTAATACATATATATTGATAATAATACATTAATACATTTAAATACATTAATACATATATAATTACTTTAATACATTAGATATTATACATAAAATAATACATTAAATATATAAATACATTTATACATATATACATTTATATAATACATATACATACATACATATATACATTAAATAACATATATACATATATACATAAACATAATTACATAATACATATTTACATATATATATATACACATCATACATACATATATACATTAAATAAATATACTATATACTTACTTATCATATATACATATATACATTTAAACATACATATATACATAATATACATAAATACATTATATACATATATACATTTATACCTAGTTATACATATATACATTTATACATAATTACATATATATACATATACATTTATACATTATATATACACCTATATATATATACATAATATGCATAAATACACAATCTATACAGTATATATAAATATATACTATATACATATATACATTATATATACACCTATATATATACATAATATACATAGATACACAATCTATACAGTATATATAAATATATACTATATACATATACATATACATATATACATTTATATACAATATACATTATATATATATATATATATATATATATATATATATATATATATATATATATATATATATATATATATATACAATTATATATTAAATATATTAATACTTACTGTGTCGTGTCCGGGGTTGCGTGTCCGCCGTGTGGTCGTCGCCGGTGAGGGGGCGGCGGAGCTCCGGCGGGGGCTCGGGTACAACAGCAGCAGCAGTGGCAACGGCTGCAGCGACGGTCGCCAAGTGGGTCAACGGCGGGGGAACGGTGGTGGAGAGGCTGGGGGTGGTGTCGGTGAGGATGGTGGCTACGATGGGGCAGTGGTGGCTACGGTAGGGGAGGTCGGGGGTCGAGTAGTGATGCGGGTGATGGTGATGTTGTTGATGGGGGTGGCTGCTGGCGGTGCCCGAGGCGGAGGCGGCGGTCATGGTAGTAGTGGCGGTGGTTCAGGTGGTAGTGGTGGTGATGGGGACGATGCTGGTGGCGGTGGTGATGGGATGAGGGTGGTGGCCGGGGAGGAGAAGGAGTCGGGGACGGAGGTGGCAGGTGGTGATGTTGCTGATGCTGTGGTTGGTGGTGTTGTTGACGTGGGTGTCGGTGAGGGCGGCCAGGGGGTGGTGGTGGTGGTGGGGACGGTGGTGGAGAAGCTGGGGGTGGTATCCAAGGTGGCGGTGGTGGTGGCTACGGTGGGGGAAGGTCAGGGGTCAACGCGGGCAGAGGTAGAGGTGTTGTTGCTGGTGGTGCTGGGGATGAGGGAGGCTGCTGGCGGCGGAGCAGCGGCGGGTGCTGGCGGCAGGGGGTGACGGTGAGGAGGGAGGTCAGAGGGGGAGAGGTTCCCGGGGTGGCCGGAGGCGGTGGTGGCCGTGGGGAGCTGAGGGGAGGGGTCGGGTGAGGCTGAGTGGTGTGGGTGGTGTTGGGGTTTAGTATTTTTTAGGTTTTCTTTCTTGTGTAGATGTGTGTGTGTGTTCTAGAGAGAGAGTGTAGGTAGTTTATGTAGGAGAGAGAGAGGAGGGTCTCCTAGGGATTAGGGCCAGCTGGGGTAGTTTTTCTAGGGGTGAGGGAGGCTTCATCATGATGAGGGGAGGGCTAGTGTTGAAAGGGTTTGAAATGGAGGGTGGTGATAGAGTTGGGGAAAATTGTACTAAGTATAATCAAATGAGTGGGAAAATGATGTTGACCGGTCAATGGAGGGGGTTTATGTTCTTCATGTGGTTGGACCAATGAGAGGGGGGCACCTTATTGCTTATTTATATAAAAGTCCCTGAATAATTAGGAAATTGTACAATAATTGGAAATTGGGATTGGATGTGGCAAAACACCATGTTTGGTGTTAGGTATTGGACCAATATGGTGTGTGGTGTTTAGTATGAGCCTTGAGGGTGTGGGTGTGGCTTTGGGTTAGAGTTGGGTCTAGTTTGAGTGAGGTTGGGTCATTACATTAATTTAATTAAAATTAATGCGCTAGGTGTTTTTTAATTAATTAAAAATATATGGGGTCAAAATTGGGTGGACACGAGCATCATGGACGTAGTAGAATAATGTCATAATTTGGGTTGGACAAAATGGGTTGATGTTGGGTCCCAATTTCGATTGGAACGGACAAAGAATGCAAAGTTAGAATTAATTAAATTTACGCACGGACGTTTGTAACGATTTTTGTGCGACTAAAATGAGGCACAAGATAGTGTATTTGTGAGTTACACATGGGTCAGAATAGTAGGCTAGTATGTCTAGACAAAGTGTATGGAATTTGTTTGAGGGTAATAGCTAATGTAGTACTCTAAATATCAGAGCAACGATAAGGTATACTAAGTAATATAAATATTGCACAATAAATAAAACTCTGTGTATAAATTCTAATTTGCACCAAAATAACCCTAATCTCTCTATCTAAGCTAATTAAACTAAATTTTGGTCGAGGGGGTTTACAATCTACCCAACTTATAAGAATTTCGTCATCGAAATTAAAATAACACCTATTAAGCTATCAATCATCAAGCAATGCTACGGACATACCTGGGACTGGTGGAACTGGCGTTTATACTATCTACTGGGCTCTATCAATATACTGGGAACACTCCTGAGCTTGATGTTGGGTTAATCTGCACCTCAAACACAGTCCTAATCTTCTTCTGTAATCTTTTTGGACATGTCCCTTCTTTCTGCAAAAGTGATACGTCGGTAGCTCTCTCTGCTGATATGGCACAATCTTCTGTTGCGTCTGCACTCCTGGATGACGAATCGGTCCTCCTGCTCCGGGATGAGCTCTGGCTGGTGCAGTCATGATGGAACATCTCGATCCTCTGCTAATGGCCTCCTGGATCCTAGCCTCTGACAGAACTTCTTCATAAGAGATCCTCGCCTGAGTAGTAGTGTACCTCTGCAGCTCGTACGTCAGTCCATGATGGAATCTCCTGGCCTTCTCCAGATCATTGGGTATCAGGGCGGCACCAAATCGGCTAAGTCTACTAAACTCCGCGTCGTATGCGTCTACGGACAGATTCCCTTGCTCCAAGTACAGGAACTGGGAATAAAGGGCATTCCTGACCGTAGCCGAAAAATACTTTATATTGAAGTACTCTAAAAACTGGTCCCACGTCTGCGTCTTGCCTACGCTGCACTCTATGGAGTCCCACCAGTGATGGGCATTGCCTTTCAGTTGGGCCCTCACTGCGGTCATCCAAAGGTCTGGATGTACCTGAGAAGCCTCTAGTAGCATCTCCTTGTTGGCAACCCAATCAGAGATCTCTTTTGCGGTCTCGCTGCCCGAAAAAGTATCCGGTCCCATCTGGCGGAACCATCGTACAGTACCAACTGTCTGAGCTGGTGGAGGTGCTGGTACGGGTGCTGGGGCAGGTGTCCTCTCCATAACTGCCATCAAGCTCTGTCTCAATGTTTCGGTCTGATGCCATTGCGCCTGCATCACAGTCTGGAAGAATTGGAACATCTGTGACTGTTCCTCTGGACGTGGCATCTGTGGTGGAAAGGACGGAGGTGATGGCAATGGGGCCTCTTGCTGCGTCGTAGGAGTCTCCTCAGACGTCGGTCACTCGGACTGAGGCATTAGCGTAGCCCTGGACGTCTGGCCCTCGAAGTGCTGCGGGACAGTCTGAGAAGTCTGGCCCTCCGGCTGTTGCGTCCGATCGTCAGGAGAAGTCTGGTGCCAATGTATCATCGGGGCCTGGGGAATCACCGGTGCCTATGGTGGAGGCTGCTCTCCGGGTGGTCCAGGGGGTGTATCCTCCCTTGGTGCGGTGGTGGATGGCACAATGGCGCCGTATGCCTCGCGTCCGTTGCGCAAGTTCATCTTGCTGTAAGACATATAACTCCATTAAAAGAGTACGGAAATAACAAGCAGGATGCAGATATTCAATTAATCAAATGCGAATGAGGTTCAAAGGCGGAAATCAAAGTGGATGAGATCTATTAATTTCTATCCTATTGCAGGCTCACTGGGCATGTTACCATACCACAAGCGATAAACGGAGACCTGCATGGGCCGCCACTAAAACCATGTCATACCCCAGTCCCAAAATACATGAGACCATGCCACGTGGCATTGGCCAGCTGACACGACTCCGAAGGATATCCCAATTTAATGGATCCTATCGAAGCGTGATATGCTGTCCTAAAATACTAACAAGTCTAATATGCTAATATACAGCAGGTAATGTCTAATCTCATCCACAGAATACAATATCATAAAGACTGAAACAAATGCCGGTAAATAAAATACAAGAGTCTGAATATCCATAATACATCTGAATAGTCTGATGGGGACAAACCCACTGAAATACAGCAATGGAATAAAAGTGCAGAAAGAAGTAAGATAACTAGACTAAAGTATCAACTAACTAGATACGAAAACTCTAGTCCGAAATAGCTGCGTACTCCAATCACGGGAACTCCTCTGGAAATGTCCCGAAGTCCTCAATCAGGAATCCTGTCTCTACTCCTGCTCCGTAGATGGTCGGGTACAAGTGCTCGTCCGGATCTGGAAAGGAACCAGGTCCTCAGAGGGACGTAACAAGATACAAAAATGCATGCCATAAAGTATATACTGTGTAAACTCGGGGTGTTCTAACCAGCTAAGTGAAATACACTTTGAAGACAACCCTGGTACGTATGGGTAGGTGAAAGGTATAAAGCGTAGCATCGAGCCAGAGGTTAAGTACCTGGCATTAGCTGTAAACTGGATGCCAGGAGTATATGCTGACTACATCACCGATCATGATAGCGCGCAGTTAGTAACCTCTGCTGGATGTATCGACAAGCATATATGCCCATAACCGGGTACCTGGGCCCATAACCGGGTAACACATGGCCCATAACCGGGTAACACTGAGGCTCACGGCCCCACAGTTTATTCTGAAACTACGGCAGCCAAATGTCTGTCCCATACGCCTACTAATTGTCTTCCCCGCCCAATGTCAATGTACAAGTCGCGAGCGTGACGTGGACATCACATACTATGATGCAAGTCGCTAGGAATAAACAACTACGCTAAATGCCGTCATACGTGCTGCTCATACTGATGGCCAGTCAGTCATGAAGCATGCGTCCCTACATGATCTCACTCTGTGATGTGTAATGATACGTGTCAAGGCCTGGGAAGTTATATTGATAACTCCTCAACTTTAGGTGGGTCTACTAGACACTAGGTCAGACACAAGTCCTAACGTCAACGCCTTCGTTGACTGCACCCGAGTCTTCTCGGACACGCACAGTTAATATTGAAACAATAAAACATGCAATTAGATAGCATCTGAATTTAAACAGTAACAACAAGGCAAGGTATACTTGCCTGGAACTCTGGTGTGCGCAAGCAATGCTCCGGAACCAGCAGTCAAGGTAGCACCGTCTCGGATGCCTACGAACAGATAACAATAATTATTGATCACTCCATTACTCTATGCTTAATTACCCATGCTAACATAGTACATGTATACAAATATAACACATATACATATATCTATATTAAATAAATTTATCATCATACATACATATATATACAATTATACATATAGATGTATTCACATATATACATTATACATAATATATACATAAACAACCATAATTATATATATAGTATAAGACTTATATACCTATATACATAATATACATCAGATACTATATATAAATACATTATATGAATACCATAATACATTAATACGTATATAAATACATTAATACATATATATTGATAATAATACATTAATACATGTATAATTACTTTAATACATTAGATATTATACATAAAATAATACATTAAATATATAAATATATTTATACATATATATATTTATATAATACATATACATACATACATACATATATACATAAATACATTATATACATATATACATTTATACCTAGTTATACATATATACATTTATACATAATTACATATATATACATATACATTTATACATTATATATACACCTATATATATACATAATATACATAAATACACAATCTATACAGTATATATAAATATATACTATATACATATACATATATACATTATATATACACCTATATATATACATAATATACATAAATACACAATCTATACAGTATATATAAATATATACTATATACATATACATATATACATTTATGTATACATATTTATATACAATATACGTTATATATATATATATATATATATATATATATATATATATATATATATATATATATATATATTAAATATATTAATACTTACTGCGTCGTGTCCGGGGGTGCGTGTCCGCCGTGTGGTCGTCGCCGGCGAGGGGGCGGCGGAGCTCCGGCGGGGGCTCGGGAACAACAGCAGCAGCAGTGGCAGCGGCTGCAGCGACGGTCGCCAAGTGGGGCGACGGCGGGGGAACGGTGGTGGAGAGGCTTGGGGTGGCGTCGGTGAGGGTGGTGGCTACGGTGGGGAAGTGGTGGCTACGGTGGGGGAGGTCGGGGGTCGAGTAGTGGTGCGGATGATGGTGATGTTGTTGATGGGGGTGACTGCTGGCGGTGCCCGAGGCGGAGGCGGCAGTCGTGGTGGTAGTGGCGGTGGTTCAGGTGGTAGTGGTGGTGATGGGGACGATGCTGGTGGCGGTGGTGATGGGCTAAGGGTGGTGGCCGGGGAGGAGAAGGAGTCGGGGACGGAGGTGGCAGGTGGTGATGTTGCTGATGCTGTGGTTGGTGGTGTTGATGACGGGGGTGTCGGTGAGGGCGGCCAGGGGGTGTTGGTGTTGGTGGGGACGGTGGTGGAGAAGCTGCGGGTGGTGGCCAAGGTGGCGGTGGTGGAATGTGGTGGTGGTGGCTATGGTGGGGGGAGGTCGGGGGTCGACGCGGGCAGAGTTGGAGGTGTTGTTGCTGGTGGTGCTGGGGATGAGGGAGGCTGCTGGCGGCGGAGAAGCGGCGGGTGGTGGCGGCAGGGGGTGACAGTGAGGAGGGAGGTCAGAGGGGGAGAGGTTCCCGAGGTGGCCGGAGGCGGTGGTGGCCGTGGGGAGCTGAGGGGAGGGGTCGGGTGAGGCTGAGTGGTGTGGGTGGTGTTGGGGTTTAGTATTTTTCTAGGTTTTCTTTCTTGTGTAGATATGTGTGTGTGTGTTCTAGAGAGAGAGTGTAGGTAGTTTATGTAGGAGAGAGAGAGGGGGGTCTCCTAGGGATTAGGGCCAGCTGGGGTAGTTTTTTAAGGGGTGAGGGAGGCTTCATCATGATGAGGGGAGGGCTAGTGTTGAAGGGGTTTGAAATGGAGGGTGGTGATGGAGTTGGGGAAAATTGTACCAAGTACAATCAAATGAGTGGGAAAATGATGTTGACCGGTCAATGGAGGGGGTTTGTGTTCTTCATGTGGTTGGACCAATGTGAGGGGGCACCTCATTGCTTATTTGCATAAAAGTCCCTGAACAATTGGGAAATTGCACAATAATTGAAAATTGGGATTGGATGTGGCAAAACACCATGTTTGGTGTTAGGTATTGGACCAATATGGTGTGTGGTGTTTAGTATGAGCCTTGAGGGTGTAGGTGTGGGTTTGGGTTGGAGTTGGGTCTAGTTTGAGTGAGATTGGGTCATTACATTAATTTAATTAAAATAATGCGCTAGGTGTTCTTTAATTAATTAAAAATACATGGGGTCCAAATTGGGTGGACACGAGCGTCATGGACGTAGTAGAATAATGTCATAATTTGGGTTGGACAAAACGGGTTGATGTTGGGTCCCAATTTCGATTGGAACGGACAAAGAATGCAAAGTTAGAATTAATTGAATTTACGCACGGACGTTTATAACAATTTTTGTGCGACTAAAATGAGGCACAAGATAGTATATTTGTGAGTTACACAGGGGTCAGAATAGTAGGCTGGTATGTCTAGGCAAAGTATATAGAATTTGTTTGAGGGTAATAGCTAGTGTAGTGCTCTAGATATCCGAGCAACGGCAAGGTATACTAAGTAATATAAACATTGCACAATAAATAAAACTCTGTGTATAAATTCTAATTTGCACCAAAATAACCCTAATCTCTCTATCTAAGCTAATTAAACTAAATTTTGGTCGAGGGGGTTTACAAGATGTCATCGCAGGTTCTATTCTTCTTGATTATATTCCAGCTTTAGCTTTGTTTGATTGTGGTGCTTCCCATAGTTTTGTATCTGTTTCTTTTGCTCTGAAGCATGGTTTGGTAGCCGGGTCTTTGCTTAGGACTTGCAAGATCATGACCGGGGGAGGCATTATCCTGGTTAATGATATTTGCAAGGATCGGAGAGTTACTCTAAGATGCCGGGAGTTGAGTGCGTGTCTACTTATAATGCCACTTTCGAGCTACGATATTGTACTCGGAATGGATTGGTTGAGTAGGCACCGTGCTAGCATAGATTATAGAGGAGGTAGAGTTTTGTTTGGTCCGCCGGGAGAGCCAGAGTTCGAGTTTGCTAGAGGAGATACAGAGCAGGGAGAAGGCATTATTTGTGGAGCTATGGTAGAAGATAAGGAGTTGCCGCATGCGTTGATAGCAGAGTTCTTGGATGTATTTCCTGAGGAATTGCCAGGATTGCCGCCAGATCGAGATGTTGAATTCTCTATAGATTTGGTGCCAGGTGCAGAACCAATTTTGCAACATGTCTATAGAGTAAACAACAGCGAGCTGGTCGAGCTGAAAAAGCAGGTGGACGAATTGCAGGATAAAGGATTTATCAGATCGAGTTCTTCACCGTGGAGAGCCCCAGTATTGTTTGTACCGAAGAAGGATGGATCAGTACGTATGTGCATTGATTACAAGGCATTGAATAATCTCACTATCAAGAATAAGTACCATTTGCCACGGATTGATGATCTGTTCGATCAGTTGAGTGGTGCCAAGGTGTTTTCTAAGATAGACTTGAGATCAGGCTACCACCAGGTGAAGGTGAAGCCGGAGGACATACCGAAGACTGCTTTTAGAACTCGGTATGGTCAGTACGAGTTTATGGTGATGCCGTTTGGTTTGACTAATGCACTGGCGGTATTTATGAACTTGATGAACAAGGTATTCCATCAGTACCTTGACAATTTCATGGTGGTGTTCATCGACGACATACTCATATACTCGAAGACACCGTAGGAGCACGAGGAGCATTTGAGGATTGTGTTGGATGTGCTGAGGAAGGAGAAGCTATATAGGAAGTTGTCCAAGTGTGAGTTCTTCCTAGACAAGGTGGAGTTTTTGGGGCATGTTGTGACTGGTGATGGTATTTCAGTGGATCCGAAGAAGATCGCAATAGTAGAATCTTGGAAGACCCCGAGTTTGGTAGCAGAAATCAGGAGTTTCTTAGGATTGACAGGCTACTACAGAAAGTTTGTACAAGATTTTTTGAGGATTGCCGAGCCGATGACCAGACTCACCAGGAAGGATGTAGAGTTTGTTTGGACGGAGGATTGCCAGGTTGCTTTTGAGGAATTGAAGAAGAGGTTGACGTCTGCTCCTATTTTGACGTTGCCATCAGGGTCTGGAGGTTTCACTATTTATAGTGATGCATCGGAAAAAGATTTGGGTTGTATTCTTCAGCAGAATGGGAAAGTGATTGCCTATGCATCCAGGCAATTGCGTTCTCATGAGAAGAACTATCCTACCCATGATTTGGAGTTGGCAGCAGTCATCTTCGTCCTGAAGTTGTGGAAACATTATTTGTACGGAGAGCGTGTGGAGATCTTCACAGACCACAAGAGCTTGAAGTACATTTTCACGCAGAAGCAGTTGAACATGAGGCAGCGTCGGTGGTTGGAACTGATGAAGGATTTTGATATAACTTTGCAGTATCATCCTGGGAAAGCTAATGTAGTTGCCGATGCTTTGAGCATGTATCCGGTAGCTATGTTCTTGACGCAGGATCGATATTTGTTGGAGGACTTAGAGAGCTTGGGCATTGAGGTGATAGTTCCTGGTTTGGCTATGCAGATGTAGGGATTACAGATACACTCAGATTTGATAGACAGGATCAAGGTAGCCCAGTATGAGGATGTATCTCTGAGAAGCATCAGAGCTCAGGTGAGAGCAGGATTGGAGGATGAGTTTGCCATTGCCGAGGATGGATCTTTGCGACATGGAGTTAGATTGTGTGTGCCTAGTGGGGAGCTGCGTGAGAAGGTGTTACAGGAAGTGCATCGCTCTCAGTATTCCATACATCCAGGTGCCAACAAGATGTATCGGGATATGCGAGAGAGTATGTGGTGGTATGGCATGAATAGGGAAGTGGCACAGTTTGTATCCAGATGCTTAGTGTGCCAGTAGGTGAAAGCCGAGAGACAGAGGCCAGGAGGTTTACTTCAGCCATTACCCATTCCAGAGTGGAAGGGTGAACATATTACTATGGATTTTGTGTCCGGACTTCCACGATCTCCAGGAGGGAAAGACACAATTTGGGTCATCGTTGATAGGTTGACCAAGTCGGCCCACTTTTTGCCTTTCAATGTGGGTTTGTCTACGGAGAAGCTGGCAGAGATGTATGTGAGGCAGATCATCAGGATACATGGAGTTCCCATCAGCATTGTTTTGGATCGGGATAGTCGTTTTACTTCTCATTTCTGGAGGAGTTTGCAGGAGAGTTTGGGCACTCAGCTCAAGTTTAGTACTGCATATCATCCCCAGACAGATGGGCAGTCAGAGAGGACTATTCAGACTCTCGAGAATATGTTGCACACTTGTGTACTAGATTTTGGGGGTTCTTGGGAGGACCATCTCCATTTGGTAGAGTTTGCTTACAATAACAGTTACCAGGCTAGTATAGAGATGTCACCTTTTGAAGCTCTGTACGGTCGGAGATGTCGTACTCCCTTGTCATGGGACGATGTTGGAGAGATAGTTTTGCTTGGGCCAGAGATGGTTGTAGATTCAGCGGAGAAGGTTCAGTTGATCAGAGACAGACTTCGTGTGGCGTAGGACAGATAGCGGCATTAGGCCGATAGCCAGCGGAGACCTTTGGAGTTTGAGGTATAGTTTTAGATTTTGTTTTGTGCTTGTTATTGGTTGTTTGTTATAGATTAAGTTCTTAGGTTGTGTTTTGTTTTAGGTGGGTAGTTTGGTGTTTCTGAGGATTTCTCCGACACGAGGCACGATTCGCTTCGGTGGAGGCGGGAACCTTAGTCCGTGATTCATCGGACCTTTCACTATTCTAGAAAGGGTCAGTGCAGTTGCTTATAGACTGGACTTGCCACCTGCATTGGAGGGAGTGCACAACGTGTTTTACGTGTCGCAGTTGAGACGGTATATGGCAGATCCTAGTCATGTATTGGATCACTCGGAGATAGAGGTGGGCCTTACTCTTAGCTATCCAGAGCAGCCAGTTGAGATTCTGGATCGGAGAGAGAAGGTACTGAGGAACCAGACTATTCCTTTGGTATGCGTCGTATGGAGGCATCACTCTCCGGGAGAGTCTACCTGGGAGAGAGAGGACGAAATGCGAGAGCGTTATCCATATTTGTTTGTGCCTTGAGGTATGTTCTTCCATAGTTAGTTATGTGCCTTAGTTCTGTTCTTTGGTTCTGTTCATTTGCTATGTTCTGTTATTTTTTGGGGGTAGTTTTCGTCTTTGAATTTCGTGGACGAAATTATTTTAAGGAGGGTAGACTTGTCACTACCACATTTTTAGGAAATGGTATATTAGTCATTTTATAATTAATTAAATATTGTGCTTGATAAATAATTATTGTTGTATTATTTAATTATTGTTAGATGTTATTTATTTATTTTGGACTTGTGTTAGTGGACCTAACTAGTTTAGTTTAGACTCATGGACCAACATATATTAATTGTTAGAATTGAGCCCATTTAGAAAGCCCATTGATTATGAGGATGATTAATTTAATTAAACCATTAGACTAGATGCTTCCCTCCTTATTTCTTCATGAGAGGCTCCAAGGGATATAATGGATATTACATAGTGACTTGAGGAAGGGATAAGGGACCGGCCTATTAAAGAGGGGGGAAAATATTTCTCTCCTGTTTTTATTTGCAAATTAGATCTAGAATTTCTCTCAACCAAATTCCTTCATTCCCATATCATTTCCCTACCAAATTTTATCCCAATTTCTTCCCAAATCACCATTGGAGGCTAGTGGAGCAAGGATCTAGAAGGAGGAAGCAAGAAATTATAAAGAGGAGCAATGATCTACAAGTTGGAGGCCAATTTTATCATATTTGGAGGTTTCATTGGAAATCCATCTCCCAATAGGTACAATTCAGTTTTCTCCTTAAATTAGGTTCTAAATATGAGATTTAACCATGAGAAATTAACCCATATGCATAGGCTACCCATAGGATTTGGTTTTGTGTTCATAGGAGGCATATTGAGAAAGTTATGGTGCTTTTTGTGCCAATTTTTGGGAAATTCCGAGATTGACATTTGTTGTGTGTGTCAATTGGTACTATAGATCAATTTGGCATGTTCTTGTGTATTTGGGGCTAGTATCGTATCCACATTTGGGTACGTGTAGGTCGTATCCCAATAATTTGGTGATACGTGTTGATTTGGGGGTTTTTTCTCCGACTAGGGACTTTGAGCATGTCATATTTTGACACAGACACGTAGAATTGTGTTTGACTCTTCGTATTGTTCATAAATGATATATTAGACTTGCTCGTATCCTTCGTGGTACGTTTGGATGTGTGGTGGACTCGTGTCACAAGCGTATCCTAGATCTAGTGGGATACGGGTGTGATACGTTCCATGTGTTGTGCAATTTAATTTTTAGATCTATTTCTCTTGTGTTCTTAGTCATTGTGATGTGTAAATAGATATATGTATATATATATATTATTGTGTATATATATTTATGTATTGATGTGTCTTAGATCTATGTATCTATTATATCTATGTGTATATATTTAATGTAGCTATTATTCTACATATGTAAGAGCTATTTAATATTGTAGTATATCCTTTGGACTTGCCTCTACCTCGAGAGCTTGTTGACATTTTGCTGCAAAAATTTACGAGTCAGAAAATCAGGAAGAGAATTATTTTTGCCATTAATAAATTCAATGTCAAAATCGAATATTGCAAGTTCAGCTTGCCATCTAGCAAAAATTTGCTTGGAGGCAAGATTCTTAACATCCTTTTGTAATATAGATTTTGCAGAACTGCAATCTATACGAAGTAAGAATTTCTTATTTAATAAATCATCTTGAAATTTATGAATGCATTTGATAATAGAAAGAAGTTCTTTCTTTATCGTAGAGTATATATATATATATATATATATATATATATATATATATATGTTGTTATATATATATATACTTATATGATATATGTATACATATTATTGTATGATTATATATACGTATACGTATATGTGTTGATTATATATATGATACTATATATATATATATATATATATATATATATATGTATGTTAAGTCATATGTAGTTATTATGTACATATATATATATGTGGAAGAGTATGTGTGTTTACATATATTTATATAGTGGTAAGTTATATATATAGTGGTATTATATATTATGTGTTATATATATATATATATATATATATATATATATATATATATATATATAGAAGGAGATCAGGGAGCTTTGGCGATGGTTTCAGCGTCACTAAACAGCAGCAGCATTAGCAAACAATAGCAGCAGCAGAGGAAATAGCGACAGCAGCCGCAACAACAATAGTAACAGCAGCAACAGTAGCGACGGCTACAGCAGCAACAGTTTTGGCGACAGCAACAGGAGTTTGTCGTGGAAAGCAGCAGTGGTATCAGCGGTATCAGTAGTTTCAGCGACAGTAGGCATGACTTTTAATGACAGTTTTGCGGTTTTATTAGATTTTGTGTATTTAATTATGTTAGATATATATATATGTATATATATGGTATTAATATATATGTATATATGTTCCTAATTGCGAATTGTGTTTTAGTATACTATAATTATAATATTTAAGTTGTTAACATGTATTATTTATGGATAGTTAGTATAAACAAGGTATTGGATATTACCTTGAGATACCAAGGTAAATATCAAGGTATTTTAGGATACCCAAGGTATTGGGTTTGGGTATCAAGATTATGGTTTAGTATTGTGATACCAAGTTGGTTCAAAACCAAGGTATCTATTTAATGTTATAATTAGGAGTTTATATATATATTAATATTGTTTGACATATATATGTGATGCTTTACCTATTATTTTATGTATCCTGAGATACGGTATCCTAGTATCCTAAGATATAGCTTTTATGACCTAGACTCTAGTATTTGAAACCAATATCCTTGAGATAGTCTCTTGCAACCTAGAAATAGGTACTTTGACCATAGTTGACCATAGTTTGACTTTTGACTTAGAATGGCTTGTTGACTTAGAAGTTGACTAGTTTAACTTATTTTCTTTCCGAAATCTTGTATTGATGTTATATTCCATATCTAGGTCTTCGAGGCACCGTATCAGACATCTGTGAGACAATTCTTTGGACTTCAGGCGAGTACAT
Source organism: Iris macrosiphon (assembly GCA_036927795.1). Lineage (NCBI taxonomy): Eukaryota > Viridiplantae > Streptophyta > Magnoliopsida > Asparagales > Iridaceae > Iris > Iris macrosiphon. The sequence goes on along the minus strand of JAYESA010000059.1, from coordinate 639,013 downwards.
TCTCTGATAGTTTCTCATTTATGATATCCTCTCTGTTCATTGTATCTAGTATAGATATCCATGTTTTTTGATACGATGGTTACACGGATTGGTATATCCGGATCTCGTCATGAGATGTTATTCCTTGGTATATGGTGTATCTTGTGCAAGCCTTGTTTTATTGATTATCTTGTACATGTACAGACACCGATTCTCGGGAAGAGTCGCTATCTTCTTGGGGAATCCCGTGCCATAGCGTACCATGGTTGGATCTATTATACCAGTCGAGGGTGGGGAGTATTTTAGTATATATATGTGATCATACCCTCCTTGTATCAAGTCTCGTTTATTGAATAGTGTTAATCATACACCGCACATATGATTAGCTAGGCCATAAATCTTGTATCATGTTCCCAAGCCAATCACATGTTAAAGCTATTACTCACACACTTAGTCATTAGTATTCTTGTTCATTGTCATATTGCTCATTATTGTATTATTCCAGTATTTTTTTTTTGTATATCTCTTGTATCTATTGTGCATCTTGTATATTCATATCTATTTACTGTTACATAGTTTTTATCATTGATTAGAACTGCTGTTAGAGATGTACTCTGCTCCTTTCCTGACTGGATATATTTTTCCCAGATGACACTGAGGACTGGTACCCTACACTTTATGGACCTCAGGATGTTGTGGGTTTAGAGTCAAAGACCCTGGCTCAGGAGGGACTTATCCCAACTGAGACAGATGACCCAAGTTTAGTAGCTTCTTAGTATTCTTGTACTGGATTTGTCTCCAGCTTATTTTTGTAGTATTCTTTCAGACTCATAGATGTTATTATTTAGACTCATGAGTTGTATGTGACTATTCTATTTTTTTATCTGATTCGTGCTCATTTCCATCTTAGATCTGTGATTGAGTATATTGTTATTGTTGGTGGCTCATTATATTATTAGATAGATTACCCGGACAGCGTTTACCGTCGATTCTACGGCGTAGGCTGGGCGTTGTTTCCGACTTGCATCCCTACATCGGGTGTGGGTTGTGACATGATGCCTTGGGAGTTCAAGGGTGTTGAGGGGATACTCTACGCCGACGAATGACTGGAGGACATAGAGAAAAACTTGCGCTTGGCTCAGATTCCAGAGAGTATGTAGATCGAGGCCGCCGACAGCCAGATGTTCGATATCGCGTTGACTTGGTATCGTACGGAGCCGAGACAAACTGCTAGAGGACTTACTTGGGAGGCTTTCAAGGAGCAACCTGCTGCTGGACTGGAGCACCTCTCTCTACTGCAGCAAGGGAAAGCTGATAAGCACTCTCAATACCCTGACGTAACATGTCGGTCTGCCTCTGACTGGGCCCTCTGAGCCTCCATCATCTCGCAAAACAATGCGAACACCTGAGTCACATCTTTCGGCACGGAAAGTGGAGGTGGAAGCCCCTCAGACACGGCTGGAACAGTCCCCTGAACTGGAGGTGGACCCCCGAATGCAGCTGATACGCCAATCACCGGAGAAGTGATTGGTGCAGGCCCTCGGGAAGTCACATATCTCTTAGAAACTTCTCCTTTGCTGTGATTGAGTCTTAGCCGACATCCTGAGGCAAAACGAAAGGAAGAATCAATATGACAGAAGATAGAATGTACTCAAAGAAGGACACTTAAAGCTCAATTATCAAATATCAAGGAAGAACAGTTAAAATAAACGATAAAGTTTTTCCTAGTTATGATTGAGTATTCTCAGCCTATAGCCTATATCCTATTTCCTATATCCTGAAACAGGCTCGTATTAGCACTCAAATCAGAGCACCACTATGAATCGCCCTAATTGCGACCTCGAAGACCTATATGGGCCACCACTAAAAATGTGTCACGACCCGCACCCGATGTAGGGGCGCGAGTAGTAAACAACATCCACCCTACGCCACATCATCGACGATAGAACACTGTTTGGGTAAACTACCTATCTGGCAATAATGATAATCAAGATATATAATGCCACTGATGAAGTATAAATACTCAATCACAGATTTATAAGATATACAATTGCACGAATATGATATAAAGAACTAAAGAGTCAAATACAACTCACAAGACAAAATAATATCCACTGAGTCATCAAAAATAATAAGAAATACTAATGTCAAATGATGGAGACAAATTCAGTACAATAAACCTATCTACTGAGCTACAGGTACTGGATCGTCTGTCTCAACCGGGATGAGACCCTCCTGAGCCAAAGTCTCTGGTTCTAAGCCAACTACGTCCTGAGGCCCGTAGTAAGTGGGATACCACTACTCACTGTCATCTGATAAAAATATATCTAGTCAGAAAAGGAGCCAAGTACACCTCTAACAATAATTTTAATAAATGATAAAAACTATGTAATAGTAAATAGAGCGAATATACAAGATGTAATATACAAATACAAGAGATATACAAAATAGGAATACTGGAATTAAATACAAGAAAATGAGCATCATGAATATAAGCAAGGAATACTACTACTATGTGAGTGAGTACCAGCTTCAACATGTGATCGGCTTGGGAACTTGTGTCATGTCCCAATCTCCCTCAGGCAATCGACCATCCCCGCTGGACGCGAATCACCGCGCCAACGTTTCCGTGGGACGATCGCTTGACCCATCTGGGTGTGATGCCGCACGAGCGTAAGCCACGCCCGTGCGAGGCTATGATCCAAACAGGCGGTAAGATGTCTAAGCCACAGAGTCGCACATATAGTTCGAGTGCAGCAGAATAATAAACGCACAGGCAATTGGTAAAAAGTTCACAGAGTCGTCAATAGCGGAAGCATTGAATAACACAAGTATAGAAATAAAATAACCTCTTTATTAATATTGAACAAGTATTACATGCGGTGCTTGGCTGATGTTATAAGTCACTCAAGCTCTCTCTCTCTCTCTGAAATAGTAAAAGCGTGCCAAATAGCTACATTTGTGGAATGATACATAGGCGATGTTCCAATATTATGTCTTGTATATATGCTTTAGTTCCGGATGCAACGCTCTAAGGCTTCAGAGTGAACTCCACGTCTTAGCACGCACGAAGGAGGCATCCGCACCGAACGAGGTTCTTCTGCACCCTACAAGCAATATGGTGGGTTATCAGTACATGAATGCACTGGTGGTGAGGCTTCTCGCCTGCTCGATAAATCCAAACACGTTATAAAGGTTTCGTGCACCATCTATTAAGTTATCTTTCTAGTCTTGCCTTAGGATCAATTTTATGGCATAATAAAAAGCCTATCTCGTGTGGCAGTGCGCCGTGCGATATGCAAAGGAACACAGCGAGACTTACCAACTTACCATTTGTCCTTCCCTGTCTAAGGCAAACCAAGTAAAATTAAACACGAGCATATATATATTGAAATCTAGGGGCAAATAGCATATGCAAACACAAGTGTCGTGAGCGAGGTTATATTTCGGGTGCACATTATACGAATTATAAGGCGTTTGCATTGGAAATTCAATGTGTTCAATTATGTACAAGTATCTTATATTCATATCGTTCTGGTATTTCAGAAGCAGTTATAGGTACAAGTGTGTTATACTCAAGATCGTCCAGGTATTTCTGATTTATTGGATGCAATGCAATAACTCGCACGCGGATTGCCTCTAAGTGAGGATGACTTATCTATATGAACAGAAGTCGCTGGCATAGCCATAAAGGACGAGTGATTGTCATTGACGAGGATGGAATGCAACGAAAGTACAAGGGGCGCTACAAGCCATCCCGTCCAAGTACAAGAGACTATCACCCTTCTAGCGAGAATGGTGCAGCGTAAAGCACATACGCCATTCAGCTACGTGCGTGAGTTCCATCCGGATCAGATCAGCTCCGGTGCCCTGGAGACCGCCCATGGAATGGGATACTGTAATCTCTCTTATTTCTAAGTTGTTCGCGACATGCAAGTTTTGGTCTTCTAAATTCACAACTTGACATGATAATCCATGATTCTTGTTCTGAACGAGCATTGCTCCATGAGCTGTGATTCTTGATTCTTGATTTGCTTGACATGATTCTCGTTCAGTGTTCAACTTGACTTGATGCATTCTCCTAGTTCATGGATTGCCTTGGCGACCTAACGGTCCCGGATACTTTCAGGTTCATATTGCACAGAAGAACTTTTTGATAGTCTTCTAGCTAACAAGATGCATGCATGATACTGATAGTATTACTTGATTTGTGGCATAATTTCATGTGTCAAACATTGAAACGAGGCAACGAGTACAAGTTAACATATAAGCAGGCAAGCATGCATTCATATGAAACATAAACATTTATGTTGGCACGGTCTATGGGTAAAGAGAGGAGTGAAACCATAAAGGGACATACCGAGAGACATGATCTAGGGACGTGCAGTGTAATCAAGTGAACAGTGCACTACGAAGAGCATATAACATTCTACTCAAGGCATAGAGGGGTCTAGTTGCACAAGGCAAAGGTAGCATACGAGGATCCATATATAAGCAAAGTTTTATTTTTATGTTCTAACACAAGCAATACAAGTTGGGATTATTCCCTTAGCTAGGTGCGTTGTATTCTTTATTAGCATGCATGAGGTGATTCACCTAGCGACTAGCATGTATCATCCATATTTTAAGTGTGCTGGCTAAACAAAGACAAGTTCATCATAGCCACCCACCTTAGCGATGATTCACCTGCGTCGAGCGATACTCCGAGCGAGCCTTCGAAGTCTAAGTTTGTACTCCTGAAGGGCCAAGTCTGAAAATCCTTTGCTTCAAACGAGTCATCTCGCTGAGCAAAGAGGGTCGGATTGTTATACTTATGCCGTTTGAATCGGCTGTCCGCTTGAACGGAATGGGTCATTACAACTTGCACAAGGATTAGGGCCTTGTTAATCATACGTGCGGTGTATGATCAACACTTATAAGGACATGCATAAGGAGGGGTATGATCACATATCTACACTAACACTCTTCGCCCCGACTGGTATAGTGGATCCGACCATGGTACGTTATGACACGGGATTTACTGGGTAGATAGCTAGTCTCCCCAATAATCAATGTCCGTATATATACAAGAAGAACAAGAAACAAGTCTTGCACAAGATACACCATAAATACCAAGAAATAATATCTCACGATGAGATCTGGATATACCAATCCGTGTAACCATCGTGTTAAGAAATCAATGATATCTACACTAAATATAAGAAAAATAGAGGATATCATAAATGAGAAACTATCAGAGAATGTACTTGCCTAGAATCCACTACACAGTATTGAAGACGTCTGGAACGGTGCCTCAGAGACCTAAATATGGAATATAATATCAATACAAGGTTTTAGAATGAATACAAGTTAAACTAGTCAAAATCTAGGTCATTAAGCCAAGTCTAAGTCAAAACAGTCAAACTAGGTCAACTCTAGGTCAAACTAGTCAACTTGGTCAAACTAACTATTTCTAGGTTGTATGAGTACATCTCTAGGTTACTAGGTCCATATGCTACTTACTAGGCTATACTAGCTATATTAGGATACTAGAGTATCAATACTATTTCGTATCATAAGATACGTAAAATAGTATATAAGAAAATACTATATAATATACAAGTATAATATATATAGTATCTCCTAGCTAAACTAACACTAAATGGATACCTTGGCTTTGAGCCAACACGGTATCACACTAGCTATACCCTCTCTTGACACCAAATACCCAATACTTAGAGAGAACCTAACAACTAACAATTTCCTTGGTATCACAAGGTAATACTAGAACCTAGTTTAAAAACTAATACTAACCATTACTCAGACTTATACTAACTTATATCTAAACTAACTTAACCTTACACTCTAACTGATATTTGTTTGTGGTGGAAAATGAAAGAATGAAAATGTATTCAAGGCGGAGTTTATACGAAACCCGTGTTCTTTGGTTTACAAACAAACTTGTACAATGTAATCCTATACGAGGATGTGGGAGTACAATTTATTTAATCTGGGTAAATATTGCTATAGGTGTCTGATCTGCAGTCGATCACTTTAGCCCTTGGACCACACGATGATGAAGAAGTGCCGTAGAAGACAGGGAGCAGCTTCGAAGGTTGCAAAAGAGGGTGGATGCACGATGCCAAAGTCGTCGATCCCTACTCTTTACCTGAGCTCCGAATTCTTCTCTCTCAAAGACTCTTGGACCTCTCCTCAATCTCCAATGTTTCGACCCGTAGTTCGATCTCTTTGGAGGTTTTCTTGACCAATTTCTTCGACCTTGGACCTTTGTTGATAGAGGTCTCTATTTATAGAGTTTTAGTGACAGTGACCACTCAGTTGGTGTAAAAACCGAGGAGTGGACAACACAGCACCCTTTTACACGACGGTTAAAATAACTAATGCCTGCGTATGGATGATCTTTTGAATGAGCGTGTGACGCATGTCCAACTAAGGGACAAAACGCGTATTACTGCTACGAAGATCACGGCATAAAAGCCACGCAGGTAGGTATCCCTCGTGTAGAAGAGGTGGGCGTAGAAGCCAATGTCTGTCACCATGGCATAGAAGCCAAGTAGGCATAGAAGCCAAAATAGGCATGGAAGCCGAGTGGGCGTAGAAGCCGAGTGGTCATAGAGGCCGAGTGGGTGTAGGAGCCGAGTGGTCATAGAGGCCGAGTGGGCGTAGGAGCCGTGTGAGCACAGAAGCTGAATGGGCGTAGAAGCCATTGCGTAAGGTGCCAGAGCGCTGATGTGGACGTCTTAGCCGGAATTACGGCTTTTGAAGATATAATCAAATCCCTTGCATTAAATGCAGAGATCTGCCACCATCCTGTGCATTAAATGCAGATGCTTGTCTTTAAGATTTGCCATCATTCTGCTCATTAAATGTAGATACGCGTCTCGAATCCCGCACGTAGAGTAACTGCTGACGTGGCAGGTTGTTTGTCTTCTGCGGAGCGTAAGAAGATCACGTCTGCCTGTGTAAAACTAGGCAGCGTATCTCCCTTGGAGGCGTAGGAGTAGTCTACGCGAAGGGGATGTCACTAAACGACGGTTCGGTGATATTTAATCAAATCCCCTGCATTAAATGCAGAGATCCGCCATCATCCTGCGCATTAAATGTAGAGGCGTATTTTGAAGGTCTGCAGCTCTTCTGTGCATCAATCGCAGAGACGTGCCTCGAGAAACTGTCACCGCTCTGTGCATTAAATGCAGAGGTGTGCCTCGAGCCCTGTACGAAGTGCATCTTTCGGCGTGGCAGGCGGTTTGTCTTCCGCGGAGCGTAAACAGCTTACATCCGCCTGTGTAAAACTAGGCGGTGTAGTCCTCTGTATGCGAAAAAGCGGTTTACGCCAAGGGAATGGCAGTAAACGACAGCCTGGGTTGCAGTGTCGCGCCATCATTATAGCCGTCGCCTGGGTAGTCAAGCAGTATCCCTTTGTCAGAAGTCCAGACGTCAGGTTCATTGCAGGATATGACAGGTTCACTTCGGAGAACACGAAGCGTTCCTCGTACGCTTTAATGCTGTATTGAAAGCGGATGTGTTTTACGCCATAGAGGCGACGAAGCCCTCTGTTTTGCGCTGGGGCGGCCTGGACGTACTGCATTACGCGGATGGTCCTCGAGCTTACTTTTTACGCTGTGCTCAGTCGAAAAGCTCTGCTGTATGTTGATGGCTTCTGAGGTCATCTTTTTACGCCGCTGTGCATTAACATGCTGCGTGTAGCCATCCAGCGTATTTTTCATGCTTCTACAAGACCCCCTTCAAAGCTTTCAAATTCCTCGAAATTTGAAACGCTTTGAATGAAGCATGAACCGTTCCTCGTAACTCGAAACGCCTTCTGAATGGAGCCCGAAACGGTCAAGTTTGACACCTTCTTTCAGGCCAGGCTTTATGGCAGAGTTATTGGGGGTAGGTGTGACCTTTTTCGCCTATAAAAAGGCTGAGAAGTTAACCTGTTCTTCCCATATTTCCTTCACCACGCGAGATGATCGCCGGAGTTCGTCGGGTCGACCTGAGGAAGAAGAACAACATGTTCTTCCAGCATGTAAGGAGCCGAAAAAGACGGCATCTTCGAGCAAGTGTCATCTGCAACGATGGATCATGGAAGGATATCTTTGCCTCCCTTGCTCGGGATAATCAGCAACTTCATATGGCGGTTTGTCCGGTGAGAGAGGAAGGGTCATATTTGACCACACAGCTTGCAGGCTGTATATTTTCCCCTGAGGCTTCCGCGGACGATAGCAGAAAAACTGTAACTGCCGTCCTTGGTCGAGTTTGGGCTTAAAGAAGCCTCAACTGGATCTTACATGGCGTATGGAGGATGGGCGCTTGATACAGGCCCAGTTCTGTATCCTCCCGCCACCGATCTTCTTGTTCATGACCGTGGTGGTCGATGAACTGTCATGGAAGAAGGGGAAGACCTGCACCGGTGCAGGGGTGACCTTCTAATGAAGATGAGAAAATCCTTTGTAGACGGGATTTCCCTCATATGTAACCATGAAAAATGAAGGAAAACCCCCTATAGACAGGATTTCCCTCATATGTAATCATGGTTTTAATTTTAATAAAATCTTCTTTCTTCTCTGTATATGATCGTTTTGCCATACGTTGCTGTGAAGTCTGAATATGTGTAGCTTCGACACGTCTGATTCTTTACGCCGACTCTGTTAGAAAGAGTGCTATGTCCTGTCCTGTCTTTTACGTGTAACTAGTGATGCACAGAAAGCTGCTTTCAGGAATGAGGAACCGCGTGGAATTCTGAACTGTTGTTTTTTTCACTTCTGTGTAAACAGAATTCTTGTTCAGACTTCATCTTCAAGAATGATTTCTCGAAACTCCCTTGGAACAGGGCAAAAAATGGCTGTCGAAAACTGAGTCGCCATCTTGAACTGTAGATGAAGTATTCAGATTGGATTCTAGATGAACTTCGAATCGACCCACGAAGAAGAGTGATTTTCAATGTTGAACTCTTGTATGCTTCGGGTACTTGGGATATTCTGAGGTCAAGAAGGAGTATCTTCTGTGTGAACTCGTGTAATCGACCGCCTTGAGAACTGTTCGGATATGCGGAAAGTCAGAGATCCGTAGTGTAGATGAGCTGAAAATCCTGAGTTCGTAGCCTATTGAGCGTAGAAAGCCACCGAGCGTGAAATCGTAGATTTGTAGCTTCTGAGCGTGAAGTCGTAGGTTTGTAGCCTCTCGAGCGTAAAAGCTACCGAGCACAAAGGCATCCGGGCATAAAACCATAGACTTATAGCTTGCAAGCGTAAAACCGTAGATCTGTAGCTGTCGAACGTAGAAAGCTCCTTAGCGTAGAACTGTAGATTTGTAGCCTGTGAAAAAGAAATCTTCCGAGCGTAAGGTTGTGGATCTGTTCCCTCCGAGCATAAACTAAACGCCACCGAGCGTGAGACCATAGGTTTGTATCTGCTGAGCGTGAAGTCGTAGGTTTGTAGCCTCTCGAGCGTAAAAGCTACCGAGCACAAAGGCATCCGGGCGTAAAACCATAGACTTATAGCTTGCGAGCGTAAAACCGTAGATCTGTAGCTGTCGAGCGTAGAAAGCTCTTTGACGTAGAACCACGAATCTGCTTTGCACGAAAAACTCTTCGAATTTGCTGACTGTCCGCCTTTCGAGAGTAGTAGGCTGACGTAGTACCCAATCATAACCAAATATTAATTGCGAGATTTGGTTAGGGTTTCGAGGAGTCCATCCGAGGATTCGAGGAGTCGATCCGAACTCTATATATATCCCGAGCTTTTGAGAGAAAAAACTTTTCATCCGTCTTCTGCGAAAGAGAGCCTTCGACTGTTCGAGTTTTTCTTCGTTCTTTCTCCGAGCACTCCGAGTCTTCAGAAATAGCGCTGAAACAAACCCCCTCCACTAAGGGAAAGAGTATAGGTTCTTCTTCTCATTCTTCTGCCCCAGCGAGAGAGTCTTCGGTCTGGCAAGGCGAACTTCATTCTGAGCAAAGTATCCCGCCGACGAGCAGCGCTCCCGGCCTTAGAGGTAGAGCCTTTGGGATGACAAAGAACGACGAAAAATCCTTCGCACACGTTGAACGTGACCGCACTAGGTCGTCTTCTGTGCTGATAGCCTCTTTGAGGAAGATGATGCACGTAGACGTTTTCATCTTTTACGCCCACATTTCTAATGTGCCAGCGTAAAAGCTCCATATTTTCGCAGTTTTGAGCGTAAAAGCTCTGACTGCTGAAAACTTGCTGTATACTATAAAATTTTAGTTTTTACGCTTGGGGATGGAACCTCCAGCGTAATAACTAGAATTTTGGCAGTCTGGCTTAAAGCACGGACTGTATAATGCCAATTACGCTTCTGGATGAGACTTCCGGCGTAAATTGACCAAATTTGTACAGTCTTGACGTAAAGCACAGACTGTCGTTTCTTGGTCTTTTTGTTTGCAAGATTTGTAATGACGTGTTTTCCTTGCACTTTTGCAGTTAACTTGCAGGATTCCCCACTGGCCGAGGTGATGGGTTCCGCTGCCGGGATGCTGCACTCGAACTATCTGGAGTATCTGTCCCACGTGGCATTTCCTATCTCTGGACCCCAGTATCCTGAAGGAAGGGAGATGCTGATATCGGTTCAGGGCGAGCGGACGCTGCTGAACATGATTAACGGCGAGCCCCTGACGTACATAGACGGGGACCAGTACATAAAGTCGGCTTTTCTTTTTGGGGACATGATTGACAAACGGTCCCAGACGAAGCCCAAGAGAGAACCCTGGGTTTTCCCTGCTGGGAACTTGGTTTTGTATCTGCCAACGATGCCGAGGGATTATCCCATCTCGGCCTTCTTCCATGCGACACATCCCAGGAGGATGTCGTGGACGCTGACTCCCGATCTTCACGGCAAGCCGGGGAAGATCTTTCATCTGAAAGGAGCCGACCAGGGGTCGTTTGTCAGCCGCCCTTCCGGCCTTGTGACGTCGTTTAGGGGACTGTGCCCGGGCAGTGTCCCGATCGAAGATAGTCTAGTAATCTAGCCGGTCCAGTTGCCGACTTTCTGCAACGACTTCATGGGGCGAGGGGGGGATACCCCAAGGAGAACCCTCGGTGCAACGGGTGGATCACCACGACAAACCGTCGATGGGCTTGTCTAGTTGACTGGGCCTTGAAGCATTGTCAGAGAGAGCTGGAGGGCATTGGACTGTATGCCGCTGTGAGTGCGACCAGTGTTGGGTTGCCTCCCAACCCTAACCTATTTCTGGCATTGATGGAGCGATACATTTCGCTCACCGGGACTTTCGCCACTCCACTGGGAGAGTTGGGATTGGCCCTCCATGAGATGGCAGTAATCTCGAGGCTGCCGATGGGGGATACCCCATATGAAGAGTATGTTCCCACCAACCGGGAGTTGGGGGACTCGGACCCTCGGGCGGTGGAAGTGTATCAGGAGCTGATGTGCCAATACTTCGCGTACACCGCTTTTTATAATGAGCCTTCTGATTTGGCTCACACCACTAAGTGGACGTCCTACCTCTTCTTCCACCGGGCCAGGGCCGCCAAGTCGGAGAAAGTCTCGGGGGGCAAGGATGAGCCCGTGAACTGTTTGGGCGTGCTCAGTGCCCAGGTCGTCGAGGCTCTTATGGACGATGCCAAGGCTCCAGATCAGATTCTCGATGATGGGGTAGGAAAGTATCCTGAAGGCACTAAGGCCTACAGTTACTTGAGGAGCTGCCGCAGGCCTCTGTCTAAGGAAGCCCGGCTGGCTGGTTTCCTTTCCATATGGCTGCGTCGAGTAGTAGTGCCAGGCACTGCATCTGCGGACCGTATTCACCGGAACATCCTGTGGCCTACAGTGCGTCTGGTGTTTGGGGCAAGACTGGGCTTGCTCCCTGCTATGGTGTGCCGTATACAGGCTGGCCTGAGAGCCATGATTGATGGGCTGCTCGTCGATGAAACTTGGCGTGAAAGCTTCCCCAGGGTAGAATTACCATACCTGTACCTGATGGGATGGTTAATTCTCCACAACCCCCGGGTGATGTCTCCCGGTTCTAGCAGTAGTTCGGGGGGTAGTTTCTTGCTGAACTACAAGGACTCTCCCTGGAATGTGAACACAGTTTTAGACTGTCGGTTGACCCTGAACCTCAGTCACGGCTGGAAGCTTCTCTGCATTGTCCCCTCGGTACACCGCAATCAATCGGGGATTAGGCTTGAGGATTTAGGTGGAGAGAAGACCAATCTTTCTCCGGAAGCTTGCAATTAGTTGGTCTGCATTAGACCCTCCCATCTGCTGTACAGAAGCGAAGATCATTGCTTCTTCGAGCCCTACTTGCCCAGTCGGTTTGCCAGGCAATTTGGGTATGACCAGTTGCACGTGAGCAATGCCGTCACCAGCTTCAGGTCCAGGGGTGGACTCATTGATGGAGCTAGAGGATGGCGATATTTCATCATGGGTTGCACTGGAGCAATCTTTACCGTGCCGGTCGTTACACTCTCCACGGAGCTGCACATCCTCCACTCGTATGCCCAGTTCTATGTGGCGATCAACACCTTCCATCGTGATTTTGACATGCGTGGAAGCTTTAGGGTGCTGTCTCCCAAGCCTGGGGGAAGAGTCGAAGTCCCCTCGGTTTCTTCTGACGAGGGCGAGGAGTTTGTTACTCCGGATGAGCCTCTGGTGTCGGTGCCGAGGTGTGAAGTGCCTCCGCCTGCAGGGGCCTTGGTAGTTTCTGGGAAGCGAAGAGCTCCTGCTTCGAAGTAGACTTCTCCTCGCAAGAGGCAGAAGAAGATGGTTAATCGTCCTCTCCGAATTCCTGGTATCGAGGCTCCTAGAGAGGAACCTGCTGTCTCTCCTGTCGGGGATGTCTCCCTGATTGGAGGTTCCTCGCCTTTTAGAGAAGGACCCTCAGTTTCGGCTGGCGGTGCTGGAGAACTCCTGCTCGAGGCTGCCGTTGCTGCCACTGCCTCCGGTAGTGGAACGAAGTCGCCTCCGGGGCTGCGTATAAGATTTCATATACCTTTCTCTGGATCAGCGTCGGGAGAGACCCCCCGCGTGCCTGCGAGTGCGCTTGGCGAGTTTCCAGCCGATGAGCCTCGGTTGGAATTTGAGGAGGATTTGGAAGACTACTTGCCACCCTCAGTTAGCAGACCCCTTTCTCCAGGTATGACAGCTCGCCTAGCATCATTAAGAAATGATTTAGCTGTACTGGCCGCAGATGAGACGTATGTGCCGTCGGCCGTGGGTAAATGTCATTTTTTACGCCCTTCTTTTTGGAGAAATTAACACCGTGTTGTCATTAACTTTCTCGTCTTCTTTTCAGGGGCAGGTGTCCACGGGGAGGACAGCGTTGAGGCGCCTTCTGGCTCTGCTTCGGCTCCTGGCAGTGATACGGAGGCGCACGACCTCGAGGAGGAAATATCCTCGGGTGCCAGCTCGCCCTTAGTAGTTTCGGCATCTCAAGAGGAGGATGAGCCTGTCATTGTGGCATCGCCTCCTGCGAATATACCGATGACTTCGACTGTCGTTGTCGCATCTTCTTTGGTCGTACTACCAGTCGAGGCGACGGCCGTGGCCACATCGTCTGCAATCACTCCTGGAGGGGGACTCGCCAATATTGCGGCCACTCCCGGCGTCCAATCGGATCTGGCTGCGCTGACCGATCAATATACCAGCCTCTTCTATGTCAGCTTAAAAATGCTGATATCAATGGTGTTGGCGAAGAATCTAGACTTCGAGCGTCTGAAGAAGGCCTCTCAGTTTTCGATTGGGGCGATCAGGGAATTCGGCGACTCTGGGGTAGCTGATGCCTTGGAGGCGATGGTTAATGGCTTGGAGCAACCTATCAACGAATACTTGCAGCTAACCCGGGGCAGCATTGAAGCTGAGGTCCAGACCAGATACCACTTCATGACAGCGCGGCTTACTAAACACTTGGACAGCCGACTGGTCGACTGAGCGCAGCGCGACGGGATTTGGAGCGTGCAGAAGCTGCCCGTGCGGGCTCTCTTCGGGCAAGGGCCGAACTGTCCTTTATGAGCAACCACGAGGTACGGCTGGAGCGGGCCCGCGCTGATGACTTGGTTTCCAGGAATGAGAGGATAGCTGCACTGGCGCAGCTGATTCGCGATCTGACCGCTCCCCCGCAATGATGTACCCTTCCTTCTTTTTGCATTCCAGTGTAATTCTGCTCTTTTTTGGGAATAAATAAAGAGACTCTTTTCTGACTTTGTGGACCCATCATTTCGGAATGTAAATGACAGGTTTGGGCGAGAGTGATATCAGAGGTAGTATGGACGTGATAAACTCTCGGTAAACTTTAGCAGGACACATCTATTCAGGGGTCATACGGACATGATAGAATATGCTTTGGTAGGACATATCTATTCAGGGGTCATACGGACATGATAGAATATGCTTTGGTAGGACATATCTATTCAGGGGTCATACAGACATGATAGAATATGCTTTGACTAAAGTTTGTAGACAAGACACTATCAGAGGTAATATGGACGTGATAGGTATTGTATTTCCAAATTAGTCGAACATATCTATTCAGAGGTTATATGGACATGATAGAATACGACCCAACTAGTTTCGTTTTGGAAGTAGTTTCGTCAGAATTGAGGTTTTCGCTATATTCCACTTGAGCAGAGGAGATTAAGCATAGTGCCTTTTCAGGAATTTGCCGTTGATAGGAGCCATTAACAGGTCTCCGTTAGGCTGGGCTAACCTGTAAGCGCCGTTTGAGAACGTTGTCTCGATCACATAAGGGCCTTCCCATTTGGGCTGGAATTTGCCTTTACTTCTGTGAGTAAGAATCATCGGCCTTCTTACGGCTAAGACTAGCTCGCCGACTTTGAACACTCTTTCCTTTACTTTATGATTGAAAGCTCTGGAAATACGTGCTTGGTAGAGCGCGATGTGCTATTGATCTTGGAGGCGGTACCCCGGAGGATAATTCACTCTTTCATTTATAGCATCGGGGTACCCCGGAGGATAATTCACGACAATGGGCCTCAGTTCATCAGCCAAGCGTTTCATCGATTTTGCGATAAAAATTGGATACATAATATTGCCTCTACGGCATATTATCCAGCTGCTAATGGTTTGGCCGAAGCTTTCAACAAAACCATTATCAAACTCTTGAAGAAGTTCGTCTCTTCAAACAAGAGAGATTGGAATGAGAAGCTGGGCGAATGTCTCTGGGCATACCGCACAACGATACGAACGCCGACGGGTTGTACCCCATTCTCACTGGTCTACGGGAGCGAAGCAGTTCTCCCCGTTGAAATCCAGATCCCGTCACTCAGGATAGCCGTGGCTAATGAGCCGACTCAAGAAAAGAATGACCTTTTAAGGCTTCAAGAGCTAGAAAGATTAGACGTGATGCTTGATGAAGCTGATCACATTAGACGCCTTTACCTCAGCAAGAGGGATCGCCTCTTCCCATTTGGAGAAGTAATCCGTGATGGCCAGTATGAACCGGTGACCTCTGGAAGAAGACGGGTGAATAGGACCAATGATATCCATACCCCATGCTTCGAAAGTCCAGGATGCGACCGTAGGATGTAGATGTTCAGACGGTTGATGTATAAAGTCTGCATGAACCTGACAGGCTCTGCATTGTCTTGCATATTTGATTGCGTCTGCGATCATAGTGGGCCAGTAATAGCCCATTCTCCTGATACGATCCTGTAGCTTAGGACCGGGTTAATGCGCCCCGCATACGCCGTCATGAGCTTCACGGATAATCTGCTGTGCTTCGTCTTCGGAGAGGCATCTCAATAGCATTCCGTCGTAGGTCCGGCAATATAGGCATTGTGAAGATGCATCGAAGTAGAAGCGTAAAGATCGTCTCTTGACGGATACTGCTTCTTTGGGGTCCTCCGGCAAGATTCCGTATGCCACGAAGTCTATGAAGGGACTTCTCCAATCTCTTCTGGGAGGATCGGTGTGCACAGCGTAGCTGCGTTCTATGTGAGAGTTGTTCTTTACACAGAATAAATCTCTGTTAAGAAGGATTACCGAATTCTGCCTTCTTATAGGAGTAGCTAAATCCGCCGCTAGACTGGCTAGGGCGTCAGCTTCCAAATTCTGGGATCGAGGTACATGCTCCAGGAAGAACCCTTTGAATGTCATGGCTATCTCGACCGCTGCTTGGTGATAGGGGATGAGGTCTGGATTCCGGACTTCATATATTCCCCTGACTTGATTGACGATAAGCAGAGAATCACCGAAAGCTTCCAGAGATTCGACCCCCAGCTCTTTAGCGACTTGGAGCCCGATTAGTAGGGCATTATACTCTGCGACGTTGTTGGAACAGGGCTCGTTAAGAGAGTATGCTTGGTAGACGACGAGTTTGTCGGGAGTAACTAGGACAATTCCTACCCCTGAAACTACGTTTCCTCTAGGACCAGTCCTGGAGGCACCATCGAAGAATAGTTGCCATGCGTCACTTTCCATTGCGGAATTACATTCTGCAACTTCATCAGGGATGTCCTCGTATAATTTGGAGGCCTCTGGGATCGGATAAGCAGCTAGGAAGTCGGCCAATGCTTGGCCTTTGATGGACTTCTGAGGGACGTACACCATGTCGTATGGTGTTAATAACATCGCCCAGGTCGCTAGTCGGGAGTTAAGAACACTTGGCTTGTTCATCAGTACCCGAAGAGGGTTGATCCTGGAGATTATATGAATAGTCTGGCCGGTGTATTAGCCAGTTGGGCCAGGATGTCGAAGTTGTATGGCTTCTCTAAACCTTTATTTGGAATGTTTTTCACAGGTTTATCAAAGCGCACTTCTTTTTGCTTTCCCTTGTCTGCCGAAGTTGGTCTTGAAGGACCGGTCTCTGGTACGACGGGCTCTGGTTCCGAAGGCCTGGCAGCTGAAGCGTCCGCCGGGGCATCCTCCTGACTTGCTCCGTAGTCATTGAGGTAGGCTTTCCCTGAACGGGTCGCAGCTAGTACCTCGTCTTCGTCTGATGGCGAAGAAGTCGCAACAATATGGCATGGTTTGCATTTGGAGCTCTTTCCAGACGTAGCCTTAGTAGCATTAGTCTCTTCTCCGAGCTCTGACACCAAATTCGGATGAACCCACATAATCTCGCCCTGCCGGGTGGTTAGGGGTACCAGGTCATGATTTCAACCCCTAGCCGGAGGGAGATTGACGATGTTCATCGTGGTCCGGGAGATAGGTGCAACACCGTCCGGGACCTCTTGGGGAGGCAGATTGCCAAACTGCAGAGAGATCATGTTGGCCGTGACCGTCTTCTCGGTATTGTGCAGAGTGATGGCCTTAGCATCGATCAACCCCTGGATCTTCCTTTTCAGTATGTAACACGCCTTTGTTGGGTGGTGTACGTATCTGTGGAAGATGCAGTATTTGGGGTCGTTAGTACTGCCGACTTCTTGGGGCCGCCTCAGCTCCGGAAGGATGATCTTGCCACTTTTGACGAGACACTCGAATATACTTGGGATATCGTCGTCGTCGAAAGAGTAGACCTCGACGGGCCTGGAAGTCCCTGGTCTCGTCTGCGTGGTTGCCGCAACCTTTTGTCTGGACGTATTGATCGCCAGAGCTTCTTTCCCCTTGGGACCACGAGGATGGTCGCTGTTGGGAGATGACTTCTTGCCTCTGTCAGAGGCGGAGATCATGATGCCATTGTCGCGCGCCTTGCGACTGTTGTCTTCGGTGGCTACGGCCGAGATGAAAAATGAGGGCCAATTATGGAATTGATATGGTCCTGTGAACACCGTGACCACGGGAAGGAGGTTCTTTCTGCAAATGTCTACCAACGCAGAGTCTGGAACTCCTGGAGGCATCAGTAAGGTGGCTTGGCGAAAACGTTCGATGAAGGTGCGAACGTCCTCTTTTTCTCTCTGCTTGACTTCGATGAGAGAGGACATAGACATGTCCATTCCTGCCTCGTAGAATCGTGTGAAGAATAAAGTTTTGAAGTCCTCGAAGGAAGTAATGCAGTTGTCCGCCAAGCTGCGGTACCACTAGTAGGCTACTCCCGAGAGACAGCCTTTGAACACCCGAGTGAGGAGGGCGTCGTTCCCTTGCAGCAACACCGTCATCATACTGAAATAGTTCATGTACTGACTTGGTGATGTTTTTCCCTCGAACAGAGCCATAGTCTGAGGTTTGTACCTCGGAGGAAAAGGGACCTCTTCCCAGATAGCTGGGTAAGGCTGGTTGATTCCCAGTTTCTTGAGCTGATCTTTGTGCTTCAAGGCGTCAAACTGGGCTTTCAACTCCCGTACTGCCTGCATCGGATTTTCAGCCGGAAGTGGGACCACGGAGTGGTGTGGAGTTGGTTGTATCGTGACTCCGACGGGAGGTAATATATTCTCCGAGTGAGAAAGCGGAGGAACTGCTGACTCTTGATCTAGAGCAGGTTCTTGGCTTGGGCTGGATGGCGGTAAGTCCACCCCCACACGTATCTGAGTTGGCGGGACCGATGCTTGTGCCATGGTAGTTGTGTGCTGAGTTAACATCATCTGGTGCATGTTCTCCATCATGGATTGCATTTGTTTCAGAGATGTCTCCAGTGTAGTGATGCGTTGTTCCGCGCTTCCTGACGGTGAAGCTTCCTCGCGTTCGTCTTCAACGGCGTAAACTCCCATCTCCCTGGGTGTCATTGAAGAATGAGTATAGGTCGCCGTAGAGGTTGAATCTATACTTTCAGTATCTGATTCGGGGGATTGGCGACCCCCAGCGTCGAAATCAGAAGAGTACGAAGCCGGTTGTCGTGATCTTGCACGAGTGTTTTGGAACACCCCAGCTTCAGCGTTCCTGAGGAGCTCATTGAATCTCCTTCGGCTCGGAGGCCTAGAGGGATGACATCTTGAGTTTGAACCTCCTCTAGGTATGTGTGAAGCCATGTTCACAGATGCATGCGCGGGCTCTTCTTCCTGGAAAGACAGAGAGTAGCTCAACCGGTCGAAAACCGACCGTTTTGGCTTCTGGATTAGATATTTGCGCAGGTCAGGAGGAGTCACAGAAGAAGAAGACGATGACTTGTTCCTTCTGTTCCCATCAGTGGGCATGCAGAGGTTGGGAACCATGGTTTTCCCTGTGCCACCTGTGTACAACAGATTGGCCATCTGGGTGGCGAATAATCCCCGGGGAGGGTGCCTTTGCGCAACTTGAGCTTGCTTTACGCCGAGGGACTTCGCCTGGCGTAATTTGGAGATTTGCTCAGACTGGCGTAAAGCTGAAGAGGCCCTCAGTCGGCCATCGGCTTCTCGCATAATATGGAGGGTAGGCATATTGTTCCCTTGCTGGCGTAAAGGCCGAGGAGTTGAGTAGTCCGCCGCCTGCTTTCCCTTGCGTAGATTGCAGGGATCATCTGCTTCTCCGCGGAAGGCAGATGAATGTTTACGCGCAGAACGTGTTTGGAATTTCTGATTTGGCGCCAAGGCCTTATCAGAAATATTGTCTATTCCGCCAGTGACGGGAGACTGCATTTTATGCGCAGGGCGCGGAGTGGACTTCTGGACTAGCGTTAAGCCATTTCCAGAAGTTTTGTCGGCCCTGTCAAAGACAGGAGACTGAATTTTACGCGCAAGGCGCGGAGTATACTCATGGGTTGGCACTAAGGCCTTACCAGAAGTTTTGTCGGCCCTGTCAGAGACAGGCGACTGAATTTTACGTGCAGGGCACGGAGGGAGCAGTGCTACAACCTCATTGGTCGGAGAGATCGAAGAGTCCACAGGAATGGTAGAGGATGTCTTGGGCATTCAGACCTTGCGCAGCTTCCTGTTGCCTTGGACGGAGAGAGGGTGAGAGCTACCCCTAGTTCGAAGCATGTCTTCGTAGGCAGACTGGTCGAATTGGACGACCAGTATCTTCTCCACGGTTCCTATAGATACCGCATCGTGTTGAGCAATTACTTCCTCATCAGAAGAGAAAGACTTCCCCAGCAGAGTCGCCATCTTGTTTGTGGTGGAAAACGAAAGAATGAAAATGTATTCAAGGCGGGGTTTATACGAAACTCGTATTCTTTGGTTTACAAACAAACTTGTACAATGTAATCCTATACGAGGATGTGGGAGTACAATTTATTTAATCTGGGTAAATATTGCTATAGGTGTCTGATCTGCAGTCGATCACTTTAGCCCTTGGACCACACGATGATGAAGAAGTGCCGTAGAAGACAGGGAGCAGCTTCGAAGGTTGCAAAAGAGGGTGGATGCACGATGCCAAAGTCGTCGATCCCTACTCTTTGCCTGAGCTCCGGATTCTTCTCTCTCAAAGACTCTTGGACCTCTCCTCAATCTCCAATGTTTCGACCCGTGGTTCGATCTCTTTGGAGGTTTTCTTGACCAATTTCTTCGACCTTTGACCTCTGTTGATAGAGGTCTCTATTTATAGAGTTTTAGTGACAGTGACCACTCAGTTGGTGTAAAAACCGAGGAGTGGACAACACAGCACCCTTTTACACGATGGTTAAAATAACCAATGCCTGCGTATGGATGATCTTTTGAATGAGCGTGTGACGCGGGTCCAACTAAGGGACAAAACGCGTATTACTGCTACGAAGATCACGGCGTAAAAGCCACGTAGGTAGGTATCCCTCGTGTAGAAGACGTGGGCATAAAAGCCAATGTCTGTCACCATGGCATAGAAGCCAAGTAGGCATAAAAGCCGAGTAGGCATGGAAGCCGAGTAAGCGTGGAAGCCGAGTGGTCATAGAGGCCGGGTGGGCGTAGGAGCCGAGTGAGCGTAGAAGCCGAGTGAGCATAGAAGCTGAATGGGCGTAGAAGCCGTTGCGTAAGGTGCCAGAGCGTTGATGTGGACATCTTAGCCGGAATTACGGGTTTTGCAGATATAATCAAATCCCTCGCATTAAATGCAGAGATCTGCCACCCTCCTGTGCATTAAATGCAGATGCTTGTCTTTAAGATTTGCCATCATTCTGCGCATTAAATGTAGATACGCGTCTCGAATCCCGCACGTAGAGTAACTGCTGACGTGGCAGGCTGTTTGTCTTCTGCGGAGCGTAAGAAGCTCACGTCTGCCTGTGTAAAACTAGGCAGCGTATCTCCCTTGCAGGCGTAGGAGTAGTCTACGCGAAGGGGATGTCACTAAACGACGGTTCGGTGACATTTAATTAAATCCCCTGCATTAAATGCAGAGATCCGCCATCATCCTGCGCATTAAATGTAAAGGCGTGTTTTGAAGGTCTGCAGCTCTTCTGTGCATCAATCGCAGAGACGTGCCTCGAGAAACTGTCACCGCTCTGTGCATTAAATGCAGAGGTGTGCCTCGAGCCCTGTACGAAGTGCAGCTTTCGGCGTGGCAGGCGGTTTGTCTTCCGCGGAGCATAAACAGCTTACATCCGCCTGTGTAAAACTAGGCGGCATAGTCCTCTGTATACGAAAAAGCGGTTTACGCCAAGGGAATGGCAGTAAACGACAGCCTGGGTTGCATTGTCGTGCCATCATTATAGCCGTCGTCTGGGTAGTCGAGCAGTATCCCTTTGTCAGAAGTCCAGACGTCAGGTTCATTGCAGGATATGACAGGTTCACTTCGGAGAACATGAAGCGTTCCTCGTACGCTTTAATGCTGTATTGAAAGCGGATGTGTTTTACGCCATAGAGGCGACGAAGCCCTCTGTTTTGGGTGGGGCGGCCTGGACGTACTGCATTACGCGGATGGTCCTCGAGCTTACTTTTTACGCTGTGCTCAGTCGAAAAGCTCTGCTGTATGTTGATGGCTTCTGAGGTCATATTTTTATGCCGCTGTGCATTAACATGCTGCGTGTAGCCATCCAGCGTATTTTTCATGCTTCTACAATATTAACATCTACTAAGTATACTAACTTCTAACTAATTGATATACACAACTGATAGCAATATACTAACTAACACTAACTGTTATCAATACTAATTGATAACATAACTATAAAGTAATTGATATATATACATACACTAACTGATATTAGAACCATATATTAACTTAACTCTAAACTAACATCTAACATTTAGAACTAACTAATCAACTGAGAATATTAACTAACATCTATCCTTTAATATATCAACTAACTAATGAACATCTAACAATAGCTAACTCATTAACTAACTGCATGCTAACACTGCCCGACCTTATCCCATATCAGATGCACCTGTGTTGCTCACCTCCAGACCTTGCTGTGCACAACAGATCTCCCAATTCACTGCTGTGTGCATATAAAACCCGACTGTCACACATGACAGTTGTAATGCCCCGCTCCGCGTTGGCATTATGTATCAGGTGAGTGGGCAGAACTTCGTTCTCTGATTCTTGCACGCCTTAATAATAATCTAAGTTTTTGCTTGCAATATTTTCATAAGAGAATGATAGAACCTTCCTTGCATGTTAATGAACGAACTCACCTAGCTTGTCTTTGAAACGATAAGTCTGCTTAACGAGAATACTGAAACGCTTGTCTAAGAGTGCATGAATACGTTCACTATCGTCTATGCTTCGAGAGAACCATATTGTGCCTGAATGTGTTCAAGTGATAAGTCAGATTGCCCCGCAACAACGATAACTGTTCTGATGGTTCGTCTCGTCTGCATACTAGAGTTTATTTGATATTGTTCCATGCATTCGTATCGGTCGGACAATGGCTTTTGGTGGAGAGCTGAACTGCATGCGTCATTAGCCACCATCGGTCACAGCTGCCATTAGCATCAGATGAATGAGTCATTGGTATGTTGGACCAACAACTGCCGATCCTGAGATACTCGGGGACCGCCCTGCATATAGCTAGTTCATTGTGTTGGCTTGGATAGATGGACTGCCCCTAAGATGTGCATGTGTGTCTAGCTATGCATTTGTCCCTGTAGTCTCATGAGACACGCTGCGCACAACCTGAAACATGAACGAACGGATTGCTTGCTTGCATATTCAATATGAAACTCTGTTTCCAAAGATGTTTCCAAACAATGTAATATGACTCTGCTAGCGAACTACATGAAACGAATATAGGTAAAACTAGAAAGATCACTAGTAATGTAATATTTTATAACAAGATTACTTAGTGTTGGTTTTAGTGAATGCTTGCTTCTGTTCAGTTGTTTTATCTCACCAGTACTTATAAAAGCGCTGACCCACCAACAGTTTATTTGCTTGCAGGTACTGGATCGTCCGAGGGAGTGATAGGCGTGCCTCAGTCCCTAAGACCCAGAATCCTGGTTTCGATTGTGCCTCGAGATGCTATCGTATAAGGGCGCATAATGTATAGAATAAATGCCTTTGCATAAAGGAACCCAAGTCCCTCGATTGTCCCGAATACTCAGTTGGCTAAATGCATTGCATTGCAACAATGTCCCTTTCCGCTGCTTACTCGATAGATGCGATGATAGCCAACAAACTTAAACGATAAAGCCTTGTGGGGGCGCAACCCCAAGCTCGCACGGCATCACGTCCTGATATATTCGAACGGGCCACACGTCCCTTCCTCACACCCGAGGGACAGGCGTGGTGATTCGCGTCCGGTGCGCCGAGGCATGGTGGTTCGCGTCCTGTAAGCCCCCTGATTTTCAAGAATTTTCTGATGATTAAAACCTAGGTGGTTGGTAATTAAATGATTTTTTATTGCGGTTAATTAATATTAAAATATTATGGAAATAATATTTTATGGTGTAAAATGGAAAACCGGACATAGGGTAATTTTTCGGGAATTTATTGGACTCCGGAAGCATTTTTAAAGCCCTAAAAACTATTAATAAATAAACCAATTTTTAACCTAGAAATAAACCGGATTTATTTCAAATAAACCGAACTAAACCAAACCGGACCGGGTTCAATTGAACCAACCCAAACCCACCTTGGCGGGTCAGATCCGGGTCTAACCCGCGACCCGAAACCCGACCCGACCCGCATCCCATTTTTATTGGATCGGGCCGGATCCGTCTGACCCAACCCGACCCACCGACCCGTAACCCAAACCCAATTCCTAACCCTAGTCGGATTCCCAATGGAAATACTGTTCCGATGAGCTATTAAACCCCCTCCTGGCCAAAAACCTAACCCTAAACGCCCCGACTCAGCCCCCAGCAGAACCACCTTGCGCCGCCTTCCCTCCTCCTTTCTCCTCCCCTCGACGCCGCCCTCACTCCGCCTCCATCTCCCTCTCAGCCTCCCGAGCCCGACACCTCCCCACAACCCGAGTCCCCGCCGCCTCCTCCTGCCACGTCGCCGGCGACCCCGGCTCCGCGCCACCCGGCCACGTAGCCCCTCCGCCCGTCGACCTCCACCTACTCCCTCTCCTTCCTTCTCCCCCGCTCGGCCAGAGCCCTAGCAGCAGCTCCGTTTAGCCCCGTCAGCCGCCGGCCGCCGCCTAGCCGCCGCCTCTCATGCGCCGCCGTCGACGACCACCGCCTCCGCTCCCCGGCCTCCCTCCGGCCATCCCCGAGCCGCCAAGCTCCGGCCAACAGCACCTAACCCTAACCCTAGGTGAACGACCCGGACACTTCGTGTCGACGCGGACACGGAGAAATTTGGTTTCTAGAGCCCTGTTCAGGTAGCGTTTTCTCTCTCCTCGTAACTCCGTTTTCAATTTCGTCAGTTGCGTCGCGTAGACTGTATGACCCTCTCGGTGCCCGTGCAGCCCGCTCGGTGCATCGCGTCCTGTGGTGATCGCGAACCGCGATCCAAAAACAGGAAAAACAACGCCCTGTTTCACCCCGGAACTGAGTGCGCTCCGCCAAACGGGACGACTTGGTCGCACACGGTCTTTACCGAAATGTGCGCGACGTTGATACGGACGTGTGGGATTTCGCAGAAGTCGATTCGGAGGTGCGTGCACACCGGAATCAACTCGTATCCGCCGACAACGCCCCGTATCCGTCCATTCTGGAACATGTTGTAACTTTGTGTACACACGTCGGATTGAGACGAAACTTGCGCCATCGGACTCGTAGCAATACGCTGGTCCTGTGACCCAAGTTTGGTTCGATTCTGAGAACGTTGACAAAATCGTGTATCGTGGGCCCCATAGGCTCCACTTGACGGGCGATTTTGTGATCGGCTCATCGGAATCCAATTCTAGAAGTTCCGTTGGATTCGTATCATCGTTCCTGACTTGTTGACACTGAGTTTGACGAATTTGGAGACCGTTGACCCTGACACGCTTTTCGGTGCAAAGTGGCCCACATGTGGACCCCACTTTGACCCGAAACTGTAATTTTTGCCCTTGTGTCCAAATTGGACTCAAGGACAGGCGTTTTTAGCTATTTGATATTTTCTGAATCTAATGGTAATGTTTATTTCAGCAACCGAAGTAGTACCTGCAGATCACACTGAGACCAGAGCTACAGTTGGAGCCAGGACCCCAGGCAAGTGTACCTTGTCAAACTCTGCAGTATTGTTACATATTTTCCTTGCTTCCTTATATTGCTGTGCATGCTTAACCTAGGGCCGTGTGACTTACTTAGCGTCCGATTAATAGTCGGGTGCCAACACCGTACGCGGTGTTGTATATTGTCATCTAGAGATGGACATTCGTGACCCCTTTACATTTTCGTACTTGTCTTATCAAGTACCATATGACCCAGGACACTTGACACCATTCATGAGACAGGATCTTCCTGAGATATTCACGGTGATTCTGTATAGGATACATGACTTGACATTGATATTATATTCCTAGACATTATATGACTTGTGCATTAGATATGGTTGTGCGTGACATGGACATGAGGCATCATGGACATGAGACTTGTGATTACATTGGGTGGGGAGAGACACACAGGCTACAGGCTGATCATATATATACACCCCTATTATTGTGAGGCACAAGACTCTGAAGCCCGAGCTTGGCCCATTACTTATTATTACTGCTGCTACCGGCTCCCCGACACAGAGCTTGTAGTGGATTCAGCCTGAGTTCTAGTGCTGCTCTCATCTTGCATATCACTTAGCTGGTTATTTAGTATTCCCTTATTGTTCCATCTATTGTTGGAGAGACCCACAGGCTACAGGTTGATTATGTTATGCCGGCTACTCAGTCTCCCGCTGAGCTAGACCACCTCATGATATCACTGCTACCGGCTCCCCTACACAGAGCTTGTAGTTGTTTCATCCTGAGCACTATTGATGTTCTCTCTTGTATTTCACACAGATGATTACATACTTACCCTATTTATCTCATTATTTGCTGTACTACTTATATTTTGGCTTGTATTACTATTTGTACCTTGCTATGTCCCCTGAGGACCTGGATCCGGATTATGTCCCCAGGATTTGCAGACGAGATTTATCCCGAGGTATACGGGACCGCAGCAGGAGCTGATCCAGGAGCTGTACCGCCATCCGAGGACGAGGTGTTAGCCGAAGACTTTTCCTGAGCATCCATGTTCATGCTCAGTATTTATTTATTTATTTCAGTCATTTCTATTCTGGTCTGTTGAACCATTGTATTAGATTTT
Source organism: Iris macrosiphon (assembly GCA_036927795.1). Lineage (NCBI taxonomy): Eukaryota > Viridiplantae > Streptophyta > Magnoliopsida > Asparagales > Iridaceae > Iris > Iris macrosiphon. The sequence goes on along the minus strand of JAYESA010000059.1, from coordinate 612,665 downwards.
ATCGGGTTGTTCCCCGAAGCACTTTGTTGAGACTAGCTGATGATTTACATTCCTTATTTATTCTGTGGATCATATTTTATATCTTGTGTGGATGAGATTAGTTGTGCCATGATTGTCGTAGACTTTGTTTTACAGCTTAAGTATGCCCTGATGGATCCATTAAATTGGGTTTGTCCATCGGTGTGTGCTGCTGGCCATTATCATGCGTCCAGTCCCTCGGTATTTTGGGACTGGCGCGTGACATGGTTTTTGTGGTGGCCCATGCAGGTCGACGACTAAATTGTTCGGTTTCAACTTAGGGACCGAGCAAGCCTGCAATAAGAATAAGATAAGTTTCTAGGATCTCATCCACTTGCTTGAAACGTTCTTGATTTCTACATCGGATTCGAATCTATATCTTGACTTGTATCCTGCCTTGATTCCTGTGCGCCTCTTATTGTTTATTTTGGTTGCAGAGTTATGGATTCACGATCAAACAACGAGACTCCTGCAAGATCACCACGAGATGCTGTGGTAACCAACGAAGATGAAGTGACACCAGTTAGTGAAGGTCCATCATCACCGCAAGCAAGTCAGCATACCTCAAGAATCCAACAAGATGACGTTCCACCATCGACGCAGATTGCTCCACCGATGCCTACCGATCCACAAGGGCAGGCTATGGACGAACAACAAATGTTTCGAATATTTTACGCGATGATGCAAGCCTACCAGAAGGTTCAGGAAGAAGCTCAGCAAAACCAAACGGAGAAGTTCATCGACAGATTTAGCTCTGAGCTACGGAAGATAATCGGCTCCGTTGCAACGGACGTTCTTACTACAACACAGGCCATGGAGTGCAATACAAGGATGGAGTCCAGCCAGAAGCGGCCGTATGCATCATCACCAGACCAAGCACAACAGGAAAGAGCTGCAAAGCGACCACAGATAAATCCACCGCCGAGAGCAGCACCCAAAGCCTCATTCCTTCCTACTTGTTACTATTATGGCAAGATAGGCCATATTGAAAAAGAATGCAGACGCAAGTTAGGACTATGCTTGATTTGCGGAACCAGTCAACACTTCGCTAAGGACTGTTCTCAGCATCGAGAGAAAGCAGTGATGATTCATCAACCAGCCACATCAGCACCAGCCGGAGAACCACAGGAAGAAGTTATAAAGAAGTCTCACATGCACCAGCCACCAGAAGCATCTCCGCAAGTACTACTTGTCTGTCCATATTGTCGCAGGCGAGGCCATATAGAGAACGAGTGCAGAAGAAAAAGTAAATTATGTTTAGCTTACGGATCCAGTCAGCATTTATTAAAGGAATGCTCCGAGTGTCGAGAAGGAGCACCTAGGGTAAACAGACAAGCATTACCAGCACAAAGGCCAGCCTCTCCAACATTGGAAATACTGCAAACGGAAGTTGAAGGAGTTCTACCATATGCGCCAGGAGAATATCTGCCGAGGCCACCCTTGGCACCACAAGCGACACTCTTCCAGCAGGCTCAACAGCAGCAGAGGAATCAACTGCAAGAACGTGAACAAGCTCCAGCGATGACTTTAGAGGACGCGCAGACCCATGGAGTAGCTAATGCGCGTAATTTTTCATAGTTATCTGTTATAGATTTGTTTTATCTCGTGCCTATTGGTTCGTGATCTCAGCCTTAACCTATGTAATCTTGAACTTGCTTAAAATTGATAACCGTAGAGATTGTAGAGTCTTTTGTTAATTGCTTATTTTGTGTTGCTTTGTGAACTTGATTAATTGTACCTCCTTTCATCATCATCTAGCGTACTTATTTTTGTTGTACTACCTTGACTTATGCTGCTAATATAGCCTAGTTTTGCAAGCTTATCCTTTTATCGAGCTTGTTCATGACATATGTATTATTGGGTCGACACACTAATACAATTGTCTATTCAGAATCAGTGTATTACGGTCTGATCAACCTTAGTGCATTTTGGTTCGCTCTTCGCACGACTACTTCACATGGATTGAGATATATAGTTGACTAGTATACTTGCCATCTAGATGTGTCTGAGCATATCGTATCAGTTACATAACTGTACTAATACGAGCATACGAACAAAGGATTACCAGAATAGGACTTCAATCCACAGTTGTCTTGACAAATCTTATTTGAATTCGTTAAACGCCTTGATCCTGATACTTCTATTCTATTACCTCACCCTTGAACTCTTTATTATTGATCTTCGTCTTCCCTTATTTCGGAAAGACGAAACCTCGTGCTTGGTATAAGTTTGATATATAGACAGTACTAGATATACCCCACAGGCCGGTCGCATTGTTGATGACCCTTTTATATATGATTAAGGGAATATCATAGGTGATATGTTTGGTGTTAAAGACTTGAGGATTCAATAATATGATTAAATAAGTTGGGGCATAGCTTTATTAGATGTATAGCCTTAGATGATAGATGGGTAAATTCTAAGTTGGGTAGAGACCGCAATGTTCACTTGAGAGGAATCCTTTATACTGTAATCAAGTGAGATTGGATAGAGAGAACCCTACCATATTTTAATTTCGAGGACGAAATTTTTATAAGTTGGGTAGATTGTAAGCCCCCTAATTTTCAGGAATTTTCTGATGATTAAAACCTAGGTGGTTGGTAATTAAATGATTTTTAATTACAATTAATTAATATTAAAATATTATGGAAATAATATTTTATGGTGTAAAATGGAAAACCGGACATAGGGTAATTTTCCGGGAATTTATTGAACTCCGAAAGCATTTTTAAAGCCCTAAAAACTATTAATAAATAAACCAATTTTTAACCTAGAAATAAACCGGGTTTATTTCAAATAAACCGAACTAAACCAAACCGGACCGGGTTCAATTGAACCAACCCAAACCCACCTTGGCGGGTCGGATCCGGGTCTAACCCGCGACCAGAAAACCGACCCGACCCGCATCCCATTTTTATTGGATCGGGCCGGATCTGTCTGACCCGACCCGACCCACCGACCCGTAACCCAAACCCAATTCCTAACCCTAGTCGGATTCCCAACGGAAATACTGTTCCGATGAGCTATTAAACCCCCGCCTGTCCTAAAACCTAACCCTAAACGCCCCGACTCAGCCCCCAGCAGAACCACCTTGCGCCGCCTTCCCTCCTCCTTTCTCCTCCCCTCGACGCCGCCCTCACTCCGCCTCCATCTCCCTCTCAGCCTCCCGAGCCCGACACCTCCCCACAGCCCGAGTCCCCGCCGCCTCCTCCGGCCACGTCGCCGGCGACCCTGGCTCTGCGCCACCCGGCCATGTAGCCCCTCCGCCCGTCGACCTCCACCTACTCCCTCTCCTTCCTCCTCCCCCGCTCGGCCAGAGCCCTAGCAGCAGCTCCGTTCAGCCCCGTCCGCCGCCGGCCGACGCCTAGCCGCCGCCTCTCGCGCACCGCCGCCGACGACCACCGCCTCCGCCCCCCGGCCTCCCTCCGGCCATCCCCGAGCCGCCAAGCTCCGGCCAACAGCACCTAACCCTAACCCTAGGTGAACGACCCGGACACTTCGTGTCGACGCGGACACGGAGAAATTCGATTTCCAGAGCCCTGTTCAGGTAGCATTTTCTCTCTCCTCGTAACTCCGTTTTCAATTCCGTCAGTTGCGTCGCGTAGACTGTATGACCCTCTCGGTGCCCGTGCAGCCCGCTCGGTGCATCGCGTCCTGTGGTGATCGCGAACCGCGATCCAAAAACAGGAAAATCAACGCCCTGTTTCACCCCGGAACTGAGTGCGCTCCGCCAAACGGGACGACTTGGTCGCACGCGGTCTTTACTGAAACGTGCGCGACGTTGATACGGACGTGTGGGATTTCGCAGAAGTCGATTCGGAGGTGTGTGCACACCGGAATCAACGCGTATCCGCCGACAACGCCCCTTATCCGTCCATTCTGGAACACGCTGTAACTTTGTGTACATACGTCGGATTGAGACGAAACTTGTGCCATCGGACTCGTAGCAATACGCTGGTCCTGTGACCCAAGTTTGGTTCGATTCTGAGAACGTTGACAAAATCGTGTATCGTGGGCCCCACAGGCTCCACTTGACGGGCGATTTTGTGATCGGCTCATCGGAATCCAATTCTGGAAGTTCCGTTGGATTCGTATCATCGTTCCTGACTTGTTGACACTGAGTTTGACGAATTTGGAGACCGTTGACCCTGACACGCTTTTCGGTGCAAAGTGGCCCACATGTGGACCCCGCTTTGACCCGAAACTGTAATTTTTGCCCTTGTGTCCAAATTGGACTCAAGGACAGGCGTTTCTAGCTATTTGATATTTTCTGAATCTAATGGTAATATTTATTTCAGCAACCGGAGTAGTACCTGCAGATCATACTGAGACCAGAGCTACAGTTGGAGTCAGGACCCCAGGCAAGTGTACCTTGCCAAACTCTGCAGTATTGTTACATATTTTCCTTGCTTCCTAATATTGCTGTGCATGCTTAACCTAGGGCCGTGTGACTTACTTAGCGTTCGATTAATAGTCGGGTGCCAACACCGTACGCGGTGTTGTGTATTGTCATCTAGAGATGGACATTCGTAACCCCTTTATATTTTCGTACTTGTCTTATCAAGTACCATATGACCCAGGACACTTGACACCATTCATGAGACAGGATCTTCCTGAGATATTCACAGTGATTCTGTATAGGATACAGGACTTGACATTGATATTATATTCCTAGACATTATATGACTTGTGCATTAGATATGGTTATGCGTGACATGGACATGAGGCATCATGGACATGAGACGTGTGATTACATTGGGTGGGGAGAGACATACAGGCTACAGGCTGATCATATATATACACCCCTATTATTGTGAGGCACAAGACTCTGAAGCCCGAGCTTGGCCCATTACTCATTATTACTGCTGCTACCGGCTCCCCGACACAGAGCTTGTAGTGGCTTTAGCCTGAGTTCTAGTGCTGCTCTTATCTTGCATATCACTTAGCTGGTTATTTAGTATTCCCTTATTGTTCCATCTATTGTTGGAGAGACCCACAGGCTACAGGTTGATTATGTTATGCCGGCTACTCAGTCTCCCGCTGAGCTAGACCACCTCATGATATCACTGCTACCGGCTCCCCTACACAGAGCTTGTAGTTGTTTCAGCCTGAGCACTATTGATGTTCTCTCTTGTATTTCACACAGATGATTATATACTTACCCTATTTATCTCATTATTTGCTGCACTGCTTATATTTTGGCTTGTATTACTATTTGTACCTTGCTATGTCCCCTGAGGACCTGGATCCGGATTATGTCCCCAGGATTTGCAGACGAGATTTATCCCGAGGTATACGGGACCGCAGCAGGAGCTGATCCAGGAGCTGTACCGCCATCCGAGGACGAGGTGTTAGCCGAAGACTTTTCCTGAGCATCCATGTTCATGCTCAGTATTTATTTATTTATTTCAGTCATTTCTATTCTGGTCTGTTGAACCATTGTATTAGATTTTATCGGGTTGTTCCCCGAAGCACTTTGTTGAGACTAGCTGATGATTTACATTCCTTATTTATTCTGTGGATCATATTTTATATCTTGTGTGGATGAGATTAGTTGTGCCATGATTGTCGTAGACTTTATTTTACAGCTTAAGTATGCCCTGATGGATCCATTAAATTGGGTTTGTCCATCGGTACGTGCTGCTGGCCATTGCCACGTGTCTGGTCCCTCGGTATTTTGGGACTGGTGCGTGACACGTCCGGCTCAATCCGGCCCGGCCGGGGCGGGCGAGGCGGCGCGGTCCGGGGCGTGACAGAATGGTATCAGAGCAGAATCAATTTTCTGGCCCAATCCGTTGCTATGACTCTGAGATATTATCGATATGGTATTGCAATAGAGCGTTCCATACAATAAGTCCATAGATATTCTCAAAGTGCAAATGTTTTCTATACTTGAATTGCTTGATTGTTTTAATTGAGTACGGCAAGGGATGGCACTATCGCTGCTCGGAATATCGAGAAGTTTATCCTTGAAGTTTCGAGGACGTAGCTTTTTGTTGGTTGGTAAGTATGTAATGCCCCGCTCCGCGTCGGCATTATGTATCAGGTGAGTGGGCAGAACTTCGTTCTCTGATTCTTGCACGCCTTAATAATAATCTGAGTTTTTGCTTGCAATGTTTTCATAAGATAATGATAGAACCTGCCTTGCATGTTAATGAACGAACTCACCTAGCTTGTCTTTGAAACGATAAGTCTGCTTAACGAGAATACTAAAATGCTTGTCTAAGAGTGCATGAACACGTTCACTATCGTCTATGCTTCGACAGAACCATATTGTGCCTGAATGAGTTCAAATGATAAGTCGGATTGCCCCGCAACAACGATAACTGTTCTGATGGTTCGTCTCGTCTGCATACTAGAGTTTATTTGATAGTGTTCCATGCATTCGCATCGGTCGGACAATGACTTTTGGTGGAGAGCTGAACTGCATGCATCATTAGCCACCATGGGTCACAGCTGCCATTAGCATCAGATGAATGAGTCATTGGTATGCTGGATCAACAGCTGCCGATCCTGAGATACTCGGGGACCGCCCTGCATATAGCTAGTTCATTGTGTTGTCTTGGATAGATGGACTACCCCTAAGATGTGCATGTGTGTCTAGCTATGCATTTGTCCCTGGAGTCTCACGAGACACGCTGCGCACACCCTGAAACATGAACGAACGGATTGCTTGCTTGCATATTCAATATGAAACTCTGTTTCCAAAGATGTTTCCAAACAATGTAATATGACTCTGCTAGCGAACTACATGAAACGAACATAGGTAAAACTAGAAAGATCACTAGTAATGTAATATTTTATAACATGATTACTTAGTGTTGGTTTTAGTGAATGCTTGCTTCTGTTCAGTTGTTTTATCTCACTAGTACTTATAAAAGTGCTGACCCACCAACAGTTTACTTGTTTGCAGGTACTGGATCGTCCGAGGGAGCGATAGGCGTACCTCAGTCCCTAAGACCCGGAATCCTGGTTTCAATTTTGCCCCGAGATGCTATCGTATAAGGGGGCATAATGTATGGAACGAATGTCTTTGCATAAAGGAACCCAAGTCCCTCGATTGTCCCGAATACTCAGTTGGCTAAATGTGTTACATTGCAACAATGTCCCTTTCCGCTGCTTACTCGATAGATGCGATGATAGCCAACAAACTTAAACGATAAAGCCTTGTGCGGGCGCAACCCCAGTCTCGCACGACATCACGTCCCGATATATTCGAATGGGCCACACGTCCCTTCCTCGCACCCGAGGGACAGGCGCGGTGGTTCACGTCCGGTAAAATCCGGCCTGGCTGGGGCGGGCGAGGCGGCGCGGCCCGGGGATTGACAACAGTTCCCCCTATCAGTGCATAGGTGCATATGTGTGAAACTGTTGCTGGTCACTTGAGCTTGCAACCTCCAAGCATTTCAACACAGCAACACAGCAAGTTGCTGCTGCTGTTGACTGCTGCCCGATGGTACACAGGCCTAAGCCCCTCTCCCTAATCCTAATACTTACATAACACAACACCACATATCTTACCATATCAGTATACACACTGATACGAGCACCCAAATTAGTCCATTATACACATGTATCACTCAAGACAGTCCACAAGCTCCCCATATCCATAAATACATCCAATACACATTAATACTTAGTATAAACATAGGTAGATGAATATATAATCAATATATATCTATATATATCATATATACATCCATATCAAATACTAAAAATAGCTAACGCAAATCCAAATAGAGTAGAGCACAATACAACAAACACGTGGAGTGCATCGCATCTGTATCACACTCAATCTATGATATACTTGCGATACAGCTCCAACACATCACCAAACGTATCACGAAGGATACGAGCAAGATTGGAATCATAATTATAAGCAATACAAAGTGCTAACTACTCAACTACGTGTTCGTGTCAAAATATGGCATGTGTATCACCCGTGTCAAAGGAAAAAACCCCCAAATAATCCATATCACCAAATTATCATGATACGACCTACACGTATCCAATTGTGGACATGACACTAGTCTCTCACAACCAAACACATGTTAATTTAGTCTAATTGACCTATTGACAAACACATGATGTGCCAATCTTGGAATTCCCCCAAAATTGGCACAAAATAGACCATAACTTCCTCCATAGGCATTCTATGAACCTAATTCCACTTTCTATGGGTAGCCTTAGTACATAGGAGGGTTCCTAATGATTAAACTACAGATTTAGAGTCTAATTAGAGAGAAAAAAAATTGAATTATACCTATTGGGAGATGGATTCCCAATGCAAGTCTCCAAAAGAGTGTCAAGAGCCTTCTTCTACTTGTGTTCCTTTCTCCTTCTTGTAGATCCTTACCTCCTTCTTGTTTCAATAGCCTCTAATGGTGAGTAGAGAAGGAACTGGGAAGGAATTTGGGTAGGGATTGGTGTTGGGATGAAGGAATTTAGAAGAGAAAAATTTTAGATCTAGAATTAAAATAAAATGAATGAAGAGAGAGAGTCTATCTCCTCCCCCCTCTATGTCCGACCCTTGCTTGAGATGCAAGCAAGTATAAAAAGTCTAAAATATCCCTATGGGCTTGTCATGAAGGAATTAATTAAGGAAGGAAGGTTCTAATCCAATTGGTTTAACTAATTAAGTCATTCTCTTAATGAATGGGCTAACTATTTGGCTCAAGTCTAACTAGAATTAATGTTGGTCGATAAGTCAAGTCTAATCTAGTTAGATCCACTAACACAAGTCCAAACTATAAAATTTAACATCTAACAATAAGTACAATAAATAATTATACCACATGCACATTAATTAATAATTTATGAAATGACCAAAATATCCATTTCCTAGAAAATATGGTAGTGACAGCCTCGCCTCCCCGTGGCCTCGCCACTCTGCGGCCTTGCCCCTTTGCGGCATCGTCCATATGTTGCCTCGATCCCACACAGTTCCCATATGCGGCTTTGACCATATACGACCACAGTGTCTATCAGACCAATACCAAATGGAAGCTCATATGTGGTAATCGTCCTATGCATCCAAGACGACTATCCATTTCTAAGATCTTCTGTTGCAACTAATAAGATCCTCATGCAATCAGTTCAGACCACATGTCCATTTAACTAAGTCATGCATGCAGCGGGTCAAAAATGACTCCATCCCTCTGTTTAGGGATCTTCTCAATCGCGTATCTCAAACAAGGCTATGTGGCAGCCTGTCTGTAGTATGCGGCTACGACTACAATTGTATTCTGTTGAAGGAGCCCCCTGTGGCCACCAAACAGGAGCATATGCGACACCTATAGCCCGTCAGCAGGATAGCTATAATAGCACATGGTAGCATACCTACGGACACACACATAGAGAGAGAGATGCACATGAGAGAGAGAGAGAGAGAGAGAGAGAGAGAGAGAGAGAGAGAATTCACTTAAAATATTTATCACTTCTCAGTCAGATCGTCAACGGAGTAAAAGAGTCGCTGCACTTCTCAACCTCCATCGTCACACCCTAGATCAAAAATATTGTACTTAGGTAATTATGTTTAGGATTCTTTGTACTCTTTTTTATTTTTTAAATACAAAGTTTGTAAAAACTCATTTAATGGCGAACAAGGGGCACTCTTCCAACACACCGTCGAGTGTTGCATTATTTACCTGTAAAACTATATTATGTATTCTTGATCCGCCAAGCCTGGAAATACCGGATAGTCTGCAGGGCATGTAATCGTCTGGAATCTCAACTTGCATGTACTAGTGACTAGGTTCTGTGCCAACCCTAGTTAGCTAATGATTAGCAAGCCGTAGGACATGACTGACCGTGATTGTTTTGATTGCTCGTCTAGACTTGCCTAGTTCCTGCTTGTTCCAGTCTTGTTCTTGTTAGATCATGTTTATCTATTGTAGAAGCATGAAAAATCCATAACCATGCGGCCAACACTGATGGAGGAAGGCCGCATAAAGATCTCACACCCTCAGGATGAAAACAGGCCGCATAGTCATTCTCCATGCGGCCTGAGCTGATAAAGAGAGTGAGGTCGCATAATGCCCCTTGACACGGCATCCAAAGTCTATCAGAGCACTCATTGCCCTGGCCGCTTCGAAATGCGTGAGAGAGACGGCGGCACACAAACCGATAGAAAGTTACGTCAGCCACTAATGACTTCGTTAGGTGCACAAAGCCACGTGTCCACTCCTATGCTGCCTCGGCCATATGCGGCCTCAGCCATATGCGGCCTCATCTCTATGCGGCTTCGACTCCATGCAGTCCCCATATGTGACCTCGACTTAATGCGGCCAGAGTGTCCATCATACCAAGGCCAGGTGGGAGTACATATGCGGCAACAAACATATGCGTCCAAGACGACCATCAGTTTATGAGATCTTTTCTGTTGCAACCAACAAGATCTTCACAGAATCAGTGATGACTACGTGTCCAGTTGACCAAGTCACGCACATAATAGATATAAAATAACTCCGAGATATCATCAACAGTACACCCCAACTGAAGCTACGTGGCAGCCCGTCCGTGGCATGTGACCCCAGTTGCAACACCATTCTGTTGAAGGAGACCCCTGCGGCCACCAAGCAGAAGCTCATATGTGGCACAAATTGCCCGTCCGTATGATAGCTATAAATAGTGGGTGACCTACCCACAACAACAGTTACGCATAATGATGAAAGCATTCACACAAGCAAGAGAGAGAAAGCATTTCCCTTTCGTGCTCAGATCGTCAACGGAGTAAAGAAGTCACTATTGAGGAATATAGACATAAATGATGGATCCTTACAAAATTTAAGGATATTCTCTCTCTCCTCTCTGAAATTTGAGGACCAAACCATTATTTTCTCAAAAATTTAAGAAAAATTTCTCAAATTAAGATTGGATTGAGATTGGGTTGGAGAAGAATTATCCTCAATTAAGTATTTGAGGGTTGTGGTTGGAGATGGAGTTATCCATGAAAATTACGGGCGGTATGGCAGTATCCATCAATACTTTGGAAAGAAAATATGTTTGTGATGTTCTGATGGTGTCCATCTGTTTGTCCATCTTTGCTCAATAATACCTTGAATAACAAACTATTAAGCTCCTTTAATACATGACTTGCTTGTTAGAAGTAGCGTAACAAGCATGCCGAAGCTGTCGACAAGATTGCGGCGCCTATTGGCAAAAGCAAGGAGCTTCTCAATCTAGGACTGGCATTCCGTAGCCCTGGGTACGCGTCCGGAGGCGGCATGACCCAGTTATCGCCGTTGAAGTGTACGCGTCGCGGGAAGCGGCATGACCCAGTTATCGCCGTTGAAGTATACGCGTCGCGAGAAGGCCCATCCTTTCCGGAAAGTGAAGCTCGACGAGTCTTTCCGAAACAGGAGCTCCGACTGCACATTTCATAAAGGCCCAGGTGCTTCCAAGAGCAAGTCATTGTAGTGTTTGATTCTCAACAGCATCTCCGTGTCGTCTGCACAAGTAAAAGGTTGCTCAGAACATAGTTCTAGTCTTCTACCTTGACCAACATTAAGAACACTGTTTTTAAAATCGGTTTAGGCGGTCGTCTAGAAGTTAGATGGTCCTAGACCGAGCCGAAAATCTCATGTTCGGTAGATTTGTGGCGCCTAGGAGACTATGTTCGGCGTCTAGACGGTCATGTTCGGCCATGTTCGGTCGGTTGTTCGGATTAAAAAAAAGAAAGAAAATTTTATGTTAAATACCTCAATGTTTTATGTTTATTACACTGGGTACCCCTATTTTGAAATTAATTACACGCGCAGGGTACCCCTTTCCTTTAGAAAAAAGAAAATTAAACATAGGAGTAGCTAGTATTATATCTTTCTATAGAAAATATAAAACATATGGATACCTCTTGTAATTAGTTTAAAAGTAGGGATACCTTATGTAAAAAACATAAAACATAGAAATAGTTAACGTAAATAACCTTTTTTTATTTTCAAATATCAAAAAAAAAAATTATGAATTGTAGTATAGATTTAGAACATGTTTAGATTTCAAATTCAGAATTTCAAACTTCAAATTTGTATTTTTGATTTCAAATTACAAAAAAAAAATATGAATTGTAGTATGAATTTAGAATATATTTGGATTTCAAATTCTGAATTTCAAACTTCAAATTTGGATTTTTTGTTTCAAATTAAAAAAAATATATACGACCACCTAAGCGCTAGGCGGCTCTCCATCACACCGAATCCGTCTAACGAATTTTAGGGCACTGATTAAGAAAGATGGCAGACGTTTACTAATGAACGAGTAAGGAGTTAGCGACTTGTAGTTGAAGCTAAAGACTGTCGTGAGATTGTCGAAGTTAGGGTGCTGGACCACGAGCTTCCAGTGAGAGTAGTTCATCCCGTAGTTGAAGTTCGTTACGGTAACCTTCACCCGCCAGTAACCTCTGTAGTTGAGCTTAACATGCCAGTGCACTCTTATTGGGCACATACGAGATGTGCACTGGACCAGTGGCCGGTTGAGTACAGAAACTAAATAGGGAGAATCGCCCCAGAGAACAATGCCAACACGATGAGCAGGAAAACTTCAAGATGATTTTTTTTTTTTAAGTTAAATAAGTAAATATTACGAACGTACTCGACACAGCTTCCAGGTTGTGTCAGATTGTTCTGACAGCCACAGGTACATGTTGGGCAGTTGACGATTGTGTCATTGTAGAAATACGAGAGCGAGACGCCGCATGTTGGTTGGGTACTTCTGGACGAGGAATTGAAAATAAGTGCAACTCACGTTCCATGTCACTGCAATAAGATGAAGATCGTGCTTAGCTTCCACAACGACAACAATGTAGGCCTTATATCCCAAATTTTCTGGGGTAATCTTTTTTCTTCGATTCAGCTTCACTAAGGGACATGTTGCTGTAATCATTAACAAAAATCGTATCCTTATTTACAGCGTCAATCAATATTTGATTAGGCCTAACAAGTTCTCTGTCTTCCTTCATTTTTTCGGGATCAATGCAGATCGCAATGGAATTTCGTGCCTCCCTTAATTAATATATAGTTTCACTCCGCTGCAGATATCTTTTTTATTCTTTCTTTCAATTAGGGCTAAGTTTAACAGATTGACATTTACATGGTAACGATTTAATTTTGATTTTGATCATCATCATCATCATTATTGGTACTGATAAATTATCGATACTTTCTGTTTTTGGTTTGTATTTGCTTAAATCAAGTTTTTGGAATGATGATGATCATCATTCCAAAAACTTGTGTCAGAAGAAGATAAATTATCAATACCACAAGTTCATTTCATAATGGTGTCAGAAGAAGATTGATGTGAAGATAACTTGATTGAAGCTTTATACTTACAAGGTAGCCATCTTCAGTCCATTTCATAACATCCCATTTGATAGTTATGTTTCCATTAGGGTCCAGGGAATCATAGGCTTCTGCATAAGTAAAACAAAGAAACATGTATCAGACTAGAGCATCGATTTTGGTTCAAAAAATAAAAATGTGTTATAGATTCGCTTGGGAATGGAGCATGAATGCAAGTCAACAAGGTTGCGCATAAGGTTCAAGCAAAAATATTTGTAAGTTTTACTTTAAGACAACTGTGTGCAATATAAATACCAACAGTTGCGGTGATTTAGCCCGTCTAACCAACAAGCAGGTCTTCACGTGAGAATTAATCTCGTTTTTTCTGTCGATTTATATGATTGAAAGACCTCTATCTACCTAAAGTACTATGTCCAAATCATAGGTTGCAGTATTGGCCCATACTGATTCAACACGGACGATACCGATACTGTTTGGTATGTTCCGATCCGATACCAACAACAATGGGGAGTAACTTTTCAGTCAATTCGTCAAAGAAAATTGAACGAAAAAGACCAATCAGCAAGGGTGTAAAAAATAGTAAGGTTGTAAAAACATATAAAAGAAGAAAACTTATATATCACAGGTAAACCAATCGGTAAGGGTAGTGATTATTATAGTATTATTTTATTCAATTTTAAAACTACTAAAACCAACACAAAAAAATACTTAAAGTTATGTCTATATGTATAAAAAAAATCTAAAATTTTATTTATTAATAATTATTTATTTTTTGATACAAAAAATTTGACACGTCAATCTGAAACCGTTGATACCGTCGATACCTTCGATACCGATACTCATAGGAAGGGTCCGATATCGATACTGCGAACCTTGGTCCAAAGAGTTCAAGCATCAACAACTTACAAATTATTTTTTGTTAACTACTTTGGTCTTTGAAGATGTGGCTAAACTTAAATTTATAATACGATATGCCAATATCTTGTCTAAAGTAGAGATTTTATTGTTGTCTTACTAAGTATTCGGGAATTTTTACTTTGACATTGTAACTTGTGAACATTTTCAAAAAATTAGATATTACTAATAAATCTGGACAAAGCAAGGATATATTGCCTTGAGATTTATTGATCCAAGGTTATTAATCCTTCTAAAAAGTCTCATATCTTACTCAACCAAACAATAGGAACATGCTTTAAACCCATAGAATTCACAAGCAGAATCATCAATTCCTTGTCGAGGACAAAATATTCCCTTTTCTCTTCTCATCATCAATTCTTCAATAATAGTATTAAATTATTAATATAACTTAAAAGAAAAGCAATCTAATTTCTGCATCAGCACGTTGGATGACACTATTAAGAAACACTCTACCTACTTAAAGTGATACGTTTAACATAGTTTGCAGTATCGGCCGACACCGATCCGATACGGTCGATACCGATATGGTTTGACATGTCCTAATCCGATACCGATCAATACCTGATACTGACCGATACCGACATTTGCGGACGTCTTTTTCGATTAATTCGGAAAAGAAAATTGAATGAAAAGACCAATCAGCAAGGTGTAAAAGAATAATAAGATTGTAAAAGCATGTAAAAGAAGAAAACTTATCTATTGCATGTAAACCAATCGGTAATGGTGACTACTATTTTATTTAAATCAAAACTACTAAGAAATATGCCTAAATGTATAAATATATTTTATAAAATCTTAATAGTTTATTAATAATTATTTAGTTTTCGATACCAAAAAATCTTATACTCCGATCCTAATCAGCCGATATTGCAGATACAGCTGATACCTCTACTTATAGGAATGGTCTCATACCGATATTGTGAACCTTGATGTTTAAATGAATTCTAACAATGATATCTTTATAATTACATCTTGTACAAAATTGAACCTTCTCTGTAGTTTGTTGGCTAAGCCTAAATTTATCATGTGATGTACCAAAAGCTCAAGTACACAAAGATTTTATTTGTGTCTAATACAAACTCATACTAATTAAACATACTTATTAGTGGCTAAACCATATTAAAATTCACTATAATACAAAGATACATTCAATAAATGAAGAGTATGGTCAGGAATACTACGGAGGATAAATCCTAAGATTAAATTACATCAGCTGTGCCTCCGGTCGCACATTAAAGGTCATGTGCTGACCTGGTTTCGGTGTATGTATTTTGGGTATCTACAAGTTTACCCTCAAGAGACGGCATATATCTCTGTCCATACACTTAGGTGAGATCCTTTTAAGAGAGTATAATATTTTCCAGCACGAAGCCTTGCGCTTCCGTGAGGTGCTATGCCGTTGTGACATGGCTCGCAGCCGAGGTTAATTACCTCCTGTGGTGTCTCCCACAGTAGCATGAGGTCACTAGCCTCTTAGTAGTGTTGTACTACATTCCAGCATGAAGCCTTGCACTTTCGTGTGGTGCTACACCGCTGTGACATGGCTCGCAGCCGAGGTTAACTACCTCTTGTGGTATCACCCACTATAGCATGAGGTCAACGGCCTCTTAGCAGTATTGTGCTACAACTCTCTATATTTTCAGCATTAGGCTACCTGCCTATTTGCGGTGCTACTGCCGCTGTGACATGGCCCACGACCGAGACTTATATCTTTTACCTCATTGTGGTGTCACACCACTGTAGCATGGGATACAAGTCCTTTGTAGTGCTGAACTACACGTGCTTCCTGTAATGCACGCCGAACATTCACTCTGCCCGAGAATTCATTAAGGTGTCGAAGCCATCCTTACATATGAATTATTCTATAAAGAAAAAAATAGTAGACTACAGTGGTTCTGGGTACGTATCCCACACTGTCCCAATGGACTACCCATTGTGCCTGATATTTTTTCAGTCATTTGTCCTCCATTGAACCAAAAGCTAGATGTCTAGTAGATTTTTCTTTGAACTAATAGCATAAAACTTAATGGTAGGAATACAAAGACACAACATCATAGGTCCTTTATGCCCATTTTACATGATGTGTCTTCGACTAGCTGGCACTTGAGGCCTTTAGTGAACGGATCCGCCAGGTTCTCCTGACTCCGAACATCCACCACTACAATAACACTAGCCTTGATAAGATTGTTCAGTGATCTGTACCAAAGCCACACTGTCCTCTTCTTGCCATTGAAGGGATCGTTAGATGTTACTGCTGCTGCTGCCTGGTTGTCGCAGTATATCGGTACCGCGTAATCTGCCTACCAACCATTGGAAGATCGTACATGAGCTCTCAAAGCCATTTTGCTTCATCTGCTACAACTTCAAGTGTATAGAACTCAGACTCCATTGATGAGCATGAGTGCATTGTCTGCTTCTTTGACTTCCATGATATAACAGCTCCACCCATTAAAAAAATATATCATCATGTGGATCTCTCACTCTCTTCTTCTGAGCACCAGCTAGAATTACTGAAGCCTTCTACCATTGCTGGATCTCCGTCGTAGTATAGTGCAAACTTTCGAGTCTTCTTGAGGTATCTCATTACCTTCTTCACAGCTTTTCACTATTCAATACTTGGGTTACACTTGAATCTACTAAGCATCCCCACAACAAAAGCAATATCAGGCCTAGTAGCATTCGTAGCATAAATCAAACTCCCGATAACACTAAAGTACTCTAACTGTCTGACGCTTTTCTCGGGGTCTTGCTTCAGCTTCTTGTCACACATGTACGGAGTATCGATCCCTGGAAGATCTTGGTATCCGTAGCGTATGAGCATCTTCTCCACGTAGTAAGATTGTGAAAGAGCAAGCCCAGCTTTCGTCCGGATTATCTTAATCCCAAGGATGACATCTGCATCCCCCATGCCCTTCATACTGAATTTGGACGAGAGGAGCATCTTTATTCTGGTGACACTTTCTACATCAGTACATATGATTAGCATGTCGTCCACATAAAGACAAACGATGATACCTCTATCACCAGCGAACTTCGTGTACACACACTTATCAGTCTCGCTGACCTTGAAGCCATTTGACATGATAACTTTGTCAAACTTCTCATGTCATAATTTGGGAGCTTACTTCAAACCATAGAGAGATTTTACTAGATTGCACACTTTGTCTTCAAGACCCTTGACGATAAAACCTTCTGACTGCTGCATGTAGATCTCTTCTGTCAGTTCACCATTCAGAAATGTTGTCCATCTGATGAATTACCAACCTGTGAATAGCACTAAGTGCAATCAGCATCCTGATAGTTATCATCCATTCAACGGGAGCATAGGTATCAAAGTAATCAATCCCCTGTTGTTGAGAAAATCCCTTGGCTACCAGCCTGGCCTTGAAGTTGTCAATAGTTTCGTCTGCCTTTATCTTCTTCTTGAAGATCCACTTGCATCTGATGGGTTTAGGTCCTTCAGGCAGATCGATTGACTTCTAAGTATTATTAGAAGTTATCGAGTCAAACTCGTCATTGACAACCTCTTTCCAGAAAATAGCATCTCTGGTCTTCATTGCCTCATCATAGGTAAGCAGATCAACTTCCACATGATAGATAACAAAGTCTTCTCCGAAGACCTTCGGCCTTCTCACTCGCTTTGCTCTCAGCTCAGCGGATTCTGGTTCAAATGTTGTCTTTTCAACGATAACTTCTTCTCAGACTACTTCTCTCTGAGAGGTACTTGCCTCGTCTGTGCTAGCAGCATTATCCGGAACATCCGTGAGAATAATATTCTTGTGCCTAGCAAACTTGTCTTCAAAAATATTTGTGTTACGAGATTCTATGATATGATTAGATTCGATATCAAGAAATTTCCTAGCATCACTATTATCAACATAGCCCAAAAATATAGTCTTCGTAGTCCTCGTTACTAGCTTTTGTATCTTGAGGTCTGGAAGCTTTACATACGCCAGACAACCCTACACTCGAATGACATTCAAGTTGGGTCTAACCTTGAACCAGACTTCGTGAGAAGTAATGTCAGATGTCGCGAATGACACTCTATTCAGAATAAATGTGATCGTAAACGCAGCTTCTCCCTAGAAGCACTTTGGAAGTCCTATTGTCAGCAACATGGAGTTCATCATCTCTGTCATCGTCCTGTTCTTCCTTTCTACCACTCCATTAGATTAGGGAGAATACGGAGTGGTCATTTCGTTGACAATTTTATGTTCTTTATAGAACGATAAGAATTCCAAGGAACGATAATCTCCGCCACGATCGCTTATGAGTCTTTTGAGTTGTTGATCGGTTTAACATTCTGCTTCAGCCTTGAAGTCTTTGAACTTCTCGAACGCTTTATCCTTAGACTTGAGAAGATATAAGAATGCATACTTCAAGAAATTGTCGATGAAGGTAATAAAAGACTTTATTCTGGCCTTCATGGAGAATTGCTTGAAGTCACAGATATCTGAGTGTACCAACTCTAGAAGATCTGTACTTCGGTTCACCCTTCTATATGGCTTCCTAACGATCTTTGTCTGCGCACAGACTTAACATTTCTCCACCTCCTTGCCCCCACATATGGAGATAAGGCCTAGACTAGACATCGTGTTAATGCGTTTACAGTGCACATGTCCTAGTCTATTATGCCATAACTCAAGAGAATAATCAGAAGTAGATACTGCATTGATATAAATAGAAGAAGTTACAAGCTGCAGTTTAAACATTCCTTCGGTACAGAAAACTTTTCCAAAGTATGTTCCCTTGTAGGATATCACCATCTGACTGGCATTGATATCCATCCTCAAGTCCGATTTGCACAACAGACTCCCAGAGACCATATTCTTGGCAATCATTGGTACGTGCTTTACGTTCTCCAGAGTAAGTGACTTTTTCGAAGTCAGCTTCAGCACTACTATACCAGTCCCCGGAACATCAGCTTGTGACTTGTCCGCCATCGAGGCCTTCTCATGGGTTGGCTCATACTTGGTGAACAACTCATTCTTAGAGCATAAATAGCAAGATACACCAGTGTCCACCCACCAGTCAGTATCCATGCTATGTGACTCAACCTGCGCAATCATAGTAACATGGTTAAGATCACAGTTGTAGCACGTTGTAGCACGTCATATCAGTTTTTGGTTTTGGCTTGAATTGAGCCGACTTCACCTTCAGCTGGTTGAAGTCCTTTTTTTCTTCTTATAAGAAAATTTTTGCTTTCCTTTAGAATCACTAGCATGTACCATGTTAGCCTTAGCCAACTACTTGGACAAGGAGTCCAACTTCAGTTTTCTTCTGGCTTTATCTTCAATATGAATCCAGTAAAGAAGATCGTCGAGGTGGATCTCTATCTTCTTCCGGTACATGTTAGTCTTGAACTTGATCCAGCTTGGAGAAAGTTTGGTGACGATAGCCCCCACCATAAACTTGTCTTCTTGCTTCATTCCCTCTTCCTCTAATTTTTGCTGCATCTTCAGAAGTTTCTTGACTTGTGGTAGCATCACCTTCTCGTCTTCAAATTGTAGAGTAAAAAATTTCTCGACGAGATAGATTTTAGACATTTTCTCGTCAGTTTTGTAGTGCTTCTCAAGAGATTCCCAGACATCTCTTGCCTTTTTCTTCTTGCTGTAGGATTCTGCCATTGAGTCATCCAAAGTATTTAGGATCAACAACCTGCAGAGGTCGTTATCTTGCTTTCACTTAGAGTGTGCTTCCTGCGCCATCCTACGCCATGCCAACTATAAGCTCTCCTCCATCTTCGAGAATGGTAGGTTCATGATCAACCAACAGATAAGCAACATTGATAAGTTGAAGATTCAAGGAGATCTTCCTCTTCCAAATGTTATAGTGTTCGCCATCAAATTTTCAAGCTTGTAAAAGCTAGTATCGAGAAGGTTTGAGTGGTTGTCCATTCTAACTCGGTTCTTGTCTTGAGATTGTTAGTCCCAAAGTCAGATCATAGAAGAAATGGTCCACAAAGTGTCACGTTTCGATCTCCCGCGGTCTCGATCGTTCTCCGTCGGGCATGAATCACTGCGCCAGCGCTCCTGCGGGATGGTCGTTCCCCTCGGGACGTGATGTCATGCAAGCCTAGAGATGCTCTCGCATAAGGCAACAACACTAGTCGTCTTGGTTATCATCGAACTGATCAAGTTTGCAGCGGAGGAGCAGTGTTACAAACAATAATCTATCTGAGTATACGAAGCAAAACTTAAGGCACGAGGTTCTTTGAATACAATGGTATCATTCCATACATTATGTCCCTCTATACAAAAGTATCACAAAATATCTCGATACAGGTCAAGGCATCGACTCCAAATTTTTGGGTCATGGGGATGAGGCACGGCTATCGCTTCCTCGGATGATCCAGCACTTGCGAATAAGCAAACTGTTGGTGGATCAGCACTTTGGGGAAACTACTGGTGAGTATAAGCAACGAACAGAAGCAACATTTACTAAAACCAACATTAAGTAAGCATGTGATAAAATATTATATTACTAGTGATCTTTCTAGTTTTACCTAGGTTCGTTACATGCAGTATTGGAGCAGAGTCATATTACTTCTTTTAAAAATATCTTTGAAATCAGAGTTCAGTTCAATACAACTAAGCAAACAAGGCAAGCAGTTCAAGCACGATGTTCCAATTCTTATACTATCAGGGTGTGCGCAGCGTGTCTTATGAGCTATTCTCAAAGACTCTAGGGACAATGCCGCATCTAGTGGACTGTCATTTTTATACTACAAGACTATCATCATATTCAAGCAAGCATGTAAGTCTAAGTACGATGCAAGACAATATACAAAATCAATGTATCACTTATATAGTGATTCTTACCCCTTGTCGAACGGTTATCCCTGAAACAAACATACAAGTTAGCAACATTTGCGTATATGAATAAGGTTCTATTCTTTGTCCGTCTCTGCATCAAATAGTTAGGTATGCAAGAATGCTAGCCTAGCATGCGCCCTAACTATATGATGGCCCATGGAAACCATGATTAGTAGTGGTGTTATCATGGCCCATCACTACACCAATATACTCGCTCATATAATAGCTGCTTTGACTTATGAACCAGCTAACTAATAGACATAACACCCGCCTAATAATGAGGACTTCATTGCCTCAGGGAGTTTCATATAGCCTCTCCCCGGCCAAACGGTCCCAGTGCCCCAGGATACCGCCGAGAGACCCGATACTTGTGCACAAGTTGTCCCAACCGATGAAATGAATGCACTCTTAATAGATAGTTCTATAAAACAAGCAAGAAATATTCAAGCAAACTTCTATCTTTTCTTCTTATAAAAAATGATCAATAGGTTCAATTCACGGCCCAACACTACACTAGTATACGCTCATACTAGCTGCTTTGACACGTGATCAATCTATTCTCTGAACGAGTTCGATAACAATCATATGTTTCCACAGTAGTTCTATCTATCAAGCATCGATGACAAAAAAATATATAAACGATCTCTAATTAAGCAAGCATGGTACAGTTCTTCTATCTCTTCTAGCTAAGCATGCAGTTCTATTCTTGTTTAGCATATTATGAAGGAACATGATCAAGCATCTATTACTCTTTTTATTAGCATAACAATGGTTCGTTCGATAGCGTTGTCAGTGTAACTAGCATATAATCGTTCATTTCTATACTTGGCATGGCAATGGTTCCATCTCCTTTAGGCAAGCATATAAGTTCTCTATTTAAGCATGCATGTTCTCGTTCTATCATTCTCATGTAAACGTTATCTATTTAGCAAACAAGCATTTCAAAAAATCCGATTCATTATTAAGGCGTGCAAGAATCAGAGAATGAAGTTATTTCCACTCACCAAGATCAGTCGTCTTCTGCTTCAACAAGGAGCTCTTAAAGAAAAAAAAATTTGAGTCAGCAAACTGATATCTCTTGCACATAGTGCCAACACGGAGCAGGACACTACACAAAGTAGAGACTCACACAAGAGTTCGTCTCTACTATCTCCAGAAGAGAAGTTGGTGCACTGAGATTCACACAAGAGTTCCTCTACAGTAACACTTAACCCCCAAGAAGCACAACACCAGAAATATGTTACAAATTGACTGAACAAAAAAATGAAAATACAACAACAAAGGGAAAATGTTCACCTCTTTACGTTCGCAGATGCTACAATAAGAAAGAACGGGCACAAGAAGAGAAATACAAAGAAAGGAAGTCCTTACTGGGGTAGTAAAAACAACCGGTGCTCAAGGCAAGATTTGTCCTACATGACGATCTGCCCCTAGGATCCAGCAAGTTCATATGATAACTTCTGGAATGCTCTAAGTCATCTTCGGATCACTCAAAAATTACTATTTGGGAGGGAGCTCTCTGGGCCGCATATGCACTGGTGTTCTCGGTTTTTTTCAACCTCTAAAATAAAAGAGAAGCTCCTATATATATAGAGGATATCGGCACATATTCGTTCTGAGAAAGCCCATGCCACATATTAGCCATCCGATCAGACACCAAATCGCATGCATAGTCGTAGCCGCATGCGTCGCCGGAGCCACATACGTAGCCGGAGCTGCATGTAGCGCCCCGTTCTCCCGGTGCGGAGAGCGCGGCTAAGAAACACAAGACGGTATCGTTCTATCGGGATAGATTGAAACAAGAACTCGTCCTCGTTATGGATTTGTTTCTTCGGAATCGATTCCCATATTCAGTGGACCGTGCCCCCGGGATCGACTTAGCGGCAGAGTCAGGAGGGACCTCTCCGCTGCTATCTTTTATTGCCTCGGTTTTCGATGTCGCTTGTTGCTTTCGTGCTTTGAGTTGGTTTTGGGATTTGCTTATTTTCCTTGAACGGTTTCGATGGTTTTCATTGTTTTCGTTCATTGAACTGCACTTCAATTCCGAGATTGGAAAAGTGGAAGAGGTATTGATCGAGCTGTTCGTAATGCAGGTAAACGAGCAGTAGGCCGCTTGCGAAAGGAGTCGTGAAGCGCCTCTTTCCTTCTTCCTTCCAAAATCTAAGTGAGTGGCTACCATCCCGATTAGCTAGCCCTGCTTCCAAGCTCACACCCTAAAATGCTTGCATTCTCCTTGCCCCGATCAAACGATACCAAGTAATAACTAAAAGAAACCAAGATAAAAGAGAATAGACTTGGTACCTTATGCTTGTCAATAAACTTCCTGAACGGATACTTGATTGCATGCTTGTTCGTTTGGGAATAAATCATAAATTGTTGCTTGTCTTGTGCAAATACATGTCTCGTACTCGTGTTGCCTGAAGTGCATGAATGTTTAACAATTATTGATATGCCTTGTACTCGTGTTGCCTCGAAGGCGTAAACTGATTGATAAGAAAGTGTATTGTTCGATCACGGACAACTTGTGCACAAGGGTATAGTTCTGCGGGCGGTCGCTAGGGCACTGGCACCGTTCCGGTCTGGGCGGAACTCGTGTGTAGTCATCGTGTGCTGGAGGGGATGGTTTGCAACGCATCATGTGCTTATGGTGTTTATCGTGTGTTCTCGTTGCATGCTATCCCTGTCCTTGACTATGTCCATTATGGCATCACGCTAGTGATCTCTTGTATATTTAAACCTGTTGCAAACTAACTTGTGTCTTCGTGGCAGGGAAGGCATGGTAAGTATTGTGCAGGTCATTCAGACGGAAAGGTAAAATCCACCAAACGGTGGCACGTTCATTTCAGTAAATTCTATATGCTGCTTACTTGTAAATGAACTAAGGCAAGATAGAAACCCATAAATTATGCATGCTTCATATAAACAACGTGTTGATTGGTATAGTTCGGTTAGCTCGCCTTCACCAGTATGTTTCGACATGCTGACCCTCATTGAAACAGGTTCTCCGCACCAAGGCGAACCGAGCGAGGAGCGAAGTCGTCTTCCCGATCCAGTCCAGCTGTTGGCGCATCCTGATCGCGCCGCCCTTGAAGTATTTTGATCCAGGAGCTTGCAACTCTTCATACACAAATGCAGCTCCGTGGCAAAGCTGTCCTCCAGCCCGGAGGTCTTTATCATTTTGAAGTTATAAAAGGATGTAATGTACAGGACTGCTATCTCATTTCGAGTCAACACTTTTGTAAGCCATGCGGCATATTAGCTGACTCGTTAAAGAGTTTGTAATAGATGTTCTTTATCAATAAAGAGAACTTTTTCCAGGTTTCAAATCTGTGTTTCAATTTATCTGCGTACTCTGAATATGTGCTCGTAATGCAAAATACTTTAGCCTTGTGCGGGCGCAACCCCAGGCCCGCACGGCATCACGATTCGGGGGACGCCCCAACGATTCTACGGAATCGGGTCGTGACATAATGGTATCAGAGCACAGATTCAAGTTCCTTAGACTCTCGCACTGGAAAAGTTCCTTTAAAACGATCAAATTCCTGTGAGAACTCTTGAACTCGCTAGGCCAAAATGAGATACGTTCATGCAATAAGTCCATAATACATCATGATCCTAATATAATTTACCTTCTTTTGAAGGAATGGTACCAGCGCAATCTGCAGCGCAAGCACCGAACGAAACACAAGAAAGTAGTTCGGGTACTTCGGGAAGCTCTCGGAGCCAGCGGGGCATGTCTCAAGTCGATCCGCTCGAGCGGGTGATGCTAATGTTAGAAGCACAACGACAAAGAGACGATGCTCGCCAGGCCCGATTAGAAAGCAATCTAGAGACCCGATTCTCAGTCCAACAAAAGCAGGTAGATGCCCTGCAACAGATAGTTCAGACTTTGGCTTCCAACCATTCCGCTGCAACAACAACGACTCCAGTGGAACAGCCCGTGCTTGAAGTAGAGACGCCACAAATTCCAAGGCCGAGGGACGTGACTGCCTTCGACTTTGGCCACTTCAAGAAAGTCTGCAACACTCCATTCAACGGGACTGAGGAACCCATAGTGGCTTTAGATTGGTTGGCAGAGCTTGAAGACCACTTCGCTCTGCTAGAGGTCCCCGAAGAGATGTGCGTCGCCTGCGCGCAACTACAGCTCCGCCTCAACGCACACGATTGGTGGAACGTGCATCGACGATCTCTCCAATTTGATCACGGAGACGAGGCGATATCATGGACGACTTTTCGTGCCGCGTTCGAAGAGGAGTTTGTACCCCCTCCAGTACAACGTCAAATGGAAAATGAGTTCGTGCAGCTGCGGCAGGGCAGTATGACAGTTAAAGAGTACTCCGCCGAATTCAACCGACTCTCTAAATTCGCTAGAGCCTATTTACCTGATGTAGCGAGTCGAGCTAGAAGGTTTGAAGGTGGACTACGCCCTGCCATCCATGCGCACGTGGTCAATAATCAATACGGGACCATGCGTGAAGTCATGAATCATGCTCTAGCACTTGAACCACAGTATCCTCATGTTGCTGTCGGCGCTGTGCATACATCCAGTCACAAACGCCAAAGCAACGAGGGAGAAAATACCGCTACAAAGTGCCCGAATAATGCTTGTCAGCAGGGCGGGGATTTTAGTAAAGCTTGTCACTTCTGCAAAAGGCGTGGGCACATTAAGAAGTATTGCCACAAAAGACTCGGGTTATGCCTCGCTTGTTGCGATCCAGGCCATGCTATTAGTTCCTGTCCGAACCTTCATGGTCGTCGCCCCCAACAAAATAATCCCTAACGGTAGGTCATATTCCTAAGTTTCGGGACGAAACTTCCAATTGGTTGGGTAGGATGTAGTGCCCCGTTCTCCCGGTGCGGAGAGCGCGGCTAAGAAACACAAGACGGTATCGTTCGATCGGGATAGATTGAAACAAGAACTCGTCCTCGTTATGGATTTGTTTCTTCGGAATCGATTCCCATATTCAGTGGACCGTGCCCCCGGGATCGACTTAGCGGCAGAGTCAGGAGGGACCTCTCCGCTGCTATCTTTTATTGCCTCGGTTTTCGATGTCGGTTGTTGCTTTCGTACTTTGAGTTGGTTTTGGGATTTGCTTGTTTTCCTTGAACGGTTTCGATGGTTTTCATTATTTTCGTTCATTGAACTGCACTTCAATTTCGAGATTGGAAAAGTGGAAGAGGTATTGATCGAGCTGTTCGTAATGCAGGTAAACGAGCAGTAGGCGGCTTGCGAGTGGAGTCGTGAAGCGCCTCTTTCCTTCTCCCTTCCAAAATCTAAGTGAGTGGCTACCATCCCGATTAGCTAGCCCTGCTTCCAAGCTCACACCCTAAAATGCTTGCATTCTCCTTGCCCCGATCAAACGATACCAAGTAATAACTAAAAGAAACCAAGATAAAAGAGAATAGACTTGGTACCTTATGCTTGTCAATAAACTTCATGAACGGATACTTGATTGCATGCTTGTTCGTTTGGGAATAAATCATAAATTGTTGCTTGTCTTGTGCAAATACATGTCTCGTACTCGTGTTGCCTGAAGTGCATGAATGTTTAACAATTATTGATATGCCTTGTACTCGTGTTGCCTCGAAGACGTAAACTGATTGATAAGAAAGTGTATTGTTCGATCACGGACAACTTGTGCACAAGGGTATAGTTCTGCGGGCGGTCGCTGGGGCACTGGCACCGTTCCGGTCTGGGCGGAACTCGTGTGTAGTCATCGTGTGCTGGAGGGGATGGTTTGCAACGCATCATGTGCTTATCGTGTTTATCGTGTGTTCTCGTTGCATGCTATCCCTGTCCTTGACTATGTCCATTATGGCATCACGCCAGTGATCTCTTGTTTATTTAAACCTGTTGCAAACTAACTTGTGTCTTCGTGGCAGGGAAGGCATGGTAAGTATTGTGCAGGTCATTCAGACGGAAAGGTAAAATCCACCAAACGGTGGCACGTTCATTTCAGTAAATTCTATATGCTGCTTACTTGTAAATGAACTAAGGCAAGATAGAAACCCACAAATTATGCATGCTTCATATAAACAACGTGTTGATTGGTATAGTTCGGTTAGCTCGCCTTCACCAGTATGTTTCGACATGCTGACCCTCTTTGAAACAGGTTCTCCGCACCAAGGCGAACCGAGCGAGGAGCGAAGTCGTCTTCCCGATCCAGTCCAGCTGTTGGCGCATCCTGATCGCGCCGCCCTTGAAGTATTTTGATCCAGGAGCTTGCAACTCTTCATACACAAATGCAGCTCCGTGGCAAAGCTGTCCTCTAGCCCGGAGGTCTTTATCATTTTGAAGTTATAAAAGGATGTAATGTACAGGACTGCTATCTCATTTCGAGTCAACACTTTTGTAAGCCGTGCGGCATATTAGCTGACTCGTTAAAGAGTTTGTAATAGATATTCATTATCAATAAAGAGAACTTTTTCCATGTTTCAAATCTGTGTTTCAATTTATCTGCGTACTCTGAATATGTGCTCGTAATGCAAAATACTTTAGCCTTGTGCGGGCGCAACCCCAGGCCCGCACGGCATCACGATTCGGGGGACGCCCCAACGATTCTACGGAATCGGGTCGTGACATAATGGTATCAGAGCACAGATTCAAGTTCCTTAGACTCTCACACTGGAAAAGTTCCTTTAAAACGATCAAATTCCTGTAAGAACTCTTGAACTCGCTAGGCCAAAATGAGATACGTTCATGCAATAAGTCCATAATACATTATGATCCTAATGTAATTTACTTCTTTTGAAGGAATGGTACCAGCGCAATCTGCAGCGCAAGCACCGAACGAAACACAAGAAAGTAGTTCGGGTACTTCGGGAAGCTCTCGGAGCCAGCGGGCATGTCTCAAGTCGATCCGCTCGAGCGGGTGATGCTAATGTTAGAAGCACAACGACAAAGAGACGATGCTCGCCAGGCCCGATTAGAAAGCAATCTAGAGACCCGATTCTCAGTCCAACAAAAGCAGGTAGATGCCCTGCAACAGATAGTTCAGACTTTGGCTTCCAACCATTCCGCTGCAACAATAACGACTCCAGTGGAACAGCCCGTGCTTGAAGTAGAGACGCCACAAATTCCAAGGCCGAGGGACGTGACTGCCTTCGACTTTGGCCACTTCAAGAAAGTCTGCAACACTCCATTCAACGGGACTGAGGAACCCATAGTGGCTTTAGATTGGTTGGCAGAGCTTGAAGACCACTTTGCTCTGCTAGAGGTCCCCGAAGAGATGCGCGTCGCCTGCGCGCAACTACAGCTCCGCCTCAACCCACACGATTGGTGGAACGTGCATCGACGATCTCTCCAATTTGATCACGGAGAGGAGGCGATCTCGTGGACGACTTTTCGTGCCACGTTCGAAGAGGAGTTTGTACCCCCTCCAGTACAACGTCAAATGGAAAATGAGTTCGTGCAGCTGCGGCAGGGCAGTATGACAGTTAAAGAGTACTCCGCCGAATTCAACCGACTCTCTAAATTCGCTAGAGCCTATTTACCTGATGTAGCGAGTCGTGCTAGAAGGTTTGAAGGTGGACTACGCCCTGCCATCCATGCGCACGTGGTCAATAATCAGTACGGGACCATGCGTGAAGTCATGAATCACGCCCTAGCACTTGAACCACAGTATCCTCATGTTGTTGTCGGCGCTGTGCATACATCCAGTCACAAACGCCAAAGCAACGAGGGAGGAAATACCGCTACAAAGCGCCCGAATAATGCTTGTCAGCAGGGCGGGGATTTTAGTAAAGCTTGTCACTTCTGCAAAAGGCGTGGGCACATTAAGAAGTATTGCCGCAAAAGACTCGGGTTATGTCTCGCTTGTGGCGATCCAGGCCATGCTATTAGTTCCTATTCGAACCTTCATGGTCGTCGCCCCCAACAAAATAATCCCTAACGGTAGGCCATATTCCTAAGTTTCGGGACGAAACTTCCAATTGGTTGGGTAGGATGTAGCGCCCCGTTCTCCCAGTGCGGAGAACGCGGCTAAGAAACACAAGACGGTATCGTTCGATCGGGATAGATTGAAACAAGAACTCGTCCTCGTTATGGATTTGTTTCTTCGGAATCGATTCCCATATTCAGTTGACCGTGCCCCCGGGATCGATTTAGCGGCAGAGTCAGGAGGGACCTCTCCGCTGCTATCTTTTATTGCCTCGGTTTTCGATGTCGCTTGTTTCTTTCGTACTTTGAGTTGGTTTTAGGATTTGCTTGTTTTCCTTGAACGGTTTCGATGGTTTTCATTGTTTTCGTTTATTGAACTGCACTTCAATTCCGAGATTGGAAAAGTAGAAGAGGTATTGATCGAGCTGTTCGTAATGCAGGTAAACGAGCAGTAGGCGGCTTGCGAGCGGAGTCGTGAAGCGCCTCTTTCCTTCTCCCTTCAAAAATCTAAGTGAGTGGCTACCATCACGATTAGCTAGCCCTGCTTCCAAGCTCACACCCTAAAATGCTTGCATTCTCCTTGCCCCGATCAAACGATACCAAGTAATAACTAAAAGAAACCAAGATAAAAGAGAATAGACTTGGTACCTTATGCTTGTCAATAAACTTCATGAACGGATACTTGATTGCATGCTTGTTCGTTTGGGAATAAATCATAAATTGTTGCTTGTCTTGTGCAAATACATGTCTCGTACTCGTGTTGCTTGAAGTGCATGAATGTTTAACAATTATTGATATGCCTTGTACTTGTGTTGCCTCGAAGGCGTAAACTGATTGATAAGAAAGTGTATTGTTCGATCACGGACAACTTGTGCACAAGGGTATAGTTCTGCGGGCGGTCGCTGGGGCACTGGCACCGTTCCGGTCTGGGCGGAACTCGTGTGTAGTCATCGTGTGCTGGAGGGGATGGTTTGCAACGCATCATGTGCTTATCGTGTTTATCGTGTGTTCTCGTTGCATGCTATCCCTGTCCTTGACTATGTCCATTATAGCATCACGCCAGTGATCTCTTGTATATTTAAACCTGTTGCAAACTAACTTGTGTCTTCGTGGCAGGGAAGGCATGGTAAGTATTGTGCAGGTCATTCAGACGAAAAGGTAAAATCCACCAAACGGTGGCACGTTCATTTCAGTAAATTCTATATGCTGCTTACTTGTAAATTAACTAAGGCAAGATAGAAACCCATAAATTATGCATGCTTCGTATAAACAACGTCTTGATTGGAATAGTTCGGTTAGCTCGCCTTCACCAGTATGTTTCGACATGCTGACCCTCGTTGAAACAGGTTCTCCGCACCAAGGCGAACCGAGCGAGGAGCGAAGTCGTCTTCCCGATCCAGTCCAGCTGTTGGCGCATCCTGATCGCGCCGCCCTTGAAGTATTTTGATCCAGGAGCTTGCAACTCTTCATACACAAATGCAGCTCCGTGGTAAAGCTGTCCTCCAGCCCGGAGGTCTTTATCATTTTGAAGTTATAAAAGGATGTAATGTACAGGACTGCTATCTCATTTCGAGTCAACACTTTTGTAAGCCGTGCGGCATATTAGCTGACTCGTTAAAGAGTTTGTAATAGATGTTCATTATCAATAAAGAGAACTTTTTCCATGTTTCAAATTTGTGTTTCAATTTATCTGCGTACTCTGAATATGTGCTCGTAATGCAAAATACTTTAGCCTTGTGCGGGCGCAACCCCAGGCCCGCACGGCATCACGATTCGGGGGACGCCCCAACGATTCTACGGAATCGGGTCGTGACATAATGGTATCAGAGCATAGATTCAAGTTCCTTAGACTCTCGCACTGGAAAAGTTCCTTTAAAACGATCAAATTCCTATGAGAACTCTTGAACTCGCTAGGCCAAAATGAGATACGTTCATGCAATAAGTCCATAATACATTATGATCCTAATGTAATTTACCTTCTTTTGAAGGAATGGTACCAGCGCAATCTGCAGCGCAAGCACCGAACGAAACACAAGAAAGTAGTTCGGGTAGTTCGGGAAGCTCTCGGAGCCAGCGGGGCATGTCTCAAGTCGATCCGCTCGAGCGGGTGATGCTAATGTTAGAAGCACAACGACAAAGAGACGATGCTCGCCAGGCCCGATTAGAAAGCAATCTAGAGACCCGATTCTCAGTCCAACAAAAGCAGGTAGATGCCCTGCAACAGATAGTTCAGACTTTGGCTTCCAACCATTCCGCTGCAACAACAACGACTCCAGTGGAACATCCCGTGCTTGAAGTAGAGACGCCACAAATTCCAAGGCCGAGGGACGTGACTGCCTTCGACTTTGGCCACTTCAAGAAAGTCTGCAACACTCCATTCAACGGGACTGAGGAACCCATAGTGGCTTTAGATTGGTTGGCAGAGCTTGAAGACCACTTTGCTCTGCTAGAGGTCCCCGAAGAGATGCGCGTCGCCTGCGCGCAACTACAGCTCCGCCTCAACGCACACGATTGGTGGAACGTGCATCGACGATCTCTCCAATTTGATCACGGAGAGGAGGCGATCTCGTGGACGACTTTTCGTGCCGCGTTCGAAGAGGAGTTTGTACCCCCTCCAGTACAACGTCAAATGGAAAATGAGTTCGTGCAGCTGCGGCAGGGCAGTATGACAGTTAAAGAGTACTCCGCCGAATTCAACCGACTCTCTAAATTCGCTAGAGCCTATTTACCTGATGTAGCGAGTCGAGCTAGAAGGTTTGAAGGTGGACTACGCCCTGCCATCCATGCGCACGTGGTCAATAATCAGTACGGGACCATGCGTGAAGTCATGAATCATGCTCTAGCACTTGAACCACAGTATCCTCATGTTGCTGTCGGCGCTGTGCATACATCCAGTCACAAACGCCAAAGCAACGAGGGAGGAAATACCGCTACAAAGCGCCCGAATAATGCTTGTCAGCAGGGCGGGGATTTTATTAAAGCTTGTCACTTCTGCAAAAGGCGTGGGCACATTAAGAAGTATTGCCGCAAAAGACTCGGGTTATGCCTCGCTTGTGGCGATCCAGGCCATGCTATTAGTTCATGTTCGAACCTTCATGGTCGTCGCCCCCAACAAAATAATCCCTAACGGTAGGTCATATTCCTAAGTTTCGGGACGAAACTTCCAATTGGTTGGGTAGGATGTAGCGCCCCGTTCTCCCGGTGCGGAGAGCGCGGCTAAGAAACACAAGACGGTATCGTTCGATCGGGATAGATTGAAACAAGAACTTGTCCTCGTTATGGATTTGTTTCTTCGGAATCGATTCCCATATTCAGTGGACCGTGCCCCCGGGATCGACTTAGCGGCAGAGTCAGGAGGGACCTCTCCGCTGCTATCTTTTATTGCCTCGGTTTTTGATGTCGCTTGTTGCTTTCGTGCTTTGAGTTGGTTTTGGGATTTGCTTGTTTTCCTTGAACGGTTTCGATGGTTTTCATTGTTTTCGTTCATTGAACTGCACTTCAATTCCGAGATTGGAAAAGTGGAAGAGGTATTGATCGAGCTGTTCGTAATGCAGGTAAACGAGCAGTAGGCGGCTTGCGAGCGGAGTCGTGAAGTGCCTCTTTCCTTCTCCCTTCCAAAATCTAAGTGAGTGGCTACCATCCCGATTAGCTAGCCCTGCTTCCAAGCTCACACCCTAAAATGCTTGCATTCTCCTTGCCCCGATCAAACGATACCAAGTAATAACTAAAAGAAACCAAGATAAAAGAGAATAGACTTGGTACCTTATGCTTGTCAATAAACTTCATGAACGGATACTTGATTGCATGCTTGTTCGTTTGGGAATAAATCATAAATTGTTGCTTGTCTTATGCAAATACATGTCTCGTACTCGTGTTGCCTGAAGTGCATGAATGTTTAACAATTATTGACATGCCTTGTACTCGTGTTGCCTCGAAGGCGTAAACTGATTGATAAGAAAGTGTATTGTTCGATCACGGACAACTTGTGCACAAGGGTATAGTTCTGCGGGCGGTCGCTGGGGCACTGGCACCGTTCTGGTCTGGGCGGAACTCGTGTGTAGTCATCGTGTGCTGGAGGGGATGGTTTGCAACGCATCATGTGCTTATCGTGTTTATCGTGTGTTCTCGTTGCATGCTATCCCTGTCCTTGACTATGTCCATTATGGCATCACGCCAGTGATCTTTTGTATATTTAAACCTGTTGCAAACTAACTTGTGTTTTCGTGGCAGGGAAGGCATGGTAAGTATTGTGCAGGTCATTCAGACGGAAAGGTAAAATCCACCAAACGGTGGCACGTTCATTTCAGTAAATTCTATATGCTGCTTACTTGTAAATGAACTAAGGCAAGATAGAAACCCACAAATTATGCATGCTTCATATAAACAACGTGTTGATTGGTATAGTTCGGTTAGCTCGCCTTCACCAGTATGTTTCGATATGCTGACCCTCTTTGAAACAGGTTCTCCGCACCAAGGCGAACCGAGCGAGGAGCGAAGTCGTCTTCCCGATCCAGTCCAGTTGTTGGCGCATCCTGATCGCGCCGCCCTTGAAGTATTTTGATCCAGGAGCTTGCAACTCTTCATACACAAATGCAGCTCCGTGGCAAAGCTGTCCTCCAGCCCGGAGGTCTTTATCATTTTGAAGTTATAAAAGGATGTAATGTACAGGACTGCTATCTCATTTCGAGTCAACACTTTTGTAAGCCGTGCGGCATATTAGCTGACTCGTTAAAGAGTTTGTAATAGATGTTCATTATCAATAAAGAGAACTTTTTCCATGTTTCAAATCTGTGTTTCAATTTATCTGCGTACTTTGAATATGTGCTCGTAATGCAAAATACTTTAGCCTTGTGCGGGCGCAACCCCAGGCCCGCACGGCATCACGATTCGGGGGACGCCCCAACGATTCTACGGAATCGGGTCGTGACATAATAGTATCAGAGCACAGATTCAAGTTCCTTAGACTCTCGCACTGGAAAAGTTCCTTTAAACCGATCAAATTCCTGTGAGAACTCTTGAACTCGCTAGGCCAAAATGAGATACGTTCATGCAATAAGTCCATAATACATTATGATCCTAATGTAATTTACCTTCTTTTGAAGGAATGGTACCAGCGCAATCTGCAGCGCAAGCACCGAACGAAACATAAGAAAGTAGTTCGGGTACTTCGGGAAGCTCTCGGAGCCAGCGGGGCATGTCTCAAGTCGATCCGCTCGAGCGGGTGATGCTAATGTTAGAAGCACAACGACAAAGAGACGATGCTCGCCAGGCCTGGTTAGAAATCAATCTAGAGACCCGATTCTCAGTCCAACAAAAGCAGGTAGATGCCCTGCAACAGATAGTTCAGACTTTGGCTTCCAACCATTCCGCTGCAACAACAACGACTCCAGTGGAACAGCCCGTGCTTGAAGTAGAGACGCCACAAATTCCAAGGCCGAGGGACGTGACTGCCTTCGACTTTGGCCACTTCAAGAAAGTCTGCAACACTCCATTCAACGGGACTGAGGAACCCATAGTGGCTTTAGATTGGTTGGCAGAGCTTGAAGACCACTTCGCTCTGCTAGAGGTCCCCGAAGAGATGCCCGTCGCCTGCGCGCAAATACAGCTCCGCCTCAACGCACACGATTGGTGGAACGTGCATCGACGATCTCTCCAATTTGATCACGGAGAGGAGGCGATCTCGTGGACGACTTTTCGTGCCACGTTCGAAGAGGAGTTTGTACCCCCTCCAGTACAACGTCAAATGGAAAATGAGTTCGTGCAGCTGCGGTAGGGCAGTATGACAGTTAAAGAGTACTCCGCCGAATTCAACCGACTCTCTAAATTCGCTAGGGCCTATTTACCTGATGTAGCGAGTCGAGCTAGAAGGTTTGAAGGTGGACTACACCCTGCCATCCATGCGCACGTGGTCAATAATCAGTACGGGACCATGCGTGAAGTCATGAATCACGCTCTAGCACTTGAGCCACAGTATCCTCATATTGCTGTCGGCGCTGTGCATACATCCAGTCACAAACGCCAAAGCAACGAGGGAGGAAATACCGCTACAAAGCGCCCGAATAATGCTTGTCAGCAGGGCGGGGATTTTAGTAAAGCTTGTCACTTCTGCAAAAGGCGTGGGCACATTAAGAAGTATTGCCGCAAAAGACTCGGGTTATGCCTCACTTGTGGCGATCCAGGCCATGCTATTAGTTCCTGTTCGAACCTTCATGGTCGTCGCCCCCAACAAAATAATCCCTAACGGTAGGTCATATTCCTAAGTTTCGGGACGAAACTTCCAATTGGTTGGGTAGGATGTAGCGCCCCCTTCTCCCGGTGCGGAGAGCGCGGCTAAGAATCACAAGACGGTATCGTTCGATCGGGATAGATTGAAACAAGAACTTGTCCTCGTTATGGATTTGTTTCTTCGGAATCGATTCCCATATTTAGTGGACCGTGCCCCCTGGATCGACTTAGCGGCAGAGTCAGGAGGGACCTCTCCGCTGCTATCTTTTATTGCCTCGGTTTTTGATGTCGCTTGTTGCTTTCGTGCTTTGAGTTGGTTTTGGGATTTGCTTGTTTTCCTTGAACGGTTTCGATGGTTTTCATTATTTTCGTTCATTGAACTGCACTTCAATTCCGAGATTGGAAAAGTGGAAGAGGTATTGATCGAGCTGTTCGTAATGCAGGTAAACAAGCAGTAGGCGGCTTGCGAGCGGAGTCGTGAAGCGCCTCTTTCCTTCTCCCTTCCAAAATCTAAGTGAGTGGCTACCATCCCGATTAGCTAGCCCTGCTTCCAAGCTCACACCCTAAAATGCTTGCATTCTCCTTGCCCCGATCAAACGATACCAAGTAATAACTAAAAGAAACCAAGATAAAAGAGAATAGACTTGGTACCTTATGCTTGTCAATAAACTTCATGAACGGATACTTGATTGCATGCTTGTTCGTTTGGGAATAAATCATAAATTGTTGCTTGTCTTGTGCAAATACATGTCTCGTACTCGTGTTGCCTGAAGTGCATGAATGTGTAACAATTATTGATATTCCTTGTACTCGTGTTGCCTCGAAGGCGTAAACTGATTGATAAGAAAGTGTATTGTTCGATCACGGACAACTTGTGCACAAGGGTATAGTTCTGCGGACGGTCGCTGGGGCACTGGCACCGTTCCGGTCCGGGCAAAACTCGTGTGTAGTCATCGTGTGCTGGAGGGGATGGTTTGCAACGCATCGTGTGCTTATCGTGTTTATCGTGTGTTCTCGTTGCATGCTATCCCTGTCCTTGACTATGTCCATTATGACATCACGCCAGTGATCTCTTGTATATTTAAACCTGTTGCAAACTAACTTGTGTCTTCGTGGCAGGGAAGGCATGGTAAGTATTGTGCAGGTCATTCAGACGGAAAGATAAAATCCACCGAACGGTGGCACGTTCATTTCAGTAAATTCTATATGTTGCTTACTTGTAAATGAACTAAGGCAAGATAGAAACCCACAAATTATGAATGCTTCATATAAACAACATGTTGATTGGTATAGTTCGGTTAGCTCGCCTTCACCAGTATGTTTTGACATGCTGACCCTCGTAGAAATAGGTTCTCCGCACCAAGGCGAACCGAGCGAGGAGCGAAGTCGACTTCCCGATCCAGTCCAGCTGTTGGCGCATCCTGATCGCGCCACCCTTGAAGTATTTTGATCCAGGAGCTTGCAACTCTTCATACACAAATGCAGCTCCGTGGCAAAGCTGTCCTCCAGCCCGGAGGTCTTTATCATTTTGAAGTTATAAAAGGATGTAATGTACAGGACTGCTATCTCATTTTGAGTTAACACTTTTGTAAGCCGTGCGGCATATTAGCTGACTCGTTCAAGAGTTTGTAATAGATGTTCATTATCAATAAAGAGAACTTTTTCCATGTTTCAAATCTGTGTTTCAATTTATCTGCGTACTCTGAATATGTGCTCGTTATGCAAAATACTTTAGCCTTGTGCGGGCGCAACCCCAGGCCCGCACGGCATCACGATTCGGGGGACGCCCCAACGATTCTACGGAATCGGGTCGTGACACTGCATGCATCGCTAGTCACGCTGCATATAGTAGCACCGCCAAACGCCGCCAAGCACCGAAAGCAGCTGCCACTGTGCACAGACACCTATGCACCATATATGCCGCATATTTTGGAAGGCATGGATAACCATGTGCCGCATGTACCGTCAACATCATGTCCTTTCCCCTCCACACTCGACTAACTCATGCTAACTCGCTGGCAGCATAGCTCCAGGCCGTATAGCGCCTGGCCACATAGCTTCATGCCGCATAGCCCCTAGACGTATAACGTCTGGCCGCATAGCCCCAGGTCGCATAGCCCCATGTCGCATAGCCCTTGGCAGCATAGCCCCTGGCCACATGGCTCCTGGTCGCATGCGCCCGAGCCCACAATTGTGCATGCAACTCGCACATGAGCGTCATACGACGATGACGACGTACTAAGTGTAAAGTGCACCAACAAAGTCCCACTTTGCATCATTGAGCCCTAGTCCGAGTTTGAGTCTGAGTCCGGGTCCAAATCCGAGTTCGAGTCGTTAAGCCCCTTTGGAGCTTAGCTCCTAAGGAAAATATCCCAAATGTGGTGACAAAATAAAGATTATCATAAAGGGGTTCACACTTAATCCCTCTAGAAAAGTCAACCCACATGGGCCACCACCCCATGTGCATATACCAATACTAAGCAAAGCTATATATTGAGATATACACATTGGTGGTTTTCTAATGTGGGACTAAAACTCCCAAAGCAAAGTGAAAAATACCAACAAGTATCGATATGGTTTGACATGTTCCATTCTGTTCTTTGGCCGGACGAAACGGTTGGGGCAGAAAAATTATTGAACCAGATCAGATTCGACCCATTTGAAACAGATTCGAATCGGACCGGCCCGCTAGTCCAACCGATTGATATAATTCTATCAAAATTAAAGTTGACTTTGGATTGTAATGGTATCAAAATGTATGATGATGAATAAAATTTATAAGGTGTTTTGCGTTATTGATCCATGTCTTGAACTATAATAACAAGTGGTTCAACTGCAATACACAATATGCATTACCAAGTTAATATGTATGGGAGAATATTCATAGTCCAAGTTAAAGTATTTATTGTTCATCATATAACTATTACATAGCTCAAAGTCAAAATTTCTCTATTCAGCTTCTCCTTGATGAAGAACCGATCAATCTCCACATGTTTTGTGCGATCATGCTGAACTGGATTGTTTGCAATATCAATTGCGGATTTGTTGTCACACCAAAGTTGCAGGGAGTCTCCTCTAAACAAATGCATCTCAGATAATAATCTCTTTACCTATATTATTTTCTATAGGCTAAATGTCAAAGCCCTATATTCGGCCTCAGCTGTAGACCTAGCCACTACATATTGCTTCTTGTTGTTCCAAGATACAAGATTGCCTCCCAAAAAATACAGTAACCTGTAGTGGACCTACGATCTTCCATACAACCCATCCAATCGGCATCACAGTAGCCTTCAACTCTCAGATGTCCAGAACTTCTGAACCGTAACCCCTTTCCTGGGCTTCCTTTAATATACCTGAGAATTCTGCGAATTGCCTCCATACGCTGCTCTCTAGGATCATGCATATATCTACTCACCACACTCACGGCCTGAGTAATATTAGGTCTCTTATGTCATATATATATACGTCGACCAGCTAATCTTTGATATTGCTTCTTACTCACTGGATCACCACCCTCGGTACACAACTTGTGATTCTGCTCGATAGGAGTAGAAGCAACTCTGCATCCCAGCATCCATGTCTCTGAGAGAAGGTGCAGAGCATACTTTTGCTGAGAAAGCACTACACCCTTTCTTGACCTTGTAATTTCAATTTCGAGGAAATACTTCAACTGTCCCAGATCCTTGACTTCAAATTCCTCTCCAAGTTTTTTCTTCAGCGGTAGGATCTCCTCAGTATCATCTCCAGTAATAACAATATCATCAACATAGTATCTGTAAAAATAGTATGATCTCCATTGTACTACCTATATCCCATGCCACATACTACAAGCCTGAATATATCAAACCACGCTCTCGGAGACTGATTTAGTACATACAAAGAATTTTTTAATTTGTATACATTTCCAGTTGTTTGTGAAGTAGCAAAGCCTGGTAGAATCTCCATATATATCTCCTCATGGAGATCCCCATGCAAAAAAAATGTTCTTGATAACTAGCTGATGTAGTTGCCAATTGAAGTTGGCAGCACAAGACACCAACACTCGCACAGTGCTCATCTTTGCTACTGGAGCGAAGGTCTCATCATAGTTGATCGATACCATAAGTTTGGTTGTATTCTTTAGCAACCAATCTGGCCTTGTACCTGTCAATCTTACCCTCTGGAGTCTGCTTAACAGTATAAATCTATTTACATCCAACAAAACACTTTTTAGCTAGCAGTGATACCATCTCCCATGTGTCATTCTTCTTCAAGGCCTGAAGTTTCTCCTATATGGCACTCAACCACCTACGATCATGCTTCGCTACCTACCAGTCGTTAGGTACAAGCACTGAATGCAATGGTACAAGAAAGGACTTATATGCAAGTGGAATGGAGGCATATGAAATATAATATGCAATTTCAGTATCCCAACAGCCAAACTTAGCTGGAGGTTTTTCAACATTGACTCTAGAAGTTCTACGAAGCAAGACAAAAGTATTAGAAGTATCAGGGGAAGAGTTGTTACCAGGTGACTCAGGTGGAAGGCATGCAGAAGGTC
Source organism: Iris macrosiphon (assembly GCA_036927795.1). Lineage (NCBI taxonomy): Eukaryota > Viridiplantae > Streptophyta > Magnoliopsida > Asparagales > Iridaceae > Iris > Iris macrosiphon. Next base: position 572,978 of record JAYESA010000059.1, on the reverse strand, counting down.
CTGGAGAAGAGAGACTTGGAACATCAGTATTTTTGGGTACTGTTATAGGCACATATGTTGGAAGCTCATGCTGTTGCTGCTCATGCTCCTTATATACTCTCAGCTCCCCCTAACTGTCGGCTTCCCCTGAGACATCATCACTCATTGGTGATTCAAAAGGACATGGAATTATACTAACCACGATGCCACTCTCATTCTCTCCCTCTCTACTAGCATCAGTAAAGCCATCCTCGAACAAGGAACTTAATTTCGTCTTCTCCCTATAAAATGGTTCAAACTCCAGGAAGGTCACGTCCATACTAACAAACAACCTTCTTTCAGTAGGTCACCAACACTTGTATCCTTTCTGACTTGATGAGTAGCCCATAAAGATATATTTAACTGCTTGTGGATCCAGCTTGCTCACCATCGTTCTGTGATATCGTACAAAATATGTGCAGCCAAACACTCTTGGTGGAACAACAAAAATATTAGATCCCAAGAGCATCTCACATGGTGTCTTTATCCCTAATACTCTTGATGGCATCATGTTGATTAGATAAGATGTTATCATAACAATCTCACTCCACAAGAACTTCAACACATTCATTGCCAGCATCAAAGAACGTGCCACTTTTAGTAGATGCTTGTTCTTGCGTTCAGCCACACCATTTTGAGAAGGAGTGTCTGGGCAAGTAGTTTAATGAAGAATTTCCTGACTATAGATGAACTTATCAAACTCCTTTTTGTTGTACTCGGTCCCATTATTTGTTCGAAGAATCTTCACATGTACTCCAAACTGGGTCTTCACATACGTTGAGAAGTCTTTAAAATATTTGTATACCTCAGATTTCTGCTTTATCATGTAGATCCAGGTCATACATGAGTAGCAATCAATGAAGGTAACAAACCATCTGAATCCACTAATAGAAGTAGTAGGATACGATCCCCAAACATCAGAATGAACAAGTGAAATACAAATGACAGGGTACAGATAAAGTACAATAGACCGAGCCAGTACCCCTGATGGGTTAGGATGTCCCATCAGCACTCTGAACTGTCTCCGGATGCATATGCTTGCTCGGATAATATAATGCAAACTCACTAGATGCACCTGTGATATGCCTAGATCGATGCACCTGAGTTTATGATCCAACTAGTATGAGATTTAGTGGATGCAAGTGCCTGGACCGGGATAGTTTTTTCCATATGAGCAGCATAACCAGTAAAGTTACCAAGGTAGGTAGTGTCATCCAGATCCTGAGCAACATGTCCCTTGCCCTTAGAACTCTCAACCTAAAGCTAACTGTTGTAGTTCCTCCAGCTCTGCCATCTCAGCTCCAGTCATCTCAGTAATGGTTTCCTCTGCCACAACTAGGTGAGCAACTCCATGGCCTCCACGTCCCCTGCCTCATTGACCTGCACGTCCACCTCTCTGCCCTCTGCCTCCTCGGCCATGATTAGAATTGCGGAGTTGGGGGCAGTTTTAGCTGGGATTTTCTTTCTTCCCGTAATTGTAACACTCTTTGTCATCGTTGATGGGAGCACTAGGAATCACCAATGCCGAGCGGACAACGGGTGAGGTCTCGCCTTTCATCACTTTCTGTCTGATCTCCTCTTGCTCCATCGATGTAACAGCCTCATCCAGGGATGAGAATGATGGAAGATGACACATTGCTACCCTTCTAGTCTCAAACTGCGGGTTCAGACCCTTGAGAAAATGAGCCACACGTCTATGCTTAAGTTACTGCTTTCGAAGGAGAACATCTTCCGGATTTTGCAATAATAGCGGATCATAGTGGACCAAGTCTGCCCATAAGCGACGTACCTCCATTGCATACTGGAGTACTGTCTTCTCTGCTTGTGAGGTAGCATCAATCTTTTTCTCAACTTCCATCATCAACATGACACTCCCAGCTCCAGAGTACACCCCAGCCAATGTCTTCCAGACATCAGCTGCACTGCAGATCGACTCCATCATCTCAGCTATATATGGATGGAGAAACTGGAGTCAGCAGCCAAGAAACTACCAGAGAATTAAGGTGATCATTCCATGTGATCCACTCAACACTCGTCTTATTCTCTGGCTCAGTGTACTCTCCCTTCACATATTTTTCAAGTTTCTTGATTCGAAGGTTCAACAGCGCCCTCCGAGACCAACTTAGATAGTTTTTCGTCCCCTCAAATTTGATGTCATTGGGCAACAACTTTATCTTCTTCATCACCTGCGATGGTTCTGGCGCGGGCACGACTGCCCTACTGGATGAGGTCTCCTCTAATTTGGCCTGAAATACCCTGGCCATCCCCTCCAGTATCTCCTTCATCTCCTGACTAGTCACATGTGTTCCCATCTTCACAGTTGCACAGGAACGAGATCAAACGCAACTTAAACACGGGCCATGCGCCTATACGCGATTACGACTTTCTCCATCTATCTATACACCTCCAAGTTCATGTGGCAGGATAGGTGCATAATGGGTAGAACTCGCTTACGCCATCATATAACGAGGAAAAGATGGCAGCAACGTACCCTACCTCCCGATGGGTTTGACGACACCTGCATGCATCGACGACACCCGAGGGTGGGGAGGGGGGCTTCCACTAGGCGGGTGGGGGGGGGAGGGCTTCCACTGGGGCAGAGGAAGGCGCGTGGCGGGGGGGGGGGGGGGTCGGGTGAGAGACATGAGGAAAGGAAAAAATAAATTTTGTGGAGAAAGGATTCAGAGCTTTAGCTCTGATATCATGTAGAAAGAAAGTAATTGATTGATTATTTCTCAAGAGGGTGTACACACACACACACACACACACACACACACACACACATATATATATATATATATATATATATGGGTAAACGGGATATGAGCCATGCACATGTGGACCGATAGAAATGGATTTCTACCTCCCATGTGCACTAGTACACTCCATTCCTATTGGTCCACATGTCCATTTGCTCATGTAGGAATATATATATATATATATATATATATATATATATATATATGAGGAGACTCCCCTCCTCCTTATTTTTTGTTCGATGTGGGACTAAATAAGTCCCTATAACTCAACAATTAGTAAGTCACATCCATATTTCTAGATTCTAGATTCTAGATTCATAATGTAGGAGCTTAATTTGTAGAATAGTAAGACCTATCATAAGTTTCAATATCTAGATTTTCAAGTACAACCCATCAACATGAGCTATAGATTGGAACTGAAAATTTCTAGATTCAGAATGTAAAAAAATATTTTGTAGAATAATAAGTTCCAATTTGGAGCCCAACTATATATTTATATTATTATTATTTTCACATTAGTTTTTGACCACACAACCTTTGGGATCAAAGCTAATTTTATCATTCTCTTTTATTCTCATACAAATTCAACCCATTCTACATTTACCTTTCCCCTTTTTAAAATTGTTGGACTTGAAGATGAAATTTTGAGCACCATCTACTATTGATGCTACAAGGGATCGTATTGACGAAAGAACCGAAGGAAAATAGGATCCATGGCCGCTAATTTGAGTCGTGAGCTAGCCTAAAGTCCATTGTATAGATATTAGCCGGGTAAAGTGCAGAACTTTTTTAGTAACAATCGTAAATTTAGCAAAAAAAATTCCAGTTTACAAAAGTCTCTACTTTTTAATTTAGTTCTTACACCCAAAATGAAGTATGTTGTTAATGGACGTCAAAAAAAAGTTATTAGATGACAATTATATTCATCTAAAACCTACGAAGTCTTTTTTGGCTACAACTATGAATCTTACGAGATTTTTTTTACTTTATCCGCTAATGAAGTATTTTTGTAAATGAGTTATTTGTATTTGTAGTTATCCTAAAAATATGTCTAAATTTTGAGAAATATGAAGTAGTAGTAATAAAAATAAAAATGTGGATAAATATAATTAGCAACAAAAATGATCGGTTGAATTAGGCGTTTGGCAGGCCACCGTCCGCCGCCTCATTCCTTTCTCAGTCCTCCTCTCCTGCTCCGCGTCTGGCAGGCCAGCCGCCGCGTCCACCAGCGTGTCGGTCCCGTCTGTTCCTCCCGCCCCTTTCTCCTCTTCTGTTTCGCGTCCGACCGTCGTACCGTAGGTCGGACCACCATGTAAGAATACTATACATACAATAGCGCGAGCAGTACAACACGATTGAATTAGCAATTAGGAATGGAGACAGGTGAATATAAATTATTCTAAATATATTTGGTAAAGTCGAGACAAAGCAGGTGAGCAGTCGCCATTGTCACGGGCGAGAAGCAACATAAGACAGAATGCCAGCTTACAGCACAGCACAGCACAGCACAGCACAGAGAAGGAAAGAGCTAACGAACGAACAAACAAACAAACAATCTCAGTGAGCGAGAATAAATGCATTACCGACCTCAGAATTCATAAGAGATGATGATAGGTAGGTAGGTAGGTTTGCAGTGAGAGTGAGGAAGTAGCTACTATATATTGGTTGCATCGATAAACTGGAACGGATTCAGAAACTGTAGTTCTACTATAATTTTTGGTAGACTAAAAATAGATTAATCTATATAAGAAAATTAAAAAAAATTATATAGAAAAAAATAAAATAATTTTTTTTTTTTTTTGCTGGGATCCAACCCACCTCACCACCCTCTGGATTGATCAAAGTATTCTCAGTTGTAAAGCTTGATTTAGTTATTTTACAGTATTCTCAGTTGGTTGCAACAGTGCTAGAGAGCAGCATTTTATCTACACAATCTGATGGGTGCGGATCAAAATTGTGTTCTTGGCTAAATTATCATAATGGTGCTCCTGCGTTCGAACACTTTTGACAGCTCAACTTTCTACTGCTTAATTTCAGCAACCTAATTTTATAAATTTTTTTTTTTTAAACATCTTTTATTAATTTTGAAGCATATGATATGTGATAATACAAATATTTAAATTATGTATTTGTACTGCAATATATGATTTTGAAATGATTTAATTGTACATCAAAATCGATGAAAGATATTTTTTTTTTTTTTTTGTATATAATTTTGGATTATCAAAATCGAACAGTATAAAATTAAAGTACAAAAAATATCCGAAAACTATAGTTAGAATACCATTTGTATAATTCAACATTGTTTTTTTTACTGTTAACATTGTTTTTTTTTACTGTTTTTTGCTTTTACTAAAGCAGTAAGAGAAGTTGTTTGGTAACAAATATTGATGCTCATCTTTTCCGATAAGATAGTTTATGTTTTGAGCAACTTTTTTATGCTAAACTGTGGGATTAAAATGTTTTGTGCCCAACATTTTCGATTTTGACCGTTGTTGCAAAAGGGTGATTTCTTGTTACTTGTTAGGCAATCTCCAACCTATTCTTAAATTTTTTTTCTCAATTTGGAGACTTTTGTTACTTGTTTGGCAATCTCCAACCTATTCTTAAATTTTTTTCTCAAATTGGAGACTCAAAAATGATATGACCTCATATTAGGACATTGATCTGTCTCGTGCTGAGCGTCGATGCTGGTGCGGAATCAAAAGCCAGCTGCAGCAATGGCACCAGTACCATCGGAAAATCATGTCAGCTCCAAGGGCTCGGGATCCGACGTAACATTCGAGACTTTGTACACACTGTATTACATGTCTTTGGACCCACTGCGTTCTAACTTTCAATATTTTATAAATAGAAAAAATAATATGCCACCGTGGCTCGATTTACTGATATTCTGCCATCCAACCAGAATCTTATAATTCTTTTCGGTAACCATAAGAACCATTTGAGTTCGATAATTAAAATATTTATTGATCATCATATTACTTTTACAAAATAGACTTCCTTAGTGTGTCCAACCTATATGGAATGTTTTGTTGGAATATAAAGAAGGACGACGAAGTCCCAAGATATATATGGGTTCGTATTGAGGAAAGAACAGAAGTAAAAATGGATCCGTGGCCGCTAATTTGAGTCGAGAGCTAGCCTAAAGTTCACAATATAGATATTAGTCGGATAATGTACAAAAATATTCCCGTAAGAATCGTAAAAAATGACTTGTAGTTTAAAAAAAAAAATCTCTACTTTTTAATTTGGTTCTTACATTCAAATTGGATTATGTTGTTAATGGACGTAAAAAAAAAGTTATGAAGTGATGATTATAATCATCTAAAACTTACAAAGTCTTTTTTTTGCTATAACTATGATTCTTACGAATTTTTTTATTTTTTTATTATTTTTTTTACGAAGTATCTTTGAAACGAGATAACAATTACAATCAATATGTGTACTCCACTTATAATAGAGATAATAATGACTGTTTGAAAAATACATCATAACATAAAATTTATATAAAAATAATAATTTAAAATAGATTGGAGTCATGTGAAAATAATAGAAAATATGTTAGGGTTATATTTGAACTGTTTTTCTCCCTCATTTCTTACTTATTTTAAAACCAAAATGGTTTGGGACCATTACGGGACTTCAATTAAACTTTAATATTCTACAATTCAGCTCGTACATTCTGTGTGTAGAAATTCTCAAGTCCAGACTATTGCTCTTGTGTTTGGGACGAAATTATTATGGGGTTCCAATTGACTCTTACTATTCTACAAAATGAGCTCATACATTTCGAATGTTCTGAAAATTTTGATGATCCATATTATTGATGCTCGTCAATCAAAATATCAAAATTCAACCACATATCACATTATTAATTACTCATTACGGGTGCGTCTATCACACACATATGAAGTTGTCAATTTACTATGGCTCGTACAAAATCGTACAATTTTGAACTATCGATTGTTAAATAAGCATGCTGTTGTCAATTCCATATTGACTTATATATATATATATATATATATATATATATATATATATATATATATATATTCTACTATATAATGCCAAAACTAGGCTTCACCGTGAAAGTTTTTCGTTCCAAAAATACCCTTCATTACATTTCAATATGTATTAACTTGATAAGGATATCTAAGTAATTAAAAACAGTAATTAAATACGTATTAAATGTATGTATGCATGCATTAGGCAACTTGGGGAATGATAGTTAATAAAACAAAGATATGCATGCATGCAAAGTAGGTAGTTTGGAGAATAAAACAAAAGTTAATAAAGCATGCATGCAAAGTAGGCACATGAACCCAAGGGATAAGAGAAACCTTTCCTATTCCCGTCATTTAATTTCTCCCAACTTTCATGCTCCTGCCTATTATATTTCCACCTATAATAAAATTAAGAAATTGTCGTTTGCTCTTTTAATAAACTATTATTTTTTTCAAGTAATATGAAATACGTGCAACGCACGTGCGTGTGTGTGTATATATATATATATATATATATATATATATATATATATATATATATATATATATATATATATATATATACCATTTGGCATTTGTTTTGTGGTTTGTCCTACTTAGTTGACAAATGAAAATAACGTCTTGGATAAGGGTATTGGAAATGTGAAAATTACCACCAAAAAAATTATTAAGTAATTATTATGCATTAAATAATATTATTGTTGTACATTATTGTTATTTATTTTAATTATTTAATATTAGCTAAATTAATGCTAATATTAAATAAATAAATTAGTATTAATTATTTAAAAATAATTAGTAATATTTAGTTAAATAATTAGTATTAATTATCTAACGTTCCAATAAGAGACGAACGAGGGTGATTTGCTAAAACTTTGAATATTATGAGATTTTTTTTTACATTTTATCCATAGAAAATGTAGAAGGATGATAAGGAAAGACTTTTAGGAGTATTTTGAATATATCATAAATTATTTTATTAAAAAAATTGTCCTTGACGTTTACTTGTAACGGCTAGTAGATGAATGAGGATCATTTGATTAAATGTTTTAATAAAAGAGAATTTAATTGATCAAAAAATCTATGATTTTTGTTTTGTTTGTTTAACTATAAATCTTAGAAGGATTATTTTTTTACTTTACACTAAACATTTGCCCTATATACTCTATAAGGATCGAGATGCATGTTCAAATATAAATCTTCACATGAAGTTTAATTAACAAGCTTTCTCAATTGACTAGGTGTGAATTCGCAGCATTATCAAAGCTTCACAGAGAAAAGGTTTTACGTAAATTTTGCAACGGGTCTGATCGGGTTCAAATTTTTTTTGGAAACACAGATCCGTACCGATTAGCAAATGTCACAAGTGCGTTCCGAACCGTCCCATTTAAATTTAAAATTTTATAAAATAATATCTTTTAGACAATTTAAGGTTTCGGACCGAATGGAAGCCGCGGACCCTGAACCAATATGTCCAGTCCTAATAAATATATGAGTTATTTGTATTTGCCTTCCATTTCTAATTACTAATCGTATTTTTTTTTTCCAATTTTGTTTTTGTTATACCCCTCCTCTACCCCTTTTCTAGGGATGACAATTTTTTCCGAATCCGACGGGGATCCGATTTTTTTTCTTCGACGGAGACGGATTTGGTGATTTTAAAACGGGGACGGATGCGAAAATGGGGATTAAAAAAATCTCCGGTTGGATTCGGGGACAGGTATGGATATAATACTCTCCGTTCCCGTAATTTTTCGACCCCGATTACTTATACCCATATGTTTTGTTGAATGTAAATGTGGACCTCTATTTGGAATATGTTTTGTGGGGTTAAAATTCGCTCTTTATTGTTTTGTATTATAGACTTATATTTAGTACTTGTATGTTTTTCTTGGATTAATATTCTCTCTTTTTTTGTATTGTATCATTTTCTCTATCTAATTTGTTTTAAGTATATTTTTTTTGGAATGGAAATATTTTTTAAGCTTATAATGTACAAAAAATTGTTAACAAGGCCAGGGATGGGGACCGAAAAATTCGGACCCGAAAGTGTCAATGGGGCGGAGACGGAAACAGGGATGAAGAGTGCATTGTTTGACGGAGATAGAGACGGAGAAGCGGATAAAAATTTGAACCTGAACGAAAATGAAAATTCGAATACTATTCGAGGACGGAGATAAAAATATGGTCCCCGTTTCCAACCCACCCGGTTGTCATCCCTATCATTTTCTGCAATTCCTTTATAATGAGTTATTTGTATTTATAGTTATTCCAAAAAGTAGGATTAGCAATTAGGAATGGAGTGGATAGATACAAATACCTCTAAATATATTTGCTAGAGCAGAGGGGTACAAAGCATGTGAGCAGTCGCCATTGTCCCTGGCGAGATGCAAGCAACATAGGACAGAATGCAAGCTTACAGCACAGCAGAGAGAAGGGAATTAAAGAGCTAACAAACGAAGAATCTGAGTGAGCATTACCGACCTCAGAATTCATAAGAAGAGATGATGATAGGTAGGGAGGGAGAGCGAGGAAGTAGTATATATTGGTTGCATGCATCACTTTGGCAATGTCAGATCAAAAGAGGAATTCCATTAATTAATTAATGGCTTTCGCCAACTACTACTACTACCGGTTCGGCCTGATCTGTACTGCATTCTGCCTCGTGCTGGCCGCCGCCACTCTGCAAGCGACCCTTTCTTCCGGCAAGTACTTAGGCTATGATGGTTTACACCCGGGACGGCCAGTCATTCGACCGACACCACGAGGTGAACCTTACACTCGTGGGTGCTCACATCGAGTCTACTGTAAATCTTAAAATTCATAAAGCGTATGTATGTATCTTGTCATGGTGTCTGCCGTATCGAATTTGTGTCCACGCAAAGCAAATTTGTGTCAAATTTATGTTCGTGTTGCCGCTATCTGCCATAAGAACATTACTCATTATGTAATAGCTTCTCTCGAAATGCTTTTCTACGTGTGTTGTGTTACCTGTGTTGTTATCCAAGTGAGTCGATTATGAAATGGTGATTTCTTCTCGTAAAGCTTGATTTAGTTATTTTTACAGTATTCTCAGTTGGTTGCTTGATTTAGTTATTTTACAGTATTCTCAGTTGGTTGCAACAGTGCTAGAGAGAGAGCCGCATTTTGTCTACACAATCCCGATGGGTGCGGATTGTACATCAAAATTGTATTCTTGGCTAAATTAACATAATGACACTCCAACTATAGTGTTCGGATATTTTTGACATCTTAACTTTCTACTGCTTAATTTTTGCATTCCAACTTTATAAATTGCTTTTTTGAAACATCTTTCATCAATTTTGAAGACTTTGAAGAACATTATGACAACTTTAAAAGAATATGTAGTAATATAAGTATTTAAATTGCGCTTTTGTAGTATAACGTATGTTTTTGAAGTTATTTCGATGTACTTCAAAATTGACGAAATATGGTTTAGAAGAGTTATTTATAAAATTGGAATACCAAAATCGAACATTAAAAAATAATGTGTCAAAAAAATCCGAACGCTATAGTTAGAATGCCATTTGGATAATTTAGCATTGTTTCTTGAACGTCTTTGACTGTTTTTGCTTTTACCTTATGAAAAGCGGTAAGAGAAGTAATTTGGAACACGATGCGTTTATGTTTTTAGCAGCTTTTTTTAAGACTAAACTGTGGGAATAAAATCTTCTCTGCCTTTAGTCCATGGTATATACTAGTTCTATATTTAGATATAACTATGTTGGTTTTCTTTTAGTCTTGGAGTCATTGGCAGTCGTCCGGACTGTCCGTGTAGATATTTGAGGGTTGCGGATGGAGATGGCCTTGTCCATGAAAATTACGGACGGTATGGGAAGTATCCAAAGATACTTAGGAAAGAAAATATGTTTGTGATGTTCTGATGGTGTCCATTTGTCTGTCTTTGCGCAATAATACCTTGAATAACTAAGTATTAAGCTCCTTTTATATATGACTTGCTTGTTTGGAGTAGCATAACAAGCATGCCGAAGCTGTCGACAAGATTGCGGCGCCTATCGGCTGTTAGTCCTGAAGTCAGATCAAAGAAGAAGTGGTAGCCACAAAATAGAGACTCACACAAGAGTTCGTTTCTACAAATTCCAAAAGAGAAGTTGGTGCACTGAGATTCACACAAGAGTTCCTCTTCAATGACACACAACCCCACAGAAGCACTAAACAACGAACATGTTACAAACTGACAGCCCAAAGAAAAATCAAATACCACAAGAATCAGAAAACCGTTCTTCTTTTTACGTTCGCAGACTTCTCTTTACGTTCGCAGACGCTATATCGAGAAGAACGGAAACAAGAACAGAAATACAAAGAAGAAAACTCTTGCTGGGATGATCAAAACCACCAGAGCTGAAGGCAAGATTTGCGCCATACAACGATCTGCCCCCAGGATCCAGCAAGTTCTCACGAAAACTTCTTGAACGCTCTTGGTCAACTTCGGATCATTCGAAAGATTCCTTTAGAAGGATGCTAAAAACAGCCGCAGATCCTGCTGCTGTTCTCGGTTTTTCTCTCTTTCTCAATTTTTTCGAACACTAAATGAAAGAGGAGAGCCTCTATGTAAAGAGGATTTCAGCTTCCATGCGGCCTGGAAAAATTAGGCCATATGAGCCACTTGCACCGCTGTACTGCACAGAGCAAACAGCGCCGTCAGACGCCGAAAGCTCCAGTCGATGCAACCGCATAGCACAGGGAGCCACGAGCCGCATGCGCGATGTACTGCACAGAGCAGACTATGCCGCCCGCGCGCTGTATAGCACAAAGCAGACTGCGCTGCCTGCGCGCTGTACTGCATAGAGCAGACTGTGCCGCCTGTGCGCTGTACAATACAGAGCAGACTGCATCGCACCGAGCTGCCAACAACAGTCCCTGTCCCCTCTATACTTGACTCGCTCAAGCTAACTTGCTGGCCGCATAGCGCCTGGCCATATAGCTCCAGGTCGCATGCGCCCCTGACCGCATGGGCTCCTGGCCGCATACGCACCTGACCGCATAGCCCCTGGCCGCATGCATACCTATCTGCATGAGCACCTATCTGCATGCTCTCCAGGACGCATGGCTCCACGAAGCATGCGCCCGAGCAAACAACCATTCATGTAACTCGCGCATAAAAGAAGTGCCACTTTGCGCCCTTATGCCCGAGTCTGAGTCCGAGTCCGAGTCCGAGTCTGAGTCTGAGTCTGAATCTGAGTCTGAGTCTGAGTCGCTAAGCCCCTTTGGGGCTTAGCTCCTAAGGAAACTTCCCAATGGTGGTGACAAAATAAAGATTGGCATAATGGGGTTCACACTTAATCCCTCTAGGAAAGTAAACCCATATGGGCCACCACCCCATGTGCATATACCAATATTGAGCAAAGCTATATATTGAGATATATACATTGGTGGTTTTTTGTGGTGCCCCGTTCCCCCTATTCGAGGAGCGCGGCTAAGAAATACAAGATGGTATCGTTCGATCGGGATAGATTGAAAAAAGAACTCATCCTCGTTATGGATTTGTCTCTTCGGAATCGATTCCCATATTCAGTGGACCGTGCCCCCGGGATCGACTTAGCGGCAGAGTCAGGAGGGACCTCTTCGATGCATCTTTTGTTGCCTAGTTTTTGCTGTCGCTTGTTGCTTTCGTGCCTTGAGTTGATTTTCGGATTTGCTTGAGTTTTCTTGAACGGTTTCGATGGATTTTATTATTTTCGTTCGTTGAACTGCACTTCAATTCCGATAATGGAAAGAGTGGATGCGTTATTGATCAATTATTCGTGTCAATGCAGGTGAACGAACAGTAGGCGACACTAGAGCGGAGTCTTAAAGCATCTCTTTCCTTCTTCCTTCCAACAAACTAAGTGAGTGACTTATATTCGATTCAGTTGGCCCTTCTTCCAAGCCTCACACCTATAAATCTTGCATTCTTGTTTGTCCCGATCAGACGATACCAAGTAATAACTAAAAGATACTAAGATAAAAAGGGAATAGACTTGGACTATATTGCTTGTCAACAAACTTGTGAACGGTTACCTATTGCATGCTAGTTGTTCAAAATGTTCTTATGTGTGCTTCAATTTTAGTTAGAATGTTTACTTCTTCTATAAATTAAGCTATGTGTAGAACACACTTGTTTATGCCACAACTGTTCAGGAAGACTATGCAAAATAAACCATGTCATGTTACTTGTCTCAAATGCTTATTGCCTCAAACTGCATCAATGGATAAATTTAATATAAACGCCGTTGATCACGGACAACTTGTGCACAAGGTCATAGTTCCTGCGGACGGTCGCTGGGGCACTGGCACCGATCCGATCCGGACGGAACCTCATGTTTAGTCATCATGTGCATCGGACAGGATAGTTTATGGCGCCCTTGTGTTCACACCGCATATCATCCTCGTTAATGACTAAAATTTGTCCATTTAGCATACGCCAGTGATCCCCCTCGTATATTTAAACCTGTTACAAAGCTAACTTGTGTCTTCTTGGCAGGGAAGGCATGGTAAGTATTGTGCAGGTGGTTCAGACAGGCAGGTAAATATCACCGAACGGTGGTGGATTATTTCATTGATTTCTATATCTATTGCTTGCTGTAAAATGAACTAAGGCAAGATAGAAAGACCACAATAAATTATGCATGCTTCATTTAAAACAACGTGTTGATTGATATAGTTGGGTTAGCTTGCCTTCACCAGTACGTTTGATGTACTGACCCTTGTTGAAACCGGTTCCCCGCTCTAAGGAGAACCAAGCGAGGAGCAGAAGTCAATCCCCCAATCCAGTCCAGCTGTAGGCACGCCTTGATCCGTGCCACCTTTTGAAGTATTTTGGAGAAAGAAGCTAGCAACCCAAGCAAACATGCAGCTTCGTGGGAAGGCCGTCATTCCTCCAGGAGATCTTATATTTTGAGTTTTAGTAAGGGATATAATGTACATGACTGCTATCTCATTTTGTGTCAACACTTTTGTAAGCCCATATAGGCAACCTTATGACTCCGTTCAAGAGTTTGTAATAGATGTTCATATTATCAATAAAAGAGAACTTTTCCATGCTTCAAATCTGTGTTTTAATTTATCTGCGTACTCTGAATATGTGCTCGCTATGCGAAAATAAAATACTTAGCCTTGTACGGTGTGCAACCTAGGCCCGCACGGCGGTCACGCCCGGGGGATGATTATCGATTCCACGGAATCGGGGCGTGACATGTTGGTATCAGAGCCCAGTGTCAAAGTTCCTCTTACCCTTCGCATGAGAAAAGTTTTTTTAACGATCAATCCATGTGCGAACTCTTGAACTCGTTAGGCCAAAATGAGATGCATTTATACAATAAGTTCATAATACGTTATGATCCTGATGTAATTTACTTTCTTTTGAAGGAATGGCGCAAGCGCAAACATCACCACTAGCACCGGGCGAGATACAGGCTCGGGAGAGCATCTCTGGCACTTCAGGAAGCTCTCGGAGCCAACGGGGCATGTCTCGAGTAGATCTGCTTCAGCAAGTGATGCAAATATTGGAAGCACAACGACATAGAGATGATGCTCGCCAAACCAAGTTCAAAAGTAATCTAGAGGCTTGACTCTCAGTCCAATAAAAGCAGGTAGATACCCTGCAGCAAATTATTCAGACTTTGGCCTCCAACCAGTCCGCAGCAACAACAGCGACTCCGGTGGAACAACCAATACTAGAAGTCGAGACGACTCAGACTCCGAGGAAGAAGGATGTGACTGCCTTCGAATTAGGGGTTTTATATTTGGTGACTTCAAGAAAGTATGCAACACGCTATTCAAGGGGACTGAGGACTCAATCGTGGCCCTAGATTGGCTTGCCGAACTAGAAGATCATTTCTCTTTGCTGGAAGTACCTGAAGAAAAGCGCATCGCATGTGCTCAACTGCAGCTTCGTCTCAATGCGCACGATTGGTGGGATGTGCATCGACGATCTCTTCCAGCTGATAATGGATGGGAGGCGATCGCATGCGCCACCTTCCGTGGCACGTTTGAGGAGTTTATACCCCCACCTGTACGACCTCAAAAGAAAAATGAGTTTGTACAACTGCGGCAGGGCAGCATGACAGTTAAGCAATACTCTGCTGAATTCAATAAAATTGCCAAATTTGCCAGTTCCTATCTACCTAATGCAGCGAGTCGTGCATGACGATTCGAAGGAGGTCTACGTCCTGCTATCCACGCGCACGTAGTCGTTCCACAGTACCAGACAATGCATGAAGTTTTGAATCATGCCCTTTCTCTTGAACCGCAGTATCCTTACGTTTCTATCGGCGCTGTGCATACCTCCAATCACAAACGCCAAGGCAACGATAGAGAAAACAATACTGCAAAGCGTCACAATGATGGCGGCAAGCAGAAAGCAAATCCAGACAAAGTATATAACTTCTGCAAGAAACCAGGGCATCTCCTCAACGATTGTCGCAGGAGGCTCGGAGTATGCCTCCTTTGTGGCGATCCAAATCACAAAATGCTAGACTGTTCGCTCTACTCTGAAGTCGCCTCCCAAATTTGACTCAGGCTACTACAACCCAGGCCAATCGCACTGCGCCACAGCAAGAGCGTCGCCAAGCTCAAGGCCGAGTTTATACCATGACACGGAAAGAAGCTCTAGCTTCATATACCGTTGTGTCAGGTACTTTGCTTTTCAATAACATACCTGCTCGTGTTTTATTTGATTCTGGTGTAACGCATAGTTTTATTTCCATAAATTTTGCCACGGAGAACAATGTAAAAATGACTCCGTTGTACCTAGACTTAAGTGTTAGCACCCCCTCCGGCACGAAAATACCTGTCCGTTCAGTATGCCAAGGTAGATTGTCACGACCCGCACCCGGTTTAGGGGCACAAGTGCGTGGGTACGTCCAGCCTACGCCGCAGCATCGGCGGTAGAACGCTGTCCAGGTTTTGATTCTATCTAGCCAATCTCACACAAGCATCCAATCTCCATAAGGAGGTACGGATAACACAATAAAATGAATACATACTCAATCACAGGATTACAGCACGATAAGATTTCGAACAGAAATTAAAATACAACACAAGTCACAAAGTAATATTCTAACTCAACAATATCCAAGTCATCAAAAAGGCCGGAGACAAATCCGGTACCAAATAGTCTAATTAAAGCACTAACTAAAAATAGTAATTTCCGACTAGACCTCCTGGAATCACAACTACTATCAAGTCTGCAGCTACTCACCATATGGTCCACGAGTGTCGGATACCGATCATCTAAGGCATAGTCTGGAAAAATATTTCCAGTCAGGAAGGAGCAAAGCAACACTCTCAAATAACAGTTCCATTAATTGATAATGTCTATAATACAATAAAACATGTCATGCTAGCTACTGAGAAGACAGTGAAATAAATGCAATGGCAATTTAAGAGAGACAGACAATGTAAAGAGACAGGCAATAGGCAATATGATACAGTCAGTGCATGTATGAAAATAAAAGAACAAGGAACAGTATCATATACGGGTGATGTAGTATATGATTTAAAATAGGGAACTGTAATCTATTCTAAGTGGTTGAAATATTAGTTTATTATGTGATCGGCTTGGGACTGGATCAGGCTGGTTATATATGATTAGCTATGGTTCTTTTAGGTCAGGCTAACCATATGGTTAGCTATGGTGCATATAGTGGTCAGGCTAATCATATATAACAGCTATGGAGCATATAAATGGTCAGGCTGCACCCGACGTGAGAAGTGGGGTGAGCTATGGTACATATAATGTTTGGATATGATCACATAATCTACTAATAGTTCCCCATCCCCCAGCTAGCACGATGGATTCCAATCACGACTCCTCATGATGGGGATCTAGGGTGCTAACCCGTGTATCCATAGTGTCAAGGATTCAGATGTAACATTTCATGATTTTTGAACTTATAGAAATTATCAAAGAATTGGAAATTATCAGAGAATGTACTTGCCTTGGTCCTTAGCTGGTATTTATGGATGTCCTGTTCCAGAGTATCCCCTGGTAAACCAACAGTCCTATAACATATCACAAACAAACCACATTTGCATCAGATGCTACGCTAACACACAGTCTATAAACACTGGTCTCAAGGCCATGTCAGACAGGGCACTAGTCAACTAGGTCATCTAGTAGGACTACATATTTAAATAAACACCTTATTAATTAATTACATATAATTTCCATCAATATCAATAATAGATATATGTATAACTATATACTTTAAAAATAAATAATACTTGCATATAAACATAATAAAATAATACTTGTATGTATATATATATAAACATAATTCATGAAATATATCTAAAATATATACCAATATAAATTGCTTGCTATAGTTGCACATTTTCCAAAATTCGTACATTTATATAATAACATATATTAAATACGTATTTACATATCTATACATTTTACCAAAATACATAATTACCTATTTATGCATTTATACCAAAAATTACATACATATAGATATACTAATAAAACATTTTCATATATCATTTATATTTATATATATACATTAATACATACATATACTAAAGTATACATATACCAATATGTATATAGTACATATATACCAAAAATATGTTTATACATACATATATATAGGTACACATATTTATACCAAAAATATTAATTTAATATATATTTTACCAATATATAATTATACCAAAATTACATATATATATAGGTTTGTACATATACCAAAATATGTATACTATATACAAACAGAGAAAATACACTATACAGTTAATTATTGATAAAATAAATAATATACCTTTATACATTTATACCAAAAATACGTATTTGCTTTTATTTACTAGATATCTCATATATATATAAAATAACCAATATATATATACAATATATATATATCAATTTAATCACACCTACTAGAATACATATATATAT
Organism: Iris macrosiphon; assembly: GCA_036927795.1. Taxonomy (NCBI): domain Eukaryota; kingdom Viridiplantae; phylum Streptophyta; class Magnoliopsida; order Asparagales; family Iridaceae; genus Iris; species Iris macrosiphon. The sequence goes on along the minus strand of JAYESA010000059.1, from coordinate 555,273 downwards.
ATAATCATACTTAAATATATATACATTAATTATACACATTAATTAATATCTACAATACATATACCTATACATCATATATATACCATTAAATACTAAAACACAATAATACATATTTTATACCATTCATTTAAATACATACAAATACCTTACATTAATTATATATACATATACTAATTTTCACATTAATTAAATATATAAACAACATATATATATATACATTAGATATATATATATATACATATATATATACATACACTATACTATACATTTTAATAATAAAATAAATAATATACATATACATATTTTAAATACATACAATATATATATTAAACATATACTATACTATGCACATATACATGTATACATTAATTTAAAATTACAATTACATATACATGTTAATATATACATATACGTATATATTAAATACTTACATACATACATACATTATATATATATACTCACTTATATACACATTTATATATATATATATATATATACATATTTATATATATATATATATACACAGGGAGAAGGAGAAGGAAGAAGGAAGAGGGAAGACTCACTGTGTTGGGCTCGCTGGCCGGAATTTTGGCCGGAGACTCGTTGGCCGCTCGCCGGAGACAGAGGGGAAGTCGGGGACTTGTCCGGGGCTGTCGGGAACGCCGGACGCGTCGAGGATGGGGAGTGGCCTCGCCGGGCTGTGGACAGCAGAGGGAGGAAGAGCAGCGGGGATGGCGGGTCGCCGGGCCGGAGAGAGCTCGTGAGTTGGGGGTCGCCGGGGAGCACAGGGGTAGGCGGGGACCGGAGTGCGGAGCCGCCGGACCGCTGGACACAGCAGGGAGGGCTGCGGGGGACTCGGCCGCCCAGGGGAAGTCGGCCTGGTGCAGTGGGCCGCTCGCCGGAGTGCAGGGGTGAGGGGGCTGCTGCGGGATCCGGCCGGAGTTATGTGGTGAAGGTGGAGGTGGTTAGATGATGGAGATGGGGGTTTGTCCGCCGGGGTGCAGCCGGAAGCACAGCCGGGTGAACAGTGGGGCTCGGGGAGAATGAGCAGTATGGTGATGGTGAAGATTGACGATGGGGGTGGTGGTTTAATGGAGAAGATGTGGGGAGTCGGGGAGGACAGCCGGATTGATGGCCGGCTGTAGGGAGGAGCAGTCCGCCGGAGTAGTCAGCGGGAGGCTGATGGGGGAGAGCCGCCGGGTGATGGCCGGCCGGGAAGCACAGTAAGGGGGGAAAATGCACAGTGTTCCCCCCTTCCCTATTCAAATTCAAAACAAAGAAGAAGAAAGGAAGAAGGAGAAGAGAAGAAGAAAAAAGAAGAAGAAGGGAGAAAAATTTACATACGGTTTGGAGTTATGGATGGAGGAGGCTTGTGAGGGTGGTGTTTTCTAGGTTGCCTAGGGATTAGGGTTTGAGGTAGACATGATATTAAATAGGGAGAGGGTTTGTTGAAATGAAGGGTGAGGATGCATCCAATTAAATGGGTGGTCCAGATTCAACATGAAGGAATTTCATGTGGGGAATAATGCAATTTGGTCCACAATTAATTAACCTTTCCATTTGGTCTTGGACAATGGGGTGATGACACCTACAATTGAATAATTGCAACTTAGCCCCTTAAATTCGAGAAATTGCACAAACACATAAAATGACGAAAATTGGGCGGGCGATTCGGGGTCCGATGTTTTGTAGGGTCAGGGGACGCTGTAAGATGGGTATGGGCTGAATTTGCAGGGCACTGGTATTAATTTGGGATTTCAGAATCAGATAAAATGGTATCCTCAAATTAAACAGAAATAAATGCAAGTTGTGTTCAACAATTAATTAGGAGTACTTGGGGTCAAAATCAGATCAAGTCATCAATACCCATATTGAAGAAGACTCAGAACAGAATATTACCCTAATTTAAGCCGCACGAAAAATAGGTCAAGATGGCCTCCAATTTTCGATTGGAACGCACAACGATACAAAATAGGAATTTAAAAATAAACGTCCGCGACGATTTTTGTGCGGCCAGAAACAATGCACAGGGAGCAAAATTATGAGTTGCAAAAATAGCAGAATTGAAGGCGGCATGTCTAGGGCAAGATTGTGAAATTTGTTGGAAGACAAAAGTCTGGATAGTGCTCCAAATATCGAAGCAAAGGCAATGCGCAAAATATTAAATAAAATACAGTAATTAATTACAATCTCCAATTATTAAATTCTAAATAAAATAATAAAATCCAGAATTCTATAATTCGGACAGGGGTTCGTCTATTGGGCTTCTAGGTCTAGTCTGCTAGCTAAAATAAAATAATTAACACTGCATATAATTATATATTTAATTACACATCGCACAAAATTATTTAAATCAAATACACTATCGTGCAATTAATTAATTGTAAATAACATAATATTAAATATTGTAAAAATTTGAAAATACCCCTGTTTTCAGAATGTGGTAGTGACAAGTCTACCCACCTTAAAAGAATTTCGTCCTCGAAATTTAAAATCCTCATACTAGTGTTTAAATCATACACACTATTATTCCCTTAATTAAATTCATCAACCACGAATAATCCACAAGGTCTTTTCACAATTTCAAAAGTCTAAAATTATTTGTATTCCTGTAAAAATCCTCGATATAGAATCAAAGTCCCTTTTATCAAAAAATTTCCTGAAAGTTTTTTTTTTTTTTTTTTTTTTTTAGCTACTAATTCGATACTCAGAATTTAATATCCACTCCTCAAAACTCAACAATACGATATTTAAGGATTCTCCAATTGTTATATCCAATTATAAAGTTCAAAATTCATAACTCGCAATTAAATAAATACATTGATAAATCTCCCAAATTTCCAGATTAATAGCCAACTTAAACATGTCAAAATCTTTCCTGGAATTAATAAACCACCAATTATGCCATGTTAATTTCTTAACCATTTATTTAAATCAATAATTATCCTCAAATTTTTAAATCCTCGATTGTTTTATTTATGTATTTACTACCATCAAAATTAAATTTCTCAAATCATATAATCATGAACTACTCCATATTGTTATTTCACAATAAATTCTTTCAAAAATTCTATAAATAGCATATCCCTAAAAATCTTCAAAATAAATCAAATCCCATTCTTATCACAATATCCTCCAAAATTTTAAGTTAACAACGAAATACAAGAATTTAACATTCAATCCTCTAATTGAACTCTAATCAATGCATATTTCAAAAATTGAATCTCGTCCCAAATCTGAATTTAACACTAATCCATTTGTGTTCTTTATCCCTCGATTTTTTTTTTTTTTTTTTTTTTTCCCATAATATGCAACGATGTAATACTTATGGAACCTCCAATACAATATTCAAAATATAAGTTCACCACTTGCAGTCCAATAACTATATCGATTGCCTTCTTAAATTCCTCAATTTCAATGATAAATTCAATCATTTCACAATCGTCTTAAAATCAAATAATTTAACAAAACTTCAATTACGCCATATTAAATTCCCAACTTTTTATTTAATTTAATATTTTTCCTCAAAATTTTAGGCACCTTGTCTCTCTTTGTCAAGTCATAACCTCTTCGTTAATCCTTACTACAGTTAAATCCTCAACAATCAAAGTCTAAGAGAATTCTACCTACAACCATACAACATGCAACCTAAGGGAAATATGTATGATCATGGTGTCTTTTGTCATGGTATTTCAGTCTCTGTATCAGGGGTACTACTAACTACATTATAATAAGAAATCATGCATACAAGCTACGGTACTAAGGTATCAATCAATCAGAAAACAAGAAAGAACATGAGGAAAGAAAAGAAAGAACCTGCTAACATATTACTTGCAGTATCTCCTATCTCTAACATAATCATGGGTCCTTACACATGTATATCATCTACTCATATATTAATATTCATCTCTTATCTACCATAAAATTAATCCTCAAAATAATCGTCAAGGTTTGACTTCTCGATCAACTTAAAATAATTGCATATACCTCCTCAAAATCAGATACTCAAATATCGAAAAATTAATCACTTTTAAAACCCTTATAGCTTTGACTATGCTTATTGAATGGAATTCGAATACTCAAAATTTAATAACATAAAATCTCATCTCCTCAATTATTCAAAAAATAAAATCTTATTTCCACCCTTTTAATTTATAACTCCACAATGTTCATATCAGTGCTCACGGTCTCTGATACTCAAGGTGCACTCAATGCATCTAGTGTCTATAATTGTGTACTAAAATTGTACTGCCTGAATCACTTGTACTATTACCTCCAATGATCAAAGTTATCATCACCTGTATTTTCTTTCATGATTTCAATTTATGTCAACTGGTATATCATCTAATTATCATCACACAGAGTGCTTACTGTTATTAACGTTATTCTCGACTAATCCTCGATATAGAATCATTAGCACTCTTGGTATTATATCACTAACTTCATCATTAGATTATCTCATCAAACTTATTAGATCCCACGATCACTCAAGTGCATATCAATTGCAACACACTATACTAAGTACTGCTCATCTCTAATACAACCCTAGATTGACACCCAAGTCAGTTGGCAGTGAGATCTCAATCATACTCAAGTCATCAGATCCTTACACATGCATCTTATCTACTTATATACTAATATATCTCTCTCACTATAAAATCTTATCCTTAATTAAAATTCCTCAAAATAACTCCTCGAATAAATTTTAAAGTAAAATTGCATATACTTCCTCAAGACCAATTATCTAAATACTGAAATGAAAATTTTATCAATTCCAAAAATCCTTATAGCTTGTCTAGGTTCATCAAATTGAATCTGAATTCCTCAAAATAAAATTTTAATAACAATATTTCAACTCCTCAATTTCAAAATTTTTTTTGCAATTCATTGAAATCTTCAAAATAAATTTTAATAACAATCTCAATCTTCTCAGAATTCAAAAATTTGAAATTCATTTTCAATCTTAAATTAAAAATTTAAATCCACCTTCTGTAGTCCAATAGCTCTAATGTTAATCTTCCTCAAAATACCATAATTTAGTCTGTAAATTCACCTTGATATGAAATCAAACCCTACTATGAAGCCAAAATCCTAATTTAATACCTAATCAATAACAACAAGCAAATTCAACATTAATAAGTGAGAATGGACGGAACAAAGGAATGATTCAAATTGGAAATTTTAACAAGGAATCCTTAGAGAATAGGAGCTCAAAAGAACTGAATTGAGGACGGAAGGTATCTTTACTGCTAGTAAAGGAAAGAAGCGATGGAACAAAGTCCTGGAATAACATAAATAGATAAGTCTTGAGATGATACTTTAAGAACCAATTTAAGATACAACCTGATAATCATACACGTCTCGTCAGAAATCATGACACTTAGAATCCTCGCCACGCCAGTAAGCATAGAGGCGATAAACGACAGGTTCCGTAACTAAGGTATGCAACTCTATAATCACGTCATTTAGAATCTTCGTCACGCCAACCGGTATGGCTGCGAGAAACTCTAAATCTCATAACTAAAGTGTGTACATCCAAGTTAGGTTCCTACGTTCTCGTCACGACAGCTAATATGGCTGCGATAAATTCTAGGTTCCATAATCAAAGTAGACGTTTTACCTTTCTCACTGTCCTCATCAATATACGTCATCAGATGATACCGTAAATTTTAGCCCGTAAAATTCACCTCGATATGAAATCAAAACTCCACAACGATACCAAGAATTAAAGTTAACAACTGGTCAACAAGAATTTAACTCAATATCAATAAGTGAGGACGGACGAAAACAAGGAGGAAGGATTTAAATTGGAATTTATAATGAGATTCTCAAGGGTCGTCCCAGGAATCTCTCAAATAATTTGTGATTGAGTATCCTCTCTCATCCTAGTATCCTAGGTCCTATGTCCTATAGCAGGCACGCAATAGTGTAACAAAGATGCCACACTACTACGACATCGCTCTAAATGCGAAGTCTGACCTGCATGGGCCACCACTAAAAACGTGTCACGACCCGCACCCGGTTTAGGGGCACAAGTGCGTGGGTACGTCCAGCCTACGCCGCAGCATCGGCGGTAGAACGCTGTCCAGGTTTTGATTCTATCTAGCCAATCTCACACAAGCATCCAATCTCCATAAGGAGGTACGGATAACACAATGAAATGAATACATACTCAATCACAGGATTACAGCACGATAAGATTTCGAACAGAAATTAAAATACAACACAAGTCACAAAGTAATATTCTAACTCAACAATATCCAAGTCATCAAAAAGGCCGGAGACAAATCCGGTACCAAATAGTCTAATTAAAGCACTAACTAAAAATAGTAATTTCCGACTAGACCTCCTGGAATCACAACTACTATCAAGTCTGCAGCTACTCACCATATGGTCCACGAGTGTCGGATACCGATCATCTAAGGCATAGTCTGGAAAAATATTTCCAGTCAGGAAGGAGCAAAGCAACACTCTCAAATAACAGTTCCATTAATTGATAATGTCTATAATACAATAAAACATGTCATGCTAGCTACTGAGAAGACAGTGAAATAAATGCAATGGCAATTTAAGAGAGACAGACAATGTAAAGAGACAGGCAATAGGCAATATGATACAGTCAGTGCATGTATGAAAATAAAAGAACAAGGAACAGTATCATATACGGGTGATGTAGTATATGATTTAAAATAGGGAACTGTAATCTATTCTAAGTGGTTGAAATATTAGTTTATTATGTGATCGGCTTGGGACTGGATCAGGCTGGTTATATATGATTAGCTATGGTTCTTTTAGGTCAGGCTAACCATATGGTTAGCTATGGTGCATATAGTGGTCAGGCTAATCATATATAACAGCTATGGAGCATATAAATGGTCAGGCTGCACCCGACGTGAGAAGTGGGGTGAGCTATGGTACATATAATGTTTGGATATGATCACATAATCTACTAATAGTTCCCCATCCCCCAGCTAGCACGATGGATTCCAATCACGACTCCTCATGATGGGGATCTAGGGTGCTAACCCGTGTATCCATAGTGTCAAGGATTCAGATGTAACATTTCATGATTTTTGAACTTATAGAAATTATCAAAGAATTGGAAATTATCAGAGAATGTACTTGCCTTGGTCCTTAGCTGGTATTTATGGATGTCCTGTTCCAGAGTATCCCCTGGTAAACCAACAGTCCTATAACATATCACAAACAAACCACATTTGCATCAGATGCTACGCTAACACACAGTCTATAAACACTGGTCTCAAGGCCATGTCAGACAGGGCACTAGTCAACTAGGTCATCTAGTAGGACTACATATTTAAATAAACACCTTATTAATTAATTACATATAATTTCCATCAATATCAATAATAGATATATGTATAACTATATACTTTAAAAATAAATAATACTTGCATATAAACATAATAAAATAATACTTGTATGTATATATATATAAACATAATTCATGAAATATATCTAAAATATATACCAATATAAATTGCTTGCTATAGTTGCACATTTTCCAAAATTCGTACATTTATATAATAACATATATTAAATACGTATTTACATATCTATACATTTTACCAAAATACATAATTACCTATTTATGCATTTATACCAAAAATTACATACATATAGATATACTAATAAAACATTTTCATATATCATTTATATTTATATATATACATTAATACATACATATACTAAAGTATACATATACCAATATGTATATAGTACATATATACCAAAAATATGTTTATACATACATATATATAGGTACACATATTTATACCAAAAATATTAATTTAATATATATTTTACCAATATATAATTATACCAAAATTACATATATATATAGGTTTGTACATATACCAAAATATGTATACTATATACAAACAGAGAAAATACACTATACAGTTAATTATTGATAAAATAAATAATATACCTTTATACATTTATACCAAAAATACGTATTTGCTTTTATTTACTAGATATCTCATATATATATAAAATAACCAATATATATATACAATATATATATATCAATTTAATCACACCTACTAGAATACATATATATATATATAATCATACTTAAATATATATACATTAATTATACACATTAATTAATATCTACAATACATATACCTATACATCATATATATACCATTAAATACTAAAACACAATAATACATATTTTATACCATTCATTTAAATACATACAAATACCTTACATTAATTATATATACATATACTAATTTTCACATTAATTAAATATATAAACAACATATATATATATATACATTAGATATATATATATATACATATATATATACATACACTATACTATACATTTTAATAATAAAATAAATAATATACGTATACATATTTTAAATACATACAATATATATATTAAACATATACTATACTATGCACATATACATGTATACATTAATTTAAAATTACAATTACATATACATGTTAATATATACATATACGTATATATTAAATACTTACATACATACATACATTATATATATATACTCACTTATATACACATTTATATATATATATATATATACATATTTATATATATATATATATACACAGGGAGAAGGAGAAGGAAGAAGGAAGAGGGAAGACTCACTGTGTTGGGCTCGCTGGCCGGAATTTTGGCCGGAGACTCGTTGGCCGCTCGCCGGAGACAGAGGGGAAGTCGGGGACTTGTCCGGGGCTGTCGGGAACGCCGGACGCGTCGAGGATGGGGAGTGGCCTCGCCGGGCTGTGGACAGCAGAGGGAGGAAGAGCAGCGGGGATGGCGGGTCGCCGGGCCGGAGAGAGCTCGTGAGTTGGGGGTCGCCGGGGAGCACAGGGGTAGGCGGGGACCGGAGTGCGGAGCCGCCGGACCGCTGGACACAGCAGGGAGGGCTGCGGGGGACTCGGCCGCCCAGGGGAAGTCGGCCTGGTGCAGTGGGCCGCTCGCCGGAGTGCAGGGGTGAGGGGGCTGCTGCGGGATCCGGCCGGAGTTATGTGGTGAAGGTGGAGGTGGTTAGATGATGGAGATGGGGGTTTGTCCGCCGGGGTGCAGCCGGAAGCACAGCCGGGTGAACAGTGGGGCTCGGGGAGAATGAGCAGTATGGTGATGGTGAAGATTGACGATGGGGGTGGTGGTTTAATGGAGAAGATGTGGGGAGTCGGGGAGGACAGCCGGATTGATGGCCGGCTGTAGGGAGGAGCAGTCCGCCGGAGTAGTCAGCGGGAGGCTGATGGGGGAGAGCCGCCGGGTGATGGCCGGCCGGGAAGCACAGTAAGGGGGGAAAATGCACAGTGTTCCCCCCTTCCCTATTCAAATTCAAAACAAAGAAGAAGAAAGGAAGAAGGAGAAGAGAAGAAGAAAAAAGAAGAAGAAGGGAGAAAAATTTACATACGGTTTGGAGTTATGGATGGAGGAGGCTTGTGAGGGTGGTGTTTTCTAGGTTGCCTAGGGATTAGGGTTTGAGGTAGACATGATATTAAATAGGGAGAGGGTTTGTTGAAATGAAGGGTGAGGATGCATCCAATTAAATGGGTGGTCCAGATTCAACATGAAGGAATTTCATGTGGGGAATAATGCAATTTGGTCCACAATTAATTAACCTTTCCATTTGGTCTTGGACAATGGGGTGATGACACCTACAATTGAATAATTGCAACTTAGCCCCTTAAATTCGAGAAATTGCACAAACACATAAAATGACGAAAATTGGGCGGGCGATTCGGGGTCCGATGTTTTGTAGGGTCAGGGGACGCTGTAAGATGGGTATGGGCTGAATTTGCAGGGCACTGGTATTAATTTGGGATTTCAGAATCAGATAAAATGGTATCCTCAAATTAAACAGAAATAAATGCAAGTTGTGTTCAACAATTAATTAGGAGTACTTGGGGTCAAAATCAGATCAAGTCATCAATACCCATATTGAAGAAGACTCAGAACAGAATATTACCCTAATTTAAGCCGCACGAAAAATCGGTCAAGATGGCCTCCAATTTTCGATTGGAACGCACAACGATACAAAATAGGAATTTAAAAATAAACGTCCGCGACGATTTTTGTGCGGCCAGAAACAATGCACAGGGAGCAAAATTATGAGTTGCAAAAATAGCAGAATTGAAGGCGGCATGTCTAGGGCAAGATTGTGAAATTTGTTGGAAGACAAAAGTCTGGATAGTGCTCCAAATATCGAAGCAAAGGCAATGCGCAAAATATTAAATAAAATACAGTAATTAATTACAATCTCCAATTATTAAATTCTAAATAAAATAATAAAATCCAGAATTCTATAATTCGGACAGGGGTTCGTCTATTGGGCTTCTAGGTCTAGTCTGCTAGCTAAAATAAAATAATTAACACTGCATATAATTATATATTTAATTACACATCGCACAAAATTATTTAAATCAAATACACTATCGTGCAATTAATTAATTGTAAATAACATAATATTAAATATTGTAAAAATTTGAAAATACCCCTGTTTTCAGAATGTGGTAGTGACATAGATTCATCTATATAGGAGGAAGAAAGCTATCACTTGATGTTTTAGTTCTAGATGTTCGGGACTACAATATTATTTTGGAAATGGATTGGCTCGGCGCGTGCTCGACAACTATTGAATGTACAGAAAAGCGAGTCGTCTTCCGCCTGCCTGGAGAAGCCGAATTCTGTTACACTAGTAGTACAGCAACTGACGCGACCAGGTCCTGCATGGTGATATCTGCAACATCTGCTTGGAGAATTCTCCACTCAGGCTGCGAGGGATTTCTAGCATCGGTTCGGGACACATGGCAGGACTACGCAAACGTCGAATCTTCTTCCGTTGAGGCGGAGTTCCCCGATGTGTTTTCGAGCGAACTACCCGGCATGCCACCAGACCGAGAGATTGAGTTCACCATAGACACATTCCTGAATACACAGTCGATCTCTAAACCTCCGTACAGAATGGCCCCTGCTGAACTAAAAAAATTAAAATGCCAACTACAAGAGTTACTAGATCGTTGGTTCATCCGACCGAGCGTGTCTCCTTGGGGTGCGTCGGTGCTCTTCGTAAAGAAGAAAGATGGGATGCTACGCCTCTACATCGACTATCGAGAGCTAAACAAGGTCACAATCAGAAATAAATATCCTCTGCCACGGATAGATGACTTGTTTGATCAGCTACAAGAGGCAACGGTGTTTTCAAAAGTTGATATTCGCTTGGGATACCACCAGCTGAAGATTAAGCCGGAGGACATGCCGAAGACCGCCTTCCGAACCCGATACGGATATTATGAGTTTTCAGTGATGCCGTTTGGACTGATGAATGCACCTGCTGCATTCATGGATTTAATGAATCGAGTGTTCCGGCCATTCATCGATAAATTCATGGTGGTTTTTATCGATGACATCTTGGTGTACTCGAAGACTAGGGATGAGCAGCAGGACACCTGCGGATGGTGCTGCAAACCCTTCGAGATAACAAGTTGTACGCCAAATAGAGCAAATATGAGTTTTGGCTGGACAGTATATCCTTTTTGGGGCATATCATCTCTGTGCAAGGCATAGCAGTAGACCCACGGAAGGTAGAAGCGATTATGCAGTGGAAACGGCCGGAATCAGCTAGTGATATTAGAAGTTTCCTTGGACTGGCAGGCTACTACCGTAGATTTATACAAGATTTTGCTAAAGTTGCATCGCCCCTGACTTAGCTCACTCGGAAGAGAGTAAAGTTCACTTGGACGGACGACTGTGAAGCTTCGTTTGCGGAGTTAAAGCAGCGCCTCATCACTGCCCCAGTCCTTACTCTTCTGGATGGACCGGATGATTTCAAAATATATAGCGACACATCGAGAAAAGGTCTGGGATGCGTCCTGATGCAAAGGGATAAAGTGATAGCCTTCGCGTCGAGGCAGCTGAAGCCTCACGAGAAGAACTATCCGACACATGATTTAGAACTGGCGGCGATAGTCTTCACGCTGAAATTGTGGCGCCACTACCTTTATGGCGTGCCGTGTGAGATCTACACGGATCAAAAAAGCCTAAAGTATCTCTATACACAAAAGGATTTGAATCTTCGGCAGCGGCGTTGGCTCGAACTCCTTAGCGACTTTGATCTCATGATCAGATATACACCTGGCAAAGAAAATGTCGTAGCTGATGCACTGAGTCGAGTGTTCGTTGAGAGTTTGGCTATTGATGATAGGCTGCACCGAGATCTTGAATCCTTGGGCATTACACTAAAAATCAGATACAAAAAGTGGGCACAACTGGCACAACTGTGCCTCAAACCTGACTTGTTACAAAAAGTCAAGACCGCTCAGAAGGATGACCCGTTCCTGCAAAAGATTCATGCTCTTATCTCAGCAGGAAATGCATCCGACTTTGCGGTAGGCACGGATGGGATGCTCCGAATGAAGGAAAGACTGTGCGTTCCGGACGATGCGGCCCTCAGAAAAGAGATTCTCACTGAAGCTCATTATGCAAGTTATACTTCTCATCCGGGTAGTACAAAGATGTATCGGGATCTCCGTACGACGTTCTGGTGGCACGGCTTGAAACGAGATATGGCGTTGTTCGTGTCGCATTGCATGGCTTGTTAGAGGGTAAAGGCCGAGCACCAGAAACCAGGCGGAGAGCTACAGAACCTTGCTATTCCGGAGTAGAAATGGGAAAATATAACAATAGATTTTATTGTTGGCTTGCCAAGGATGCAACGGGGACATGATGCTGTTTGGGTCATCATCGATCGCCTCACAAAGTCTGCTCATTTTTTACCTATCAAGTCTACTTGGAGTATCGACCGCTTGGCTCAGATATATCTCAACAAAATCGTTCGGCTTCACGGTGTGCTCGTATCCATAGTCTCCGATCGAGACGGTCGATTCATATTGCATTTCTGGGAGAGCCTACAGTCAGGAATATGGTGCTCCGTTCCCTCTATTCGGGGAACGCGGCTAAAAAATGCAAGATGGTATCGTTCGATCGGGATAGATTAAAACAAGAACTCATCCTCGTTATGGATTTATCTCTTCGGAATCGATTCCCATATTCAGTGGGCCGTGCCCCCGGGATCGACTTAGCGGCAGAGTCAGGAGGGACCTCTCCGCTGCATCTTTTGTTGCCTAGTTTTCGCTGTCGCTTGTTGCTTTCGTGCCTTTAGTTGGTTTTCGGATTTGCTTGAGTTTTCTTGAATGGTTTTGATGGATTTTATTATTTTCGTTCATTGAACTGCACTTCAATTCTGATAATGGAAAGAGTGGATGAGTTATTGATCAGCTTTTCATGTCAATGCAGGTGAACAAACAGTAGGTGATGCTAGAGCGGAGTCTTAAAGCATCTTTTTCCTTCTTCCTTCCAACAAACTAAGTGAGTGGCTTATATTCGATTCAGTTGGCCCTTCTTCCAAGCCTCACACCTATAAATCTTGCATTTTTGTTTGCCCCGATCAGACGATACCAAGTAATAACTAAAAGATACCAAGATAAAAAGGGAATAGACTTGGACTATATTGCTTGTCAACAAACTTGTGAATGGTTACCTATTGCATGCTACTTGTTCAAAATGTTCTTATGTGTGCTTCAATTTTAGTTAGAATGTTTACTTCTTCTATAAATTGAGCTATGTGTAGAACACACTTGTTTATGCCGCAACTGTTCAGGGAGACTATGCAAAATAAACCATGTCATATTACTTGTCTCAAATGCTTATTGCCTCAAACTGCATCAATGGATAAATTCAACATAAACGTCGTTGATCACGAACAACTTGTGCACAAGGTCATAGTTCCTCCGGACGATCGCTGGGGCACTGGCACCGATCCGATCCGGACGGAACCTTATGTTTAGTCTTCATATACATCGGACATGATGGTTTGTGGCACCCTTGTGTTCACGCCGCATATCATCCTAGTCAATGACTAAAATTGCTCCATTTGGCATACGCCAGTGATCCCCCTCGTATATTTAAACCTATTGCAAAGCTAACTTGTGTCTTCTTGGAAGGGAAGGCATGGTAAGTATTGTGCAGGTGGTTCAGACGGGCAGGTAAATATCACCGAATGGTGGTAGATTATTTCATTAATTTTTATATCTATTGCTTGTTATAAAATAAACTAAGGCAAGATAGAAAGACCACAATAAATTATGCATGCTTCATTTAAAATAACATGTTGATTGGTATAGTTGGGTTAGCTTGCCTTCACCAGTACGTTTCTATGTACTGACCCTCGTTGAAACAGGTTTCCCGCGCTAAGGAGAACCAAGCGAGGAGAAGAAGTCAATCCCCCAATCCAGTCCAGCTGTAGGCATGCCTTGATCCGTGCCACATTCTGAAGTATTTTGGAGAAAGAAGCTAACAACCCAAGCAAACATGCAGCTTCGTAGGAAGGCCGTCATTCCTCCAGAAGGTCTTATATTTTGAGTTTTAGTAAGGAATATAATGTACATGACTGCTATCTCATTTTATGTCAACACTTTTGTAAGCCCATATAGGCAACCTTATGACTCCGTTCAAGAGTTTGTAATAGATGTTCATATTATCAATAAAAAAAAACTTTTCCATGCTTCAAATCTGTATTTCAATTTATCTGCGTACTCTGAATATGTGCTCGCTATGCGAAAATAAAATACTTAGTCTTGTGCGGTGCGCAACCTAGGCCCGCACGGCGGTCATGCCCGGGGGACGATTATCGATTCCACGGAATCGGGGCGTGACATTTTCTACTGGGACTAAAACTCCCAAAGCAAAGTAAAAAGTACCAGCAATACTGTAAAACCCCTAATTCTGAAAAACATATTTTTGTATTTATTATTTATTTAAAATTATTTATGGTAGTTATGAGCTAAATAGAGGAAATAGATTTTTATAAAAAATTTATTCGAGATGTTTATGCATCTAGGGGATTTATGGAGCCATTATAATTTTTTTCTAATTTATTCCATGTAGAGACCTTTGGACAGTTGTTAGCTTAACCGTATGCACCAATATAATTTTTAGAGTTTTCTATGTATATATATATATATATATATATATATATATATATATATATATATATATATATATATATATATATATATAATTCCTATTGAATCTCTACCCGAAACCCAAACCCCTTAGCCTACCCTACCAACTGAAACCCACAACCCGTTAGGAGAAGAAAATATCCAACAGCAGTAGCAAAAACAAACTTCTCTTTTTTCCCCTCCGCGCGTAAAATCAACCCCACCGCTTAATTCCTTTCTCCGCGCGTAAAAACAACCCACGCGTAAAACAAACCCAAGCGTAAACTCCACCACCGCCTAAATTCCGCTCCGCGCGTGAAGCAAACCTCCACTGCCCCGCGCGTAAAACAGAACTCCACTGCTTAATTCTCTCCTCCGCACGTATAGAGAAAAATATCAGCAGCTCATTCCGTCGCCTCATTCCACCGCCTCTTTACCTGTTATTACTAAACTCTCCTCAATCGAAACCTAAACCAATGAGAGAAAGAAACAGCAGCAGCAGTAGTCCTTAACCACTAAGTTTCGCCACCGCCTTTGATCAGCTCTATATATATCACAACTCTCCCAAACCATAATCACACTTCTTACTCCAAACACATATATTGGACGCTTGTACTCTACAGAACTTTTGCTCGGCAAGTATACCTTGCCATTATACTAATATTTACATTCCATATGTTGGCTGCATAGAGCTTATTTCTGCTTATTCAGTTCATCTATTTCTAAATAAATGGTGCGTCCAAGGAAGCTTGGGTGCAACGACGATGTCGTCGTATTATGTTTATTTATGCAGATTATTGGACCTACTTTATGAGACCATCCCGTTATTATGAGGCATATTATGTTTTATTGGCCATGACACTATTCTTACACGAGTATGAGTCACATGTAGGATACAAACTTGCGTAATTGGCTGGCCACTGGTACGTATAGGTCGTACGACGGATAAGGATAACAGTTGATAGAAACTTTGTATGCTAGTAGACTTGGCAGTTATGTAGAGGTTTACCGTGTCATAGATGTGGCATGCTTAGAGCATTGGGCGGGGAGGACTACTAATAGGCGTGTAGCGCCCCGTTCTCCCGGTGCGGAGAGCGCGGCTAAGAAACACAAGATGGTATCGTTCGATCGGGATAGATTGAATTAAGAACTCGTCCTCGTTATGGATTTGTTTCTTCGGAATCGATTCCCATATTCAGTGGACCGTGCCCCAAGGATCGGCTTAGCGGCAGAGTCAGGAGGGACCTCTCCGCTGCTATCTTTTATTGCCTCAGTTTTCGATGTCGCTTGTTGCTTTCGTGCTTTGAGTTGGTTTTGGGATTTGCTTGTTTTCCTTGAACGGTTTCGATAGTTTTCATTGTTTTCGTTCATTGAACTGCACTTCAATTCCGATATTGGAAAGAGAGGAAAAGGTATTGATCGAGCTGTTCGTGTGCAGGTGAACGAGCAGTAGGCGGCTTGCGAGCGGAGTCGTGAAGCGCCTCTTTCCTTCTCCTTCCAAACAAATAAGTGAGTGGCTACCATCCCGATTAGCTAGCCCTGCTTCCAAGCTTCACACCCTAAAAGCTTGAACTATTCTTCGCCCCGATCAAACGATACCAAATAATAACTAAAAGAAACCAAGATAAAAAGGGAATAGACTTGGTTAATACTGCTTGTCATTCAAACTTGTGAACGGTTACTAACTTGCATGCTTGTTCGTTCAGAATATTTATCATATGCATAAATACAAGTTGGAATGTATGCTCTACTTTAAATTGTGCTATGAAAAGAGCTACTCAACTGCATGAACTGTTCACTGTCCCGTACTACTGTTGCCACAACTGCATGAACTGTAAACTTAATAAACGATACCGATTCGATCACGGACAACTTGTGCACAAGGTCACTGGTTCCTGCGGACGGTCGCTGGGGCACTGGCACCGATCCGATCCGGACGGAACTCACTGTAGTCTACTGCATCTGGACGGGATGGTTTGTAGCCACTACTGAATCTTTGCTGCATTCCATCCTCGTTCAAGACTAAACGGTCCATTATGGCATCCCGCCAGTGATCCACTGTATATTTAAACCTGTTGCAAACTAACTTGTGTCTTCGTGACAGGGAAGGCAAGGTAAGTATTGTGCAGGTAATTCAGACGGTCAGGTAAAATCCACCGAACGGTGGCAAGTCCATTTCAGTAAATTCAATGTGCTGCTTACTTGTAAATGAACTAAGGCAAGATAGAAACCCACAAAATATGCATGCTTCACTAAACAACGTGTTGATTGGTATAGTTCGGTTAGCTCGCCTTCACCAGCATGTTTCGATATGCTGACCCTCGTTGAAACAGGTTCTCCGTACTAAGGCGAACCGAGCGAGGAGCCGAAGTCGTCTTCCCGATCCAGTCCAGTTGTTGGCGCATCCTGATCGCGCCGCCCTTGAAGCCTTTAGAACCAGGAGCTTGCAACTCTTCATACACAAATGCAGCTCCATGGCAAAGCCGTCCTCCAGCCTGGAGGTCTATACATTTTGAAGTTATAAAGGGATGTAATGTACAGGACTGCTATCTCATTTTGAGTCAACACTTTTGTAAGCCCGTGCGGCATAGTAGCTGACTCGTTCAGGAGTTTGTAATAGATGTTCATTATCAATAAAGAGAACTTTTCCATGTTTCAAATCTGTGTTTCAATTTATCTGCGTACTCTGAATATGTGCTTGTTATGCAAATCATTAAAGCCTTGTGCGGGCGCAACCCCAGGCCCGCACGGCGGTCACGATTCGGGGGACGCCTCAAGTGATTCTACGGAATTGGGTCGTGACATAGTGGTATCAGAGCACAGATTCAAGTTCCTTAGACTCGTGCTGGAAAAGTTCCTTTAACGATCAAATTCCTATGCGAACTCTTGAACTCGCTAGGCCAAAATGAGATACATTCATGCAATAAGTCCATAATACATTATGATTCTAATGTAATTTACCTTCTTTTGAAGAAATGGTACCAGCACAATCTGCAGCGCAAGCACCGAACGAAACACAAGAAAGTAGTTCGGGCACTTCGGGAAGCTCTCGGAGCCAGCGAGGCATATCTCATGTCGACCCGCTTGAGCGGGTAATGCAAATGTTAGAAGAGCAACGACAAAGAGATGATGCTCGCCAAGCCAAGTTCGAAAGCAATCTAGAGACCCGATTCTCAGTCCAACAAAAGCAGGTAGATACCCTGCAACAGATTGTTCAGACTTTGGCTGCCAACCATTCCACCGCAACAGCAACGACTCCGGTGGAACAGCCCGTGCTTGAAGTTGAGACACCGCAAATTCCAAGGCCGAAGGATGTGACTGCCTTCAACTTGGGCCACTTCAAGAAAGTCTGCAACACCCCATTCAACGGGACTGAGGACCCAGTGGTGGCTCTAGATTGGCTAGCCGAACTTGAAGATCACTTCGCTCTGCTAGAAGTCCCCGAAGAGAAGCGCGTCGCCTGCGCGCAACTGCAGCTCCGCCTCAACGCACACGATTGGTGGAACGTGCATCGACGATCTCTCCAATTTGATCACGGAGAGGAGGCGATCTCTTGGACGTCCTTTCGTGCCGCGTTCGAAGAGGAGTTTGTACCCCCTCCAGTACAACGTCAAATGGAAAATACTTCGTGCAGCTGAGGCAGGGCAGTATGACAGTGAAGCAATACTCCGCCGAATTCAACCGACTCTCCAAATTCGCTAGGGCCTATTTACCTGATGTAGCGAGTCGAGCAAGAAGGTTTGAAGGTGGACTGCGCCCTGCCATCCATTCGCACGTGGTCAATAATCAGTATGGAACAATGCGTGAAGTCATGAATCACGCCCTATCTCTGGAACCACAATATCCTCACGTTTCCACCGGCGATGTGCATACCTACAATCACAAACGCCAAGGCAACGATAGAGGAAACACCGCAGGAAAGCGCCCTAACCACGGCGGTCCTCGAAGAGGAAACCCAGGGCAACCATGTTCTTATTGTAAGAAACCAGGGCACACAGCTGAAAAGTACCACAAGAAACTTGGGCAATGCCTCATTTGTGGGGACCCAGATCATACCGTTCCTGCCTGCCCATTGAGCCGCCTCAATAGCCGGCCTCAACATAACGCTCCCTAACGGTAGGCCCTATTCTTAAGTTTCGGGACGAAACTTCCAATTAGTTGGGTAGGATGTAGCGCCCCGTTCTCCCGGTGCGGAGAGCGCGGCTAAGAAACACAAGATGGTATCGTTCGATCGGGATAGATTGAATTAAGAACTCGTCCTCGTTATGGATTTGTTTCTTCGGAATCGATTCCCATATTCAGTGGACCGCGCCCCAAGGATCGGCTTAGCGGCAGAGTCAGGAGGGACCTCTCCGCAGCTATCTTTTATTGCCTCGGTTTTCGATGTCGCTTGTTGCTTTCGTGCTTTGAGTTGGTTTTGGGATTTGCTTGTTTTCCTTGAACGGTTTCGATGGTTTTCATTGTTTTCGTTCATTGAACTGCACTTCAATTCCGATATTGGAAAGAGAGGAAAAGGTATTGATCGAGCTGTTCGTGTGCAGGTGAACGAGCAGTAGGCGGCTTGCGAGCGGAGTCGTGAAGCGTCTCTTTCCTTCTCCTTCCAAACAAATAAGTGAGTGGCTACCATCCCGATTAGCTAGCCCTGCTTCCAAGCTTCACACCCTAAAAGCTTGAACTATTCTTCGCCCCGATCAAACGATACCAAGTGATAACTAAAAGAAACCAAGATAAAAAGGGAATAGACTTGGTTAATACTGCTTGTCATTCAAACTTGTGAACGGTTACTAACTTGCATGCTTGTTCGTTCAGAATATTTATCATATGCATAAATACAAGTTGGAATGTATGCTCTACTTTAAATTGTGCTATGAAAAGAGCTACTCAACTGCATGAACTGTTCACTGTCCCGTACTACTGTTGCCACAACTGCATGAACTGTAAACTTAATAAACGATACCGATTCGATCACGGACAACTTGTGCACAAGGTCACTGGTTCCTGCGGACGGTCGCTGGGGCACTGGCACCGATCCGATCCGGACGGAACTCACTGTAGTCTACTGCATCTGGACGGGATGGTTTGTAGCCACTACTGAATCTTTGCTGCATTCCATCCTCGTTCAAGACTAAACGGTCCATTATGGCATCCCGCCAGTGATCCACTGTATATTTAAACCTGTTGCAAACTAACTTGTGTCTTCGTGACAGGGAAGGCAAGGTAAGTATTGTGCAGGTAATTCAGACGGTCAGGTAAAATCCACCGAACGGTGGCAAGTTCATTTCAGTAAATTCAATGTGCTGCTTACTTGTAAATGAACTAAGGCAAGATAGAAACCCACAAAATATGCATGCTTCACTAAACAACGTGTTGATTGGTATAGTTCGGTTAGCTCGCCTTCACTAGCATGTTTCGATATGCTGACCCTCGTTGAAACAGGTTCTCCGCACTAAGGCGAACCGAGCGAGGAGCCGAAGTCGTCTTCCCGATCCAGTCCAGCTGTTGGCACATCCTGATCGCACCGCCCTTGAAGCCTTTAGAACCAGGAGCTTGCAACTCTTCATACACAAATGCAGCTCCGTGGCAAAGCCGTCCTCCAGCCTGGAGGTCTATACATTTTGAAGTTATAAAGGGATGTAATGTACAGGACTGCTATCTCATTTTGAGTCAACACTTTTGTAAGCCCGTGCGGCATAGTAGCTGACTCGTTCAGGAGTTTGTAATAGATGTTCATTATCAATAAAGAGAACTTTTCCATGTTTCAAATCTGTGTTTCAATTTATCTGCGTACTCTGAATATGTGCTTGTTATGCAAATCATTAAAGCCTTGTGCGGGCGCAACCCCAGGCCCGCACGGCGGTCACGATTCGGGGAACGCCTCAAGTGATTCTACGGAATTGGGTCGTGACAAGGTGTATGGGACACCCCACTTTATTTACTACAGATGCCACACTCGACAGAGTGATATGGACGATATATTTACTATGGATGCCACACTCTTCGGGGTAATATGGTCGTTATATACTATACAGATTCCCCGTTCTTCAGAGCGGTAGGACGTTATTTTATACATTGGGCCCTTGTATTGGGGGGTATATATGGCATATACTAGCCAGTTGTCACGATTGGTGAATTACGTCAGCATATGTCTAGCCTACACTTCCCATACGCTCAAAGTTGTCCTCAAGTTGTATTTCACTTAGACGGTTAGGTGACCCATTGGATGTTTATATTTTAGTACTTTATTGGCATGTTTATATGTATCTTATTACGTCCCTCTGAGGACCTGGTCCCTTTCCAGATATAGACGAGCAGGAGTATCCACAGGAGTATGGACCTGGACTTGACTCTACTTACCTGACTGAGGAGGTCTTACCCTCAGAGTAGCTGTGATTTATTTCCACTGTTTAGAGATTTTGTTGCTACTGCAGTATAGTCGTTCTGTAGTGGATTTGTTTTCACCCGACTATCAGACTTGATACTCATTTTGGATATCTAGTTATTATTCAGCTCTTTATTCTTACTGATTATTTGTGCTGTGGATGAGATATAGATTCTGTGTGACTTGTTGTGACAGTATATTACCACTTGTGGATTTGATATTCATATTACAGCGTACGTGTGTATATAGTTTCCATATATTTTAGTCCATATACATACGGTTGGGCGTGTTATGTATTCCTAGTCTTACGTATTTTGGGACTGGGGCGTGACATATCTTTAGTGGTGGCCCATGCAGGTTGAGAATATATTGCCTTGGTTACGTAACTGTACCAAACAAGCCTGCGTATAGGAATATAGCATAAAGATCTCATCCACACTTGACTAAAACCTTATTCTTCCTTTCAACTATCCTAGGTTTGGATTAACCAAGTTTTACGCCAAAGACCCTTTACGCCGTGACCAGGGACCTCTATTATAGAGATCAACCAAATGACTGCCTAGTTGGCGTAAAAGCCAAATGACCAGCTTGTTGGCGTAAAAGCCAAACTATGCAGAAGATTGCCTAATTTACGCTACAGTAATGATAAACTGCTACCTACGTTCCTTAGCCTTTCCTAATCCTGCGTATGATACATCATGCAAACCACGTCCTAGGTAACTACCCCAGCGTAAACTTGATGATTCATGAATAATAGATAACCAGCATAGAGTAGCCAGATTAGGCATAAAATATAAGGATAGTGATATGAGCGTATTTAGCACAACTTTAGCTTTCCCCAGCCATGACCAACTCTCATGCATTAAATGCAGAGATATGCCTCGAGCCCTGTGCAGAAACAACTTTTTGATATGGCATCTGATTTTGTTTTATCTTGAGCGTAAAAACTCATTTCTGTAGGTATCGTATTTAGAAGACTCAATTTCCTTCCTTTTGGATGCGTAAAAACTGACTTGTACCCAATATACCACTAAACGATAACCTGGGTTACTGTGCAAAATCATGATCACAGTCGACCTCTCGATCATCGTGTAGTACTTTTGTCAGATGTCTGGTTTATCGATTTGACTGACAAATTCATCCGAGGAAATACAAAGAGTTTCTCGTACAACTTTACACTGCAAAACATATTTCAGACTTTACACAGGAAACCTTTACGTAGATTTTACGCAGATAGACTTTACACGCAGTACCCTTTTATATAACTTTACGCTTTACGTGCGGGAATCTTTATGAAGACCTTACGAAGGAAGAATAGCAATCTTTTATGCACAGACTTTATACAGGTAGATTTTACGCGGTAGATTTTACGCAGCAGATTTTTTACACATACTTTACGCAGACTTTGCGCAGCAATCTTTTACTCACAGATTTTATGCAGACTTTACGCCAGACAGCTTGAAACTCTGTTTTACGCAGACAGTCTCGAATCTCTACTTTACGCGGACTACCTTGACTCTCTACTTTACGCAGACAGCTCTAAAGCCATGTTTTACGCTGGCAGTTTTGAATATCTGCTTTACACGGACAATTCTGAAACCTTACTTTACGCCAAAACTTTCTTGAATCTCTATTTTACGCTGACTACTTTGAATCTCTGTTACGCCAAATTTCCTTGAATCTCTGTTTTTTTTGCAGACAGCTTATCAAACATGTTTTACGCAAACACCCTAGAAGCCTGTTTTACGCAGGGAGGGACTTCATGAATATTGGGGGTTCTTGACTGTAAAATACGCGAAAAATTCCCCAGCATATTTCATGCCTCTACATTCTATCTAATACTTGCATCCTGTTTGATTCTTGTACTTCTTCTAAACGTAGTATACATCACCTGCAGAGAGATGGATATGCAGAAGGGATGTACTGTCACCAATGGTGACACAACTCCTGGAGTCAATAGTCAGACTCAAGGAGGGACCTCAACAATTCCTAGATTTTCGGGATCGGATGGACAGATTCACAATCCAGTTCTATCTGATCTTCCCATTCTACCTAATGAGAACCTTCCAGTATCACCAACACCACAGGATGGCCAGGCATAATTGTTCCAATTCTTCCAGATGATAATGCAGGAACAGAGGCAGCAGGCAGCCGAACAAAGGCAAGAAATTCTGGCAGCAATTGGGAGGATGGCTGCACAGGCTGTTGTACCAGCTCAAGCACTAGCTTCAGTACCTCGAGCTAGAGTTGGTTCAGTAAAGGACTTTATACAGAAGGGTCCAAAGCCATACAAAGATATTGAGAGCCCAGAGGAAACTACCAACTGGATAACTCACACTCGGAAATTATTAGAAGCATCCCAGCTACCTACAGAGCTATGGATGACGAATGTAAGGACACATCCATGACCAAAAAGGACACAGCAAGGAGGACCTATCAGACGCCCTTTAGCTCAGCAATAGCAGTACCAGCACAGAGCAGGACCGTACCAGATCCCAGAGAAGTCCCGCTGCCATTATTGTGGGAGACGTGGGCACATTTTGAGAAATTATCGGAACCGCTTAGGACAATGTATAATGTGTGGTTTCGAACAACATTTGGTAAAAGACTGTCCAATGTAGCAGACAGTGACACTTTTACCGCCAGTACAGGAGTTAGCACTTCCAGCACCGAAGCCAGCTCAGTAAATGTGAGTTCTTCTTGGACAAAGTCTCATTTCTTAGACCTGTTATTACAAGAGATAGTATTTCTGTTAATCCAGAAAAGATCTCGGCAGTCGAGACATGGCCTGTTCTAAATCAACAGTAGAGGTGAGAAGTTTCCTTGGACTTGCGGGATATTACCAATGGTTGGTAGAGAACTTCTCAAGGATAGCAACCACCTTTCCTCAAGAAACCATGGCATTATCTAGAGTCTTTTTCTCTTTATGACTTATTTCTCTGAACCCTTAGCACTCGCTAGTTGTGCGACAACTAATTATGTTCTTCTATTCTTCATCTTTCAACTCGTGCCACCTGATACTTCTGATTATAGATCTAGTAATTTTATTCTATGTTAGGATATATAGTTTGCTAAGGTTATAGTTGTAATCTTGAATTTTAAATTTTGTGATTAGTAGTTAGAACCTGATAGTTGAGTTGTTCATTTAGACTGTGATCATTATCATTAGTCGTAGATCCCGTAATTTGTATCCATAACTCGATACAAGTTATATTCTATTTCAGTAGAAAGCCAGTAACCCTTTCATTCTTACGGTTGACACCTTTATTCTATGAGCACTATGATTAAGACTTAAGATGACCATTACCTATATAATGCAATAGGAGACCTTAATGAGTACCAAGATCTTTTCTCAACAAGAGTTCTATCTTATTTACAAGGACGAGGTTATTCTGAAGAATTCCTTCAAGGCAATTACAGTATTAGTTTATTGTTATAAGTTGGGTAGTATGCCTCACAACCTAGTATCACATAGTCCTCTTGACTCCTTAATAAAGTATAGTTGAATGACATTAACTGTACGCTAGCATAAGAAAATAATGTTTATCCAGACTATAAATTTTAGAAGCCCATACCCTATTTTGGTCAACTAGCAACTTAGAAAAGGAATTAGTATGACAACTGTAAGAGACTATATAGTTTTACCTCTTTATGACTTGAATTATTTTTTAACTTTTCTCATCATAATCTAGTGCATTCCTATTTTTCTGAACTACCTTGACTTATGCTGCTGTTACAGCCTAGTACTTATATTCTATCACCTTCACCGGGAATTCTTTATTATTGCTCTCCGTCTTTCCTTACTTCGGAAAGATAAAATCTCGTGTAAATTTGATATACAGATAGTACTAGATATACCCCATAGGCCAATCATATTATTTGAGGATTGCTTCTCGAAACTAAAGATATATCATATGTGATATGTTTTGTGTAAACTTTGAGAATTGAATAACATGATGTGAGGAATAGTTTTCTTGAGTAATAGATGGGTAAATTCTAAGTTGGGTAGAAATTGCATTATTAATCATGAGGTGATCAAGAGAGATTAGATAGAGAGATCCTACCCTATTTAATTTTGAGGACGGAATTTTTATAAGTTGGGTAGAATGTAAAACCCCTAATTCTGAAAAACGTATTTTTCTATTTATTATTTATTTAAAATTATTTATGGTAGTTATGAGCTAAATAGAGGAAATATATTTTTTATAAAAAATTTATTCGAGATGTTTATGCATCTAGGAGATTTATGGAGCCATTATAAATTTTTTCTAATTTATTCCATGATGAGACCCTTGGACAGTTGTTAGCTTAACCGTATGCACCAATATAATTTTTAGAGTTTTCTATGTATTGATATATATATATATATATATATATATATATATATATATATATATATATATATATATATATATATATATATATAATTCCTATTGAATCTCTACCCAAAACCCAAACCCCTTAGCCTACCCTACCCACTGAAACCCACAACCCATTAGGAGAAGAAAATATCCAACAGCAGTAGCAAAAACAAACTTCTCTTTCTTCCCCTCCGCGCGTAAAATCAACCCCACCGCTTAATTCCTTTCTATGCGCGTAAAAACAACCCACGCGTAAAACAAACCCAAGCGTAAAATCCACCACCGCCTAAATTCTGCTCCGCGCGTAAAGCAAACCTCCACTGCCCCGCGCGTAAAACAGAACTCCACCGCTTAATTCTCTCCTCCGTACGTATAGAGAAAAATATCAGCAGCTCATTCAGCCGCCTCATTCCACCGCCTCTTTACCTGTTATTACTAAACTCTCCTCAATCGAAACCTAAACCAGTGAGAGAAAGAAACAGCAGCAGCAGTAGTCCTTAACCACTAAGTTTCCCACCGCCTTTGATCAGCTCTATATATATCACAACTCTCCCAAACCATAATCACACTTCTTACTCCAAACACATATATTGGACGCTTGTACTCTACAAAACTTTTGCTCGGCAAGTATACCTTGCCATTATACTAATATTTACATTCCATATGTTGGCTGCATAGAGCTTATTTCTGCTTATTCAGTTCATCTATTTCTAAATAAATGGTGCGTCCAAGGAAGCTTGGGTGCAACGACGATGTCATCGTATTATGTTTATTTATGCAGATTATTGGACCTACTTTATGAGAACATCCCGTTATTATGAGGCATATTATGTTTCATTGGCCATGACACTATTCTTACACGAGTATGAGTCATATGTAGGACACGAACTTGCGTATTCGGCTGGCCACTGGTACGTATAGGTCGTACGACGGATAAGGATAACAGTTGATAGAAACTTTGTATGCTAGTAGACTTGGCAGTTATATAGAGGTTTATCGTGTCATGGATGTGGCATGCTTAGAGCATTGGGCGGGGAGGACTACTAATAGGCGTATGGGACACCCCACTTCCTTTACTACGGATGCCACACTCGACGGAGTGATATGGACGATATATTTACCACAGATGCCACACTCTTTGGGGTGATATGGTCGTTATATACTATACAGATTCCCCATTCTTTAGAGCGGTAGGACGTTATTTTATACATTGGGCCCTTGTATTGGGGGGCATATATGCCATATACTAGCCAGTTGTCACGATTGGTGAATTACGTCATCATATGTCTAGCCTACACTTTCCATACGCTCAAAGTTGTCCTCAAGTTGTATTTCACTTAGACGGTTAGGTGACCCATTGGATGTTTATATTTTAGTACTTTATTGGCATGTTTATATGTATCTTGTTATATCCCGCTGAGGACCTGGTCTCTTTCCAGATATGGACGAGCAGGAGTATCCACAGGAGTACGGACCTGGAACTGACTCTACTTACCTGACTGAGGAGGTCTTACCCTCAGAGTAGCTATAATTTATTTCTACTGTTTAGAGATTTTATTGCTACTGCAGTATAGTCGTTCTGTAGTGGATTTGTTTTCACCCGACTATCAAACTTGATACTCATTTTGGATATCCAGTTATTATTCAGCTCTTTATTCCTACTGATTATTTGTGCTGTGGATGAGATATAGATTATGTGTGACTTGTTGTGACAGTATATTACCACTTATGGATTTGATATTCATATTACAGCGTACGTGTGTATATGGTTTCCATATATTGGAGTCCATATACATACGGCTGGGCGTGTTACGTATTCCCAGTCCTACGTATTTTGGGACTGGAGTGTGACACCTACATATATCACAATATATGGTCGAGCGTTCCTCACAGTGACTACCGATCATACATTAGGATAGATGTTGCCCACGACTTGAATCTTTTCGCATGGGTCAAACAATAGTACGATACAAGAATGGACTTATATCTTGAATTCTAAACCATAGTTGTTGTTCTTCCTACTCGCACAATGACATTAGTTGTGCCTCCGGTCGCACATTAAAGGCCCTATGATGACCTGATTTCGGTGTATGTATCTTGGGTGTCTACAAGTTTACCCTCAAGAAACGGCATGTATCTCTGTCCATACACTTAGGTGAGTTCCTTATTTAAGATAGTTTAATATATCCCAGCATGAAGTATTACGCTTTTGTGCGATGCTACGCTGCTGTGACATGGCTCTTAGCCGAGGTTAACTATCTCATGTGGTGTCCCCCACAGTAGCAAGAGGTCACTAGCCTCTTAGTAGTGCTGTACTACATCCCAGCATGAAGTCTTGCGCTTCCGTGTGGTGCTACGCCGCTATTACATGGCTCGCAGCCAAGGTTAACTACCTCATGTGGTGTCATCCACTGTAGCATGAGGTTACCAACCTCTTAGTAGTACTATGCTATAACTCTCTATCTTTTCAGCATTAGGCTACCTGCCTATTTGTGGTGTTACTATCACTGTGACATGGCTTGCAGCCGAGGCTTTACATCTTTTACCTCATCGTGGTGTCACACTACTGTAGCATGTGATATAAGTCCCTTGTTGTGCTGAACTACATGTGCTTCCTACAACGTATGTCGGACATACACTCTGTCCGAGAACTCATTAAGGCATCGAAGGCAACCTTACATAGAAATTGTTCTATAGAATAAAATAGTAGACTACAATAGTTTAGGGTACGTATCCCACATTGTCCATAAGGACTACCCACTGTACCTGATATTTTTCTAGTCACCGGTCATCCCTTGAACCAAAAGCTAGATGTCTAATAGATTTCTCTTTGAACTAATATCATAAAGCTTAATGGTAAGATTACAAAGACACAATATCATAGGTCCTTCAAGCTAATTTTACTTGTTGTGTCTTCGACTAGCTGGCGTTTGAGGCCTTTAGGGAACGGATCCGTCAGGCTCTCCTGACTCCGAATATCCACCACTGTAATGAATCTAGTCTTGATGAGATTATCCAGTGCTCTATGCCGAAGCCGCACAGTCCTCTTCTTTCCATTGAAGAGATGATTAGATGATACTACTGCATCTGCCTGGTTGTTGTAGTATATCGGTACAGCCAGAATCTGCACACCAACCATTGAAATATTGTACATGAGCTCCCGAAGTCATTCTGCTTCATCTTTTGCAGCTGTAAGTGCATAGAACTCAGACTCCATCTATGAGCGTGAGAGCATCGTCTGCTTATTCGACTTTTACGATATGCCATCTCCTCCCATTGAGAAAATATATCCTCATGTGGATCTCTCGCTCTCTTCTTCTGAGCACCAACTAGCATCACTAAAGCCTTCTACCAGTGCTGGATCTCCGCTGTAGTAAAGTGCAAACTTCTGAGTCTTCTTAAGATATCTCATTACCCTCTTCACAGTTTTTCAGTGTTCAACACCTGGTTACTCGTGAATCTACTCAGCATTCCCACAATAAAAGCAATGTCAGGCCTAGTGGCATTTGTAGCATACATCAAGCTCCTGATGACGCTAGCATACTCCAACCGTCTAACGCTTTTACCTAGGTTAGGCTTCAGTTTCTTGTCACACCTATATGGAGTATCGATCCCTGGAATATCCTGATATCCATAGCGTGTGATCATCTTCTCCATGTAGTGAGCTTGTGATAGAGCAAGCCTTGCTTCCGTCTAGATTATCTTAATCCTAAGGTGTCACGCCCCAGTCCTAAAATACGTAGGACTAGGAATACGTAACATGCCACCTACGCATTCGACCAGACTCTGGTCCGACTCGAATACGTATAAGCTGTATTATAATGGTCACTATCTAAATAATCAAGTAAATATAAATATATATGCCTCAATCCACAATGAACAGAATACACAAGAATGAGCTACATGTGCTAAAGTCGGCCGTCCAGTAACACACAAACTCGAATAGACTCGAGAAAGAAATATGAGTCTATAAAACTAGGCTACATCAGCAGATAAATAAAAAATATGAATAAATAACCATAACTCCGCTAAAAATGATATAAGTACCCGGTACCAATGCCTGCAAGACAAGCAACTCCATCAGCAACTCCAAAGGCTCAATAACCTTCTATGCTACAAAAACTGGCAGGGGACTAGGTCCTCAAAGGGACGTAACAAGGTACAAAAAATAGTATGCCAAAATTAAAATAATATAATGCCACATACTCAAGGGTAAACTATTGTAACCATCTAGGTGATATGCACGTGAGAGTATCACGAAATTGCCCGTCATGTGGAACCGTGGGGCCCATAAAATAACGTTTTGTCAACGTTCTCAGAATTGAACCAAACCGAGGTCACAGGACCAGCGTAACGTTGGCATAAGTTTTCTTGCAAAACGACAAGCACACAAAATTAGGACGAGTGTAAGAATATGTCGATACGGTATTTTCCATGGATACGCGTTAATTCTGGTGTACACGCACATCCAAATCAAGTTTCACGAAAGACTACACATCTGCGTTGACGATACGTGCCTTTTGGTGCAACTCGCACACGACGAAGTCGCTTCGTTTGGCAGGACGTACCCCGTATTACAAGATTTTGGATATTTTAGAAATAAGTTTTTGGTCGTTTTTGAACAAGAATAATTTAACCATTATAGCAAACTAATAAAAACTAAAAGAATAGTAAAATCTTGGTTATATTGAGAAGATAATCTTTCAATTAGATTTTGAAAATATAAAACGGGTTGGTGGCAAATTGGGCATGAACATGGGGGTTTGGATCAAAATTCTGGACTGTTCTTGGTCATTTTTTTTGCCGACTTCCGGTGGATTTTTTGACCAATCTAGGGCATGAAAACTCGTCCCGCTTGGAGAAAATCCTAGAGGGGTAGGTTGTGAACATACCAGCAAAGACGGGACGCAAATCGGAAGAGCGAGGAGGGCAAAAACTGCGCGCAAAGGGGGAGCCGCACGACTACGTGCTCTGCACGAGGGGGCGGAAGGCGGCGCTGCTCCGGCGCGACGGTGCGGGCGGCGGGGCTGCGGCACTGCGGGGGTTTGCGACGGTGGTCGGGGTGGTGTAGGCGGTGGTGGGATTAGAGTTTAGGGTTTGATTACACATATATATACATATATGAGAGAGAGGGGGGGTTCCTGTACGCGCGCGCGGGGGGGGGGAGTTGGTTTAATAGGTTAATGGATTTAGGGTAGGGTTTGGGTTAATGGGTTTAGGTTTAGGTTTAGGTTTAATTCTTTTATTCTTTTTCTTTTGTTTATATATATGTGTATGGCCATTAAAAATAGTTTTAGACCTCAATAAATTTCAGAAAAATTATACAATATAATAGTTGTACACCCAAAAATATATTTTTTTGCACAATATTAATAATTAATTAAATACACATAATTATAAATTTATGAATATTATACATTATAATTAGCTAAAAAATAAAAAAATTCCCTTAATCACAATAATTTCAGAATACCTATATTAATAAATTTTAAATTCTAAAAATCAGGGTGGTTACACAAGGATGACATTTGTATCTTCCATGTTCTTCATACTGAATTTAGACGAGAGGAACATCTTTGTTCTAGTGACACATTCTTCATCCGTCTCAAGGATTAGCATGTCGTCCACATAGAGACAAACGATGACACCTCTATCGCCAGCGAACTTTGTGTAAACACACTTATCAGTTTCGCTAACCTTGTAGCCATTTGATCTGATAACTTTGTCAAACTTTTTGTACCACAATTTGGAAGCTTTCTTTAGACCATACAAAAATTTTACCAGTTTGCATACTTTGTCTTCAAAATCTTTGACGACAAACCCTTCTGGCTGCTGCATGTAAATCTTCTCAGTCAGTTCACCATTCAGAAATATTATCTTGACGTCCATAAGATGAATCACCATTCTGTGAATAGCACATAGAGCAATCAGTATCCTGATAGTAGTCCTCCGTGCAACGGGAGTATAGGTATCGAAGTAGTCAACCCCCTGTATCTGAGAAAATCCCTTAACCACTGGCATGTCCTTGAACTTGTCAACAGTTCTGTCTTCTTTTATCTTCTTCTTAAATATTCACTTGCATCCAATGGATTTAGCTCCTTCAGGCAGATCGCCTAATTTCCAAGTATTATTAGAAGTTATCGAGTCAAACTCGTCATGGATAACCTTTTTACAGAAAATAGCATCGCTGGTCTTCATTGTCTCATCATAGGTAAGCGGATCAGCTTCCATATGATAGGTAACAAAGTCTTCTCCGAAGTCCTTCGGCCTCCAAACTCGCTTTTCTCTCGGCTCAGCGGGTTCTAGTTCAAATGTTGTCTCGTCAACTACAACTTCTTCTTGGACTACTTCTCTCTAAGAAGTACTTGCCTCGTCTGTGCTAGCAACATTCTCCGGGACATCCACGAGAACAAAATTCTTGTGTCTAGCAAACTTATCTTCAAAGAATTCTGCGTTGTGAGATTCTATGATATGATTAGATTCAATATCAAGGAACCTCCGAGCATTACTCTTATCAGCATAGCCCAGAAATATGGTTTTTGTAGTTCTCATTCCCAGCTTCTGAATCTTGAGGTCTGGAAGCTTTACATACACCAGACACCCCCACACTCGAATAACATTCAAGTTGGGTCTGACCTTGAACCAGAGTTCATGAGGAGTAATTTCAAATATCGTGAACGGTACTCTATTCAGAATAAATGTAGCTGTAAGCGCTGCTTCTCCCCAGAAGCACTTTGGAAGTCCTATTGTCAGCAACATGGAGTTCATCATCTCTGTCAGCGTTCTGTTCTTCCTTTCTGCTACACTATTAGATTGGAGAGAATACGGAGCAGTCATTTCGTTGACAATTTTATGCTCTTTGCAGAACGATGATAATTCCAATGAACGATATTCTTTGTCTCGATTGCTTCTGAGTCTTTTGAGTTGTTGACCGGTTTAACGTTCTACTTCAGCCTTGAAGTATTTGAACTTCTCTAATGCTTTGTCTTTCGACTTAAGAATATATACAAACGCGTACTTTAAGAAATTGTCAATAAAAGTGATAAAATACTTTATTCCAGCTTTTGTGGAGAATTTTTTGAAGTCACAGATATTTGAGTGTACCAACTCCAGAAGATCTGTGCTTCGGTTCACTCTTCTAAACGGCTTTCTGACGATCTTTGTCTGAGCACAGACTTCACATTTCTCCAACTCTTTACCCCCATATTTGGAGATAAGGCCTAGACTAGACATCTTGTTAATGCGTTTACAATGCACATTTCCTAGTCTATTATGCCATAACCCAAAAGAATAACCAGAAGTAGCGACTACATTGATACAAACAGAAGGAGTTACAAGTTGCAGTTTAAACATCCCTTTGGTACAAAAAGCTTTTTCGAATTATGTTCCTTTGTAGGACATCACCATCTGACCAGCATTGATATCCATCCTCAGGCCCGCCTTGCACAACAGACTCCCAGAAACTAAATTCTTGGTGATCATTGGTACTTGCTTCATATTCTCCAGTGTAATTGACTTTCCAGAAGTCAGCTTCAATACTACCGTCCCGATCCCTAGTACTGCAACTTGAGACTTATCTGCCATCGAGACTTTCTTAGAGGTAGGCTTATATTTGGCGAACAGCTCATTCTTAGAGAACATGTGGCAAGATGCACCAGTGTGCACCCACCAGTCAGTGTCCATGCCATGTGACTCAACCTGCTCAATCATAGCAACTAGGTTAAGCTCACCTTACTCTTTTGGTTTAGGCTTCGGCCTACAGTCTCTCTTGTAGTGACCCTTCTTGCCATAGTTATAGCATGTCACAGCGGTCTTCAGCTTTGGCTTGAACTGAGCCGACTTTACCTTCAGCTGGTTGAAGTCCTTCTTCTTCTTCTTGTAGGTAAATTTTTGATTCCTTTTAGAGTCACTATCATGTACCATGTTGTCCTTAGCCAACTGCTTGGACAAGGAGTCCAATTTCAGTTGCCCCCAGGCTTTATTTTCAATGTGAATCCAGTGAAGAAGATCTTCAAGCTGGATCTCCATATTTTTATGGTATATGTCAGTCTTGAACCTGATCCAGCTTGGAGGAAGTTTGCTGACGATAACCCCCACCACAAATTTGTCTTTCTGCTTCATGCTCTCTTCCTCCAGTTTCTGCTGCATCTTCAGAAGTTTCTTAACTTGTGGTAACATCAACTTCTAGTCCTCAAATTGCAAAGTAAAGAACTTCACGACGAGATAGATTTTAGACATTTTCTCGTCAGTTATAGTGCTTCTCAAGAGATTTCTAAACATCTATTGCCTTCTCCTTCTTGTTGTAGGACTCTGCCATCGAGTCGTCCGTCCATAGCATTGATAATCAATAACCTGCAGAGGTCGTTATCTTCCTTCCACCTTGAGTGCGCATTCTACGTGTCACGCCCCAGTCCCAAAATACCGAGGGACCGGACGCGTGATAATGGCCAGCAGCACACACCGATGGACAAACCCAATTTAATGGATCCATCGGGGCATACTTAAGCTGTAATACAACAATAAGGGTCTAGATATACTAATCTCATCCACAGAAATGAACACAATAATATCAGAATCATAAAGCAAGAACAATCTCAATAAAATATAAACTCGAGAAATAACCCGATAATGAGTTTGATACATCTGTCAAGATACAAGAATAGAGATAACCTCAGCAAATACTGAGTATGGAAACAGTATATACTCAGAAGATACCCTCAGGGATCACTCGTCTACTGGGTCTGGTACTGCTCCAGTGTCTGCTCCTGCTCCTGCTCCTGCTCCTGCTAATGCTCCTGTCCTGTATACCTCGGGGTCGATCTCATCTGCTAATCCTGGGGACATAATCCGGATCCAGGTCCTCAGGGGACATAGCAAGGTACAAAATAACTCAAGCCAAAATAAGTGCAGCAATATATAAAACAATATGGGGTAAACTATATAACCAGCTAAGTGATATGCAAGTGAGAGTTTTAGTCATACTCAGGCTGAGACTACTACAGGATCAGTGTCGAAGAAACCCATAGCAGTATTCTCTCGAGGGCCAGTACGGTACCCCAGCTCTGTTGCCAGAGTCTAAGGCACTTCCATTAAAATATTATATATATATATTCAGCCTTTTGTATGGTAAATCTCTCCCCACCCAATGTAATCTCACGTCTCATATCCATGACACGCAGGATCAAAACTAATGCAGCAAGTCATATAATGTCTAAGCATGTATCATGTATATGTCATAAACCTGTATCCTATACAGAATCACCATGAATATCTCAGGAAGATTCTGTCTCATGAATAGTGTCAAGTGTCCTGGGGTATAGTGTACTTGGTAAGACAAGTACGAGAATATAAAGTGTCACGAATGTCCATCTCTAGATGACAGTACCCAACACTGCGTACAGTGTTGGCACCCGACTAATAATCGGACGCTAAGTAAGTCACACGGTCCTAGGTTAAGCATGCACAGCAATATAAATAAAGCAAGGAAAATATATAACAAGACTGCAAAGTTTGGCAAGGTACACTTTCCTGGGGTCCTGCTGCTGGTATGAATCAGAGTCCAAGTCACAGTCCAAATAGCCTATGTATTATAATTTACTATGTCAAAAGATAATTTATTTTAACTTATTTAATTCTGGAATAATTACTCTAAAATCCTATTTAAATCTTATTATTCTGATTTTTAGGTTAGTTCCTAAATTTTGTCCAAAGGAACTGAATTTTATCAACTCGAGACTCATGGCACGCAAATCGAGGCGATCTGTTGACCAAAAAGTCAACCGACACAAACAAAACTTTCATGCATGATTTCCTGTAGATTTCATCATCAAAACATGCTGGAATTTATGGCTCATCCGAATTCAAATTCGTTTGGGAATTATGGTACATACAAGTTTCGTATCGTGCACCGATGGTTAAATTCTAACCTAGAAGTTCTACAGAATTAACAGTATGAAAATACATCGAATTAAATTCTGGGAAAAACATATGTCAATTATCTCGACATTAGCTTTCCGAAACTTTAAACGGTTCATGATTCTGATTCCTGGTTCTCCCGAAATTGCGAAAACATTAAAACACGTCTATTTTCGGACATGCTGTGCTCTACGAATTTTCCAGAATTTAATACTCATAATTTTGTAAAAAAAATTATATAATCAGAAAGCTAACCTCAATATCGTTCTAACGCAAGAAACTAGGCCTCGTTTGGAGTCCGGAGCTATGCGCAATGGCTTCTGGAAGATGAAGGAACCCTAGATGGCAATTCTCCAAAATTCGGCTGAAGAAAAACCCTAAAAATAAATAACTAAACTAATATATATATAGAGGAGAGAGAAAGTAGCCGCGGCTCAGATCTTGACACGTGGCGGCCATCCAACGCTCCCCGCCCAAATCGGATGGTCACAGTTCGATGCGGCTCGGCTCAGCTGAGTCCGAGTCGAACTCTGACTCGGCTCGGCTCAAGGTCGGCTCGGCTCGGCTTGCACCCACCCCGCGGTCACTAACAGGCGGGTCCGGCACTGTTTGCTGCGGGAGGCTGACAGGTGGGCCCCCTGTTTGCTGACTGGGCAGAAATAATTACTTTTTGGGTTTTCTTTTTCAGAAATTAGTTTTTAATTCAGTTTTCCTTAATTAACTCAAAATAAATGCTAAAAATAATTAGAAAATTCCTAAAAAATTCTAGAAAATATATTCTATTATTTAGAACCTAAAATAAAAGTTTGGAACATTTTTAATTATATTTGAATCTAAAATAAATTCTTGAAAATCTTAGAAAATTACAGAAAATTGTGAAAATCCAAATTAAATTTTTTTGAAAAATCAGGGGATTTACACTACGCCACACCAACTGTAAGCTCTCCTCCATCTTCGGGAAGGATAGGTTCATGATCAACCAACATATAAGCAACTTTGGCAAAACGAAGATTCAAGGAGATCTTTCTCTTCAAAATGGTGTAGTGTTTGCCATCAAACTTCTCAAGCTTGTGAAAGCTAGTATCGAGAAGGTTTGAGCGATTGTCCATTCTAAATTGGATCTTGCCTTGAGATTGTTAGTCCCGAAGTTAGACCAAAGAAGAATAGGTAGCCACAAAGTAGAGACTCATACAAGAGTTCGTCTCTACAAACTCCAGAAGAGAAGTTGGTGCACTGAGATTCACACAAGAGTTCCTCTTCAGTGACACACAACCCCCACAGAAGCACTAAACAAGGAATATGTTACAAACTGATAACCCAAAAAAAAGCAAATACCACAAGAATCAGAAAATCGTTCTTCTCTTTACGTTTGAAGATGCTACACCGAGAAGAACGGGAACAAGAACAGAAATACAAAGAAGGGAACTCTTGCTGGGGTAATCAAAACCACCAGAGCTGAAGGCAAGATTTGTGCTATACAATGATTTACCCCCAGGATCCAGTAAGTTCTCACGAGAATTTCTGGAACGCTCTTGGTCACCTTCGGATCACTCGAAATATTCCTTTGAAAGGATGCTAAAATCAGCCGCAGGTCTTGCTAGTGTTCTCGATTTTTCTCCCTCTTTCTTAATTTTTTTTCAATACTAAATGAAAGAGGAGAGCCTCTATTTAAAAGGGATTTCAGCTTCCATGCGGCCTAAAAAAAATTAGGCCGCATGAGTCGCATGTGCCGCTGTACTGCACAGCAAACAGCGCTGTCAGGAACCCAAACCTGCAGCCGCTTGGTAGAGAGGGCCATGAGCTGCCTGCACGCTGTACTGCACAGAGAAGACTGCGCCTCCTGCGCTCTGTACTGCACAGAGCAAATTGTGCCGCCTGCGCGCTGTACAGCACAGAGCAGACTACGCCGCACCGAGCCGCCAACAGCAGTCCATGTCCCCTCCACACTTGACTCGCTCAAGCTAACTTGCTGGCCGCATAGCGCCTGGCCGCATAGCTCCAGGACACATGCATTCCTGACCGTATGGGCTCCTGGCCGCATGAGCACCTGACCGCATGGCCCTTGACCGCATGCGCACCTGGCCACATGCGCACCTGGCCGCATAGGCACCTGTCCGCATGCCCTCCAGGCTGCATGGCTCCACGAAGCATGAGCCTGAGCAAGCAACCGTGCATGTAATTCGCACATAAAAGGAGCGCACGAACGTCATGCGAAGCAACCGTGCATGTAACTCGTGCATAAAAAGAGCGCACGAGCGTCATACGAAACAATCGTGCATGTAACTCGCGCATAAGAGGAGCGCACGAGCGCCATGCGACGATGCTGACGTGCAAAGTACAAAGTGAGCCAACAAAGTGCCACTTTGCGCCATTGAGTCCGAGTTCGATTCGCTAAGTCCCTTTGGGACTTAGCTCCTAAGTAAAACTTACAAAGGTGGTAAAGATTGTCATAATGGGGTTTACACTTAATCCCTCTAGGAAAGTCAACCCACATGGGCCACCATCCCATGTGCATATACCAATACTAAGCAAAGCTATATATTGAGATATACACATAATGTGGGACTAAAACTTCCAAAGCAAAGTGAAAATACCAACATCGGCAAAAGAAAGGAGCTTCTCAATCTTTGATCGGCATTCGGTAGCCACGGGTATGCTTCCGGAGACGGCATGACACAGTTATCGTCGTTGAAGTATACGCGTCGCAGGAAGGCCCGTCCTTTCCGAAAAGTGAAGGTCGACGAGTCTTTCCCAAACAGGAGCTCGGACTGAACGTTTCCTGAAGACCCTGCTACTTCTACCTAGTGCTTGATTCCCCACAGCATCCCCTTGTCGTCTGCATTAGTAAAAGGTTGCTCAAAACATAGTTCTAGTCTTCTACCATGACCATATCAAGATTACAGGATTTTAAAAATTGGTTCAGGCGGCTGCCTAAGCTATAGGCGGCCCTAGACAGAACCAAAACCTCTTGTTCGACGGATCTGTGTTGTTCGATGTCTAGGCGGTTTTGTTCGGCTATGTTGTTCGGATTTTAAGTTTGTTTTCTTCTCAAATTAATTTTTTTTTAAAAACGAATTGTAGTATGGATTTAGAACATGTTTGGATTTCAAATTCTGAATTTCAAAGTTCAAATTTAAATTTTTGATTTCAAATTTTAAATTATATAAAAAAAACGGTTTTGCCGCCTAGGCGGACTAGCTTAACATGCCAGTGCACTCTTATTGGGCACATATGAGATGTGCACTGGACTAGTGGACGGTTGAGGACAGAGGCTAAATAAGGAGAATCGCCCCTGAGAACAACGCAATACAACACAATGAGCAGGAAAACTTCATAATGAAAAAATATGAGTTAAATATGTAAATATTACGAACATACTCGACACAACTTTCAGGATGTGTTAGATTGTTTTGACAGCCGCAGGTGCATGTTGGGCAGTTGACGATTGTGTCGTTGTAGAAAAACGAGAGCGAGACGCAGCATGTGGGGTACTTCTGGGCTAGGAATTGGGAGTAAGTGCAAGTCACGTTCCATGTCACTGCAATAAGATGAAGATGGTGCGTAGCTTCCACAACAACGACAACGAAGGCCTTTATCTTAAATTTTTTTTTGTGGTCAGCTATTTGAATTTTTCTTCTTTTCTTCGATACAGCTTCATTAAAGGACATGTTGCCGGAATCATTTACAAAAATTGTATCCTTATTTACAGCGAAAATCAAAATTTTGTTAGGCCTACCAATTTTTATAATTTAGCGACATTTGTGTCTTGATTCACTAATAAAATCGCTAATAGAACTTATTTTGGTATTGACGACTAGCATCTATCGTCAATATTTTATGGTGTGCAGGCTAAGCAAAGACAGCTTCATCGTACCCATCTTAGTGATGATTTGCCTCGGCCGAACGATACCCGAGCGCGTCTTGGAAAAACTAAGTTTGAACTCCTGAAGGGCCAAGTCTGAATCCTTCACCTCAAGCGAGTCTTCTCGCAAAGCAAGACAGGTCTAGTCGTCGCACTTGTGACATTTGAATCGGCTATCCACATTGATGCAGAACGGATCGTTACAATAAATACCAACAGTTGGGGTGATTTTGCCCGTCTAACTAGCAAGCAGGTATTTGTTGGGAACAATATGTGACCCTAAGCGGAGTTGGCCCATGAAGTGTCATATTGGACTGTGTTGTATGTCTTAAAAGAAAATTTTCATGAAAGACCTGAACCAATTTCAATTATCTACACCTGACTAAATTATCAACTCCATTGTCATCCTTTTTTGAGTGCTCAACTAAAAATGAGATACAATCTCAACCTTAGCTCGTTTCCTCTTAGCTTAACCAAGCACCCACGGCTACCTTTGCTCTTCCCGCTAGCCGAGCACGCAGAAGATCCAACATATTGTCACCTCGATCAGTTCGACCACTGAAGAAAACCGACTGTCACATTCTTTTGAGCGTTCAACCATAAACGAGATACAATTCAACAATCTCCACCTTAGCTTGTTTTCACTTAGCCGAACAATCAGACACCCCTGGCTACCTTTGTTCATTCCCTCTAGCAGAGTACCCAAGAGATCCAATAAATTTTCCATCGCGATCCGTTCGACCACAGAACCAAACTGACTGTAACCCTCTTTTGAGCACTCAA
The DNA here is from genome assembly GCA_036927795.1 of Iris macrosiphon. NCBI lineage: Eukaryota > Viridiplantae > Streptophyta > Magnoliopsida > Asparagales > Iridaceae > Iris > Iris macrosiphon. The sequence continues at coordinate 514,955 of JAYESA010000059.1, read as the reverse complement.
CCAGAAACGAGATACAATCCAACAATCTCCACCTTAGCTCGTTTCCGCTTAGTCGAGTAACCAAGCACCACCGACTACCTTTGCTCATTCCCACTAGCCTAGCACCCAGAAAATTTAACATATTGTCATCTCGATCCGTTCGACCACAAAACCAAACCAACACGTTCATCCACACTCTCATTGTGTGTCGATCACAACGTCTTTTTCCACCTTGGGCAAGTCGAACCTACCTTTGAAGCTAATTAATGTAATTGTCTCCAACATTAGGTTAGATCCGCGAAGTACCCAGGAGATCTAACATATTATCATCTCGATCGTTGGATCACAGAACCAAACTGACACGTCCATCAACACCATATCATTATGTGCCAACGACAACGTCTTGCTCCGGACCCATATTTGAAGTCAATCTGTATAGTTGCCTCCAACATTATGTCTGATCCGCCTTCCAGACCACCTTATGGAGAATTCTCGTAAGTTCACCTTCACCTAGAGATCCCGCATAATCCGATTATACACATGAACATTCAGCACAATCTGTCTTAAACCAATTAGAGCTAGAGGGGTGACTTCCACTCGAATAAACAGAGACGGGGGGGGGAGAGGGGGGGGGGGGGGGGTTCTACTCAAACAGAGGGAGGCTGGGGAAGGGGGGTTCCACTCAAACAAAGGGGGGAGGACCTTCCACTCGAACAAAGGGAAGCGAGAGTGGGGTGGGGGGCTTAGATTTTTTATTTTTTTATGTAAAAAAAGGTTTCAGAATTTTACCTCTGATACCATCCTCTAATATTCTTCAGTAATTAACCAAACAAAGAGCAAGTATAAGTCTCCTGAAGAAAAAACATAATATATAAACTCAAATCAAAGCTAAACGGAGTACAGTATATAGTTGCAGATTCATCTCCTCCTTCTGTATTCTTTGACAAGAACAATTCTCTAATATTAACCAACATTTTCAATTTAGGTTGTTGTTGCAAAAGGGTGATCTCTTCTTATGTGGTAGGCATCTTTAACCCACAAACAAACAAAAAAATCATCATATTATTCTATCATCAAAATTTTACAACAATTCATTAATCCTCAACTAATAAATGACTATTATTTATTTCTACATAATTTTTTTTCATAATTATTGTAATATAATCATATATGTATATTATTTTAAATTATTTAAATTATTTAATACTATTTAATACTATTTTATATTATATATATATATATATATATATATATATATATATATATATATATATATATATATATATTCACTAACTTTTTAATTAGTCTTTTCCTAATCTCACTAAATTCGTTTTTCCTATTAAAAATGTTGCTTACCACCATTCATTTCACCATCCACTTTTCCAACCAAAATTTTATCTTTATACATTCTCTTGTTTACATTAACTATTAACTATTTTATCTGTAATCAATATACAAAAATGACATCTCATACCAACCATAAGATTAAAATAGAATTCATCTTCATTGTTGTATTATTATCTTTGTACATTCTCATGCCTACATCAACTATTTTCGCTGCAACACACTGTTTGAGAAACAATAATGATATCTCATACCAGCCAAAAGATTAAAGTAGAATTGACCTTCATCGTTGGATTCTTATCTTTGTACAGTCTCATGTCTACATCAACTATTTAAAATTCTTTATAAATTGTGTAACATTTGCTACTAAAATTCATATCTTATCAACTTGAAAAATTCATATATTTCCAACCTTAAAGTTTTTTGTCTTAGTAATAATCCCCACAATAATGACATCTCATACACAAATAAAAATTATGATGTTAGATTTGGATTCCTTCAAAAATTCAAATGAACCTAAATATTGGAAATCCATGAAAAATGAAATTATAGAAGGAAAAAAAATGGCTCATGATGATCAGGTTCGACAATTATCTACTGACATTTCTCACGATAATTTTAATACGTCAAAATATTTTCAAGGTGGGTTATCGGATGACTTCGATACTACTCATTTTAGTAAATTTGGTCCGTTTCAAGGATAATACGATGAAAATGGGAATGATTTTTTTAATACAAGATATTTTAATTTAAAAAAAAGTTGTATGTTATTCTATTAATTTATGTCAAATTATTTAAATGTTAATCGTTCTAAATATTAGTTGAAGACATGAGTAATTTACAAAAATGAATTAAATGTTATTTTGTTGATCAAATGAATCTAATACACGAAAAATAATATTAATAACAAAAATATTCAATATTATATTCTATTGGTAGATCTAAATAAGAACATTTTAAATGGTGTAATTATTATATTTATAAATTAAAAAAATATGTAGTAAGTTAATTAACTTTATTGTTTATCATATGTAAGATATGTTAGAAATTAGTTACAATTTGAAGGACAAAATAGACATAAATGATAAATCCTCAAATTTGAGGATTTTTTTTTCCTTACCTCAAATTTGAGGACGAAGCAACTCTTCTCTCAAAAAAATGTTATAAAAAAATATCTCAAATTGAGGACGGGTTGAAGAGAAATTATCCTCAATTAGTTATTCAGGACAAATCCTGAGCTCATAGGGGTCCGAGACGAAATTTCAAAATAAGTCTCCAAATAAGAAACTAAAATAATTAAAGAAAAATTATAGCCAAAAAGAATTGAACTAAGGATTTCTAGTGTGTAAGTTTAACATGATAACCATTAGACCACAACTGTTTTATGTTAAAATTAGTCCATGGTATATACTAATTCTATTTTAGATATAAATATATTAACGCTCCTTTAGTATTGGGGTCAGGACGATCGTTCGGTCTGCCCTGGATTAGAGCTGTCCTGTAGATATTTGAGGATTGCGGATGGAGATGGCCTCATCCATGAAAATTACGGACGGAATGGGAAGTATCCATCGATCCTTTGGAAAGAAAACATGTTTGTGAAGTTCTGACGGTGTCCATTTGTTTGTCTATCTTTGCTCAATAATACCTTGAATAACTAAGTATTAAGCTCATTTTATACATGACTTGCTTGTTAGAAGTAGCGTAACAAGCATGCCAATGCTGTCGACAAGATTGCGGCGCCTATTGGCAAAAGAAAGGAGCTTCTCAATCTACGACCGGCATTCGGCAGCCACGGGTACGCGTCCGGAGGCGGCATGACGCAGTTATCGCCGTTGAAGTATACGCGTCGCGGGAAGGCCCATCCTTTCCGGAAAGTGAAGGTCGACGACTCTTTCCCAAACAGGAGCTCGGACTGCACGTTTCCTAAAGGCCCAGCTGCTTCCACGAGCAAGTCATTGTAGTGTTTGATTCCCCACAGCATCCCCGTGTCGTCTGCACAAGTAAAATGTTGCTCAAAACATAGTTCTAATCTTCTACCAGGACTATATTAAGATTACCATATTTTAAAAATCGGCCTAGGCGGCCGCCTAGGCGCTAAGAGGCCCTAGGTAGAACCAAAAATCTCTTGTGTTCAAACTTCGACGGATCTGTGTTGTTTGGTACCTAGGCCGTTCTGTTCGTCCTTGTTGTTCGGATTTTAAGTTTTTTTTTTTTTCCTCAAATTTTAAATTTTTAAAAAAAATACGAATTGAACATGTTTGGATTTTAAATTCTGAATTTCAAATTTAAATTTTTGATTTCATATTCCAAATTATATTAAAAAAAAACTATTTTGCCGCCTAGACGGCTTAGAGGTTAGACGGCCCACCACTGTACTGAATCTGCTTAAAGAATCTTAGAACACTGATTAAGAAAGATGGCAGTGACAGCTTACTGATGAACGAGTAAGGAGTTAGCGACTTGTAGTTGAAGCTAAAGACTGTAGTGAGATTGTCGAAGTTAGGGTGCTGGACCACGAGGTTCCAGTGAGAGTAGTTCATCCCGTAGTTGAAATTCGTTATGGTGACCTTCACCCGCCAGTAATCTCTGTAGTTGAGCTTAACATGCCAGTGCACTCTTATTGGGCACATATGAGATGTGCACTGGACCAGTGGCAGGTTGAGGACAGAAGCTAAATAGGGAGAATCGCCCCTGAGAACAATGTAACAGGATTAGCAGAAAAACTTCAAGATGAGAAAATTTTAAGTTAAATAAGTAAATATTACGAACGTACTCGACACAGCTTCCAGGTTGGGTCAGATTGTTCTGACAGCCACAGGTGCATGTTGGGCAGTTGACGATTGTGTTGTTGTAGAAAGAAGAAAGCGACACGCAGCAACTGGGGTACTTCTGGGCGAGGAATTGGGAATAAGTGCAAGTCACATTCCATGTCACAGCAATAAGATGAAGACCGTGCTTAGCTTCCACATCAACAACAATAACAAAGGTTTTTATTCCAAATTTTTTGGGGTCGCCTATTTGAATTTTTTTTCTTCGATTCAGCTTCATTAAGGGACAGGTTGCTGTAATCATTAACAAAAAATGTTTTCTTATTTACAGCGTCAATCAAAATTTGATTAGGCCTACCAAGTTCTGTCTTCCTTCATTTTTTCGGGAGCAAGCAGATCACAGTAGAATTTATAGTTTCACTCTGCTCGATTTCAATTAGGCGAAAGTTTTAACACATTGAATGAAAATATATGACATTTACATGGTAGCGATTTAATCTTAATTTGATTATCATCATCATCGTCATTGGGACTGATAAGTTAGCGATACTCTGTTTTTGGTTTGTACAAGAACAATTGATTAATAGTGGTTATTCGGAAATATTTTGCTTAATTGAATGGTTAATGACTTCACGGAAGCCTAACTATTCAGTGTTCAAGTCACAATAATGATGTTATTATAGTGAAAAATACAGATTAATTAAGCCAAAAAAATTGAACAGAAAGCCCTACTAGTAACATGGCCAGAAATGCTGTAATAATAATCAGTCCTCAAACTGATTTAACCACAAAAACACCGTTCAAGTCTTCAAGATGAGCTAAGATTCTTGATAACTGAAATATTTCAAACACATTACTAGGGAAAGTGCAGCAAAAAAATTAACTTACTCAAAGCCTGTGTTGTTCTCCTTCCATCCCCGCTAACAAACTTTGCTAGGCTTCACAATCTCTGCTGCACCACGTGTATCCAGGCCCAGGAGCTCTCAGTGTGAAGTTACAATTCGCTATTGGCTTATTATAGGGGGCCAAATGATATTACCTTCTGTTAGATATAGGATATTGAGATTATCCTCCTGTTAGATCAAAAGTCGAAAAGACTCACCTGAAAGTGTCGCTAATGAGTTTTAAAAGTGTATTTAATAAATTTTTAACGACATTTTCAGGGAGGCCTTCTCGACTTTTGATTTAACAGGGGGGTAATCTTAATATCCTACATCTAACAGGGGGGTAATATCAATTGACCATATTGTGTTGGCTGTGTATTCACTTGTGAGCAAAAGCTCAACTTCTTTCTTTTTTACTTTAGTCCCACATCGGTTGGACCCCTTCCCCCTTGTTTATATATATTAGTTCTTCTTCATTGCTCTCTTAAGATGTGTGGGGAACCCCTTGGGCCACACGCGCGCACCGCCGCCGCCGTCCGGCCCAGCTCGGTTCGGTTCGCGTAACGGGTATGTGCCCATACCTGCGGGCGCCTAATGCCGATCCAATTTACTCTTCGGGTTCGGGTGGGATCCAAAAGATCTTTTTGCTCCTCCTTGTTTTGAACCGGTTTTAAACTCTTTGGAGATTTGAACGTTGGACATTTATTGCTCTATATGTCCAGGTTCATTTGGCACATGTAACAGCTCATATGACAGCATTTTTTTTCCACGTTTTTCTTATGTTATTGTTCTTTAATGGCCAGTTTATGAGCCATTTAATTTTTGTCCGCTGGTTGTGTCTAGGGACTGCCTTTATATTGCGGTATCCTCCTCCTTCATTTTTTACAGATTTGTTCCTCTACGTGAAACATCTTTCTCTGCTTCTTCTCGCCAACAACATTCTCTCCTCTAAATTCTTGCTCTGGGCAGAGTTAAGTTCGGTCTCTCTCTCCGAGTTGTGTGCGACGAAGAGAAGCCGATAGTTAGGAGTTTTTACCACTAGGAGCTTCCAAGAAACGTCTGCACATAGACCTCAGATTAACTCTTAGAGCAGTGCTTCGTGCACGACTTCCCCGGAGGCTAGTAACATTAACTATTTAATTTTAATTTTAATTTTAATTTTAATTTTAATTTTAATTTTAATTTTAATTTTAATTTTAATTTTAATTTTAATTTTAATTTTTATTGTTTACAGATTTCTAAACGAGAAAAGGTGTTTTTATCTATCAATCTAAGAGTTAATCTGATTTCATGTTAGGTAAAATAATAGTAAATCATGCAATAATACAAGTGTAAGCTATATTGTGTTACTGCAACAAAAATAATTTTTACTTGTGATCAACTTCATTATTTAGAATTCGCTTTATCTTTTGGAAAATAAATTAATTCATTTGCTAAATATCTACTGTAGCAATAAAAATATGTTTGTTTGCTACTAAGTTGTTCATAGTTGTTTAAAGTCACTATAACAATTTATAATTTGCTTAATCTTCTGGAAAACAAATTAAATCATTTGCTAAATATCTACTGTAGCAATAGAAATCTGTTTGTTTTCTACTAGGTTGTTCATAGTTGTTTAAAGTCACTATAGCAACTTTGTTTCTAGCAAATAATTAAATAAGTTTAGTAGTTTTTTATTTCAATAAGGTTCTGTAACAACTTTTATCAAATTTAAATTTCAATTGTAATTGAACAATTTCTTACATATCAAATTGTTTATATACCTTGCCTTGTGAAAATAGTGTTTGGGCATATTTCTACTGCAACTTAGAACAATAGAAACTATTTTCTAGAAGTAAAGAAATAGTTAAAGTGAAACTGCAAATCCCTTTAAGTCTGAATTCTAAAAGTAGAGATAAATTTGGGTACAAGCTGAAAGTGTCCTTCTGTTAACCGGGTGTAAATAGCCCTAAGCGACACGGTACTTAAGTGTCTTTGGACCACCGCTAGCTGAAAACCGGTCCCTACAGCTAACCCAAGTTAATCAACACTTGATAGACTAAAGATTTCATAAGGTTGATTAAAAAAATCACTCAAACTATTCTTCTAGAACACTAGACTTTGTTATTGAGTAAAACACATATTTTGCGGTTTCAGACTATTCATATTAGTGTCACGACCCGATTCCGTAGAATCGTTGAGGCGTCCCCCGAATCGTGACCGCCGTGCGGGCCTGGAGTTGCGCCCGCACAAGGCTTTAATGATTTGCATAGCAAGCACATATTCAGAGTACGCAGATAAATTGAAACACAGATTTGAAACATGGAAAAGTTCTCTTTATTGATAATGAACATCTATTACAAACTCCTGAACGAGTTAGCTAATATGCCGAACGGCTTACAAAAGAGGTGACTCAAAATGAGATAGCAGTCCTGTACATTATATCCCTTTACTAAAACTTCAAAAGATATAGACCTCCAGGCTGGAGGATAGCTTTGCCACGGAGCTGCATTTGTGTATGAAGAGTTGCAGGCTTCTGGCTTCAAAATGCTTCTAAGGGCACGATGAAGATGCGCCAACAGCTGGACTGGATCGGGAAGACGACTTCGGCTCCTCGCTCGGTTCTCCTTGGTACGGAGAACCTGTTTCAACGAGGGTCAGCATGTCGAAACATACTGGTGAAGGCGAGCTAGCCGAACTATACCAATCAACACGTTGTTTAATGAAGCATGCATATTTGTGGGTTTCTATCTTGCCTTAGTTCATTTACAAGTAAGCAGCATATAGAATTTACTGAAATGAACGTGCCACCGTTCGGTGGATTTTACCTGCCCGTCTGAATTACCTGCACAATACTTACCATGTCTTCCCTGCCACGAAGACACAAGTTAATTTGCAACAGGTTTAAATATACATAGGGATCAATGGCATGATGCCACAAAGGGACGGGTTATAGTCTCAAGACACAAATGATATACAACGTAGGTGGCGAGCCCCGCTGCATAACACTTTGCCCCATAACATACGACTATACATACGTTCCGTCCGGATCGGATCGGTCCCAGCGCCCCGGTGACCGTCCGCGGAACTCATAACATACCTTGTGCACAAGTTGTTCGTGATCGAACAACACTCATAGAATTAGTTCCATAGCATAACGGTTTTTGCATAATCTTCCTGACAGTTTATTTCATAACAAGCATAATTCCATACTTAGCACGATTCATAGAACAGTTATAAATGAACTAGCATATAGGATGATAACCGTTCATAAGTTTAGTTGACAAGCAATATTTCCAAGTCTATTCCCTTTTTATCTTGATCTCTTTTATTATTACTTGGTATCGTTTGATCGGGGCAAAGAAGAGTTCAAGCTTTTAGGGTGTGAAGCTTGGAAGCAGGGCTAGCTAATCGGGATGGTAGCCACTCACTTAGATTTGTTGGAAGGGAGAAGGAAAGAGGCGCTTCACGACTCCGCTCGCAAGCCGCCTACTGCTCGTTCACCTGCATTATGAACAGCTTGATCAATACCTCTTCCACTTTTCCAATCTCGAAATTGAAGTGCAGTTCAATGAACGAAAACAATGAAAACCATCGAAACCGTTCAAGGAAAACAAGCAAATCGTAAAACCAACTCAAAGCACGAAAGCAACAAGCGACATCGAAAACCGAGGCAATAAAAGATAGCAGCGGAGAGGTCCCTCCTGACTCTGCCGCTAAGTCGATCCTGGGGGCACGGTCCACTGAATATGGGAATCGATTCCGAAGAAACAAATCCATAACGAGGACGAGTTCTTAATTCAATCTATCCCGATCGAACGATACCGACTTGTGTTTCTTAGCCGCGCTCCCCGCACCGGGGGAACGGGGCGCTACATCCTACCCAACTAATTGGAAGTTTCGTCCCGAAACTTAGGAATAGAACCAACCGTTAGGGATTATTCTGTTGAGGCAGAAGCTTAGAGGGGAGTGGACAATCCCGAGCTATGTGGCCTGGCCCGCCACAGTTGAAGCATAGTCCTTTCCTTCTGTAACATCTATCGGTAGTGTGCCCCTGTCTTTTACAGAAATCACAGAAGGGTCTCGGGTTTCCTTTATGCTGGCCACCGTTGTTTTGACGCTTTGCAGCGTTGTTTCCTCTATCGTTGCTTTGGCGTTTGTGACTGGATGTATACACAGCGTCGGCAGCAACATGAGGATACTGTGGTTCAAGTGATAGAGCGTGATTCATGACTTCACGCATTGTTCCATACTGATTATTGACCACGTGCGCATGGATGGCAGGGCGCAAACCACCTTCAAACCTTCTAGCTCGACTCGCTGCATCAGGTAAATAGGCCCTAGCGAGTTTGGAGAGTCGGTTGAATTCGACGGAGTATTGCTTCACTGTCATACTGCCCTGTCTCAGTTGTACGAAGTCGTTTTCCATTTGACGTTGTACTGGAGGGGGTACAAACTCCTCTTCAAACGCGGCACAAAAAGTCGTCCACGAGATCGCCTCCTCTCCGTGATCAAATTGGAGAGATCGTCGATGCACGTCCCACCAATCGTGCGCGTTGAGACGGAGCTGTAGTTGCGCGCAGGCGACGCGCTTATCTTCAGGGACCTCTAGCAGAGCGAAGTGATCTTCAAGTTCTGCTAGCCAATCTAGAGCTACTACTGGGTCCTCAGTCCCGTTGAATGGGGTGTTGCAGACTTTCTTGAAGTGGCCCAAGTTGAAGGCAGTCACATCCTTCGGCCTGGGAATTTGTGGCATCTCTACTTCAAGCACGGGCTGTTCCACCGGTGTCATTGCTGTTGCGGTGGAATGGTTGGCAGCCAAAGTCTGAACGATCTGTTGCAGGACATCTACCTGCTTCTGTTGGACTGAGAATCGGGTCTCTAGATTGCTTTCGAACTTGGCTTGGCGAGCATCATCTCCTTGTCGTTGTGCTTCTAACATTAGCATTATCCGCTCAAGCGGATCGACTTGAGATATGCCTCGCTGGCTCCGAGAGCTTCCCGAAGTACCCGAACTACTTTCTTGTGTTTCGTTCGGTGCTTGCGCTGCAGATTGCGCTGGTACCATTCCTTCAAAAGAAGGTAAATTATATTAGAATCATAATGTATTATGGACTTATTGCATGAACGTATCTCATTTTGGCCTAGCGAGTTCAAGAGTTCGCACAGGAATTTGATCGTTAAAGAAACTTTTCCAGCACGAAGTCTAAGGAACTTGAATCTGTGCTCTGATACCACTATGTCACGACCCGATTTCGTAGAATCGTTAAGGCGTCCCCCGAATCATGACCGCCGTGCGGGCCTGGAGTTGCGCCCGCACAAGGCTTTAATGATTTGCATAGCAAGCACATATTCAGAGTACGTAGATAAATTGAAACACAGATTTGAAACATAGAAAAGTTCTCTTTATTGATAATGAACATCTATTACAAACTCCTGAACGAGTTAGCTAATATGCCGAACGGCTTACAAAAGAGGTGACTCAAAATGAGATAGCAGTCCTGTACATTATATCCCTTTACTAAAACTTCAAAAGATATAGACCTCCAGGCTGGAGGATAGCTTTGCCACGGAGCTGCATTTGTGTATGAAGAGTTGCAGGCTTCTGGCTTCAAAATGCTTCTAAGGGCGCGGTGAAGATGCGCCAACAGCTGGACTGGATCGGGAAGACGACTTCGGCTCCTTGCTCGGTTCGCCTTGGTGCGGAGAACCTGTTTCAACGAGGGTCAGCATGTCGAAACATACTGGTGAAGGCGAGCTAGCCGAACTATACCAATCAACACGTTGTTTAATGAAGCATGCATATTTGTGGGTTTCTATCTTGCCTTAGTTCATTTACAAGTAAGCAGCATATAGAATTTACTGAAATGAACGTGCCACCGTTCGGTGGATTTTACCTGCCCGTCTGAATTACCTGCACAATACTTACCATGCCTTCCCTGCCACGAAGACACAAGTTAGTTTGCAACAGGTTTAAATATACATAGGGATCACTGGCATGATGCCACAAAGGGACGGGTTATAGTCTCAAGACACAAATGATATACAACGCAGGTGGCGAGCCCCGCTGCATAATACTTTGCCCCATAACATACGACTATACATACGTTCCGTCCGGATCGGATTGGTCCCAGCGCCCCGGTGATCGTCCGCGGAACTCATAACATACCTTGTGCACAAGTTGTCCGTGATCGAACAACACTCATAGAATTAGTTCCATAGCATAACGGTTTTGCATAATCTTCCTGACAGTTTATTTCATAACAAGCATAATTCCATACTTAGCACGATTCATAGAACAGTTATAAATGAACTAGCATACAGGATGATAACCGTTCATAAGTTTAGTTGACAAGCAATATTTCCAAGTCTATTCCCTTTTTATCTTGATCTCTTTTATTATTACTTGGTATCGTTTGATCGGGGCAAAGAAGAGTTCAAGCTTTTAGGGTGTGAAGCTTGGAAGCTGGGCTAGCTAATCGGGATGGTAGCCACTCACTTAGATTTGTTGGATGGGAGAAGGAAAGAGGTGCTTCACGACTCCGCTCGTAAGCCGCCTACTGCTCGTTCACCTGCATTACGAACAGCTCGATCAATACCTCTTCCACTTTTCCAATCTCGAAATTGAAGTGCAGTTCAATGAACGAAAACAATGAAAACCATCGAAACCGTTCATGGAAAACAAGCAAATCCCAAAACCAACTCAAAGCACGAAAGCAACAAGCGACATCGAAAATCGAGGCAATAAAAGATAGCAGCGGAGAGGTCCCTCCTGACTCTGCCGCTAAGTCGATCCTGGGGGCACGGTCCACTGAATATGGGAATCGATTCCGAAAAAACAAATCCATAACGAGGATGAGTTCTTAATTCAATCTATCCCGATCGAACGATACCGACTTGTGTTTCTTAGCCGCGCTCCCCGCACCGGGGGAACGGGGCGCTACAATTAACAACAATGACTGGCAAGGATGAGACTTTTACTGCTAAACCTGCTAATTTCAACGGGACCTACTTTAAGTGATGGCTGAGTCAAATAAAGTTTTGGCTCATAACTTTAGGGCCGATCTCAGCCATTGATGGTTCTACACCTATCACAAATAATTCTGATGATACCGAGTTTGACGTAGGAGTGTCCAAATCCACCAGTTCCTCAAAATCCAAAACTCCAAGGAAATAGACTATCACTGCTTCCATATAATTCTAAGCGCTTTGTCTGAATCATTATATGACATATTTTTTGTATATAAGAGTGCTAAAGAACTTTGGAAAGCTTTGGAAGATGAATATAGCTGTGATGATGCTGGAATTGAAAGATTCAATTTCTCCTCATTCAACAAATACTTTAGGGTAGATAATAAACCTTTGAATGATCAAATACATAAATTTCAAAAATATCTTAGGCATATTCAAGCCAAAGGTACTTTCTTTTCTACTGAGTAAAAATATCATGTTTGGTAGACAAGCTCCCTCCTTCTTAACCTGATGTTAAGAAAGACCTTATTCATACTCAAGGTGACCTTACTTTTGCTCAAGTTCTAAAGAAAATTAGAACAGAAGAACAAATTAGGCTAAGGTCTAACCATAAATCTGAGTCTAAAGCTAAGGTAAACCTAGTAGAATCCTAAGGCAAACCAAAGACTAATCATCAACACAAACCCAAAAGGAACCTCTTCAAGAAGAAGCAGAACCTTCAGCCTCACCACCAAAACCATCATCACCATAAACCTAGAAACTTCGGTAAGACTCAGGATAAGAAGATATTTTGTTTTGTGTGTGGTAAAACAAACCATATGGCCACCAATTATTTTTATAGGAATAAGGAAGTTGTCCAGACTTCTTACAAAGGGAAACGTCCAGCCAAACCAGAAGCAAACATGCTTCTCAACGGCTCTTCTAGTTCCTTCAGTTCTGTAAGCTATCAACTCTTAGTCAATATTTTCTACCATTCTGACGATTGGTGGTTGGATTCTAGAGCTAATGTTCATGTTTCTTTTGATCGCTCCTATTTTTTAAACTATCAGGAATCAGGTGGAGGAGGTGTAACTCTAGGAGATGGCTCTGTTGCACAAATTATAGGAAGAGGAAGAATATATCTAAAGATGACATCAGAAAAAACTCTGACTCTTCATGATGTGTTGCATGTGCCGTCTATAAAAAGAAATTTAGTTAGTGGGTCTCTTCTTGTAGCTTCAGGGTACAAGATTGTTATAGTAATATTTTCTAAGAATGACTCTTTTATTGAAAAATGATTTGTAAGAGATGGATTTTTCATTTTGAGTACCATGAATAAAATTTCAGATCCTTCTTTTGTTGTTTCCAATGTAGATTCTTCAAATGTGTGGCACAGTAGATTAGGTCATGTGAATCTAGGTTCCCTAAAAAGGATGATAAACTTAGATCTTATTCCTAAGACTCCAATAGATAATAAACGCAAGTGTGAGATCTGTGTTCAAGCCAAACACACTAGGCTATTTTTCAAATTTGTAGAAAGAAACTCTGACCTTCTAGAGCTAGTTCATAGTGATGTGTGTGACTCAAATAGAGTTTTGACCCGAGGCGGTCGAAAATACTTTGTTACCTTTATAGATGATCATTCAAAGTATTGTTATACCCATCTTCTCAAAATAAAAGATGAAGTTCTAGACAGATTTAAGGTCTATAAATCTGAAGCTGAGAACCAGTTAGAGAGAAAGATTTAGATTCTTAGATCAGATCGTAGTAGAGAGTATATATCAAATGATATGACCAATTTCTGTGAAGAACACAGAATAATCCATGAGGTAACTGCTCCATATTCACCACAGTCCAACGGAGTTGCTGAAAGAAAGAATCGTACTCTGTTAGACATGGTGAATGTCATGCTCCTCAGCTCAGGTGCTCCCTTGTGAGGAGAAGCACTATTATCTTCATGTTACATCCTTAATAGAATTTCTAGTAAGTCTAATGATAAGACTCCCTATGAATTATGGAAAGGTAGAGCTCCTAGGATCAATTATCTCAAAGTTTGGGGATGTCTGGCTAAAGTAGGAATTCCTGAACCTAAAAAGAGAAAGATTGGACCTAAGACTGTAGATGTTGTATTCATAAGATTTGCCCTAGATAGCAATACGAATAGATTTCTTGTTACTCTCTCAGAAGTAAATAAAGTCTCTAACAGTACTATTATAGAAGAAAGAGATGCAATTTACTTTGAGAATATATATCCCTTCAAAGATAGAAGTTCTTCCTCTTTCTCCCACTCTTCTCTTGCTCCGTCCACTAGCTCTCATGTTCAAATATCTAGTTTGCATACTGAACAAGATATAGAACCTAGAAGGAGTAAAAGAGAAAGAATTGAAAAGAACGTAGGAGAATGTTTCTTCACCTTTTTGATAGAGGGTGATCCCTCAACTTATGAAGAAGAAATATCTTCTCCTGATGCCCCTTTTGGAAAGAAGCCATTAACAGTTAGTATAACTCCATCATGGAGAACAATACTTGGTTTCTAGCATACCTACCTTTAGGTAGTAAACCCGTAGGTTGTAAGTGGATATTCAAAAAAAACTTAGAGCCGATGGTACTATAGAGAAATACAAGGCTAGATTAGTAGCCAAAGATTTTACCTAGAAAAATGGATTAGATTATTTTGATACCTACTCACCTGTAGCTAGGATCACCTCTATCAGAACCCTTTTAGCCTTAGCATCCATTCATAATATGCTAATCCATCAAATGGATGTAAAGACAGCATTTATAAATGGGGACCTAGAGAAAGAAATATACATGGAGCAACCTGAAGGTTTTATTGCTAAAGGCTAAGAAAAAAAAGTTTGCAGATTAGTTAAATCTCTTTATGGCCTAAAGCAAGCTTCCAAGCAATGGCACAACAAATTTGACATAGTCATCTCAGAATATGGTTTCTTGTCAAATGAGTATGACAAATGTATATACTCCAAAATTATAGATGAAAGTTGTGTCATCTTATGTTTGTATGTAGATGACATCCTTATTCTTGGATCATCACTGGAATTGATAATTAATACCAATGACTATTTATCCAGCCAGTTTGATATTAAAGATCAAGGTAAAGCCAACTTGATTCTAGGCATGCAACTGTCCAAATACAAGGAGGGTTATACTCTATCCTTAGCACACTCTATCGAGAAAATGCTAAGAAAATTTGAGTATTTTGATAAGAAATCTGTCCTAACTCCTTATGACAGTAGTCTTCTCCTCAAGAAGAATGAGGGTTCTCCTATGGAACAACACAGATATTCACAGATGATAGGTTCTCTCATGTATATATCAAACAGGACCAGACCTGATATTGCATTTGCTATTGGGAGACTAAGTAGATATACTAGTTACCCAAATCAGTTACATTGGACAGCATTAGAAAGAGTATTTAGATATCTTAGGGGTACTCTAGATTATATGTTGTACTATACTAGACACCTTGATATCATAGAAGGTTATTCCAGATTAGCGTACATTGACTATTCCGTTATATAAGCAATTCTTGGCTTGGATTTTGATCATCTTGAGACGATTTTGAGCCTATACTCCCGAGGCGGATCTCATAGGAGCAGGGTATCTCCGACTTCATCACTGTCTTGGGGCTTTCGACTGTCATTGGTTTTTGACTCTCCCGGTACTGGCTCACAGGCGGAGATCCCATCGGAAAGGAAATGCTCTTTGCCAGAAGCTTATGTGGTTTCAACTCATGCGGCTAGGTCAGGATATGGTACTTTCAGATACAAATTGGGTAACTGACTCACATGATGTAAAATCCACTACTGGATATGTTTTCACTCTAGGTGGAGCTGCAATCTCCTGGGGCTCATGTAAATAAACTATCATAGCTAGGAGTACAATAGACTCTGAAATGATAGCATTAGACACTACTTGTACAGAAGCTGAATGGCTAAGAAATCTTATTATACATATACATATTTCTCTTAGTCATGTTCCATCAATTTATATAAACTGTCATAATAAATCTGTTATAGAATTACTAAAGCATCGAGGGGGATGGGGTTCTTGGTAAATATGTGGTTCTTGACTATATAAAGTCAGGAAAAAAATCTTGCAGACTACTTGACGAAGGGTCTGTCTAGGACTTTGATCCTAGAATCATCGAGGGGGATGGGGTTAAGCCCATAAGTAAAGTCACCAGCAGTGGCAACCCAACCGGGTCTGACTGGAGATCCCAAGAAGCCGGTTCAATGGGTAGGAACAAGCTAGACTTAGGTGACTTTTATGGAACACTGACTCGAGATTAAAATCTTATTGCAGTAATGCCTAAGTAGTTGTACATGCGTATAATAATTCCCCATCCCTATGGTGACAGTGTTCTTGAGTGATATGGTTATGATGAGTTTTAAAACTCTTAATAGGTCCAAACTGATATGCGGGGTTGACACATATCACCAACCCTTAAGGACTTACCTATATGAGAGGTCGGGAAGGCCACGACTATGGGACAGGCGATCCCAAACAACTCTCATGAATTTGGAATAAGTGCGCATGGCCAAACAAAAGCGCCACTCGTTAGACCCACAACTCTAGAGTACTCTGTATGTTATTTTATGAATCTGGTACAAGAAGTCTGATTCAAGGCATAGTCCATCCACTACCAGAAAAAGTCAAATTAGCGACGTAATGAAACGTCGCTAAATGACCAATAAACGTCGCTAATCACTTTTAGCGACATAATTAGCGATGTTTTACAGAAGTCGGAACTCAGCTAGTCGCTGAAAGAAAAAACGTCGCTATACCGACATTTTTTAGCTACTTATATGTGTCGCTAGATTAGCGACGTTTAGCGACGCAACGTCGCCAATTAGCGACGTGCTCATCTGTCGCTTAACGTCACTAATTAGTGATTTATATAGCGACGTTACAACGACGTCTTCAATGACCTGGCAATACTGCCATGTCAGCAAGTTGCGACGTACAGCGACGTTTTTAGCGACGTCATTAGCGACTTGTAGTAACGTCCTAACTTAGCGACGTATTTAGCGACGTGTAGTAACGTCGCTAACAACGTCGCTAATTGTACAGTAAAAAAATAAAAAAATGAATACTGAATTATTTCCAAACTATTATTCATGCAGTTTATTAATTCATAATCTGTACAAATAGACCCGGAGCAACCCTCCGTTGAATTTCCTGGGTTTGTCGACCCCCTTGGGTTGAACACTCAACACCGGTAAATTAACATATATTTAATATGAATAATATAATAAAATTTGAAGAAACTAAAACATCCAGCAAATATCGTCGTAAAGAATACAGGAAATATATATCCATACCATGAGTCTCATCCTAAATAATACAAAGAATACAAATATCCAGCAAATATCTATGCAAATATCTATACTACTGCGGATGCTACAGGAGGATGACCACCGGCGCGCATGAAGGATAAGAATAGATCATACTGCTCCCGTGAAATCGATACCGATGTCGATGGAGAAGGCAGTGACGTCGGTGGAGTCTGTGTCGATGTAGGCGCACCAGGAGGACTTATTCGCTCCAATTCTGCGAGTCGCTGGTTGTAAGAATCCATGGTAGATAACAGCCTCGTACTGCTATGCACCATTGAATCCTGTATCATCGTCAGCCTCTCGCCCATGGATACCTGTGATGCCTGTAGCTCCGTCACGCTGCGCTCTGTCAAGGCTCTAAGATTATTTGTCAAATCCTGGAGCTCAGTGATGTTGCGGTCGAGCATATCGATTGGTGCTCAAATATGGCAGATCCCAGAATATACTCCTCTTCTTCCAGTTATGGGTGTGACCAAATTCGTCACACTTGTACCCCTTAGCAGGCTCTTCGATAGCACTTGGTAAATCTTTTACCTCTTTCCATATCGTGTATCCGGGCCACCTTGGCGGTGGATTAGCCTTCTCCATAACACCCGCAAGAAAAGCATTCTTGTTCCTCTGGTACGGATGATCCTTCGGCAAAAATTGTCGATGACAATCGAAGAAGCACGGTTTGCCTCTGTGTTTCAAACGGAAAGCCTTAGTACGGTCCATGCAATACAGACATGAGAGACGACCATGGGTGCTCCATCCCGATAACATTCCATAGGCCGGAAAGTCGTTGATGGTCCACATAAGTGCTGCCCTCATCTAAAAATTCTGCTTTCTAAAAATATCGTACGTGTTGGCACCTACTTCCCACAGCTGATTCAACTCATCTATCAAAGGCTGTAAATACACATCGATGTTCCTCTTCGGATTGTTCGGACCCGGGATAATAACGGTTAGGAACATATACGGAGTCTTCATGCATATCCAAGGCGGTAGATTGTACGAAACTAAATTTTGGTACCGTCCATGTACTGAGGGAACGCCTTGGCGAACTGCAGGAACTGCTATACACCCTCAATGAATTCATCCCGCACACCGCATATGTCATCAGGATGACGGTTGTACATCCATGAACGATGACGCAGATAGTAATTCATATCCATTTCTAGATACTTCTGCAAAAATGATAGTATGTATCCTATAAATCATTACATACAGTGTGATTCTATGGAGGAAGGTAAGAACTGCTCTAACTTGATACACAATGTCCTATGTGTGTGTGTGTATATCATCTGACTTGTCAATAGATAGTGAGTATGTCCAACTGCAGGGCATGGATGGCAAATAATATGGAAGAGATTTTTAGAAAGTAGCAGTCATTCCCCGTTTAGACAAGGTCACAAGCCATCTCATATTTAGTGTAAAATATATTAATTTTACGCACTTATTTAACTAAAGAACTTATCAATGCAATGGCCAAGTGACTGATTACTGCTCTCCTTTGGTAATCACAAGGTCTTATGCAAAGTAGCCATCAACCTTTTTAGACAGTGAGCTGGATGACACACACATCACTCATTATTTCTTCTTAAATGTCACTTCGTTTTGGTGGTTGCTGCTTGTGCCATTTTGTCAACCCACAAAATTTCCAAGTTGGTTGTGTACTGTTATGCAGTGATGAGAGCAATTAGTTCTCGTTGGTTAGAGGGTGTAAATTATAATGTCATGCGGAGAGCAATTTTTCCAAACATATGCCGTTCTAGCAAATGATACTGAAATTTGTTACTTTATAGTAATTTTTCTGTATATATAAATTTTTCTGTGTAATTCGAATTTGAAGCTAGATATCTAATTAATGAGGGTGATATATATATATATATATATATATATATATATATATATATATATATATATATATATATATATATATATAGCTCAGGAAGTAGTACTAGCAAGGAGGAGGCAAATTACGAGATCGACGAGGACGACAGCTACTACATCGGCATCATAAACATGAACCCTCACATAATGGAGACCACGTTGAAGATAAATGTTACGTCCAAGGCGTACGACACAAAGGAAGCAACCAACGAGTGTTCTACCAGCACCAGCAATGGCCTCCTCTGTAAACAAAATTACTATAAAGTTGGTTGTGTGCTGTTTCTTCTCATCTAAACCAGTGCTATTGATATCAACAGGATCATGGATCCATTTTGGTTAAATCTTCCTAAATATGACCTCAAAGAGTTGGTCAAGGTTATGACTGTAGTTCAAAAGGGACAGCAACAATATAGCTTGTCGTGTCATGTACCAGCTTCAATTCGAGTTAGGGTTAGTGTGTGTCCGCGTGCGTGTGTGTGTGTGTGTTCGAGTTAGGGTTAGGGTTAGTATGTGTCATGTCGTGTCGTGTCGTGTTGTGTCGTGTCTGTGTTAGAGAGAAAGAGAGAGACAGAGAAAGGAGACAGAGAGAGGAGCTCACCGAGGAGGGGAGCCGGAGGAAGGACGCCGGAGGGAGAAGGGGAGCCGGAGGAAGGAGGAGCTGACGGAGGAGGGGGGAGGACGCGGCCGGAGGGGAGTCGCTGGGAGGGAGGAGGGGAGCTGGAGGGGGACGACGCGGCCGGAGGGGGGTCGCCGGAGGGAGGAAGGAGGAGCCGGAGGGGGGTTGCCGGAGGGAGGAAGGAGGTTCGGGTTTGAAATTTGGGAGAGGGAGAGATCGAAGGAAATGGGGGGAATCAGCCCTAAATGAATAAAATTTAGCGACGTTTTAGCAACGCCAATAAAGACGTCACTAAGTTAGCGACGTCTTTAACGTCGCTAATTGTCTAAAAGAGATACGTCGCTAAACGTCACTAAATGAAACATACACTACCAGAAAAAGTCAAATTAGCGACGCCCAAAAACGTCGCTAAATGACAAAAAAATGTCGCTAAACACGTTTAGCGACGTAATTAGCGACGTTTTAACGCAGTCGGAAAAAACCAAGTCGCTGAAAGGAAAAACGTCGCTAAACGTCGCTATGCCGACGTATTTTAGCGACTTTAATGTGTCGCTAAATTTAGCGACGTTTAGCGACTCCGAGTCACTAAATAGCGACGTTTATTAAAGTCGCTAAACGTCGCTAATTAGCGACTTATATAGCGACGTCTTTAATGACCTGGCAGTACTGTCATGTCAGCAATTTGCGACGTACAGCGACATATTTAGCGACATTTAGCGATGTCTTTAGCGACGGCTAATGACACGTCGCTAAGTAGCGACTTGTTTAGCGACTTATAAAAACGTCGCTAGACGTCGCTAAACGTCGCTAAATACGTCGCTAAATTTACAAAAAAAAAAAAAAACCTGAATTGTTCCAAACTATTATTCCTGCAATTTATAAATTTGTAATTAAAAATAGACCCGGAGCAACCCTCCGTTGAATTCTATGGGTTCGCCGACCCCTTCGGTGGAACACTCAACACCGGATTAACAATATTTAATATGAATAAAAGTATCACAGTCATACAATTAATACACACAAATATTATAGACAGACAATAAAAGTATCACAGTCACACAAAATGGGCATAAACAGCATCACAGTAACACAAAATGGGCATAAACAGCATCACAGTCACACAAAATGGGCATAAACAACATCACATAATATATAAGTATCAGAGTATCACAGTAACACAAAATGCATAATATATAAGTATATGAAACATTATAGTATCAATCTCGAGGATTTCCAAAACGGGGCAGATACCAGTCCCTCAAATACTGCGCATAAACATCGTTTATGTTATCAAGCTCCGCTATGGGTGCTGGGTGACTGGAACTCCCCGCAGGTGGTATCTCTTCCTCCTTAACAGTAGGAGGCATCACTTCCTCCTTAACAGTAGGAGGTGTCGCTATCTTGGGTGCCATCTGGTAAGATAGATGAAAACAAAGAATTAGCAAAGAATTAGCTATTGGACCGGAACGGAAGAATTAGATGATTATGTAGCAGTATAGATCTAGTAAAATTTGGAAGATACAGTAGACATAGTAGAAACTAAAAATTTGGCATTTTATGAGATTTAGTAAAACTCTACACACACACACACACACCTCACATACCTAATGCACACAACAAGCTCATATACACATAGCATACACACAACCACACGACTGATACACTGATACATGTACTCCTAACTCCATACCTATACTACTCCTATCATGTAGCAGTATAGATCTCTCCTACTATTGCTGCACTCAAGTCCCCCATCGTGAAGACACAGTAGAAACTGATACCACAGTCCAGACACCTCACTAAAACCTGTACCACCACTGCACGATCATGCTTGTGTACAGAATTACACACAACAAGCACCAAAAATAGTTATACTGACACCAGTATGCCTACACACCAAGGTCCTATGACCACTGCACCCTGATACTCTAGATTATCCACTAGCTCTCCCCTCAGTAAAACGCACAGGTAACACTCGAATCTCTCACAAAAGAAACCCAATCCCAATTTCCCTCAAAGCTCAGTAACTGATACCCCTGCACACATACTGCTCACAGTGTGCACTGACTGAGGAACCCGACACTCTCACATCCCCCAAATGCAAATACCCAAACTCACACCACAACTAACAATTGATGCCTAGGTCTTATACACCTACACACACCAACGTCCCATGTGTGTTGTGTCAGTGAGCTAGGAGACTAGAATCAGAGGAAATCCTATTAATAATGTCATTGAAAACTTTAATGTGACACCCTAAACCTAACCCCTGC
Source organism: Iris macrosiphon (assembly GCA_036927795.1). Lineage (NCBI taxonomy): Eukaryota > Viridiplantae > Streptophyta > Magnoliopsida > Asparagales > Iridaceae > Iris > Iris macrosiphon. The sequence continues at coordinate 492,929 of JAYESA010000059.1, read as the reverse complement.
TCAAAAACCCTAAACCTAACCCTAACCCTAACCCTAACCCTAACCCCAGGTCAAAAAACCTAACCCTAACCCTAACCCTAAACCTAACCCTAACCCTAAACCTAACTCCTGCGTCTGTGTGTGTGTGTCGTGTGTGTGTATCGTGTGTGTGTCTGCGTCGGTGTGTGTGTCGTGTATGTGTGTCGTGTGTGTGTCTGCGTCTGTGTGTGTGTCGTGTATGTGTGTCGTATGTGTGTGTCTACGTCTGTGTGTGTGTATCGTGTGTGTCTGTGTACGTGTGTCGTGTCTGTGTGCGTGTGTCGTGTCTGTCAAGTGTCTTGTGTCAGTGTCACATGAGAGAGAGAGAGAGAGAGAGAGAGAGAGAGATTACCTAGAGCTCGAGGAGGAGGAGGGGGATGCCGGAGTAGCCGCAGCCGTGGAGACCCGGTCGCCGGAGAGGGGGGGCGGGGGAAATCGAAACGTTTCGAAATTTTCGACAGATGGAGAAAAGAAAACTGAGCCCTAATTAACCAAAATTTAGCGACGTTTAGCGACGTCACATAAAAATGTCGCTAAAATTAAAATTAGCGACGCCAAAGAAGTCGCTAAATACGTTGCTAAATTTTTTTAATATATACGTCGCTAATTACGACGCTAAACGTTGCTAAATCAGATATATTAGCGACGTTTAGCGACCTTAATTGAACTTATAGCGACTATTCTTTTAAAATCTTAATAAAAGTTGCTAAATGTCGCCATTTAGCGACGCCTAGCGACGCTTTTTACAGAGTCGCTAATTTAGCGACGTTTTAACTAGGAGTCGCTAAAATACGTCGCTAATACCGCTTATTCTAGTAGTGATATTAGCGACGTTTAGCGACCTTAATTGAACTTATAGCGACTAATCTTTTAAAAACTGAATAAAAGTCGCTAAACGTCGCTAAATGTCGCCAATTAGCGACGTCTAGCGACGTTTTTACATGGAGTGGCTAATTTATATTTTATTAGCGACGTTTTCCTTTGACGTCGCTAAAAAACGTCGCTAATCCCGCTTATTCTAGTAGTGATCAAGCACTTCTTCAGACAAAGACAATAGTTACTAAGTGAGATTCAAGGCTGTAGTCCATCTCATCTATGCATAGTATATACCTGCCCAGAAATTCTTCACCTTTAATTTTTTTGTCACTTCTATTTCGGAACATGACCTTTTTTTGGGAGGGGGGGATTGTTGGCTGTGTATTCACTTGTGAGCAAAAGCTCAACTTCCTCCTTTTTACTTTAGTCTCACATTTGTTGGACCCCTTCCCCCTTGTTTGTATATATTAGTTCTTCTTCATTGCTCACTTAAGATGTTGTGTGGGGAACCCCTTGGGCCGCCGTCGTCCGGCCTAGCTCGGCTCGGTTCGGTTTGGTGCACGTAACGGGTACGTTCCCACACCCGCGGACGCCTAATGCGGATCCAATTTACTCTTCGGGTTCGAGCAGGGATCCAAAATATCTTTTTGCTCCTCCTTGTTTTGAACCGGTTTTAAACTCTTTGGAGATTTGAACGTTGGACATTTATTGCTCCATATGTCCAGGTTCATTTGGCACATGTAACAGCTCATATGACAGCATTTTGTTTTCACGTTTTTCTTATGTTATTGCTCTTTAATCGTCAGTTTATGAACCATTTAATTTCTTATCCGTTGGTTGTGTCTAGTAACTGCCTTTATATTGCGGTCTCCTCCTCATTCATTTTTTACAGATTTGTTCCTCTACGTGAAACCTCTTTCTCTGCTTCTTCTCTCCAACAACATTCTCTCCTCTAAATCCTTGCTCTGGACAGAGTTAAGTTCGGTCTCTCTCTCCGAGTTGTGTGCGACGAAGAGAAGCCGGTAGTCAGGGATTTTTACCAATAGGAGCTTTCGAGAAACGTCTGCACATAGACCTCGGATTAGCTCTTAGTGCAGTACTTCGTGCACGACTTTCCCGGAGGCCGGTAACATTAACTATTTTAATTTTAATTTTTATTGGGTACAGATTTCTAAACGAGAAAATGTGTTTTTATCTATCATATTGTAGGGAGTTCCTGGAAGTAGATCAACCACTGTGGGATCCTTCTTACAGCAATGAGGAATGTCTCCTTTAAATCTTGAGCAGTCGCCCTGCTCCGTAGTTTGCGCCCCTAGCATGTCCCAGATAACCTCCTTCTTCGTCCAAGTCCAACCCAGTGTCCATCCTGGTGCTTGAATATGACAATATTGTTGGTAATTGTGTTGGAGTGGTGGGGTTCCCAATCTATGTGAAAAATATTTCGGAGTGCGACGAGCGTCATCCGTGTGTCGGAAAAGTTCGAAAAGTGCATCGAGCGCCGTGTATTGGAACATTTATAGTAAACAAATATTATATTAGATTTTCATCTTTGACTTTAATTATATATTTATGATTGGATCTTTCATATATTAACTATCAATATAATTGGATTTCCAATTTATGGTAAGCTAATTTATGATTTGATTTCTATTAAATATATGATTGAATGCAATTGGATTTCCATAAATATTTTTGGCTTCCATATATAGATTTTCATATGAAAATCCTAAATCATGCAAGATTTTATATAAACAATTCGCTGTTTGCTTATTGTAGGGAGTTCCTGAAAGTAGATCAACTACTGGGATCCTTCTTACAGCAACGAGGAATGTCTCCTTTAAATCTTGAGCAGTCCCCCTGCTACGTAGTTTGAGCCCCTAGCATATCCCAGATGAGCTCCTTCTTCGCCCAGGTCCAACCCAGTATTCATCCTGGTGCTTGAATATGACGATATTGTTGGTAATTGTACATCGAAACAACAACCTGGAAGTACACATATACTACTTTTGTTATATTGTGTTTACATATGGTTAGCCTGAGAAGTGAATGCAAAATAGTACAAGTTCATTTCATAATGAAGTCAGGAACAGGATTGCTGTGAAGATTAAGTTGATTGAAGCATTATAATTACAATGTAGCCATCTTCAGTCCATTTCATAACATCCCATTTGATAGTTATGTTTCCATTAGGGTCCAGGGGATCATAGGCTTCTGCAGAAATAAAACAAAGAAACATGTATCAGACTAGAGCATCGATTTTGGTTCCAAAAAAAAAAAGGTGTTACAGATTCGCTTGGGCATGGAGCATGAATGCAAGTCAACAAGGTTGAGCATAAGGTTCAAGCAAAATTATTGGTAAGTTTTACTTTAAGACAACTGTGTGCAATATAAATACCAACAGTTGCCGTGATTTAGCCCGTCGAACCAGCAAGAAGGTTTTCACTTGAGACTTTAAGTCTTAAAGCTCGATTTTTCTGTCAATTTATATGATTGAAAGACCTCTACCTACCTACAGTGCTATGTCCAAATCATGGTTTGCAGTATCAGCCGATACTGATACTGTTTGGAATATTTCGATCCGAAATCTATAGTGACCGATACCAACAATAGGTAACTTTTCAGTCAATTCGAAAAAAAAAAAATGAACGAAAAAGACCAATCAACAAGAATATAAAACTATAATAAGGTAGTAAAAATATGTAAAAGAAGAAAACTTATCTATCGCAGGTAAACCAATCTCTAAGGCCCTTAGCCTAAGGGTGACTACTACTTCATTGAATTTTAAAAATACCAAGAACCAACACAGAAAATACTTAAAGTTATGTCTAAATGTATAAAATATTTTTCTAAAATTTTAATAATTTATTAATAATTATTTACTTTTCAATACCAGAAAATTTGACACTCCAATCCGATACTCACAGAAAAGGTCTGATACCTATACTGTGAACCTTGGTCCAAATGAGTTCAAGCATCAACAACTTACAAATTATTTTTTGTTAACTGCTTTGGTCTTTGAAGATGTGGCTAAACCTAAATTTATAATACGATATGCCAATATCTTGTCTAAAGTAGAGAATTTATTGTCGTCTTGCTATATATTTCTTTATTATATATTCCGGTAAATTTTTACTTTGACACTGTAACTTATGACTATTTTCAAAAGTTAGAAACTACAAATAATTCTGGACAAAGCAAGGATATCTAGCCTTGAGATTTACTGGTCCAAGGTTATTAATGGTTCTAGAAAGTCTCATATTTTACTCAACCAAACAACAACATGATTTAAACCCATATAATTCACAAGCAGAATGATCAATTCCCTGTCGAGGACAAAATATTCCCTTTTCTCTCCTCATCTCATCAGCAGTTCTTCAATAATAGTATTAATAATAATTGTCACGCCCCGATCTCCCGCAGGCTAATCGGCCGTCCCCGCTGGGTACGAATCACCGCGCCAGCGCTCCCGCAGGACGATCGCTTCGACCCATCGGGCGTGATGCCGCACGAGCGTGAACCGCGCCCGTGCAAGGCCATGGTTCATTGGCCGGCGGTAAGAGATCTAAGCCACAGAGTCGCACAATTTGTCCGAGTGCAGCGGAATGTATAAACACATTAGCGAATGGTAACAAGTTCACTGAGTTGACAGTAGCGGAAGCATTTAATGACACAAGTTGAAGTAAAACAAGCTCTCTTTATTCATATTGAAACAAGTATTACAGGCGGCGTATAGCCGAGATTACAAGTCGCTCAAGCTCTCTCTCTGAAACATAAAAGTGTGCCAAGTGGCTACATTTATGGATGATATACAGGAATGTTCAGGCGATGTTCAGGCGATGTTCCAACATTATGTCTTGTATATGTACTTCAGTTCCGAACGCAGCACCCTAAGGCTTCAGAGTCGAACTCCATGCCTTTAGCACGCACGAAGGAGGCATCCGCACCGAACGAGGTTCTCCCGCACCCTGCAAGCAATCTGGTGGGTTATCAGTACATGAATGCACTGGTGGGGAGGCTACTCGCCCGCTCGACAAATCCAAACACGTAATATATGTTCCGTGCACCAACTACTTGTTGTCTTTCTAGTTGTGCCTTAGGATCAGTTTTCATGGCAGTATTGAATAGCCTAACTCGTGTGGCAGTGCGCCGTGCGATATAAGAGGAAACACGGCGAAACTTACCAACTTACCATTTGTCCTTCCCTGTCCAAGGCAAACCAAGTTAATTCAAGGACAAACATGTATAAGCATTTAGGAGGCATAGCATATGCAAACACTGTGTTGTGAGCGAGGTTATGCTTCCGGTGCACGAGTAACAAGATATATCAGGTGGTTGCATAAGATGTTCAAGTACTCTTTATGCACAGGTGTTGTTGTACCATGATCGTTCAGGTGTTCAGGCATTCTTGATGCGATGCAATGACTCGCACGCGGATAGCCGCTAAGCGAGGATGACTTATCTTATATGAACATGAGGTCACTGGCACGATGCCATAATGGACGGACTAGTCTCAGTACGGAATGTCGTGCGACGCATAATCAGGACGTCCCAGGGCATTCCGTCCTATAGCAGGCGACTATCACGAGTTCCGTCCGGATCGGATCGGTGCCGGTGCCCCAGCGACCGTCCGCGGAACTAAACCTTGTTTCCAAGTTGTCCTGTGACCATGCAAGTCTCTAATCATCAGGTTTCGGGTCAGGCACAGGAACAAGTTCAAGGCAGGATATATATATATATGTAGAACAAGCTACATGGAACAAGTTCAAGTCAGGATATATATATATTTGTAACTTGTTGAGTCAGGATCAGGATTTCACTCAATGTAGAGTATTGACCCCAACGAGCCATTTTATTCGGTACAGGACAGTATTGCTCCACGAGCAGGGATTCTTGGATCACAGGATTGGTGCAAGTTCCCTGGTTCAGGAATTGCCTTGGCGACCTAACGGTCCCGGATACATTCAGGTTTATTTATGCACGGAACGACTATCGGGTAGTCTTCCGAGGAGAACCTAAATGAATGAATGACAAGCATAGTGTTTCACGGTCTGGGCATAGTTATGCAGCAAGCATTGAAACTAGGCAATTATATATAAAAGCAGGCAAGCATGCACTTGTATAACTTAAGCATTCAAGTTCGCTCGGGTCCGAAGGTAAACCGAGGAGTAAAACCGTAAAGGAACTTCCCGAGCGACATGATCTAGGGTCGTGCAGTGTAGGGAGTGAACAGTGCACTAATGAATATACACGTATGTTGTTCCACTCGAGGCATAGCGGGTCCAGTTGCATAAGGCAAAGGTGGCATGCAAGGGTCTGAACATATAAGCAATATTTCATTTCCATGTTCTAGCGACAAGCAGTACAAGTTGGGATTATTCCCTTAGCTAGGTTCGTTGGATTCTTATTAGCATGCAGGGGGTGATTCACCTAGCAACTAGCATGTATCATTCCGTATTTTATGTGTGCTGGCTAAGCAAAGACAAGTTCACCGTAGCCACCCACCTTAGCGATGATTCGCCTCGGTAGAGCGATACTCCGAGCGAGCCTCTGAAAGCCAAAGCCAGTTCTCGTGAAGGGCCAAGTCTGGATAATCCCTTGCCTCAAAGAGTTGGCTCAAGGGGCAAAGCCGGTCGGGACGTTTGCACTTTTGCCGTTTGAATCGGCAATCCGCTTGAGCGGAACGGGGTATTACATTATCCACCACTCAGAAAAAGTCTCGTCCTCGAGACTTCCTGAGGGCAAGTCATACTATCATATTTTTTTGAGTCTAGCCCAAGCGCAGCTATCGGTACCACTAGATCCATTGGAACACAATCCCCTACTCGATGCTTATGCCGCGTTGCGTGTGTACTGAGTCGGTCTTTATTTGCGCCTTAGCGCGGGAAAAGTTTCTTAACACGAGTTACATTACGATCGATCTTGGATAGCAATCTAGGGTTGAGGCAAACTTATACAAGTCATTATGCTTGTTCAGGAGGATTTTCACTTGCACTAGCATTTGAGTTCAGCATATCGCGGGTCTGGATCGTGCACATATTCGAAGCGTCCCTCAAACACATGCATGTCAACCAACTTAGCGATAGCGAAGTCTTAGCACTCGAGTTTCACATTTCTTAAGTCTTGGATCATGCACATATTCGAAGCGTCCCTCAAACACATGCAGTCAGCCAAACTTAGAGGTAGTGAAATCGGACAAGCTACTTTGCGAAATTTCAAGGGTTCAATCCAATTCCATATCATCTCCATTTCAACCAAGTATTTGCGCTACCGTTAAACACGATTTAATCCGATTCAACCGACTAGCATCCATTCATTCGGGTCAACTTAGCATACTTCATCGTGCCCAAGTCTAACCCTAAGTCTTGCTGCCCCAGTTATGATGCTTTATACAAGCAATATGGTAATGTCGGTAGCACAGGTTTATTCACTCGGCACAGGGTCGTCTGCCTAATTTCTAGGTCAGCTCACAAGGTCATAGGTACAAGTTCAAGCATACGATACATCGCGCAAATTCGTCGCACGATGCTCGCCCCAATTCCTAGGGTCAAACCATTGATCATTTGCACGGGGTATTCTACCCAAGCTCGTTTCACTCAGATTTCTAAACATCGAGCACAGATTAACCTACTCTCAATAACACGTTTGTTTGTTCGGGGGGACGAGTCCGTTCAATAATATCCAATATATATCCAAGATGCAGGACAAGCCTAGTGGTTTGCATATTCTATCTCCTCAAATATATATTTTGATAGAATCATATTCATTCCAAGCCTAGTCCACCAAGCCAAGATTCAATTCTAAACCTTAGGTTATTTCTCCAAGTCGTTCAACCTGATTCACGTATTCGTTCACGAAACCATCAAGCGTGATTTATTCCAGGTTCTAGGCTAACTTATCCATCAAAACATTTCTGATTCCTTGTATTCAAAGTTTTTGTATCCATCGAATCAAATCCGTTCATGCAGTGATTGTAGTTCGTCTTGTAAAATCATCTGACTTTCCTTTTTATCGTTCGGTAAATCCATAGTTTACTTTGGTTATTCCTTCATAACCAAGTTCAATATCCAAGCCCAAGTTCCTCCATTTCTGATACGTTCCATATGTCGAGTTCGTTCTTTCAAACTCCAAGTAAGATCCGTTATCGCTTATATCATTTCTAGAAACCATAATATTTCTTTTATTTGTATCGATCCACATTATCTTCCAATTATCGAGATACCAAGTCAGGTTTATATTCCGAAGTCAGATATCCATTCTCGGGTTAACTTATTCGAGCGATATTTTATTCACGTTCAATCCGTTTGTTTCAAATCCGAAACCGCTCGCACGATTCTAAATTTTCCAACAAGTTTTCCTTAACCAAGATATTGGTTTCCGTTTACCGAGAATTTCCTTTCGATATAAGCCTTATCATTGGTTCAAGTTATTTTCAATATCGTTCAGCCTGACTATCGCATGGGTCATGGATCCGTTTGGACATTTCTAAATGATCCATCCACCAGTCGGAAATGAGTTATTCCATCGATTCCTTAATCGGTGTTCAAGTATTCGTTTAGCTTATTCACCAACACGTTCCTCAATTCTTGTACGATACTCAGGGTTCGCTTGATAGGATATAGTCTCACACAGTATTACGGATTGATAGTCATCCAAGCAACTATAGTTGATTTGTGTTTCCCAACATGCATTATCGTTCGAGCTATTCCCCTTAATCAAGCATGATTCTTAATATTCGCCTAAGCGATACATCCGATAAAGTTCCCATCAGTCGCAGTTCTAAGTCTGACTTGTATTATTCCCGAACGATATCCAAATCTCGTCTTATAACTGGCTTGCACCAAAGGGTCTTGGTGCATGATATTCTACACAACTTAGCCGAAAGGCTGAGTGCATAGCTAACCGTTCGGGCAATATTCGTTTTCGCACTAACCAGTTGGGTAAACATGCATAGGCATTTCAGGTTTGCACATAATGCAAAAGTCTAGCACGAATCTAATCCCATAAGGATTAGTACAGGTTGGCACAAAGGCCCTTGGAACCCAATTTCATACAAGCAATCACATCATTTCACATACAACTTTTCGAAAGTATTAGACTTATTGTTTGGAACATCCCATTGAGGCATTGAGAGAGTGTACACATAACCCACGAACGAGCTTTCGAAACAGAGATATTCGAAATGAAGTTCAAAGGCGTATAAGCCAGGCTCTGATACCAATCTGTCACGCCCCGATCTCCCGCAGGCTAATCGGCCGTCCCCGCTGGGTACGAATCACCGCGCCAGCGCTCCCGCAGGACGATCGCTTCGACCCATCCGGGCGTGATGCCGCACGAGCGTGAACCGCGCCCGTGCAAGGCCATGGTTCATTGGCTGGCGGTAAGAGATCTAAGCCACAGAGTCGCACAATTTGTCCGAGTGCAGCGGAATGTATAAACGCATTAGCGAATGGTAATAAGTTCACTGAGTTGACAGTAGCGGAAGCATTTAATGACATAAGTTGAAGTAAAACAAGCTCTCTTTATTCATATTGAAACAAGTATTACAGGCGGCGTATAGCCGAGATTACAAGTCGCTCAAGCTCTCTCTCTGAAACATAAAAGTGTGCCAAGTGGCTACATTTATGGATGATATACAGGAATGTTCAGGCGATGTTCAGGCGATGTTCCAACATTATGTCTTGTATAGGTACTTCAGTTCCGAACGCAGCACCCTAAGGCTTCAGAGTCGAACTCCATACCTTTAGCACGCACGAAGGAGGCATCCGCACCGAACGAGGTTCTCCCGCACCCTGCAAACAATCTGGTGGGTTATCAGTACATGAATGCACTGGTGGGGAGGCTACTCGCCCGCTCGACAAATCCAAACACGTAATATATGTTCCGTGCACCAACTACTTCTTGTCTTTCTAGTTGTGCCTTAGGATCAGTTTTCATGGCAGTATTGAATAGCCTAACTCGTGTGGCAGTGCGCCGTGCGATATAAGAGGAAACACGGCGAAACTTACCAACTTACCATTTGTCCTTCCCTGTCCAAGGCAAACCAAGTTAATTCAAGGACAAACATGTATAAGCATTCAGGAGGCATAGCATATGCAAACACTGTGTTGTGAGCGAGGTTATGCTTCCGGTGCACGAGTTACAAGATATATCAGGTGGTTGCATAAGATGTTCAAGTACTCTTTATGCACAGGTGTTGTTGTACCATGATCGTTCAGGTGTTCAGGCATTCTTGATGCGATGCAATGACTCGCACGCGGATAGCCGCTAAGCGATGATGACTTATCTTATATGAACATGAGGTCACTGGCACGATGCCATAATGGACGGACTAGTCTCAGTACGGAATGTCGTGCGACGCATAATCAGGACGTCCCAGGGCATTCCGTCCTATAGCAGGCGACTATCACGAGTTCCGTCCGGATCGGATCGGTGCCGGTGCCCCAGCGACCGTCCGCGGAACTAAACCTTGTTTCCAAGTTGTCCTGTGACCATGCAAGTCTCTAATCATCAGGTTTCGGGTCAGGCACAGGAACAAGTTCAAGGCAGGATATATATATATATGTAGAACAAGCTACATGGAACAAGTTCAAGTCAGGAGATATATATATATTTGTAACTTGTTGAGTCAGGATCAGGATTTCACTCAATGTAGAGTATTGACCCCAACGAGCCATTTTATTCGGTACAGGACAGTATTGCTCCACGAGCAGGGATTCTTGGATCACAGGATTGGTGCAAGTTCCCTGGTTCAGGAATTGCCTTGGCGACCTAACGGTCCCGGATACATTCAAGTTTATTTATGCACGGAACGACTATCGGGTAGTCTTCCGAGGAGAACCTAAATGAATGAATGACAAGCATAGTGTTTCACGGTCTGGGCATAGTTATGCAGCAAGCATTGAAACTAGGCAATTATATATAAAAGCAGGCAAGCATGCACTTGTATAACTTAAGCATTCAAGTTCGCTCGGGCCCGAAGGTAAACCGAGGAGTAAAACCGTAAAGGAACTTCCCGAGCGACATGATCTAGGGTCGTGCAGTGTAGGGAGTGAACAGTGCACTAATGAATATACACGTATGTTGTTCCACTCGAGGCATAGCGGGTCCAGTTGCATAAGGCAAAGGTGGCATGCAAGGGTCTGAACATATAAGCAATATTTCATTTCCATGTTCTAGCGACAAGCAGTACAAGTTGGGATTATTCCCTTAGCTAGGTTCGTTGGATTCTTATTAGCATGCAGGGGGTGATTCACCTAGCAACTAGCATCTATCATTCCGTATTTTATGTGTGCTGGCTAAGCAAAGACAAGTTCACCGTAGCCACCCACCTTAGCGATGATTCGCCTCGGTAGAGCGATACTCCGAGCGAGCCTCTGAAAGCCTAAGCCAGTTCTCGTGAAGGGCCAAGTCTGGATAATCCCTTGCCTCAAAGAGTTGCCTCAAGGGGCAAAGCCGGTCGGGACGTTTGCACTTTTGCCGTTTGAATCGGCAATCCGCTTGAGCGGAACGGGGTATTACATTATCCACCACTCAGAAAAAGTCTCGTCCTCGAGACTTCCTGAGGGCAAGTCATACTATCATATTTTTTTGAGTCTAGCCCAAGCGCAGCTATCGGTACCACTAGATCCATTGGAACACAATCCCCTACTCGATGCTTATGCCGCGTTGCGTGTGTACTGAGTCGGTCTTCATTTGCGCCTTAGTGCGGGAAAAGTTTCTTAACACGAGTTACATTACGATCGATCTTGGATAGCAATCTAGGGTTGAGGCAAACTTATACAAGTCATTATGCTTGTTCAGGAGGATTTTCACTTGCACTAGCATTTGAGTTCAGCATATCGCGGGTCTGGATCGTGCACATATTCGAAGCGTCCCTCAAACACATGCATGTCAACCAACTTAGCGATAGCGAAGTCTTAGCACTCGAGTTTCACATTTCTTAAGTCTTGGATCATGCACATATTCGAAGCGTCCCTCAAACACATGCAGTCAGCCAAACTTAGAGGTAGTGAAATCGGACAAGCTACTTTGCGAAATTTCAAGGGTTCAATCCAATTCCATATCATCTCCATTTCAACCAAGTATTTGCGCTACCGTTAAACACGATTTAATCCGATTCAACCGACTAGCATCCATTCATTCGGGTCAACTTAGCATACTTCATCGTGCCCAAGTCTAACCCTAAGTCTTGCTGCCCCAGTTGTGATGCTTTATACAAGCAATATGGTAATGTCGGTAGCACAGGTTTATTCACTCGGCACAGGGTCGTCTGCCTAATTTCTAGGTCAGCTCACAAGGTCATAGGTACAAGTTCAAGCATACGATACATCGCGCAAATTCGTCGCACGATGCTCGCCCCAATTCCTAGGGTCAAACCATTGATCATTTGCACGGGGTATTCTACCCAAGCTCGTTTCACTCAGATTTCTAAACATCGAGCACAGATTAACCTACTCTCAATAACACGTTTGTTTGTTCGGGGGGACGAGTCCGTTCAATAATATCCAATATATATCCAAGATGCAGGACAAGCCTAGTGGTTTGCATATTCTATCTCCTCAAATATATATTTTGATAGAATCATATTCATTCCAAGCCTAGTCCACCAAGCCAAGATTCAATTCTAAACCTTAGGTTATTTCTCCAAGTCGTTCAACCTGATTCACGTATTCGTTCACGAAACCATCAAGCGTAATTTATTCCAGGTTCTAGGCTAACTTATCCATCAAAACATTTCTGATTCCTTGTATTCAAAGTTTTTGTATCCATCGAATCAAATCCGTTCATGCAGTGATTGTAGTTCGTCTTGTAAAATCATCTGACTTTCCTTTTTATCGTTCGGTAAATCCATAGTTTACTTTGGTTATTCCTTCATAACCAAGTTCAATATCCAAGCCCAAGTTCCTCCATTTCTGATACGTTCCATATGTCGAGTTCGTTCTTTCAAACTCCAAGTAAGATCCGTTATCGCTTATATCATTTCTAGAAACCATAATATTTCTTTTATTTGTATCGATCCACATTATCTTCCAATTATCGAGATACCAAGTCAGGTTTATATTCCGAAGTCAGATATCCATTCTCGGGTTAACTTATTCGAGCGATATTTTATTCACGTTCAATCCGTTTGTTTCAAATCCGAAACCGCTCGCACGATTCTAAATTTTCCAACAAGTTTTCCTTAACCAAGATATTGGTTTCCGTTTACCGAGAATTTCCTTTCGATATAAGCCTTATCATTGGTTCAAGTTATTTTCAATATCGTTCAGCCTGACTATCGCATGGGTCATGGATCCGTTTGGACATTTCTAAATGATCCATCCACCACTCGGAAACGAGTTATTCCATCGATTCCTTAATCGGTGTTCAAGTATTCGTTTAGCTTATTCACCAACACGTTCCTCAATTCTTGTACGATACTCAGGGTTCGTTTGATAGGATATAGTCTCACACAGTATTACGGATTGATAGTCATCCAAGCAACTATAGTTGATTTGTGTTTCCCAACATGCATTATCGTTCGAGCTATTCCCCTTAATCAAGCATGATTCTTAATATTCGCCTAAGCGATACATCCGATAAAGTTCCCATCAGTCGCAGTTCTAAGTCTGACTTGTATTATTCCCGAACGATATCCAAATCTCGTCTTATAACTGGCTTGCACCAAAGGGTCTTGGTGCATGATATTCTACACAACTTAGCCGAAAGGCTGAGTGCATAGCTAACCGTTCGGGCAATATTCGTTTTTGCACTAACCAGTTGGGTAAACATGCATAGGCATTTCAGGTTTGCACATAATGCAAAAGTCTAGCACGAATCTAATCCCATAAGGATTAGTACAGGTTGGCACAAAGGCCCTTGGAACCCAATTTCATACAAGCAATCACATCATTTCACATACAACTTTTCGAAAGTATTAGACTTATTGTTTGGAACATCCCATTGAGGCATTGAGAGAGTGTACACATAACTCACGAACGAGCTTTCGAAACAGAGATATTCGAAATGAAGTTCAAAGGCGTATAAGCCAGGCTCTGATACCAATCTGTCACGCCCCGATCTCCCGCAGGCTAATCGGCCGTCCCCGCTGGGTACGAATCACCGCGCCAGCGCTCCCGCAGGACGATCGCTTCGACCCATCCGGGCGTGATGCCGCACGAGCGTGAACCGCGCCCGTGCAAGGCCATGGTTCATTGGCTGGCGGTAAGAGATCTAAGCCACAGAGTCGCACAATTTGTCCGAGTGCAGCGGAATGTATAAACGCATTAGCGAATGGTAACAAGTTCACTGAGTTGACAGTAGCGGAAGCATTTAATGACACAAGTTGAAGTAAAACAAGCTCTCTTTATTCATATTGAAACAAGTATTACAGGCGGCGTATAGCCGAGATTACAAGTCGCTCAAGCTCTCTCTCTGAAACATAAAAGTGTGCCAAGTGGCTACATTTATGGATGATATACAGGAATGTTCAGGCGATGTTCAGGCGATATTCCAACATTATGTCTTGTATATGTACTTCAGTTCCGAACGCAGCACCCTAAGGCTTCAGAGTCGAACTCCATACCTTTAGCACGCACGAAGGAGGCATCCGCACCGAACTAGGTTCTCCCGCACCCTGCAAGCAATCTGGTGGGTTATCAGTACATGAATGCACTGGTGGGGAGGCTACTCGCCCGCTCGACAAATCCAAACACGTAATATATGTTCCGTGCACCAACTACTTGTTGTCTTTCTAGTTGTGCCTTAGGATCAGTTTTCATGGCAGTATTGAATAGCCTAACTCGTGTGGCAGTGCGCCGTATGATATAAGAGGAAACACGGCGAAACTTACCAACTTACCATTTGTCCTTCCCTGTCCAAGGCAAACCAAGTTAATTCAAGGACAAACATGTATAAGCATTCAGGAGGCATAGCATATGCAAACACTGTGTTGTGAGCGAGGTTATGCTTCCGGTGCACGAGTTACAAGATATATCAGGTGGTTGCATAAGATGTTCAAGTACTCTTTATGCACAGGTGTTGTTGTACCATGATCGTTCAGGTGTTCAGGCATTCTTGATGCGATGCAATGACTCGCACGCGGATAGCCGCTAAGCGAGGATGACTTATCTTATATGAACATGAGGTCACTAGCACGATGCCATAATGGACGGACTAGTCTCAGTACAGAATGTCGTGCGACGCATAATCAGGACGTCCCAGGGCATTTCGTCCTATACTAGGCGACTATCACGAGTTCCGTCCGGATCGGATCGGTGCCGGTGCCCCAGCGACCGTCCGCGGAACTAAACCTTGTTTCCAAGTTGTCCTGTGACCATGCAAGTCTCTAATCATCAGGTTTTGAGTCAGGCACAGGAACAAGTTCAAGGCAGGATATATATATATATGTAGAACAAGCTACATGGAACAAGTTCAAGTCAGGATATATATATATATTTGTAACTTGTTGAGTCAGGATCAGGATTTCGCTCAATGTAGAGTATTGACCCCAACGAGCCATTTTATTCGGTACAGGACAGTATTGCTCCACGAGCAGGGATTCTTGGATCACAGGATTGGTGCAAGTTCCCTGGTTCAGGAATTGCCTTGGCGACCTAACGGTCCCGGATACATTCAGGTTTATTTATGCACGGAACGACTATCGGGTAGCCTTCCGAGGAGAACCTAAATGAATGAATGACAAGCATAGTGTTTCACGGTCTGGGCATAGTTATGCAGAAAGCATTGAAACTAGGCAATTATATATAAAAGCAGGCAAGCATGCACTTGTATAACTTAAGCATTCAAGTTCGCTCGGGCCCGAAGGTAAACCGAGGAGTAAAACCGTAAAGGAACTTCCCGAGCGACATGATCTAGGGTTGTGCAGTGTAGGGAGTGAACAGTGCACTAATGAATATACACGTATGTTGTTCCACTCGAGGCATAGCGGGTCCAGTTGCATAAGGCAAAGGTGGCATGCAAGGGTCTGAACATATAAGCAATATTTTATTTCCATGTTCTAGCGACAAGCAGTACAAGTTGGGATTATTCCCTTAGCTAGGTTCGTTGGATTCTTATTAGCATGCAGGGGGTGATTCACCTAGCAACTAGCATGTATCATTCCGTATTTTATGTGTGCTGGCTAAGCAAAGACAAGTTCACCGTAGCCACCCACCTTAGCGATGATTCGCCTCGGTAGAGCGATACTCCGAGCGAGCCTCTGAAAGCCTAAGCCAGTTCTCGTGAAGGGCCAAGTCTGGATAATCCCTTGCCTCAAAGAGTTGCCTCAAGGGGCAAAGCCGGTCGGGACGTTTGCACTTTTGCCGTTTGAATCGGCAATCCGCTTGAGCGGAACGGGGTATTACAATAATACCATGCATACTTGTATATTGTGGTATCTTTATTAGTGTCAGATAGTACATCACTCCTATATCCACACCTTCGGCTTCAATTCACGGTATCTCAAGTAGTGTTGGACATGATACTTGCTGGCTATCATGAATATTGCTTATATGCCTAACTCTATTCTTTAGATAAGCAATTCAGATGAGTGGGAGCAAGATTAGTCATGGTGACATGGTCATATGCCAAAACTCTGAAAAATTATGTATGACCAAGGACAAAAGATACTCAAGTCGTATCAAAGTTCACGTGAAGACGAGAATCATAGAATGAGAGTAATTGTCATGCTCCGATCTCCCGCAGGATCGACCGTCCCCGCTGAACCCAAATTATCGCGCCAGCGTTCCTCGAGGATGGTCGTTCCCATCCGGACATGATATCGCGCGAGCAAAATTTGCACCCACGCAAGCCAAGATCCGAACATGCGATAAAATGACTAAGCCACAGAGTCGCATAGATAGTCTCAAACGTAGCGAATATTTGAACGACACGAGTAAACGGTCATTCGATAGCTAGTTCGCAAAGTCGATATAGCAAAAACATAGAATAAACACAAGTATGATACAAAAATAAGCTCTTTATTAATAAAGAAATAAGGTTACAAGCGACGTCAGGCCTAGATTACAAGTCGCTCAAGCTCTATCTCTCAAAACAATAAAGGCGTGCCAAGTGGCTTACAACATGGGAGGATAAAGAAACGATGTTCCAACATTATGTCTTGTATATGTGCTTCAGCTCCGGACGCAACGCTCTAAGGCTCAAGAGTTGGCTCCACGCCTTAGCTCGCACGAAGGAGTTTCCGCACCGAACGAGGTTCTCCCGTACCCAACAAGCAATCTGGTAGGTTATCAGTACATTGAATACACTGGTGGGGAGGCTTCTCGTCCGCTCAATAATTCAAACACGTTCAATTAGTTTCGTGCATAATCTATTAAGTTGTCTTTCTAGTCTTGCCTTAGGATCAGTTTTATGGCATATGATGAAAAGCCTGACTCGTGTGGTAGTGCGTCGTGTGATATAAGAGTAACACGGCGAGACTTAGTAACTTACCCTTACTTTCTAGGCATTACATATACTAAGGCTTCGCACAATCACGTCGCTTGCTGATAGACTCGTTCGCTACCTAAATATTATCGATTCGCTCGAACATTTCTAAGACGATCAATACACGACTCAGGGTTCAAGCTATACTCTATGAATCTTCAAATCGCTTATTTGTTCCTGAGCTATCACATACACCACTCAGGAATCGAGTCATCCAAATAGCCATATTTTGATTCGTAACTTATCGACACAAGTATCTGTTCGACTATTCCTCGAAATCCAAGCACGATTCTCTATTTTTGCCTTAGCGATAATTTGATAGCGTCTTTATCTATTTCACATTCTAAGTCTGTCTTATTCTTATCAAACGAGATTCCAATCTCGCTCACAAACTTGCTCGCATCAAAGGGTCTTGGTGCGCGGTACTCAACACAACTTAGTCGAAAGACTGTGCTCATAACTATCCGTTCGAACGATAATCCAGTCTCGCATACTAATGTGCTTAGTATTTGCGTATAGGTATTCTGGTTCGCACATAACTTTTTATGTTCTAGCATGAGTCTATTTTGATAAAATCTAACACAAGTCGGCACAAAGGACATCTCATAATAATCTCGTTCAACCAACAATATCACTTGCATGTACTTTCAAAATTATTTAGACTCATTGTATGGAACATCCCAATGGGTCAACGAGAGAGAGCATATGTACATAAACCATGAACGAGCTTTCAAAATTAAGAGAATCGATAAAAAGTCCAAGGATGTAAAGTTGTGCTCTGATACCAATATGTTACGTCTCGATCTCCCGCAGGATCGGTCGTCCCCGCTGAACGCGAATCACCGGTCAGCGCTCCCACAGGACGATCGTTTCCATCAGGACTTGATGCCGCGCGAGCACAAGCTGCGTCCACGCAAGGCCAAGGTCCAAATAGGCTGTGAAATGACAAAGACACGGAGATATATAGTCTCCAATGCAGCGGATATTTGAATGACACTAGTAAACGATCGTTCGATCAAAGTCGATATAGCGGAAGAATAGAATAAACACAAGTATGGTACAAAAATAAGCTCTTTATTGATAATAAAATAAGGTTACAAGCGGCGCCAGACCAAGATTACAAGTCGCTTAAGCTCTCTCTCTCTCAAAACAATTAAAGGCGTACCAAGTGGCTTACAAATGGGATGATATAAAAGCGATGTTCCAACATTATGTCTTGTATATGTGCTTCAGCTCCAGACACAATGTTCCAAGGCTACAAAGTTGGCTCCACGTCTTAGCTCGCATGAAAGAGTTTTCGTACCGAACGAGGTTCTCCCATACCCTGTAAGCAATCTGGTGGGTTATCAGTACATTGAATGCACTGGTGGGGAGGCTTCTCACCCGCTCAATAATCCAAACACGTTCAATTAGTTTCGTGCACAATCTATTAAGTTGTATTTCTAGTCTTGCCTTGGGATCAGTTTCATGGCATATGATGAAAAGCCTAACTCATGTGGCAGTGCGCCGTACGATATAAGAGTAACACGGCGGGATTTACCAACATACCCTTACTTGCTAGGCATTACGTATACTAAGGCTTCGCACAATCACGTCGCTTGCTGATAGACTCGTTCGCTACCCCAAAATTCTCGATTCGCTCGAACATTTCTAATACGATCAATACACCACTTAGGGTTCGAGCTATACTCTGGAGCCTTTTGGAGCCTAATTTAATAATTAAAATTTGTTTAAAAAAATTAAAAATTGAACATAGAGTTTACATTATGAGAGAATGACATGTACCCCACCTTCTGCTACGATGTAGTTGATCTGGTTGCAGATGCTAAGATAGGAGTCGATGAGGTTCATGGAGAGACTTAGTACCTTATCTAGTAGCTTTTATTTTCTTTCTGTACATCATTTGGGTTTGTTCCCGTTATACTCATATGTTGGCATGTAGTCATATTCTGGATCTCCGGGATGATTTAGATTTCTTGTTATTTCTGGACATGGTTTGATACATTAGCATGGAATGTTTAATTGACTCTAATCTGTTGTACTTGGTTTCAATTCCTATGAAGCCACTTTCAAGACTATAGTTAGCTCTTGCTCTTATGATCCGTTCCACTGAACAATTTCTTGATATGTAGACGAACAGGTTCCTTAACCTTCTTCACAACCCGCTCAATCGCGCGGGGATTTCCGAGTTTATAACAATACAACCATTTTTCATAGCCTAATGTATAATCTAGACTATGGTGCATTAATGAACAAGAGAAAACAAGTATGCAAGAAAATTTAATCCTGGACGAAACATTTTCCACATGTTCGTGAAAATTCAAATTCAAATTTGAATTATTGGTTATTTTCCACATGCTCAAATCTTCTCATTCTTGTACTCTTTTTCAAGTTAGGAGCACGGATATATCATTTATCTCCAACTTGCATAGTAAGAAGAAAATTTGTTAACGTCCCAAAACCTTAATAAAAATAGCAAGCTGTAGTTTCATTGGAACATATTTAGATTTTAGTCACAATGAAAATAAATATTAGGGCTGGGCCTGGATCGAATCTGAGCCGATCAAATTTGATGGAACCGGACCAGCTCCGTTCTTTGACAGGACAAAACGGAGTGGGGCTCAAGAATTATTGAAACCAGATCCGTTTGAAACGGGTTCACCTGCTGGTCCAACCAATTGATATATTTAATGCTATTGAAAATAGAGTTGTCTTTGGATTGTAATGATATCAAAAATGTACGATGACGAATAAAATTTATAAGATGTTTTGCCTTATTGATCCATGTCTTGAACTAAAATAACAAGTGGTTCAACTACAACACACGATATGCATTACCAAGTTAATAGATATGGGAGAATATTCATACTACAAATTAAAGTATTTTTTTTTAAAAAAAATTGGCAAAAAGCTCGGAATCCGACGTAACATTTGAAATTTTGTGTACACTATATTGCATGTCTTTGGATCCACTGTCCCCAACTCTCAACATTTTATAAATAGAAGGAATAATACGCTACCGTGATTCGATTTACTGATCTTCTGCCATCCAGTCAGGATCTTATACCTATTTTCGGTAACCACAAGAGTCATTTGAGTTCGGTAATTAAAGTATTTATTGATTATCATATAACTTTTACAAAATAGACTTCCTTCGTGTGTCCAACCTTTATGGAATGTTTTGTTGGAATCTAAAGAAGCAGCGAAGAAGTCCCAAGATATATATGGGTTCGTATTGAGGAAAGAACATAAGGAAAATTGGATCCATGGCTGCTAATTTGCGTCAAGAGCTAGCCTAAAGTTCACAATATAGATATTAGTCGGATAATGTACAAAAAAATTCTCGTAAGAATCATAAAAAACGACTTTTAGTTTAAAAAACAAAGTCTCTGCATTTTAATTTGGTTCTTACACCCAAATTGGATTATGTTGTTAATGGACGTAAAAAAAAAAGTTATGAAATGATGATTATAACCATCTAAAACTTACGAAGTTTTTTTTTTTTGCTATAATTATGAATCTTACGATTTTTTCTTTTTTTTACGAAGTATCTTTGAAAACGAGATAACAATTACAATCAATGTGTACTCCACTTATAATAGAGATAATAATGACTAACATACAAATTTATATAAAAATAATAATTTAAAATAGATTGGACTCATGTGAAAATTAAAAAAAAATGTTAGGGTCATATTTGAACTATTTTTTTCCCTCGTTTCTTACTTATTTTAAAAACCAAAATGGTTTGGGACCATTATGGGACTTCAATTAAACTTTAAGCTTATAATGTACAAAAAATTGTTAACAAGGCAAGGGATGGGGACCCAAAAATTTGGATCCGAAAGTGTTAATGGGGCGGGGACGGAGACGGGGATGGAGAGTGCATTGTTTGACGGGAACGGAGATGTAGATAAAAAATTGAACCTGAACGGAAATGGAGATTCGAATACTATTCGAAGACGGAGATGAAAAATATGGTTTTCGTCCCCAACCCACCTCGTTGCCATCCCTATCCTTTTCTGCAGTTCCTTTATAATGAGTTATTTGTATTTGCAGTTATTCCAAAAAGTAGGATTAGCAATTAGGAATGGGATAGATAAATACAAATAACTCTAAATATATATATTTGCTAGAGCAGATGGGTAGAAAGCATGTGAGCAGTCGCCGTTGTCCCTGGCGAGATGCAAGCAACATAGGACAGAATGCCAGCTTACAGCACAGCGCAGCACAGCACAGCACAGCAGAGAGAAGGGAATTAAAGAGCTAACAAACGAAGAATCTGAGTGAGCATTACCGACCTCAGAATTCATAAGAAGAGATGATGATAGGTAGGGAGGGAGAGCGAGGAAGTAGTATATATTGGTTGCATGCATCACTTTGGCAATGTCAGATCAAAAGAGGAATTCCATTAATTAATTAATGGCTTTCGCCAACTACTACTACTACCGGTTCGGCCTGATCTGTACTGCATTCTGCCTCGTGCTGGCCGCCGCCACTCTGCAAGCGACCCTTTCTTCCGGCAAGTACTTAGGCTATGATGGTTTACACCCGGGACGGCCAGTCATTCGACCGACACCACGAGGTGAACCTTACACTCGTGGGTGCTCACATCGAGTCTACTGTAAATCTTAAAATTCATAAAGCGTATGTATGTATCTTGTCATGGTGTCTGCCGTATCGAATTTGTGTCCACGCAAAGCAAATTTGTGTCAAATTTATGTTCGTGTTGCCGCTATCTGCCATAAGAACATTACTCATTATGTAATAGCTTCTCTCGAAATGCTTTTCTACGTGTGTTGTGTTACCTGTGTTGTTATCCAAGTGAGTCGATTATGAAATGGTGATTTCTTCTCGTAAAGCTTGATTTAGTTATTTTTACAGTATTCTCAGTTGGTTGCTTGATTTAGTTATTTTACAGTATTCTCAGTTGGTTGCAACAGTGCTAGAGAGAGAGCCGCATTTTGTCTACACAATCCCGATGGGTGCGGATTGTACATCAAAATTGTATTCTTGGCTAAATTAACATAATGACACTCCAACTATAGTGTTCGGATATTTTTGACATCTTAACTTTCTACTGCTTAATTTTTGCATTCCAACTTTATAAATTGCTTTTTTGAAACATCTTTCATCAATTTTGAAGACTTTGAAGAACATTATGACAACTTTAAAAGAATATGTAGTAATATAAGTATTTAAATTGCGCTTTTGTAGTATAACGTATGTTTTTGAAGTTATTTCGATGTACTTCAAAATTGACGAAATATGGTTTAGAAGAGTTATTTATAAAATTGGAATACCAAAATCGAACATTAAAAAATAATGTGTCAAAAAAATCCGAACGCTATAGTTAGAATGCCATTTGGATAATTTAGCATTGTTTCTTGAACGTCTTTGACTGTTTTTGCTTTTACCTTATGAAAAGCGGTAAGAGAAGTAATTTGGAACACGATGCGTTTATGTTTTTAGCAGCTTTTTTTAAGACTAAACTGTGGGAATAAAATCTTCTCTGCCTTTAGTCCATGGTATATACTAGTTCTATATTTAGATATAACTATGTTGGTTTTCTTTTAGTCTTGGAGTCATTGGCAGTCGTCCGGACTGTCCGTGTAGATATTTGAGGGTTGCGGATGGAGATGGCCTTGTCCATGAAAATTACGGACGGTATGGGAAGTATCCAAAGATACTTAGGAAAGAAAATATGTTTGTAATGTTCAGATGGTGTCCATTTGTCTTTCTTTGCGCAATAATACCTTGAATAACTAAGTATTAAGCTCCTTTTATACATGACTTGCTTGCTTGGAGTAGCGTAACAAGCATGCCGAAGTTGTCGACAATATTGCGGCGCCTATCGGCTGTTAGTCCTGAAGTCAGATCAAAGAAAAAGTGGTAGCCACAAAGTAGAGACTCATACAATAGTTCGTCTCTACAAACTTCAGAAGAGAAGTTGGTGCACTGAGATTCATACAAGAGTTCCTTTTCAGTGACAAACAACCCCACATAAGCACTAAACAAGAAACATGTTACAAACTGACAACCCAAAAAAAAGCAAATACTACAAGAATCAGAAAATCGTTTTTCTCTTTACGTTCGTAGACGCTACACCGAGAAGAACGGAAACAAGAACAGAAATACAAAGAAGGAAACTCTTGCTGGGGTGATCAAAACCACCAGAGCTGAAGACAAGATCCGCGCCATACAACGATCTGCCCCCAGGATCCAGAAAATTCTCAGGAGAACTTCTGGAGCGCTCTTGGTCACATTCGGATCACTCGAAAGATTCATTTGGAATGATGCTAAAAATAGCTGCAGGTCCTGCTGGCGTTCTCAAATTTTCTCTCTCTTTCTCAATTTTTTCCAACGCTAAATGAAAGAGAAGAGACTCTATTTAAAGAAGATTCCAGCTTCCATGCGGCCTAGAAAAAATTATGCCGCATGAGCCGCCTGCGTCGTTGTACTGCACAGAGCAAACAGCGTCGTCACGCACCGAAAGCTCCAGTCAATACAACCGCATAGCACAGAGAGCCACAAGCCGCCTGCGCCTCCTGCGCGCTGTACTGCAAAGAGTATACTACGCCGCCCGCGCGCTGTACAGCACGGAGCAGACTGCGATGCCTGGCGCTGTACTGCATAGAGCCGACTGCGCCGCCTGTGCGCTGTACAACACAGAGCAGACTGCATCGCACCAAGCCGCCAACAGCAGTCCATGTCCCCTCCACACTTGACTCGCTCAAGCTAACTTGTTGGCCGCATAGCGCCTGGCCACATAGCTCCAGGCTGCATGCGCCCCTGACCGCATGGGCTCCTGGCCGCATGCACACCTGACGCATGGTCCCTGGCCGCATGCGTACCAATCTGCATGGGCACCTGTCCGCATGCTCTCCAGACCGCATGGCTCCACGAAGCATGCGCCCGAGCAAGCATTCATTCATGTAACTCGTACATACAAGGAGTGCCACTTTGCGCCCTTGTGCCCGAGTCCGAGTCCGAGTTTGAGTATGAGTCGCTAAGCCCCTTTTGGGGCTTAGCTCTTAAGGGAAACTTTCCAATGGTGGTGACAAAATAAAGATTGGCATAATGTGGTTCACACTTAATCCCTCTAGGAAAGTCAACCCACATGGGCCACCACCCCATGTGCATATACCAATATTGAGCAAAGCTATATATTGAGATATATACATTGGTGGTTTTCTAGTGGGACTAAAACTCCCAAAGCAAAGTAAAAAATACCAACAATCCCTTACATATATTACAATATATGGTCGAGCGTTCCTCACAGTGACTACCCATCATGCATTAGGATAGATGTTGCCCACGACTTGAATCTTCCCGCATGGGTCAAACAACAGTACGATACAAGAATGAACTATGTCTTGAATTCTTAACCATAGCTGTTGTTCTTCTTACTCGCACAATGACATCAATTGTGACTCCGGTCGCACATTAAAGGCCCAGTGATGACCTGGTTTTGGTGTATGTATCTTGGGTGTCTACAAGTTTACCCTCAAGAAATATAATGTATCTCTGTCCATACACTTAGGTGAGTTCCTTATTTAAGATAGTTTAATATATCCCAGCATGAAGTATTGCGCTTCTGTGCGGTGCTACGCCGCTGTGACATGGCTCGTAGCCGAGGTTAACTACCTCATGTGGTGTCCCCTATAGTAGCAAGAGGTCACTAGCCTCGTAGTAGTACTTTACTACATCCCAGCATGAAGTCTTGCGCTTCCCTGTGGTGCTACGCTGCTGTTACATGGCTCGCTGCCAAGGTTAACTACCTCATGTGATGTCACCCACTGTAGCATGAGGTCATCGACCTCTTAGTAGTACTATGCTATAACTCTCTATCTTTTCAGCATTAGGCTACATGCCTATTTGTGGTGCTACTGTCGCTGTGACATGGCTGCAGCCGAGGCTTTATATCTTTTACCTCATCGTGGTGTCACACTACTGTAGCATGGGATATAAGTCCCTTGTAGTGCTGAACTACACGTGCTTCCTACAACGGAAGCATAGAATAAACACAAGTATGGTACAAAAATAAGGTCTTTATTGATAATGAAATAATGTTACGAGCGGCGCTAGGCCGAGATTACAAGTCGCTCAAGCTCTCTCTCTCAAAACAATAAAGGAGTGCCAAGTGGCTTACAACATGGGATAATGCAAAAGCGATGTTCCAATATTATGTCTTATATATGTGCTTCAGCTCCGGACGCAACGCTCCAAGGCTCCAGAGATGCCTCCACGCCTTAGCTCGCACGAAGGTGTTTTTGCACCTAACGAGGTTTTTTCGTACCCTGCAAACAATCTGGTGGGTTATCAGTACATTGAATGCACTGGTGGGGAGGCTTCTCACCCACTCAATAATCCAAACACGTTCAATTAGTTTCGTGCACAATCTATTAAGTTGTATTTCTAGTCTTGCCTTGGGATCAGTTTCATGGCATATGATGAAAAGCCTAACTCATGTGGCAGTGCGCCGTACGATATAAGAGTAACACGGCGGGATTTACCAACTTACCCTTACTTGCTAGGCATTACGTATACTAAGGCTTCGCACAATCACGTCGCTTGCTGATAGACTCGTTCGCTACCCCAAAATTCTCGATTCGCTCGAACATTTCTAATACGATCAATACACCACTCAAGATTCGAGCTATACTCTGGAGCCTTTTGGAACCTAATTTAATAATTAAAATTTGTTTAAAAAAATTAAAAATTGAACATAGAGTTTACATTATGAGAGAATGACATGTACCCCACCTCCTGCGGTCCTCAGGAGGACGATGTAGTTGATCTGGTTGCAGATGCTAAGATAGGAGTCGATGAGGTTCATGGAGAGACTTAGTACCTTATCTAGTAGCTTTTATTTTCTTTCTGTACATCATTTGGGTTTGTTCCCGTTATACTCATATGTTGGCATGCACTCATATTCTGGATCTCAGGGATGATTTAGATTTCTTGTTATTTCTGGATATGGTTGATACATTAGCATGGAATGTTTAATTGACTCTAATCTGTTGTACTTGGTTTCAATTCCTATGCAGCCACTTTCAAGACTATAGTTTGCTCTTGCTCTTATGATCCGTTCCACTGAACAATTTCTTGATATGTAGACGAACAGGTTCCTTAACCTTCTTCACAACCCGCTCAATCGCGCGGGTATTTCCGAGTTTATAACAATACAACCATATTTCATAGCCTAATGTATAATCTAGACTATGGTGCATTAATGAACAAGAGGAAACAAGTATGCAAGAAAATTTAATCCTGGACGAAACATTTTCCACATGTTCGTGAAAATTCAAATTCAAATTCAAATTTGAATTATTGGTTATTTTCCACATGCTCAAATCTTCTCATTCTTGTACTCTTTTTCAAGTTAGGAGCACGGATATATCATTTATCTCCAACTTGCATAGTAAGAAGAAAATTTGTTAACGTCCCAAAACCTTAATGAAAATAGCAAGCTGTAGTTTCATTGGAACATATTCAGATTTTAGTCACAATGAAAATAAATATTAGGGCTGGGCATGAATCGAATCTGAGTCGACCAAATTTGATGGAATCTGACCAGCTCCGTTCTTTGGCAGGACGAAACGGGGTGGGGCTCAAGAATTATTGGAACCAGATCCGTTTGAAACGGGTTCACCTGCTGGTCCAACCAATTGATATATTTGCTATTGAAAAAAGAGTTGTCTTTGGATTGTAATGATATCAAAAATGTACGATGACGAATAAAATTTATAAGATGTTTTGCCTTATTGATCCATGTCTTGAACTAAAATAACAAGTGGTTCAACTACAACACACGATATGCATTACCAAGTTAATAGATATGGGAGAATATTCATACTACAAATTAAAGTATTTTTTTAAAAAAAAATTTGGCATAAAGCTCGGAATCCGACGTAACATTTGAAATTTTGTGTACACTATATTGCATGTCTTTGGATCCACTGTCCCCAACTCTCAACATTTTATAAATAGAAGGAATAATACGCTACCGTGATTCGATTTACTAATCTTCTGCCATCCAGTCAGGATCTTATACCTATTTTCGGTAACCACAAGAGTCATTTGAGTTCGATAATTAAAGTATTTATTGATTATCATATAACTTTTACAAAATAGACTTCCTTCGTGTGTCCAACCTTTATGGAATGTTTTGTTGGAATCTAAAGAAGCAGCGAAGAAGTCCCAAGATATATATGGGTTCGTATTGAGGAAAGAACATAAGGAAAATTGGATCCGTGGCTGCTAATTTGCGTCAAGAGCTAGCCTAAAGTTCACAATATAGATATTAGTCGGATAATGTACAAAAAAATTCTCGTAAGAATCATAAAAAACGACTTTTAGTTTAAAAAATAAAGTCTCTGCATTTTAATTTGGTTCTTACACCCAAATTGGATTATGTTGTTAATGGACGTAAAAAAAAAGTTATGAAATGATGATTATAACCATCTAAAACTTACGAAGTTTTTTTTTTTGCTATAATTATGAATCTTACGATTTTTTTCTTTTTTTTACGAAGTATCTTTGAAAACGAGATAACAATTACAATCAATGTGTACTCCACTTATAATAGAGATAATAATGACTAACATACAAATTTATATAAAAATAATAATTTAAAATAGATTGGACTCATGTGAAAATTAAAAAAAAATGTTAGGGTCATATTTGAACTATTTTTTTCCCTCGTTTCTTACTTATTTTAAAAACCAAAATGGTTTGGGACCATTATGGGACTTCAATTAAACTTTAAGCTTATAATGTACAAAAAATTGTTAACAAGGCAAGGGATGGGGACCCAAAAATTTGGATCCGAAAGTGTTAATGGGGCGGGGACGGAGACGGGGATGGAGAGTGCATTGTTTGACGGGAACGGAGATGTAGATAAAAATTTGAACCTGAACGGAAATGGAGATTCGAATACTATTCGAAGACGGAGATGAAAAATATGGTTTTCGTCCCCAACCCACCTCGTTGCCATCCCTATCCTTTTCTGCAGTTCCTTTATAATGAGTTATTTGTATTTGTAGTTATTCCAAAAAGTAGGATTAGCAATTAGGAATGGGATAGATAAATACAAATAACTCTAAATATATATATTTGCTAGAGCAGATGGGTAGAAAGCATGTGAGCAGTCGCCGTTGTCCCTGGCGAGATGCAAGCAACATAGGACAGAATGCCAGCTTACAGCACAGCGCAGCACAGCACAGCAGAGAGAAGGGAATTAAAGAGCTAACAAGCTAACAAACGAAGAATCTCAGTGAGCATTACCGACCTCAGAATTCATAAGAAGAGATGATGATAGGTGGGTATGCAGTGAGTGCGAGGAAGTAGTATATATTGGTTGCATGCATCACTTTGGCAATGTCAGATAAAAAGAGGAATTCCATTAATTAATTAATGGCTTTCGCCAACTACTACTACCGGTTCGGCCTGATCTGTACTGCATTCTGTCTCGTGCTGGCCGCCGCCACTCTGCAAGCGACCCTTTCTTCCGGCAAGTACATAAGCTATGATGCTACAGGATTCCCGGGACGGCAAGCCCCTCAACCGGGATCACGACATGTACCTTACACTCGTGGGTGCTTCCGTAGACTATACTGTAGAGGGTGAGGCTAAAAATTCACAAGATGTATGTATGTATGTATGTATCTTGTCGTGGTGTCTGTCGAATTTGTGTCCACGCAAAGCAAATTTGTGCGACTGTTCGTTCGTGCAAATGTGTCGTGTCAAATTTATGTTCGTGTCGCCGCAATCTGTCGTAAGAACATTACTCATTATGTAATAGCTTCTCTCGATATGCTTTTCTACGTGTGTGTTGTTACCTGTGCTGTTATCCAAGTGAGTCGATTATGAAATGGTGATTTCTTCTCGTAAAGCTTGATTTAGTTATTTTTACAGTATTCTCAGTTGGTTGCATGATTTAGTTATTTTACAGTATTCTCAGTTGGTTGCAACAGTGCTAGAGAGAGCCGCATTTTGTCTACACAATCCCGATGGGTGCGGATTGTACATCAAAATTGTGTTTTTGGCTAAATTATCATAATGACACTCCAACTATAGTGTTCATATATTTTTGGGCTTTTGATAAGGGCACTCTGCACATTTTACTCGGGGCTAGCCCAGGATTGGGGCTAGCCCACTAAAGAGGAACTTTTACTTATACTAATCCAACATTTTACTCATACTAGTCCACTACTTCCAAACCCTCCCAAACCCTCCCTACCCGACCGGAGCCCTCCCCCCTCCCGCCGTCCTCCTCCGCCTCCTCCTCCGTCCTCCACCGCAGCCTCCCGTCGCCGCGCCTCCCGTCGTTGTCGTCGTCAAAACCAAAAAAGAAAATGAAAAAATAGAAGAACTGTCAAAATGTTGATTTTTAGGACTGTCAAAATTTTGACAGTCCTAAAAATGTATGTTGAATTTTTAGGACTGTCAAAATTTTGACAGTCCTACAAATTGGTAGGACTGTCAAAATTTTGACAGTCCTACAAATTGGTAGGACTGTCAAAATTTTGACAGTCCTTCCCATTGGTAGGACTGTCAAAATTATGACAGTCCTAAATTTTTTTTTTCTGTTAATTTATTTTTGTTAATTGTTGGGGGGGCCAATATCAAAATATCCTTAAAATTTGTTAAAGTATTCTGTTATTTAAAATAATAAATTTGGGAAGGTACATTAAATATTTTATTAAATTTTTTTTTTTTTTTACCAAAAGTCAAATTTGGAGGTCGAAACATCGTTTTTTTGCGATTCTAAAAATTTGGGAAGTCCGTCAAACGGTGAAACGGTTTATCCCGAAGCACTTTTCCATACGGTCATTTTGGCTCAAACTGGAGCTTGTTTCGATCTCCCAGTCAAAAGTTACGATACTTTAAAGTTTTATATTTTATATTTTTGCCTGTAATATGTACGTCTTACTTTGGATGAAAATTTTCTCTACACGAATTGTGTTACTCTCGTCGAAAACATACAAATAGACCTATTGTGTGACGAAAAACGATTTGAAAACAAATAGTTATGGCCGTTTGAAGTCTGATCGACGGCAGACGTAATATTCGTACGGTAGATTTTTTTTTTTTTTCAATGATAACATATTCTATTTTGGATGTTAAACTAAATAAAAAAAATCAAAATCCAAAACTAACTAAATAGAAATAAACTTAAAAAAAATTCCTGACAATTAAAATGAGGACTGTCACAATTTTGACAGTCCTCATTGTTTGTGGGACTGTCAAAATCCTGACAGTCCTAGTTTTATATAAAATTTTCAGTGGGTTAAAATTAGGACTGTCAAAATTTTGACAGTCCACATAGCTTGTGGGACTGTCAAAATTATGACAGTCCTAACAATTTGTAGGACTGTCAAAATTTTGACAGTCCTTCCAAGTGGTAGGACTGTCAACATTTTGACAGTCATGATTATAACAATTTGGGATAGCCCCAAGTAACTTTTAGGATGGCAAACTTGTAATTTTTTGTAAATTTTCAATGGGCTAGCCCCGAGTCAAATGTGCAGTGTCCTTATAAATGGGACTGTCAAAATTTTGACAGTCCTAACTATTTGTAGGACTGTCAAAATTTTGACAGTCCTTCAAAGTGGTAGGACTGTCAAAATTTTGACAGTCCTGATTATAACAATGGGCTAGCCCCGAGTAACTTTCATGATGGCAAACTTGTAATTTTTTCTAAATTTTCAATGGGCTAGCCCCGAGTAAAATGTGCAGTGCCCTTATCAAAAGCCTATTTTTGGATTCTTAACTTTCTACTGCTTAATTTTTGTATTCCAATTTTATAAATTGCTCTTTTGAAGCACTTTTCATCAATTTTGAAAGTTTTGAAGTACATTATGACAACTTTAAAAGAATATGTAGTAATATAAGTATTTAAATTGCGCTTTTGTAGTATAACGTATGTTTTTTAAGTTATTTCGATGTACTTCAAAATTGACGAAATATGGTTTAGAAGAGTTATTTATAAAATTGCAATACCAAAATCGAACATTAAAAAATATTGTGTCAAAAAAATCCGAACGCTATAGTTAGAATGCCATTTGGATAATTTAGCATTGTTTCTTGAACGTCTCTGACTGTTTTTGCTTTTACCTTATGAAAAGCGGTAAGAGAAGTAATTTGGAACACGATGCGTTTATGTTTTTAGCAGCTTTTTTTAAGACTAAACTGTGGGAATAAAATCTTCTCTGCCTTTAGTCCATGGTATATACTAGTTCTATTTTTAGATATAACTATGTTGGTGTCCCTTTAGTCTTGGAGTCATTGGCGGTCGTCCGGACTGTCCGTGTAAATATTTGAGGGTTGCGGATGGAGATGGCCTTGTCCATGAAAATTACGGACGGTATGGGAAGTATCCAAAGATACTTTGGAAAGAAAATATGTTTGTGATGTTCTGATGTTGTCCATTTGTCTGTCTTTGCGCAATAATACCTTGAATAACTAAGTATTAAGCTCCTTTTATACATGACTTGCTTGTTTGGAGTAGCATAACAACCATGCCGAAGATGTCGACAAGATTGCGGCGCCTATCGGCTGTTAGTCCTGAAGTCAGATCAAAGAAGAAGCGGTAGCCACAAAATAGAGACTCACACAAGGGTTCGTCTCTACAAATTCCAGAAGAGAAGTTGGTGCACTGAGATTCACACAAGAGTTCCTCTTCAGTGACACACAACCCCATAGAAGCACTAAACAAGGAACATGTTACAAACTGACAACCCAAAGAAAAAACAAATACCACAAGAATCAGAAAACCGTTCTTCTTTTTACGTTCGCAGACTTCTCTTTACGTTCGCAAATGCTACACCGAAAAGAACGGGAACAAGAACATAAATACAAAGAAGGAAACTCTTGCTGGGGTGATCAAAACCACCAGAGCTGAAGGCAAGATTCGCGCCATACAACGATCTGCCCCCAGGATCCAGCAAGTTCTCACGAGAACTTCTGGAGCGCTCTTGGTCACCTTCGGATCACTCGAAAGATTCCTTTGGAATGATGCTAAAAACAGCCGTAGGTCCTGCTGGTGTTCTCGATTTTTCTCTCTTTATCAATTTTTTCCAACGCTAAATCAAAGAGGAGAGCCTCTATTTAAAGAAGATTTTAGCTTCCATGCGGCCTGGAAATAATCAGGCCGCATGATACGCCTGCGCCGCTGTACTGCACAGAGCAAACAGCATCGTCAGGCGCCGAAAGCTCCAGTCGATGCAACTGTATAGCACAGAGAGCCACGAGCCTCCTGTGCCTCCTGTGCGCTGTACTGCACAGAGCAGACTACGTCGCCCGCGCGCTATATAGCACAGAGCAGACTGCGCTGCCTGCGCGATGTACTGCATAGAGCAGACTGCGCCGCCTGTGCTCTGTACAACACAGAGCAGACTGCATCGCACCGAGCCGCCAACAGCAGTCCCTGTCCCCTCCACACTTGACTCGCTCAAGCTAACTTGCTGGCCGCATAGCGCCTGTCCACATAGCTCCAGGCCGCATGTGCCCCTGACCGCATGGGCTCCTGGCCGCATGCGCACCTGACCGCATGGACCCTGGCCGCATGCGTACCTATCTGCATTGGCACCTGTCCGCATGCTTTCCTGGACGCATGGCTCCATGAAGCATGCGCCCGAGCAAGCAACCGTTCATGTAACTCGCGCATAAAAGGAGTGCCACTTTGTACCCTTGTGCCCGAGTCCGAATCTGAGTCTGAGTCTGAGTCTGAGTCGCACTTTCCAATGGTGGTGACAAAATAAAGATTGGCATAATGGGGTTCACACTTAATCCCTCTAAGAAAGTCAACCCACTTGGGCCACCACCCCATGTGCATATACCAATATTGAGCAAAGCTATATATTGAGATATATACATTGGTGGTTTTCTAGTGGGACTAAAACTCCCAAAGCAAAGTAAAAAATACCAACAATCCCCCACACATATCATAATATATGGTCGAGCGTTCCTCACAGTGACTACCGATCATGCATTAGGATAGATGTTGCCCACGACTTGAATCTTCCCACATGGGTCAAACAATAGTACGATACAAGAATGGACTATGTCTTGAATTCTGAACCATAGCTGTTGTTCTTCCTACTCGCACAATGACATCAGTTTTGCCTCCGGTCGCACATTAAAGGCCCTGTGATGACCTGGTTTCGGTGTATGTATCTTGGGTGTCTACAAGTTTACCCTCAAGAAACGGCATGTATCTCTATCCATACACTTAGGTGAGTTCCTTATTTAAGATAGTTTAATATATCCGAACATGAAGTATTGCGCTTCTGTGCGGTGCTACACCACTGTGACATGGCTCGTAGCCGAGGTTAACTACCTCATGTGGTGTCCCCCACAGTAGCAAGAGGTCACTAGCCTCTTAGTAGTGCTGTACTACATCTCAACATGAAGTCTTGCGCTTCCGTGCGGTGCTACGCCGCTGTTACATGGCTCACAGCCAAGGTTAACTACCTCATGTGGTGTCACCCACTGTAGCATGAGATCACCGACCTCTTAGTAGTACTATGCTACAACTCTCTATCTTTTCTGCATTAGGCTACCTGCCTATTTGTGGTGCTACTGTCGCTGTGACATGGCTTACAGCCGAGGCTTTACATCTTTTACCTCATCGTGGTGTCGCACTACTATAGCATGGGATATAAGTCCCTTGTGTTGAACTACACGTGCTTCCTACAGCGCACGCCGGACATTCACTCTGCCCGAGAACTCATTAAGGCATCGAAGGCAACCTTACAAAAAAATTATTATATAGAATAAAATAGTAGACTACAATAGTTTCAGGTACGTATCCCACATTGTCCATAAGGACTACCCACTGTACCTGATATTTTTCCAGTCACCGGTCCTCCCTTGAACCAAAAGCTAGATGCCTAGTAGATTTCTCTTTGAACTAATAGCATAAAGCTTAATTGTAAGATTACAAAGACACAATATCAGAAGTCCTTCAAGCTAATTTTACTTGCTGTGTCTTCGACTAGCTGGCACTTGAGGCCTTTAGTGAACGGATCCGCCAGGTTCTCCTGACTCCGAATATCCACCACTGTAATGAATCCAGTCTTGATGAGATTGTTCAGTGCTCTGTGCCGAAGCCGCACAGTCCTCTTCTTTCCATTGAAGAGATTATTAGATGATACTACTGTAGCTGCCTGGTTGTTACAGTATATCGGTACAGCTATAACCTATACACCAACCATTGGAAGATTGTACATGAGCTTCCGAAGCCATTCTGCTTTATTTGTTGCAGTTGTAAGTGCACAGAACTCAGACTCCATCTATGAGCGTGAGAGCATCGTCTGCTTATTCGACTTTCACGATATGGCATCTCCTCTCATTGAGAAAATATATCCTCATGTGGATCTCTCGCTCTCTTCTTCTGAGCACCAACTAACATCACTGAAGCCTTCTACCACTGCTGGATCTCCGCTGTAGTAAAGTGCAAACTTCTGAGTCTTCTTGAAATATCTCATTACCCTCTTCACAGTTTTTCAGTGTTCAATACATGGGTTACTCGTGAATCTACTCAGCATCCCCACAACAAAAGCAATGTCAGGCCTAGTGGCATTTGTAGCATACATCAAGCTCCCGATGACGCTAGAATACGCCAACTGTCTGACGCTTTTACCTAGGTTAGGCTTCAGTTTCTTGTCACACCTATATGGAGTATCGATTCCTGGAATATCCTGATATCCATAGCATGTGATCATCTTCTCCATGTAGTGAGCTTGTGATAGAGCAAGCCCGGCTTTCGTCTAGATTATCTTAATTCCAAGGTGTCATGCCCCAGTCCCAAAATACATAGGACTAGGAATACGTAACATGGCAGCTACTCATTCGACCAGACTCTGGTCCGACTCGAATACGTATAAGCTGTATTATAATAGTCACTATCTAAATAATCAAGTAAATATAAATATTTATGCCTCAATCCACAATGAACAGAATACACAAGAATGAGCTACATGTGCTAAAGTCGGCCGTCCAGTAACACACAAACTCGAATAGACTCGAGAAAGAAATATAAGTCTATAAAACTAGGCTACATCAGCAGATAGATAAACAATATGAATAAATAACCATAACTCCGCTAAAAATGATATAAGTACCTGGTACCAATGCCTAAAAGACAAGCAACTCCATCAGCAACTCCAAAGGCTCAATAACCGTCTATGCTGCAAAAACTGGCAGGGGACCAGGTCCTCAGAGGGACGTAACAAGGTACATGAAACAACATGCCAAAAGTAAAATAGTATAATGCCACATACTCAAGGATAAACTACTGTAACCATCTAAGTGATATGCACGTGAGAGCATCACGAAATCGCCCGTCATGTGGAATCGTGGGGCCCACGAAACGACGTTTTGTCAACGTTATCAGAATTGAACCAAACCGGGGTCACAGGACCAGTGTAACGTTGGCATAAGTTTCGTTGCGAAACGACAAGCACACACAAAAGTAGGACGAGTATCAGAACAGGCCGATACGGTATTTTCGACGGATACGCGTTAATTCTGGTGTGCACGTACATCCAAATCAAGTTCCACGAAAGCCCATACATCCGCGTTGGCGATATGCGCTGGCGGGATGCACCCCGTATTGCGAGATTTTGGGTATTTTAGAAACAAGTTTTTGGTCGTTTTGGAACAAGAATAATTTAACCATTATAGTAAACTAATAAAAACTAAAAGAATAGTAAAAATCTTGGTTATATTGAGAAGAAAATCTTTCAATTAGATTTTAAAAATATTAAACGGGTTGGTGGCAAATTGGGTATGAACATGGGGGTTTGGATCAAAATTCTGGACTGTTCTTGGTCAGTTTTTCGGCCGACTTCTGGTGGATTTTTTGACCAATCTAGGGCACGAAAACTCGTCCCGCTTGAAAAAAATCCTAGAGGGTTAGGTTGTGAACATACCAGCGAAGACGGGACGTAAATCGGAAGAGCGAGGAGGGCGAAAGCTGCGCACGAAGGAGGAGCCGCATGGTTGCGTGCTGTGCGCGAGGGGGGAGGAAGGCGGCGTTGCTCCGGTGCGGCGGTACTGGCGGCGGAGCTGCGGCACTGCGGGGGTTCGTGACGGTGGTCGGGGTGGTGTAGGCGGTGGTGGGATTAGAGTTTAGGGTTTGATTACACATATATATATACATATATGAGAGAGAGGGGGGTTCCTGTACGCGCGCGCGCGCGCGCGCGGGGGAGGGGGGGAGAGTTGGTTTAATGGGTTAATGGATTTAGGGAAGGGTTTGGGTTAATGGGTTTAGGTTTAGGTTTAATTCTTTAATTCTTTTTCTTTTGTTTATATATATGTGTATGGCTATTAAAAATAGTTTTAGACCTCAGTAAATTCCATAAAAATTATACAATATAATAGTTGTACACCCAAAAATATATATTTTTGCACAATAATAATAATTAATTAAATACACATAATTATAAATTCATGAATATTATATATTATAATTATATAAAAAATAAAAAATTTCCCTTAATCATAATAATTTCATAATACATATATTAATAAATTTTAAATTCTAAAAATTAGGGTGGTTACACAAGGATGACATATGTATCTTCCATGTCCTTCATACTGTATTTAGACGAGAGGAACATCTTTGTTCTAGTGACACATTCTTCATCCGTGTCAAGGATTAGTATGTCGTCCACATAGAGACAAACGATGACACCTCTATCGCCAGCGAACTTTGTGTAAACACACTTATCAGTTTTGCTAAACTTGTAGCCATTTGATTTGATAACTTTGTCAAACTTTTCGTACCACAATTTGGGAGCTTGCTTCAGACCATACAAATTTTTTACCAGTTTGCATACTTTGTCTTCAAAATCATTGACGACAAACCCTTCTGGCTGCTGCATGTAAATCTTCTCAGTCAGTTCAGCATTCAGAAATGTTATCTTGACGTCCATCTGATGAATCACTATTCTGTGAATAGCACCTAGAGCAATTAGTATCCTGATAGTAGTCATCCGTGCAACGGGAGTATAGGTATCGAAGTAGTCAACCCCCTGTATATGAGAAAACCCCTTGACCACTGGCCTGTCCTTGAACTTGTCAACAGTTCTGTCTGCTTTCATCTTCTTCTTAAATATTCACTTGTATCCAATGGATTTAGCTCCTTCAGGCAGATCGACAAATTTTCAAGTATTATTAGAAGTTATCGAGTCAAACTCGTCATGGATAGCCTCTTTCCAGAAAATAGCATCGCTGGTCTTCATTGTCTCATCATAGGTAAGCAGATCAGCTTCCACATGATAGGTAACAAAGTCTTCTCCGAAGTCCTTCGCCCTCCACACTCGCTTTTCTCTCGGCTCAGCGGGTTCTGGTTCAAATGTTGTCTCATCAACTACAACTTCTTCTTGGACTACTTCTCTCTGAGAGGTACTTGCCTCGTCCGTGCTAGCAACATTCTCCGGGACATCCACGAGAACAACATTCTTGTGCCTAGCAAACTTGTCTTCAAAGAATTCTGCGTTGCAAGATTCTAAAATATGATTAGATTTGATATCAAGGAACCTCCGAGCATTACTCTTATCAGCATAGCCCAGAAATATGGTTTTCGTAGTTCTCATTCCCAGCTTCTGAATCTTGAGGTCTGGAAGCTTTACATACGCCAAACACCCCCACACTCGAATAACATTCAAGTTGGGTCTGACCTTGAACCAGAGTTCATGAGGAGTAATTTCAGATGTCATGAACGGTACTCTGTTCAGAAATAAACATAGCCGTAAGCGCTGCTTCTCCCCAGAAGCACTTTGGAAGTCCTGCTGTCAGCAACATGGAGTTCATCATCTCTGTCAGCGTCATGTTCTTCCTTTCTGCTACACCATTAGATTGGAGAGAATATGGAGTAGTCGTTTCGTTGACAATTTTATGCTCTTTGCAGAACGATGAGAATTCCAATAAACGATATTCTTTGTCTCGATCGCTTTTGAGTCTTTTGAGTTGTTGACCGGTTTAACGTTCTACTTCAGCCTTGAAGTATTTGAACTTCTCTAATGCTTTATCTTTCAACTTAAGAAGATATACAAACGTGTAATTTAAGAAATTGTCAATGAAAGTGATAAAATACTTCATTCCGGCTTTTGTGGAGAATTTTTTGAAGTCACAGATATTTGAGTGTACCAACTCCAGAAGATCTATGCTTCGGTTCACTCTTCTAAACGGCTTCCTGACGATCTTTGTCTGCGCACAGACTTCACATTTCTCCAACTTCTTACCTCCATATTTGGAGATAAGGCCTAGACTAGACATCTTGTTAATGCGTTTACAATGCACATGTCCTAGTCTATTATGCCATAACTCAAGAGAATAACCAGAAGTAGTGACTACATTGATACAAACAGAAGGAGTTACAAGTTGCAGTTTAAACATCCCTTCGGTACAGAAAGCTTTTCCGAATTATGTTCCTTTGTAGGACATCACCATCTGACCAGCATTGATATCCATCCTCAGGCCCGCCTTGCACAACAGACTCCCAGAAACCAGATTCTTGGTGATTATTGGTACGTGCTTCATATTCTCCAGTGTAATTGACTTTCCAGAAGTCAGATTCAACACTACCATCCCGATCCCTAGTACTGCAACTTGAGACTTATCCGCCATTGAGACTTTCTTAGAGGTAGGCTCATATTTGGCGAACAACTCATTCTTAGAGCATACGTGGCAAGATGCACCAGTGTGCACCCACCAGTCAGTGTCCATGCCATGTGACTCAATCTGCTCAATCATAGCAACTAGGTTAAGCTCACCTTGCTTTTTTGGTTTAGGCTTCGACCTACAGTCGCTCTTGTAGTGACCCTTCTTGCCACAGTTATAGCATACCACATCGGTCTTCAGCTTTGGCTTGAACTGAGCCGACTTTACCTTCAGCTGGTTGAAGTCCTTCTTCTTCTTCTTGTAGGTAAATTTTTGCTTCCCTTTAGAGTCACTATCATGTACCATGTTGTCCTTAGCCAACTGCTTGGACAAGGAGTCCAATTTTAGTTGCCCCTTGGCTTCATCTTCAATGTGAATCCAGTGAAGAAGATCTTCGAGCTGGATCTCCATATTTTTACGGTACATGTCATTCTTGAACCTGATCCAGCCTGGAGGAAGTTTGCTGACGATAGCCCCCACCATAAATTTGTCTTCCTTCTTCATGCTCTCTTCCTCCAGTTTCTGCTGCATCTTCAGAAGTTCCTTAACTTGTGGTAACATCACCTTCTCGTCCTCAAATTGCAAAGTGAAGAACTTCACAACGAGATAGATTTTAGACATTTTCTCGTCAGTTATAGTGCTTCTCAAGAGATTCCCAAACATCTCTTGCCTTCTTCTTCTTGTTGTAGGACTCTGCCATCGAGTCGTCTATAGCATTGCGAATCAATAACCTGCAGAGGTCGTTATCTTTCTTCCACTTGGAGTGTGCATTCTGTGCCACACGAACTGTAAGCTCTCCTCCATCTTCGGGAAGGATAGGTTCAGGATCAACCAACATATAAGCAACTTTGGCAAAACGAAGATTCAAGGAGATCTTTCTCTTCAAAATGGTGTAGTGTTTGCCATCAAACTTTTCAAGCTTGTGAAAGCTAGTATCGAGAAGGTTTGAGCGGTTGTCCATTCTAAATCGGATCTTGCCTTGAGATTGTTAGTCCCGAAGTAAGATCAAAGAAGAAGAGGTAACCACAAAGTAGAGACTCACACAAGAGTTCGTCTCTACAAACTCCAGAAGAGAAGTTGGTACACTGAGATTCACACAAGAGTTCCTCTTCAGTGACATACAACCCCACAGAAGCACTAAACAAGGAACATGTTACAAACTGATAACAAAAAAAAAAAGCAAATACCACAAGAATCAGAAAACCGTTCTTCTCTTTACGTTCGAAGATGCTACACCGAGAAGAACGGGAACAAGAACAGAAATACAAAGAAGGGAACTCTTGCTGGGGTGATCAAAACCACCAGAGCTGAAGGCAAGATTCGCGCTATACAATGATTTGCCCCCAGGATCCAGCAAGTTCTCACGAGAATTTCAGGAACGCTCTTGGTCACCTTCGGATCACTCGAAAGATTCCTTTGGAAGGATTCTAAAATCAGCCGCAGGTCATGCTAGTGTTCTCGATTTTTCTCTTTCTTTCTTAATTTTTTTCAATACTAAATGAAAGAGGAGAGCCTCTATTTAAAAGGAATTTCAGCTTCCATGCGGCTTGAAAAAAATTAGGCCGCATGAGTCGCATGCGCCGCTGTACTGCACAAAGCAAACAGCGCCGTCAGGCGCCCAAAGCTGCAGCCGCTGCAGCTGATTGGCACAGAGAGCCATGAGCCGCCTGCGCGCTGTACTTCACAGAGAAGACTGCGCCTCCTACGCTCTGTACTGCACAGAGCATATTGTGCCGCCTGCGTGCTGTACAGCACAGAGCAGACTATGCCGCACCGAGCCGCCAACAGCAGTCCCTGTCCCCTCCAAACTTGACTCGCTCAAGCTAACTTGCTAGCCGCATAGCGCCTAGCCGCATAGCTCCAGGACGCATGCGCTCCTGACCGCATGGGCTCATGGCCGCATGCGTACCTGACCGCATGGCCCTTGACTGCATGCGCACCTGGCCGCATAGGCACCTGTTCGCATGCCCTCCAGGCCGTATGGCTCCACGAAGCATGAGCCTGAGTAAGCAACCATGCATGTAAATCACGCATAAAAGGAGCGCAAGAACGCCATGCGAAGCAACCGTGCATGTAACTCATGCATAAATGGAGCGCACGAGCGTCATACGAAACAATCGTGCATGTAACTCGCTCATAAGAGGAGCGCACGAGCGCCATGCGATGATGCTGACGTGCAAAGTGCAAAGTGTAAAGTGAGCCAACAAAGTGCCACTTTGCGCCCTTGAGTCCGAGTTCGATTCGCTAAGTCCCTTTGGGACTTAGCTCCTAAGGAAAACTTACAAAGGTGGTGACAAAATAAAGATTGTCATAATAGGGTTCACACTTAATCCCTCTAGGAAAGTCAACCCACATGGGTCACTATCCCATATGCATATACCAATACTAAGCAAAGCTATATATTGAGATATACACATTGGTGGTTTTCCAATGTGGGACTAAAACTCCCAAAGCAAAGTGAAAATACCAACATCGGCAAAAGAATGGAGCTTCTCAATCTTGGATCGGCATTCGGCAGCCACGGGTACGCGTCCGGAGGCGGCATGACACAGTTATCGTCGTTGAAGTATACGCGTCGCAGGAAGGCCCGTCCTTTCCGAAAAGTGAAGGTCGACGAGTCTTTCCCAAACAGGAGCTCGGACTGAACGTTTCCTGAAGGCCCTGCTACTTCCACCTAGTGCTTGATTCCCCACAGCATCCCCGTGTCGTCTGCATTAGTAAAAGGTTGCTCAAAACATAGTTCTAGTCTTCTACCATGACCATATTAAGATTACAGGATTTTAAAAATCTGTTCAGGCGGCCGCCTAAGCTATAGGTGTCCCTAGACAGAACCAAAACCTCTTGTTCGACGGATCTGTGTTGTTCGGTGTCTAGGTGGTTTTGTTCGGCTATGTTGTTCGGATTTTAAGTTTTTTTTTCTTCTCAAATTTAATTTTTTTTAAAAAATACGAATTGTAGTATGGATTTCGAACATGTTTGGATTTTAAATTCTGAATTTCAAACTTCAAATTTAAATTTTTGATTTCAAATTTCAAATTTCAAATTATATAAAAAAAACGGTTTTGTCGCCTAGGCGGATTAGGTGCTAGGCGGCCCTCCACTGCACTGAATCTGTCTAGAGAATTTTAGAACACTGATTAAGAAAGATGACAATGACGCTTACTAATGAGCGAGTAAGGAGTTAGCGACTTGTAGTTGAAGTTAAAGACTATCGTGAGATTGTCGAAGTTAGGGTGCTGGACCACGAGGTTCCACTGAGAGTAGTTCATTCCGTAGTCGAAGTTCGTTACGGTGACCTTCACCCGCCAGTACTCTCTGTAGTTGAGCTTAACATGCCAGTGCACTCTTATTGGGCACATATGAGATGTGCACTGGACTAGTGGCCGGTTGAGGACAGAAGCTAAATAAGGATAATCGCCCCTGAGAACAACGTAATACAACACAATGAGCAGGAAAACTTCATGATGAGAAAATATGTAAATATTACGAACATGCTCGACACAACTTTCAGGTTGTGTTAGATTGTTTTGACAGCCGCAGGTGCATGTTGGGCAGTTGACGATTGTGTCGTTGTAGAAAGGCGAGAGCTAGACGCAGCATGTGGGGTACTTCTGGGCGAGGAATTGGGAGTAAGTGCAAGTCACGTTCCATGTCACTGCAATAAGATGAAGATGGTGCGTAGCTTCCACAACAATGACAACGAAGGCCTTTATCTTAATTTTTTTTTGTGGTCAGCTATTTCAATTTTTGTTCTTTTCTTCGATACAGCTTCATGAAGGGACATGTTGCCGGAATCATTTACAAAAATTCTATCCTTATTTACAGCGTTAATCAAAATTTTGTTAGGCCTACCAAGTTCTCTGTCTTCCTTCATTTTTTTTCGGGATCATGCAAATCATGCACAGTCGAATTTCATGTTTCCCTTAATTAATATATAGTTTCACTCTGCTGCAGATATCATTTTTTTTTCCAGTTAGGGGTAAGTTTAACACATTTACATTTACATTTACATGGTAATTTTGATTTTGATCATCATCATCATTATTGGGACTGGTAAGTTATCGATACTTTCTGTTTCTGGTTTGTACAAGAGCAATTGATTAATAGTAGTTATTTGGAAATATTTTG
Organism: Iris macrosiphon; assembly: GCA_036927795.1. NCBI lineage: Eukaryota > Viridiplantae > Streptophyta > Magnoliopsida > Asparagales > Iridaceae > Iris > Iris macrosiphon. The sequence continues at coordinate 449,864 of JAYESA010000059.1, read as the reverse complement.
CTTAAATGAATGGTTCATGTAAGCCTAACTATTCAGTGTTCAAGTCACAATAATGATGATATAGTGAAAAATACTGATTAATTAAGTAAAAAAAAAAGCCCTATTCCGAGTACTCCGTATTAAAGTCTGCAACATGGCCAGAAACGCTGGATCTTGGCCCTGTGAGCTAATTACTCCACCCTTGCAACAATTCGCTATTTGCTTATTGTAGGGAGTTACTGGAAGTAGGTCAAACATAGTGATGAGGAATGTCCTATTCCGACAACACTGAAAAATGGCGCTCTCTCTCGGCCAGTACCTTAAACTAATTAACCATTTCCAAGCTGCGTGACATTACTTCTTTGGTCCGAACCAAGGAATCATTTAGATATGATGCGGGGGGTTTGGGGGAGAAACCACCCCCTCCAGACAAGCCAGCAACATGACCAACTTTAAGAGCGGATGTACGAACGAATCACAAGGGCTTACTCCGTGAAAGAATTTAGTAATCTTTAATTTCGATACTGATTGAGAGTGCGTTGCTGTGCTAGAGGAAAGATTTATATTCTTTCTTTCTTTTTTTCATCTTCATCCATCAACGGTTCAAACAAAATTCAATCTTTCTCATTAATTATACTTTTTCACAAAAGGATCCGGACTGAAACCGTCTCCTTTAAACTTGAGTAGTCGCCTTGCTCCGTATTTTGCGCCCCTAGCATGTCCCAGATAACCTCCTTCTTCGCCCAAGTCCAACCCAGTGTCCATCCTGGTGCTTGAATATGACTATATTGTTGGTAATTGTGTTGGAGTGGGTGGGGTTCCCAATCTATGTGAAAAATATTTCGGAGTGCGACGAGCGTCATCCGTGTGTCAAAAAAGTTCGAAAAGTGCTTCGAGCGTCGTGTATTGGAACATTTATGGTAAACAAATATTATATTAGATTTTTATTTTTGACTTTAATTATATATTTATGATTGTATCTTTCATATATTAACTATCAATATAATTGGATTTTCAATTTATGGTAAGCTAATTTATGATTTGATTTCCATTAAATATATGATTGAATGTAATTGAATTTCCATAAAAAAATTGGCTTCCATATATAGATTTACATATGAAAACCCTAAATCATGCAAGAGTTTATATAAAGACTCATGCAATATACAATAAAAAAGAGAGAAAAAAATGTGGCAAGAGTGGCATTGCAACTTTGGAGAGAAGAAAGAAGGATTGGAGGCCATTTCGGAGAAGTAGATCAATTTGGGATATTTTTCATTGTCTTTTTTCTTCGTGGTTGTAATCTATTTTCTGTTCCAAAGAGTTGCGATGATCTGTGTTAGATCGGTGAGTTGTTTGTAGAGAGTGTAATCTTTTTATTCCATTAGTGGAGGTTCTTCAGGGCTGGACTCCAATTTTTTCGTAATTTTTTCTATCTGGATTTTTCACGTAAAAATCTCTCTGTCTGCGATTTGTGTTTTGTATTTTGCTCGATTCTCTCGCAGGTACTCTCTGGTTTGGTAAATGGTTTACGTGTTTCGTTCCAACAGTGTGGTATCAAATCCAGGTTCTGGAATTTTAGAAGGGTGTCAGGAGTTGACGGACAAACCAGGGAGGAGAGATGGACGCGAAGCCGGTGCGCATGGTATGTAATGCCCCGCAACCGCACGGCAAATTACGCTGAGTCAGATTGAATGGGCAATAGCTGGTTATATTTTGATTTGTGGGATTTGGGAGCAAGTATTAATTTGAGTTGGTTTCATGTGTAGATCGCGGACGTCGTGATATGGATTCTGGTGTTCGTTTAGAGAAGTACTGGGATAGTAGGATTGGAACGATAATGTCATCTTACTTAGTCCGATCGGTCGGATGATTAAAGAGCACGGCCTGCTCGCACGGTCATACCATTTGAGTAGATCGTGCTTTGCATCGGACCATGTCACGCCCCGGTCCCGCAGGGCCGTTCGTCCTCGCACGGGCGTGATGCCGTGCAATCCTAAAATGCGCTTGCACAAGGCCAAAGCTTTGATACAAGGGCAAGTAAGCTATTCGATACTGAAGCAGCGGCACATAACATTTGCAGAAAAGTAAAGAACACAATGGCATATGCAAAACAAGCTCTTTTATTGATATTCACAAGTATTACAAGCGGCGCATGGCCGAGGTTACAATTCGCTCAAGCACTCTGTCTCTCGATTACAATGACACCGTTCCATACATTATGTCCCTCTATACAAAAGCAGCTCAAAGCAGGCACAAACTCGATGCGGCTCAAGGCATCGACTCCAGATTTTCGGTTCCTTGGGATGAGGCATGGCTATCGCTTCCTCGGGCGAACAAGCACCTGAGAACAAGCAAACTGTTGGTGGGTCAGCACTTTTATAAGTACTGGTGAGTATAAACAACTAAACAGAAGCTACACACCCTGAAACCCACACTAAGTAATCATGTGGCAAAACATTGCATTACTAGTGATCTTGCTAGTTTTACCTAAGTTCATTTCATGCAACTCAGGATATAGTCAGATTACATCTTTTGAAAACATAATTTTGAAATAGTTTTGCAAAATCAATATTCAAGCATTTGAGCAACATAAGGGACAGTGTCCTCATCGTGGAGTGCAGCATGTATTGTGCAATCAATCTAACTCTTTGGGGCAAAGCTTATCTAGCAGACTTATCGTATTGAAACAAGGAAAACATATCATGAGGACTGTCATTCATTCAGGCACACAAATTGAACTATCAATCAGAGGTCGGTCCCCGAGAAACTCAGGATTGGTAGCGGTAATCCAGCTAACCAATGACTCATTTATCTGATGCTATTAGCAGCTGTGACCCATGGTTGCACATTACTGCCGTTATAGCAGCCGTAACCAGGGTTCAGCTCTTCACCAATAGCCATTGTCCGTCCGATGCAAATGCATGCAACACTAACAGACAATCTCTTCGATACAGACAAAATGAACGAGCAAGCTTATGTATAAACTTATATTCTTACCCCATAGCCGAACGGTTATCCTGCAGCAGACACACAAGTTAGTCACAATATGCATATATGTGCAAACTTATGAATCAATCATTTGGTGTCATCAATCGATAGGTATGCAAGAAGATAAACCTAGCATGCGCCCTATCTATATGATGGTCTATGAGTTACCCCATTGATCGACAACAACACCCCCCTAGATCCTTTCGGAACGGAACATCAGGGTGCTCTCACAATCCCTACCGGACCGACCGATTCCCAGTGCCCCAGGAATCGATCGAGAGACTATTACCTTGTGCACAAGTTGTCCGAGACTAATACAATGACAAGCAACATTCACATTCACATTCACAAACATTTAACAATCTAATAGCCACACCCCCCTAGAACCCGAAGGAACGGAACATCAGGGTGGACTATTAGACTCTCACGTCTTCTTTCAGGCAAACACATCTTTCACATATCTAATAGTACACCCCCCTAGAACCCGAAGGAACGGAACATCAGGGCGCACTATTAGTCTATGCATATACGAATCACAGACTTTAGCAGTTCGATGTAGCAAAATAGACAAGTAGAACACATAAGGCAAGCACGATTGATTTCAATACTAGCATGCAAAAGTCTATCTCTTTCTTAGAATATTCAAAGGGACATATTCAAGCGATTCATTTACTTATCTTCTTTAGCATGGCAAGGGTTCGTTCGATAGCTGTGTCAGTATTTCTAAGCGTGCAACATTTCTATCTTTCTCTTAGCATGGCAATAGTTCTATCTCATTTAGGACAAGCATTTATATTCTCTTAGTTAGGCAACAGATTCGTTTCAATGACAAGCTATGTGAGTTCTCTTATTAGCATGCTGAGTCGGTTCTATCATTCTCTTATGAAAATATTCTTCTTAAGCAAACAAGCATTCAAAAACTCAGATTAATTATTAAGTCGTACAAGAATCAGAGAATGCAGTTCTGCCCACTCACTTTGATTAATCGGTCGGGAACTCTCCGAGAAGACTTCCGTTCGAGCAAGCAAGGCGATATCACTTGTACATAGCGCTTACGCGGAGCGGGGCGCTACATACTTACCCACCAACAAAGAGTTTCGTCCTCGAAACTCAAGGAGAAACTCACGAAAAACACAAAGCAGCGATAGTCCTCATCCCTCACCATCCCAAATCAAAACTCTAGTAATCCAGAAATCACAAATCACAAATCACATCTCAAGCAATGAAAACAAATCCAGAAAACTTTTGCCGGCAACTTTGAGAATATTTACGGACTTATTGTATGGAACGTTCATTGCATCTCACATCAGGCACATATCAGAGTTGGAGGCAACAAAAATGGGCAAAGAATCGAGTCGCTCTGATACCATTATGTCACGCCCCGGTCCCGCAGGGCCGTTCGTCTTCGCACGGGCGTGATGTCGTGCAAGCCTAAAATGCGCTTGCACAAGGCCAAAGCTTTGATACAAAGGCAAGTAAGCTATTCGATACTGAAGCAGCGGCACATAACATTTGCATAAAAGTAAAGAACACAATGGCATATGCAAAACAAGCTCTTTTATTGATATTCACAAGTATTACAAGCGGCGCATGGCCGAGGTTACAATTCGCTCAAGCACTCTGTCTCTCGATTACAATGACACCGTTCCATACATTATGTCCCTCTATACAAAAGCAGCTCAAAGCAGGCACAAACTCGATGCGGCTCAAGGCATCGACTCCAGATTTTTAGTTCCTTGGGATGAGGCACGGCTATCGCTTCCTCGGGTGAACAAGCACCTGAGAACAAGCAAACTGTTGGTGGGTCAGCACTTTTATAAGTACTGGTGAGTATAAACAACTGAACATAAGCTACATACCCTGAAACCCACACTAAGTAATCATGTGGCAAAACATTGCATTACTAGTGATCTTGCTAGTTTTACCTATGTTCATTTCATGCAACTCAGGATATAGTCAGATTACATCTTTTGAAAACATAACTTTGAAATAGTTTTGCAAAATCAATATTCAAGCATTTGAGCAACATAAGGGACAGTGTCCTCATCGTAGAGTGCAGCATGTATTGTGCAATCAATCTAACTCTTTGGGGCAAAGCTTATCTAGCAGACTTATCGTATTAAAATACGGCAAACATATCATGAGGACTGTCATTCATTCAGGCACACAAATTGAACTATAAATCAGAGGTCGGTCCCCGAGAAACTCAGGATTGGTAGCGGTAATCCAGCTAACCAATGACTACTTTATCTGATGCTATTAGCAGTTGTGACCCATGGTTGCACATTACTGCCGTTATAGCAGCCGTAACCAGGGTTCAGCTCTTCACCAATAGCCATTGTCCGTCCAATGCAAATGCATGCAACACTAACAGACAATCTCTTCGATACAGACAAAATGAACGAGCAAGCTTATGTATAAACTTATATTCTTACCCCATAGCCGAACGATTATCCTGCAGCAGACACACAAGTTAGTCACAATATGCATATATGTGCAAACTTATGAATCAATCATTTGGTGTCATCAATCGATAGGTATGCAAGAAGGTAAACCTAGCATGCGCCCTATCTATATGACTGTCTATGAGTTACCCTATTGATGGACAACAACACCCCCCTAGATCCTTTCGGAACGGAATATCAGGGTGCTCTCACAATCCCTTCCGGACCGACCGATTCCCAGTGCCCCAGGAATCGATCGAGAGACTATTAACTTGTGCACAAGTTGTCCGAGACCAATGCAATGACAAGCAACATTCACATTCACATTCACAAACATTTAACAATCTAATAGCCACACCCCCCTAGAACCCGAAGGAACGGAACATCAGGGTGGACTATTAGACTCTCACTTCTTCTTTCAGGCAAACACAGCTGCTAGGCAATCAGTCGCAGGGGAAAAAGGCCAACCCCGGCGTCCGTCACCTACTCGGCATCTAGCCTCTTTCACATATCTAATAGTACACCCCCCTAGAACCCGAAGAAACGGAACATCAGGGCGCACTATTAGTCTATGCATATATGAATCACAGACTTTAGCAGTTCGATGTAGCAAAACAGACAAGTAGAACACATAAGGCAAGTACGATTGATTTCAATACTAGCATGCAAAAGTCTATCTCTTTCTTAGCATATTCAAAGGGACATATTCAAGCGATTCATTTACTTATCTTCTTTAGCATGGCAAGGGTTCGTTCGATAGCTGTGTCAGTATTTCTAAGCGTGCAACATTTCTATCTTTCTCTTAGCATGTCAATAGTTCTATCTCATTTAGGACAAGCATTTATATTCTCTTAGTTAGGCAACAGATTCGTTTCAATGACAAGCTATGTGAGTTCTCTTATTAGCATGCTGAGTCGGTTCTATCATTCTCTTATGAAAACATTCTTCTTAAGCAAACAAGCATTCAAAAACTCAGATTCATTATTAAGTCGTGCAAGAATCAGAGAATGCAGTTCTGCCCACTCACTTTGATTAATCGGTCGGGAACTCTCCGAGAAGACTTTCGTTCGAGCAAGCAAGGCGATATCACTTGTACATAGCGCTTACGCGGAGCGGGGCGCTACAGACCACGGGTTCAAGGGATCAACCGTATCGATAAGACAGGGTGCTTAACGAAATCAGACTTGGTGAGTGGGCTCCGTCCCTTCTTCTTTACTCCTTCATGCTTAATAATATGGAACACACGTATTGGCTTATACACTTGGGACTGGAATATTAGAATCAGTGCACTGTGGCATGCATAGAGTGTGCGTCGTTTGGTTAGATATGATTTATTATTTGAGTTGGATTTACATTTGGACAGTGGATCTTTAGTGGAGCATCTTTGTTGGAACATCGAGGCACTTCGGGCGAGCGAGCGTGCATCCGTGCACGAGTATCAAGTTGGGCGCTTTATTAAGCAAAGCATGCAGTTGTGGTTCAAAACCGGACAACTGCATCAATGAGGATATTGTGTCACTGTTGGGGCATTATGCCACAAAGTTTTTTGAGTGAGGGGTGTTGCACCAATTGAAACACTGTGTCGAGAAGCGACATAGTGCCTATGGGGATAACTTGAGATGATTCCTTGGGATAAGTTGGAGAATGGTTATGGATAGTTGGTTGGATTGAGGCAAGTATCGTTTGGTGGGACGAGAAGGCTCGATTCTCTCGGCATACCTACTTGGTGTTTGAATTGGTCACGGACAACCTGTTGCGCACAGGGTTTGGTTTTCTTGAACGGGATGTGCTACGGGACACCAGGACCGTTCGGCCATGGAGGAGATAAATCGTAACGTGCCTTGGGCGTGGTGCCATTAGTTCGATACAACCAGACGGGTAGCTACTTAGAGTTGGATCGGGTAGAACTGCAGTTGATTAGTCCTTTATGGCTTGGCCAGTGACTTTATATAGATAAGAGTTGGTTTGCTTTGCTTTGGTTTGATTTATGCTTTTCGTGTAGGCGGCGGCCACCTTGCCTCGGGCAATAGTGTGCATATCGATGATTGGATATTGAGGCTCGGATTGTGGCATGGTTTGAGGATGGATATTGAGGCTTGGATTGTGGTTCGATAGGTTCACGCGTTGCTTGGGTTTGAGTAGAATGGCTTGCATATTAGTTTCCTTTGAGTTGGATATATATATATGCTTGTATATTTGCTTGAGTTGAATGCTTGAATGCTTATCCTGCTTTACAGTTTTTCCTTAATATGCCATACCTCTGCCATGAAATGAATCTAGGATTCAAGTAGAAAGATCAACATATAACTGTTTGTATTCACTATTCTACTTAGTGTCGGTTTAGACGAGTGGGTTACCCAGCCCACCAGTAAAGCTGTGTACTGACCCACGTTTGTGGGCATTATTTCAGGTATGCAGGTGTAGTAGCGCTGCTTGGATATACGAGACATAATGTATGGAACGGTAAGTACCTTTGTGAGCAAGAGAAAGAGCAAGAGTGTTTCATCGCCTTTGTGGCATTCTCCTTCGTGGCATTTTTATTTGGACCCTATCGAGAGCTTCGCTGTGTATACTCTAATGTGTGCTTGGTACACAATACTTGACTTTCGCTGCAACTTGGTCATTTCGATGATAACTATGAGGTTTGCCATCATCGCCTTATGCGAGCGCAACTCCAGGCTCGCACGACATCACGTCCCGATGAGAACGATTGTCCTGCAGGAGCGCTGCAACGTAGTGATTCACGTTCAGCGGGGACGATCGAGCTTGCGGGATATTGGGGCATGACAAATTGGTTTCAGAGCCAGGTTCATTTCCTCGGACTTTGTCCTTTGGTTCATCACAAACTCTAAATATCTTTTGCGTGCCGTTTGGCTCTTGGCTCTACTTGGTGCCGAATTGGATGTTTCATGCAATAAATCTATATATTTGTTGGTTGTGGGTGCATGTTTTTCTTCGTTGAATTGGATTTCATTGGTTTTCGATAGATCGTGTAGCATCGTTTTGCGTTGTTGCATTCGTACAGCAAGTTGTGTGGCGTTGTTGCATTTGTGCAGAAAGTTGAGAGTTATCATTTCGTTGGTTTGGCTTATCGTTCGGGAGATTTCTGGATGCATCAATGGAGCAGTTGGTTGACAGACGAGATTGGTTATGTGGCATATTGTGAGTAGAATCATCGGATGAGAATGGATCATTGTACGAATTACTCGTGTAGTGAATGTATTGGATGGAGTTTGATTTTTGGCTGGGCATATTACAGAGAGCATTGGTTGAGCAGGTTTGAGTTGAGCATTAGTTGAGCATGTGTGGCGCATTGGTTGGGCAGGTTTGAGTTGGGCTTGGGGATATTAGGATAGCGTCACACGAGTTGCTCGTACAATAAATGTGTGGAACAATTGGGTATTGGGTTGGATTACTTGGAAGAGATCGTTGCACGGGTTGCTCGTGTAGCAAAAATATCGAAGGTTTAAGAAATAGGTGGAAGTATTGAGAATAGAATATGGCACAAGTTGCATAGCGAGATTGATAAAAGAGTTAGATGGTTCATGCATTGGCTGAGTTTCGTGTCAGACTTGAGTTGGGGATGGCAAGATCACACAGAATGGATGGTGCGAACGGATCTTGGATCAGTATAAAGAATTATGATGTGAGTAGTGACTTAATTCGGAGTGGTATATGATATACCACATAGTGAACATGGCATTCGAATATTTTGGATAGACCTTAATGGTTGCCGCAACGGATGCGGGTAACAGGAATATAAGTTGGTTGGTGCACATCGGTTGAGTTATGTACCGGAACATGGAGCAAGCGAATATTGAGTTACGATCGACAGGATCACCCTGGAATAGTCGATTTAGAATAGACGTTCGTCGACGCAATGTAAGCGCGAGAGTGGCTCTATTTTCAAGTGGTATATGGTGCAATAGAATTTGACTCAGATATTCTTCGATACGTTATACTTGAGCGATCAAGAATGGACTTGTGCAAATAGAAGTATCGTTGGACTTGAGTGATCAAAAACGGACTTGTATAAATGGGAGTTTTGTTGGACAAGAACAAAAACAAGCAATAGAAAGTTTGTTTGGAATTTGAATGATTGATGCGGACCAAGTATTGGAAACAAGTTAAGATCGATCAGATGGAAAGCTTAATATCAGAGTTTGCTTGCACAATTTTAAAGTTTGGTGGAGCATTCATTGATGCAAAGAGAGAGTTGAGCATGAGGAACAAACAGTTGGGATATGTTTGAGCGAGCGATGGGTGTATCGAAGGATAGCGAGCACGGACTACGAATTTTGGCAACACATTGGAGCTGTTGGTTGAGCAATAAAATATGATCTGGTTTGGAGGGGCATTGCGATGGATTTGTTCGTACTTGAAGGATTTTAGATATTGGCGCTCGATAAGTTTGACTTAAAAGTTTAGCGGAAGTAAAATTTGGCTAAATAGTAAACGATGGTGGACGAATTCTCCGGAAGACGTGAATGGGCATAAGACAAGTTTAGTTGATGTTAAGTTAGATTAGAAGTTAATACTTGCAGTACTGAGGCGGATTGAGGCAACGAGTGATGGTGATATAAATTAAGATTGTGTTGGAACTTGTGCATGAGTCATTGAGAGTGTGTAGACTAATTAGAACATAGAGAAATCAAGATGGTCTAAGGAATGGAACAAGAACAAGAATGGTGGCGGATGGACTTTTGAAGATAGCTAAACGAGAGAGCAACGTTAAAGCAAATCATCGTGCTGCTCGAGCAAGTTGGGCGTGCACTGTAAAATATGGTATACAGATAAGAATTGGAGCAAGTCTATGGTTTTGGGATTCATTACAAGTGGTAGTGCGAGAAGTAGAACACGACGGTTCCAAATTTTGATGGATTCGGGACAGAACGGCAGATTGATGGAAGACGGTTTCTACGAGTACAGTTTGATGATTTGTGGCTTGCATAGATTGTAAGACTCTAGGTGGTTAAGCGGCATTTGGTTGATAGATTCTTCAGAGGTAGTGCATGAAGTTCTCGGTGTCAAAAGTTCGTTCGGATGGAATTGTTGGATTATAGCTCAGATTTGCAGAGGAGATATAGCATGGTTCATAGTTATTGTCCATTGTGATGACTTACAATTATCGAGGGTAGCTTCGGGACAGTTGACCCTTGTCACGACCCACACCCGATATAGGGGCACAAGAGCGTGGGTACGTCCAGCCTACGCCGCAGCATCGGCGGTAGAACGCTGTCTAGGTCACAGTAACACTAAATAACTAAACATCTGTCAATAATATACATCTCCATAATCTCACAATATAACTCAATCATAACAACTATAAGGCATGATAAAAGATAAAAGGAAATGACATAGTTAAACACCATGTCTCAATCATAAAGATAACTCACAGTCTAGCTGTCCAACGCAAGTCTCCAATTAAACTTATCATAAGTCTAAACATAAACTGAAATAACCTCCATAAGTCTCAAGCATAAATAAATACTATCTAAATAGCTGTAGGCAATGTCTCATCTAGAGGCATGGTCTCCTCTAGGATCTCTGGTGCATAGTCTGCTTCTATACCTGGTCCGTAGTGCGTAGTACAGAAATCCTCAAGGTTCTCTGGAAAAAATATCCAGTCAGGATTGGAACGAAAATACACCTCTAACAGCAGTTCCACATATATTGACAAAAACTATAACACAGTGTAAAGAAATACAAGACAGATATGAAATAACTGGCAATAAGAAATACTGGAATAAAGAATGCTGGAATAAAGTACTGGAACATCATCATCAATAGCATCTGACAAGGAATAGAACTACAAGTGTACGCAAGTACAAAGAACTGGTATGTAAGTGTATATAAGAACAACAACTAGAACATGTGGAAATACAAGATCAATCTATCAAGATACATGTCAAGAATCATCTGTCTAAGTGTGTGAAACATCAGTATATCATGTGATCGGCTTGGGCTATATGACTCATTACATTAGTTAGCGATCATCCCCAACAGGTCAGGCTAACCAGATGTAACAGCGATGAGGCATGTAAGGGTAAGGCTGCACCGACGTAAAATGTGGGTGAGCTAATGCTGCATGTAAGGGGTATGATCACATAAGCTACTAATATTTCCCCATTTATCCCCAGCTAGCACGATGGATTCCAATCATGACCCCTCGTGACAGGTCTCAATGATGCCAACTCGTGTAACGAACAGTGTCAGAGTCATGTACGCTATACAACAAGAATTATAGAGATAATCAACATAATGGAAACAGTCAGAGAATGTACTCGCCTGTGGTCCTTAGCTGGCAATACCAAAGTCCGGGTTCCAAGGTACCGTCTGAGTGATCCAACAGTCCTATAGATATATCATAAATACAATACTGCATCAGACATCACACTAATACACGATCAACACAATGATCAAGGATTATACTAGGGGTCGCGTCTGTAATTATTGTGCATAACAGACAGTCAATGGTACGGTTCTGTCAGTACGTCAGTGTACTTATGGCAGTCTACTATCATGCTACATGGTCACAGGTAGATATAACTACGGGGTATCCGTGGTCACAATCAAGACATCTCGGACATGTGATACATAGGACTTAATATGAACTAATCTCTCATCATACTAATTAATTACATTTATAATAGATATGTATAAGTGTATTAACCTAATTGAGCATTATACGGTTCGTAGGCATATATATTAACCTTCATTAATTATGATTATAATACACGTATTGATATACTAGGGAATACCTACACATTACTTATACGTAAGTATATCGATATTAGTTGGAAACATATTATATATACACCAATATACCAATACGTATGCAAATACGTATATACATACGTCCCTAGTTACATGTATATCATCGCAGGAAATGATGGGAACGTGGACAGGAGCGAACTTGCGCTCGGCACGATGACGATTACGAGGCGATGGTCACGAACAGGGAAGGCTGGTCGATGTGCAGGGTCTGTCGTTGAACTCCGGTCGTCGAGCAGTCAGTCCGCGCGGGAACTCTCGGTCGGCAGCGTCGATCTTCTTCAGCGCGGGTCCGGGCTTCAGCGGCCTGCTCGAGTTCAGCGCGGCAGCGCTCAGCGTTCGGGCGGCAGCGCTCAGCGCTCAGGCGTTCAGCGTTCAGCGCTCGGCGTTCAGCGTTCAGCGCTCAGGCGTTCAGCGTTCAGCGTTCAGCATTCAGTGCTCGGCGTTCAGCGTTCAGCGCTCAGGCGTTCAGCGTTCAGCGCTCGGGGACAGCGGGTGTCCGGCGCTCGGGGGTCCGATGAGGAACAGTAAAGTCGGGGGGGGGGGTTTGAGATGGTCGGCTGGGGTGTATTAGGTTTTGGTTGAAAAAGAATAAGGAAGCTATACTTATGTATATATATGATCATAGTAGACTTTGGGTTGACCTAGAATTAGGTCTGGTCAAGGCCTTCCTGGGATTGGGCTTTCTCATGGGTATTACAATGGTTGGACTTTATAATAAAGAAATTGCTAAGATGCATTGGTTTGATGGTCTGAGGCCATGGTTCAGGGAAATTGATGTCGTATTACACACTTCCAAGAATATATGGAATTTACCTAAAGGAGAATTTGGGTTTATTTACGTATCGTCCAACGGAAAGGATACCTCAATGTACTCTTGCACCAAGGTGTCTAAACAATGAAAAGTTGTACAAGTTCGACTTATGAATCAATTTAATAAAAGTGAATGCAAGTGGGGTTCAAAATTCAAAACGACGGTGAGGTGCAACAAATTAAAATCACCAAAAATTGAGAATAATCAATTATCATGCAATCATTTACTCATTAATTACGAAAAGATGAAAAGACCCCTAATCCAAAAACTGGGGGTGACAAGTCTACCCTCCTTAAAAGAATTTCGTCCTCGAAATTTAAAATAACCATCACAGGAATCAAACAATCAATTAATGAATTATACCTCAAGTCTCGAAGAGATATGGATACCTCTCGCGCATCTCGTCCTCTCTCTCCCAAGTTGATTCTCCTGGAGAGTGATTTCTCCATGCAACACGAACCAAGGGAATAGTCTGGTTCCGCAATATCTTCTCTCTTCGATCCAAGATCTCCACCGGTTGTTCAGGATAGCTGAGTGTCGGTCCAACTTCGATCTCCGAGTGATCTAATACGTGACTAGGATCTGCCACGTACCGTCTCAGCTGCGACACGTGGAACACGTTATGCACTCCATCTAGAGCAGGCGGCAAGTCGAGTCTATAGGCCACGGCACCGACCCTTGCAAGAACACTGAAGGGCCCGATGTATCGTGGACTAAGCTTCCCTCTTCTGCCGAAACGAATCGTGCCCCGTGTCGGAGAAATCCATAGGAACACCAAATCGCCAACCTAGAACAACGATCTTAACACGCAATCTAAACAAAACAATCACAAATCAAACCAAACAAATCAAAACAATACCTGAAACTCTAGGGGTCTACGGTGGCTATCGGCCCAATGCCGCTGTCTGTCCTGCGCCACTCGCAGTATGTCTTTATAAGTTTTACCTTTTCTGCTGCATCCACGACCATTTCCGGTCCTAACAAGGCTCTTTCTCCAACATCATCCCAAGATAAAGGTGTACGACACCTCCGTCCATATAAGGCCTCAAATGGTGACATCTCAATGCTGGCCTGGTAGCTGTTGTTGTAAGCAAACTCTACCAAGTGTAGATGATCCTCCCAAGAACCTCTAGAGTCTGAATAGTCCTTTCAGACTGCCCGTCTGTCTGAGGGTGATATGCGGTACTGAACTTGAGCTGAGTGCCCAAGCTAGACTGCAGGCTCCTCCAGAAATGGGAAGTGAAACGACTATCTTGATCTGAGACAATACTCACAGGAACTCCATGTAATCTGACAATCTGCTGTACGTACATCTCTGCTAGCTTCTCCGTCGAAGTACCCACTTTAAAAGGTAAGAAGTGGGCTGATTTGGTCAACCTATCTACGATGATCCAAATTGCGTCATTTCCTCCTGGAGAACGAGGAAGTCCCGAAACGAAGTCCATGGTCACGTGCTCCCACTTCCATTCTGGAATGGGTAAGGGTTGAAGCAATCGTCCTGGCCTCTGTCGATCTGCTTTCACCTGTTGGCACACTAAACATCGGGATACGAAGCATGCTACTTCGCACTTCATACCATACCACCATACATGCTTCCTCAAATCTCGATACATCTTGTTGGCTCCGGGATGCATCGAGTACTGAGAGCGGTGTGCCTCCTATAAAACTTCTTCGCGCAGCTCTCCACTTGGCACGCACATCCTCGTGCCATGTCGTAAGGATCCATCATCCGCAATAGTGAAATCGTCTATCAATCCTGCCTGAACTTGTGCTCTAATATTCCTTAGAGTCTCATCATCATACTGTGCCGCTCTAATTCTGTCTATCAGATCTGATTGAATCTGCAGTCCCCACATCTGAATCTCAGCTCCTGGAACTAATACCTCAATTTCCAAGCTCTCAAGATCAGCTAATAAGTGTCTATCCGAAGTCAAGCACATAGCCATTGGGTACCTGCTCAAGGCATCCGCGACTACGTTGGCTTTCCCTGGATGATACTGTAATGAGATATCAAAGTCTTTCATTAATTCTAACCACCTTATCTGTCTCATATTCAGCTCCTTCTGTGTAAACACGTACTTTAAGCTCTTGTGGTCTGTGAAGATCTCCATACGCTCTCCATACAGATAGTGCTTCCACAGCTTTAGGGCAAAGATAACTGCTGCTAACTCCAGATCGTGAATGGGGTAGTTCTTTTCATGAGGGCGTAATTGTCTCGAAGCATAGGCAATTACTTTCCTGTGTTGTTGAAGAACGCATCCCAACCCTTTTCCTGAAGCATCACTGTAGATAGTGAATCCGCCTGTCCCTGATGGCAACGTTAAAACTGGTGCTGTCGTCAATCTCCTCTTCAGCTCATCAAATACGGCTTGACATTCTTCTGTTCAGACAAATTCCATATCTTTCTTGGTCAGCCTAGTCATTGGCTCTGCAATCTTGGAGAAGTCTTGTACAAATCTTCTGTAGTATCCTGCTAGTCCGAGAAAGCTCCTGATTTCAGCTACCGTACTGGGGGTAGTCCATGACTTCACTGCCTCTATCTTCTTTGGGTTAACTGAAATTCTGTCACTCGTTACCATGTGTCCAAGAAATTCAACCTTTTCAAGGAAGAACTCACACTTTGAAAGCTTCCCGTACAATCTCTCTCTCCTGAGAGTTTCTAAGACTATTCTCAGGTGCTCTTCGTGCTCTTCTGGGGTTTTTGAATATACTAGAATGTCGTCAATAAATACCACTACGAATTTGTCAAGGTACTGGTGGAACACCTTGTTCATCAAGTTCATAAATACTGCTGGTGCATTGGTCAAACCAAACGGCATTACTGTAAATTCAAACTGGCCATATCTGGTTCGAAAGGCGGTCTTCGGTATGTCTTCTTTCTTCACTTTCACCTGGTGATAGCCTGACCTCAAGTCTATTTTTGAAAATACCTTCGCTCCGCTCAATTGATCGAAAAGATCATCTATCCTCGGCAGTGGGTATTTGTTTTTGATAGTGAGGTTATTCAAAGCTCTATAATCGATACACATTCGTACCGTACCATCCTTCTTTGGTACAAATAATACCGGTGCTCCCCATGGCGATGAACTGGATCTAATAAAACCTTTGTCTTGCAGCTCCTCAACTTGCTTCTTCAGTTCTACCAACTCATTGTTGTTGACTCTATAGACATGTTGCGAAATAGGCTCTGCTCCTGGTATCAAGTCTATAGAGAACTCAACGTCTATGTCTGGTGGCAAACCTGGCAACTCCTCTGGAAATACATCCAGGAACTCCGCTATAAGTGGATGCAGTATCTCTTCTTCTTCCACCCTGGCTCCGCAAAAAGTGCCTCTGCTCCGCTCCTCTGTTCCTCTGGCGATCTCAAACTCTGGCTCTCCTGGTGGGCGAAATACTACTCTTCCTCAGCGACAATCTATAGAAGAATGGTGTTTACTCAGCCAGTCCATTCCGAGTACAATATCGTATTCCGGAAGTGGCATAACGAGTAAACTCACGCTCAACTCTCGGCCTTCCAACGACACTATCCGATCCTTGCAATAATCACGGACTAGGATAATACCTCCTTCTGTCGTGATCTTGCAAGTCCTATCTAATGGTCCCATTTTTAAATGATGTTTAAGGGCATAAGATACAGATACGAAACTATGGGAAGCGCCAGAATCAAACAATGCAAGTGCTGGAATAGAATCGAGTAAAACTGAACCTGAAATCACGTCTCCAGCTGGCTCGGCCTCCTCAGTGGTCATAGCGTAAGCTCGTCCTTGTGGTGCTCCTCTCTGTTGCTGCTGCTGCTGAGCAAACCTCTCCTGCTGTGATGGAAGTGGAGGTCCTCTCTGCTGGCCTCCTGGTACAATAGGTGCTCTGGCTGGTCCCCTCTGAGCTGCTCCTCCTCCTTGGCGAGTCTGAATAGCTGGGCAGTCCCTCAGCTGATGTGCTGCTGATCCACACGATAAGCAAGTGCCCAACCTTTTTCTGCAGATGTCTCTCGTATGTCCCATCTTTCCGCAATACGAACATGGGGTAGCGAGTTGATTATGTCTCTGTGGTTGCTGTTGTTGAGCATGTCCTCGAACTGGTGCCTGTTGCTGGTGTTGTAGCTGGTGTTGTTGCTGGTGCGGCCTATGTTGTTGTTGTTGTTGAAAGTGTGGGCGCTTGGCTGGTCCTGTGTTACCTCCTGTTGCTGTATCGCGTCCTCTCTTGGGCCTGAGGTCCAAGTCGTCTTCGGCAATCTGGGCATCCATCAGAATACCCTCAAATGTAGCAGTACGTCGTCCCGAAGTACGAGACTTGATCTCCCTGTTTAATCCCTTCCTGAACTTCCGAGCTCTGTCTCCTGGGTCTCGAACCATCGATGGCGCAAATCGACTCAATCGACAAAACTCTGCAGCATATTCGTCGACTGACATGCCTCCTTGGACTAAGTCATGGAACTGACTTTCTAATGCTCCCAAGGCTACGTCAGGAAAGAATTTCTCTTTGAAGAGTTCTCTAAAGTTCTCCCAAGTAAGTCCTTCAGCGGCGAGTCTCGGCTCTGTACGATACCACGTCAGTGCGATATCAAACATCTGGCTGCCAGCGGCCTCTATCTGAAGAATCTCTGGAATCTGTGATAAGCGCAAATTCCTCTCTATGTCTTCTAACCATTCGTCAGCATATAGTATTCCTTCTGTGCCTTTGAACTCTCGAGGCATCATCCTCTTAAAGTCCACTATGGTACCAGGCCTCTGTTGTTACTGACCTTGATGTCGCGGTTGTCGTGCTACTCTCTCCACAGCCTGGAGAGTCATCTGATGAGCATTCTCCATGCCTCTCTCATCAGTTCGGTCTGCGCCTGGTGTGCTTCTGCTTCCACTCTCTGAGCCTCAGCTTGAACACGCTGAGCTTCTGCTGTTACTCTCTGGGCCTCTAGCATGCCCTGCATCAATGCGAACATCTGTGCCCCGTCAGTGGGAACTCCTCCGGGAATCGGTGTCGGTGGTGGTGGAAGGTCGTCTGTCATAGCTGGGGCAATCCTCTGTATAGGTGGAGGAGGAATCCCGTTAGTTGCAGACACTCCCACACGAACAGGAGATGTAGGAGAATCTCCAGGTATCTGTTCGTCAGGTTGAGAGGTGGCAGTCCTCTCTGAATTGGCTGCTCCCATTCTCATGGATCTAGTATTCGACGACATCCTGAATACAGATCAAAGAATCAATTTAGGTGATAGATGTGATATTATCAAGGAAGGACACTAAAGTGCTAAGGAAGCAATCCATTAGAATAGCAATAAGAAGTTCAGAATTTCCTAGTGTGATTGAGCATACTCTCATCCTAGATCCTATTCCTATATCCTAGCACAGGCTCGCAGCAATACAACTAAGTTGTCGTACTACCACGATATCGCATAACTTGCGAAACTCGACCTGCATGGGCCACCACTAAAAACGTGTCACGACCCGCACCCGGTATAGGGGCACGAGAGCGTGGGTACGTCCAGCCTACGCCGCAGCATCGGCGGTAGAACGCTGTCTAGGTCACAGTAACACTAAATAACTAAACACCTGTCAATAATATACATCTCCATAATCTCACAATATAACTCAATCACAACAACTATAAGGCATGATAAAAGATAAAAGGAAATGACATAGTTAAACACCATGTCTCAATCATAAAGATAACTCACAGTCTAGCTGTCCAACACAAGTCTCCAATTAAACTTATCATAAGTCTAAACATAAACTGAAATAACCTCCATAAGTCTCAAGCATAAATAAATACTATCTAAATAGCTGTAGGCAATGTCTCATCTAGAGGCATGGTCTCCTCTAGGATCTCTGGTGCATAGTCTGCTTCTATACCTGGTCCGTAGTGCGTAGTACAGAAATCCTCAAGGTTCTCTGGAAAAAATATCCAGTCAGGATTGGAACGAAAATACACCTCTAACAGCAGTTCCACATATATTGACAAAAACTATAACACAGTGTAAAGAAATACAAGACAGATATGAAATAACTGGCAATAAGAAATACTGGAATAAAGAATGCTGGAATAAAGTACTGGAACATCATCATCAATAGCATCTGACAAGGAATAGAACTACAAGTGTACGCAAGTACAAAGAACTGGTATGTAAGTGTATATAAGAACAACAACTAGAAATGTGGAAATACAAGATCAATCTATCAAGATACATGTCAAGAATCATCTGTCTAAGTGTGTGAAACATCAGTATATCATGTGATCGGCTTGGACTATATGACTCATTACATTAGTTAGCGGTCATCCCCAACAGGTCAGGCTAACCAGATGTAACAGCGATGAGGCATGTAAGGGTAAGGCTGCACCGACGTGAAATGTGGGTGAGCTAATGCTGCATGTAAGGGGTATGATCACATAAGCTACTAATATTTCCCTATTTATCCCCAGCTAGCACGATGGATTCCAATCACGACTCCTCGTGACAGGTCTCAATGATGCCAACTCGTGTAAAGAACAGTGTCAGAGTCATGTACGCTATACAACAAGAATTATAGAGATAATCAACATAATGGAAACTGTCAGAGAATGTACTCGCCTGTGGTCCTTAGCTGGCAATACCAAAGTCCGGGTTCCAAGGTACCGTCTGAGTGATCCAACAGTCCTATAGATATATCATAAACACAATACTGCATCAGACATCACACTAATACACGATCAACACAATAATCAAGGATTATACTAGGGGTCGCGTCTGTAATTGCTGTGCATAACAGACAGTCAATGGTACGGTTCTGTCAGTACGTCAGTGTACTTATGGCAGTCTACTATCATGCTACATGGTCACAGGTAGATGTAACTACGGGGTATCCGTGGTCACAATCAAGACATCTCGGATATGTGATACATAGGACTTAATATGAACTAATCTCTCATCATACTAATTAATTACATTTATAATAGATATGTATAAGTGTATTAACCTAATTGAGCATTATACGGTTCGTAGGCATATATATTAACCTTCATTAATTATGATTATAATACACGTATTGATATACTAGGGAATACCTACACATTACTTATACGTAAGTATATCGATATTAGTTGGAAACATATTATATATACACCAATATACCAATACGTATGCAAATACGTATATACATACGTCCCTAGTTACATGTATATCATCGCAGGAAATGATGGGAACATGGACAGGAGCGAACTTGCGCTCGGCACGATGACGATTACGAGACGTTGGTCACGAACAGGGAAGGCTGGTCGATGTGCAGGGTCTGTCGTCGAACTCCGGTCATCGAGAAGTCAGTCCACGCGGGAACTCTCGGTCGGCAGCGTCGATCTTCTTCAGCGCGGGTCCGGGCTTCAGCGGCCTGCTCGAGTTCAGCGCGGCAGCGCTCAGCGTTCGGGCGGTAGCGCTCAGCGCTCAGGCGTTCAGCATTCAGCGCTCGGCGTTCGGCGTTCATCTTTCAGCGCTCAGGCGTTCAGCGTTCAGCGTTCAGCGTTCAGCGCTCGGCGTTCAGCGTTCAGCGTTCAGCGCTCGGCATTCAGCGTTCAGCGTTCAGCGGTCGGGGACAGCGGGTGTCCGGCGCTCGGGGGTCCGATGAGGAACAGCAAAGTCGGGGGGGGGTTTGAGATGGTCGGCTGGGGTGTATTAGGTTTTGGTTGAAAAAGAATAAGGAAGCTATATTTATGTATATATATGATCATAGTAGACTTTGGATTGACCTAGAATTAGGTCTGGTCAAGGCCTTCCTGGGATTGGGCTTTCTCATGGGTATTACAATGGTTGGACTTTATAATAAAGAAATTGCTAAGATGCATTGGTTTGATGGTCTGAGGCCATGGTTCAGGGAAATTGATGTCGTATTACACACTTCCAAGAATTTATGGAATTTACCTAAAGGAGAATTTGGGTTTATTTACGTATCGTCCAACGGAAAGGATACCTCAATGTACTCTTGCACCAAGGTGTCTAAACAATGAAAAGTTGTACAAGTTCGACTTATGAATCAATTTAATAAAAGTGAATGCAAGTGGGGTTCAAAATTTAAAACGACGGTGAGGTGCAACAAATTAAAATCACCAAAAATTGAGAATAATCAATTATCATGCAATCATTTACTCATTAATTACGAAAAGATGAAAATACCCCTAATCCAAAAAGTGGGGGTGACAACCCTAGCAACTTAACCGCAAAATCAGAGATGAATATTGTAGACCCTTAGAACGACCCTTGCGACGGCGCATTTGGGAATACGTCGAGGGTGGATGTGAGTGGTGTATATTTGAGATAGGCCTAAGTAACTGATTGTTGGATTTGAGACATCCTTGGGATAGCTTTCAGCTGAAGATGCAGCCGGAAGATCAAAGCGATGGTGGAAATGTCCTAAATCAACTGATAAGATTCGGAGTCGCAGATTTTTGAAGATGTCATCGCCTCTGACTCGTCGTGCCCCAGAAGGGAATATTATTCATATGAATTAACGACTGTGAAATGAGCTTATGAAGTTAAAGCAGCGGCTCGTTCAGATCAAATCCTTGCAATCCTGGAAGGCACAGATGTGCCTCATATCTACGAGCTGCATCAAAACTTAGTATGGGATACATGCTTATACAGAAGGCGAAGGTGATATCCTGTGCTTCGAGGCAGTGGAAGCATCACAAAGAACTATTGCATGCGTGACCTAGGAATTATGGCCCGTGAGTCCGAATTAAAATCGTGGCGACACTATCCCTATGGCGTGGCGGCAAAATCTTCATGGATCACATGAACCTCAATATAGATGTTCACCCAGTGAGGTATTAAGATTGAGAAAGAGGTATTGGATTGAGCTGATCTAAGAGAATAGTATAATATTTGGGTAAGTTACCTAGCTGGGGTAGTATCAGTTATGATAATCGTTTGAAGCATGAGATGATATTTAGAGATAGTGCATACGGAATATTGTGCGATTGGAGTCATTCTAGAGTTTGGTTGGTTGAGTTTGGACGGTGCTAGTATGGATTAAGAAATAGTATGATGGATTAAGTTGGAACACGAACTGATTTGAGTCAGTGGAAAGATCGTCGGTAGAAAATTATCATGTTTGAGAATAGCGCTTGTGCGAATGTGTTGGGATGAACATCAGGATTTGATTCAGTCAAGAGTGAAGCAAATGAATGCCTCGGACATAAAGATACCCTTGTAACTTGTCCAAATTCTCTATCGCTAAGCTCGGCTGAAATGCATGTATTTCAGGGATGCCTTAAATATGTGGATGATCCAAACAAAGCGATATATTGAATTCGAATTGAGCTGCAAGGAGGATATGGAAATATAGAATTTGTGTGAGCATTCAGCACGAGCGAGATGCTGAGTTTGGATCAGGAGAATGTGAGTTGCATGGAGTAGAGTTATGAATTGGGCAAGCGGCATGCGAGTAAGGAATGGAAACTGGTTTGGTTTAAGGACAAACCTGATTCTAAGTGGTATATTATGTAATATCGCACAACTGCACGGTGCATTACGCTGAGTCAGATTGAATGAGGCAATAGCTGGTTATATTTTGATTTGTGGGATTTGGGAGCAAGTATTGATTTGAGTTGGTTTCATGTGCAGATTGTGGACGTCGTAATATGGATTCATGTGTTCGTTCATAGCAGTACTAGGATAGCAGGATTGGAGCGATAATGTCGTCTTACTTAGTCCGATCGGTCAGATGATTGGAGAGCACGACCTGCTCGTACGGTCATACCAATTGAGTAGATCATGCTTTGCATCGGACCACGGGTTCAAGAGATCGACCGTATCAGCAAGACATGGTGCTTAACAGAATCAGACTTGGTGAGTGGGCTTTGTCCCTTATCCTCTACTCCTTCATGCTTAATAATATGGAACACACATAATGGATTGTACACTTAGTACTGGTAGTTTGGAATCAATGCACTGTGACGTACATAGAGTGTGTGTCGTTTGGTTGGATATAATTTGTGGCTTGAGTTAGATTTATGTTTGGACAGTTAGAGATTGAGTGGAGCATCTTTGTTGGA
The DNA here is from genome assembly GCA_036927795.1 of Iris macrosiphon. Taxonomy (NCBI): domain Eukaryota; kingdom Viridiplantae; phylum Streptophyta; class Magnoliopsida; order Asparagales; family Iridaceae; genus Iris; species Iris macrosiphon. The sequence continues at coordinate 426,851 of JAYESA010000059.1, read as the reverse complement.
ACATCGAGGCACTTCGGGCGAGCGAGCGTGCATCCGTGCACGAGTATCAAGTTGGGTGCTTTGTCAAGCAAAGCGTGTAGTTGTGGTTCAAAATTGGACAACTGCATCGGTAAGGGCATTGTGTCACTGTTGGGACATTGTGCCTCAGATTTTTCTGAGCGAGGGGTGTCGTACCAATTGGAACACTGTGTCGAGAAGTGATATAGTGCCTATAGGGATAACTGGAGATAGTGCCTTGGGATAAGTTGGAGAATGGTTATGGATAGTTGGTTGGATTGAAGCAAGCATCGTTTGGTGGGGCAAGGAGGCTCGATTATCTAGTCATACCTACTTGGTATTTTTATTGGTCACGGACAACCTGTTGCGCACAGGGTTTGGTTCCTTGAACGAGATATGCTCTGGGGCACCGGGACTGCTCGGCCATGGAGGAGACAAATGGTAACGTGCCTTGGACGCGGTGCTGGTAGTTTGATGTGACCAGACGGGCTAGCTACTCAGCGTTGGATCGGGTAAAACTGTAGTTAATTAGTCCTTTATGGCTTGGCCAGTGACTTTATATAGATAAGAGTTGGTTTAGTTTGCTTTGGTTTGGTTTGTACTTTTCGTGTAGACGACGGCTACCTTGACTCGGGCAAGAGTGTACATATCGATGATTGGATATTGAGGCTTGGATTGTGGCATGGTTTGAGGAAGTATATTGAGGCTTGGATTATAGTTTGATAGGTTCACGCGTTGCTTGGGTTTGAGTAGAACGGTTTGCATATTAGTTTCCTTTGAGTTAGATATATTTCTGCTTGTATATTTGCTTGAGTTGAATGCTTGAATGCTTAACCTGCTTTACATTTTTTCCTTAACATGTCATACCTCTGCCCTGAAATGAATCTAGGATTCAAGGAGAAAGATTACCATATAACTGTTTGCATTCACTATTCTACTTAGTGTCATTTAGATAAGTTGGTTACCCCGCTCTCCAGTACAGCTATGTACTGACCCACGTTTGTGGACATTATTTCAGGTGCACAGGTGTAGTGGAGCTGCTTGGTTATACGGGACATGATGTATGGAACGATAAGTACCTTTATGGGAAAGAGAAAGAGTGTTGCATCACCTTTGTGGAATTCTTCTTCGTGGCATTTTTATTTGGACCATATCGAGTGCTTCGCTGCGTATACTCTGATGTGTGCTTGGTACATAATACATGACTTTCACTGCAACTTGTTCGTTTCAATGATAACTATGATGTCTGATATCATCTTCTTGTACGAGCGCAACTCCAGGCTCGCACGATATCACGTCCCGATGAGAACGATTGTCCTACGGGAGCACTGCAACGTGGTGATTCACGCTCAACGGGAACGATCGAGCTTGTGGGAGATTGGGGCATGACATGGTAAACCTGAACGGTACCAACTATCATTACTAGAGGAGCAAGATAAATGATCTTCTATTTATCAAGAAGCTGCATCTGCCAGTATTTGCTTCCGAGAGGCCCAGTGACAAATTCGAAGAGGACTGGAAGTTCGAGCATATGCAGGTGTATGGGTATATCAGACAGTTCGTTGACGAGAATGTGTACAACCACGTTGCCAGTATTGATCACACGCGAACACTATAGGATAAGCTAAAATCTTTGTATATGAAAAAGACCAGAGTAAATAAATTGTTCCTGATCCGGATGATGATGGGTTTGTGGTACAAAGATAGGGCATACATTACAGATCATTTGAGTGAGTTCCAGGGTGTGGTTGACTAGCTATCCTCGATGGGAGTCAAGTTCGACGACGAGGTTCAGGGACTATAGTTGTTGTGTACATTGCCCGACTCGTGGGAGACCGTACGAGTGTCTATGATCGCTTCTGCTCTGGAAGGCATGGTCAGTCTGGAGTTTGCCAAGAGCGGGGTACTGAATGAAGAGATGCAGAGACGTTCTCAGGCCATTTAATCCATATCCCACTCAGAGGTGCTTGTTTCAGAGAGCCGCGAAAGGGGTAAAAGCAGGGGCACATGCGATGACAGAGAAAAAGTAGGGGAATGTCCAAGGGTCACTATGAGGACTCGGAGTGTTACCATTATGGCAAGAAGGGCCACATCAAGTGAAACTATTTCTCTTGGAAGAGAGAGAAGAAGGGCGACAAGGGGGAGCATGGCGAGTACACTACAGTGGTAGCCTCAGCACATAGAGGCGATCTGATTATTGTAGGTGATGCGATAGTTATGAACCTCGCCTTCGATGATAACTCTTGGATGGTGGACTCAGGTGCTTCAGCGCACGTATCTCATAACATGGCACTATTTTCTACTTATACAACAGGCGACTGTGGAGTATTGAAGATGGATAATGGAGATGTGTCGAAGGTATTTGCCATTGGAGATGTGCATTTGAGGAAAAAGACAGGTGCATTTTTTGTTCTGAAAAATATTTATCATGTCCCTGATATCCTTTTCAACCTGGTGTCGGTTGAAAGATTGGATGACAAGGGTTTCCTCAATTTCTTTGGGAAAAGTCAGTGGAAGATTTCCAGAGGTTCGATGGTGATTGCTAAAGGAAGCAATAGGTTTGGACTCTATTATATGGAAGGGAGCGCACAGGGGGCACATGAGGTGAACGCAGCTGCTGATGCGTCTACCGAGTTGTGGCACTGGCAGCTCAGCCACATCAGCGAGAAGGGGATGAGCTACTTGGTGAACAGGAAGGTAATTCCAGGACTCAACTCTACAAAGCTGGAGAGGTGCACGCACTGTTTGGTGGGGAAGCAAAATAGGGTGTCTTTTCAAAGTTACCCAAGTTCAAGGAAGCCGGCGTTGCTCGAGTTGATTAACTCGGATGTCTGTGGTCCTATGAATGAAAAATCTATTGGTGGTGCTTCTTACTTTGTAACTTTTATTGATGATTATTCCAGAAAGGTTTGGGTCTATGCCTTAAAGACCAAGGATCAGGTGCTGCCCACTTTCAAGGAGTTTCAGGCCTCCGTTGAAAGAAAAAATGGGCAAGAAGCTGTTATTTGTTCGGTCGGACAATGGCGGCGAATATATCGATCCCTTTGATGCATACTGCAGAGAGCAAGGGATATGACACCAGAAGATTTTGCCAAAGATACCTCAGCTCAATGGTGTAGCAGAACGGATGAACATGACGCTGATGGAGAGGGTACTATATTTGTTGTCAGAAATAAACTTGCCGGACATCTATTGGGGTGAGGCTCTTTACACAGCTGCTTATATTATTAATTTATCTCCTAGTGTTCCTTTCCAGTGTGATGTGCCTGACAAAGTGTGGTATGACAAAGAGCCGTCATACGATCACCTGCGAGTGTTTGGTTGTAAGGCCTTCGTGTATGTATCGAAGGACGAGAGATCCAAACTTGAGCCGAAGACGAGATATTGTGTCTTTGTCGGTTACGGTCGGGATAAGTTTGGCTATAGAGTCTATGACCTAGTGGAAAAAAGCTCTAAAGAAGCAGGGTCATGATATTCGTCGAGGATCAGACCATGACCAACACTCAGGATTTTGAGATGCCTTCTGAGGCTGAGGAATTGCCTGAGTTAGAGTTATTTTACTTTGAGCAGTTTCCAGAGGATATTGCAGAGGATCCAGTTATGGGAAAGCCAGTACATGAAGTTTCTTCCAACCTTGATCATCATCCAGCTGATTGTGGTCAGGGTGATCCTCAGGAGGATGAGCATGCCGAGAAGGTAGTTCCTGAGGAGGAGGTTGTTGGTATATAGCCAGCACCAGTGGTTCCATTGAGGAGCGATAGAGAGCGTCGACCATCTACGAGATACTCACCGGGTGAGTATGTGCTATACTAACTGACGGTGAAGAACCCGAAAGTTTCGTAGAGGCTATGGAAGATGAACACAGGAAGAAGTGGATGGAGGCCATGCAGGAGGAAATGAGTTCCTTGTAGGCCAACTCTACTTATGATCTGGTGTGGTTGCCAAAGAGCAAGAAGGCTTTAAAGAATCGATGGATGTTCAGAGTGAAGCAGAAAGATGATGCTACTCGCCCTCGATACAAACGAGGCTGGTAGTTAAAGGATACGATCAGCGAAAAGGCATGGATTATGATGAAATCTTTTTTGCCAGTCGTCAAGCAGTCGTCTATTCGGGTGTTGCTAGCATTGGCAGCCAGTTTCGACGTGGAGGTCGAGCAAATGGACGTAAAAATGGTATTCCTCTACGGTAATCTTGAGGAGGAGTTGTACATGGAGAAGCCAGAGAAATTCTGCGAGAAGGACAAGTCATACTTTGTCTGTCGGTTGAGGAAAAGCTTGCATGGTCTAAAGCAGGCTACAAGGCAGTGGTACAGGAAGTTCGAGTCATTTATGGGGGAGCATGGTTATGCACGGATGACGTCGGACCATTGTGTATTTGTGAGGTACTTTAACGAGGATGATTTCATTATTTTACTGCTCTATGTTGATGATATGCTACTGGTTGATCAGAATGCCACTAGGATAGTTGAGTTGAAATGCCAACTGGGCGCGGCCTTCTCTATGAAGGATTTGGGTGTAGCGAAGACTATTCTTGGGATGGAGATCAGCCGAGATAGTGAGTCCAAGCTGCTACACTTATCTCAAAAGAAGTATATTCACCAGGTACTTCAACGTTTCGGGATGGACGGGTCGAAGAAAGTGAGTAACTCCCTTGCGGCTTACTTTAAGTTCACTAAGGAGCAGTGTCCATCTACCGAGGCTGAGAAGGAAGATATGGAGCGGGTTCCATATGCCTCAGTTGTGGGGAGTCTTATGTATGCTATGGTGTATACGAGGCCAGATATCGCTCAGCAGTTGGCACAGTTAGCAGGTATACTTCCAATCTTCGAAGGTGGAGTGCGGTCAAATAGATTCTACGATACCTTCAGGGCACTGTCGATTGGAGACTTTTTTTTGGTGGTGACGAGACGAAGCAGGTTGGGTATACCGACATTGATATGGCTATAGATGTAGACACGAGATGATCGACATCGGACTATGTGATGATGTTTGCTGGTGGAGCAGTATCGTGGCAGTCGCAGTTGCAGAAGTGTATTTCCTTGTCGACGACAGAGTATATTGCGACGACGGAAGCTTGCAAGGAGTTGTTGTGGATGAATAAGTTGTTGCAGGAAATTAGGCTAAAGAAATAGCAGTATCCTTTGCTTTGCGATGGTCAGAGTGCTATTCACCTTGTAAAGAACCATACATTTTATAGCCTGTCCAAACACATTGAGACCCGGTATCATTGGATACGGGATATTGTAGAAAAGAAGGAAGCGACGCTTGAGAAGATTCATACAGATGACAATGGAGCAGACATGTTCACAAAGAAACATGTATCAGACTCGAGCATTGATTTTGGTTCCAAAAAAAAATATGGAGCATGAATGCAAGTCAACCAGGTTGCTCATAAGGTTCAAGCAAAATTCTTGGATAGTTTTACTTTAAGACAACTACGTGCAATATAAATGTCACATCTCGATATCCCGCGGGATTGGCCATCCTCGCTAGGTGGGAATCACTGTGCTAAACACTTTCGCAGTACGATCGTTTCCATCCGGACGTGATGCCGCGCGAGCAAGAGCTGCGCCCGCGCAAGGCCATGATCCGAACAGGCGGAGAAATAACTAAGCCCCAGAGTCGCACATGTTAGTCTGACTATTGTGGAATAAGAAACCGAACAGGCGATTGGTAACAAGTTCGCAGAGTCGTCATAGCGGAAGAATTGAATGAACATAAGTATAAAACAATAACAAGCTCTTTATTGAAAATCAAGAATTATTACAAGCGGCGCTAGGCCAAGATTACAAGTCGCTCAAGATCTCTCTCTCTCTCTCTCTCTCTCTCTCTATAACAATAAGGGCGTGCCAAGCGTCTTACAACTTGGGATAATGCATAGGCGATGTTCCAACATTATGTCTTGTATATGTGCTTCAGCTCCGGACGTAACACTCTAAGGCTCCAGAGCAAAACCCTACGCCTTAGCGCGTACGAGGGGACATTTCACACCGAATGAGGTTCTTCCGTAACCTACAAGCAAACTTGTGGGTTATCAGAACATGAATGCACTGGTGGGGAGGCTTCTCGCCCACTCGACAAATCCAAACAAGTTACATTAGTTTCGTGCACCACCAATTAAGTTATCTTTCTAATCTTGCCTTAGGATTAGTTTTATGGCAATGATATAAAGCCTAATTCGTGTGGTAGTGTGTCATGCGATATAAGAGAAACACGACAAAACTTACTAACTTACCATTCGTCCTTCCCTGAACAAAGATAAAATCAAGTTAAACCAAGCACAAATATTTATAATGAAATCAAAGATCGCATAAGGAAGCACGAATGTTACGAGCGTGTTCTGACTGAGGCGCATGATATTACTTGAATACCCATGTGAATGTTATACTCAGATTACTCAGATATCTTATACTTAGATTGTACTGAGGTGTTATACTCATATTACACATATGTTTCAGATTTCTTATTCAATGCAATGACTCGCACGCGGATTGCCGCAACCGAGCCAACTTAATCTATATGAAAGACACCAGCATAGCCATTCAGGACTAGTCTCTCTCTCTAAACTGAGACTTTCATTGACATAGATGGTATACCAAGTATACGTTGCCATACCTTGGGCCCTCTACCAATATTTGTGTCGCCCCAACCCGGCAGAGCATCCTATAGCCGTTTGTTCGCGCAAATATCCTATGATTCCTCCTAGGCCGGCATGATCCCGGTGTCCCGGTGATCGTCCGAGGAATCCACATACCTCGTGCACGAGTTGTTCGTGACCATTTATGATTCTTTTCTTTATCTTTATCTTTTCTTTCTCTTTCTCTTTTATTTATCTGTGTAACGACGATGGATGTAGACGCGGTAGGCCATTACCTGCTATAAGCCATCCCGAGCGATTCTTAGATTATCGACTAGGTTGGCAGCGCTCCATACAGCACGGGTAACGAGCCCCGCTACACGTCCCCGACATACCCGTCTATAATCTATCTTCTTTTCAATATTGCTTATCAATTATTTATCTTCTCAATCTTGCATTATGCAGTTCCCAGTATGAAAAACTGCCCTGGTGAGCATTTCAATGTTTTCATTACTTGGCTCGAAAACAACTATTTTGATAGTCTTCCTGCCTCAAGTGAGTAAACTATAATTAAGTGAAGTACATCAATTCATGGGATAACTTTTATAGCGAGCATTGAAACGAGACGAACGAGTACTAATTAGCACAAAAAGTAGGAAAGCATTGTATCTGTATGAAACATAAGCATAATAAGAAACGTGTGGCATACTCTACTAGAAATATCATCCGTTATACTAGTACGATCTAAGGAGCAGTGTGAGGAACCATCTATAATCCAAGTTTCATGTCCATGTTCTACACAAGCAATGCAAGATGGGATTATTTCCTTAGATTTGTGCGTTGTATTCTTTATTAGCATACAAGGGTGATTCACCTAGCGCACTACTAAAATAAGACATATTAGCGACGTTTCTTGGTAGTCGCATTTTAGCTAGTCGCTGACAAGAAAAATATTGCTATACATCGGTATAGCGACTTGTAGTAGCAACGTTATCACGTCGCTAAATATTTTGAATATTGGCGACGTTTTGCGTCTCCACTACGCCATATTAGTGACTCCTTAGGTGTCGGTAAACGTCGCCAATAGTTTTGTTATTAGCGACGTGTTGCGACAAATTCAGTGACGTGTTGCATCAAATTTAGCGACGTATAGCTGACATAGAAAATATCGCCATGTCAGCATATCAGCGATGTTTAACGACTAACGACGATGTTATTGGTACATAGTAGCGATGTTATGATATATGTTAGCGATGCAAGAAAGCCTCGTTAACCGTCGCTAAACGTCGCTAATTGTAAAAAAAATACAGCTTGTATTTTATTTACACTATAATCTGTCTGCAGTTTATCAATTCACAGTTTATATCATTAGACCCGGAGCAACCCTCCATTGAATTTTATGGGTAACCCGACCCTTTCGGTGGAACACTCAACACCGGTTAATTCCCATGCATTTAATATAAATAATAAAGTAAAAATTCTCAAGTTGTAGACAAGTCTAGATAATAACCATTAGTCTAATCCCAAAAGATAATAGATCCACGAAGTCTAGGTGATCAATAAGTCTACATAATAGGTCCACAAAGTCTAGAAAGATAATACATCCACAAATATAAAAGTATCACAGTAACACAATTTCTCAATAACTAAGAAATACAATATGCTGGGGCATAACCCAGTCCCTCATATACTTCGCATAAGCAGCGTCTAGGTGATCAATCTTCGCTATAGGTGCTGGATGACTGGAACTCCCCCTCTGAGCTAGTGCCTGCCCAACAGTAGGAGGTACCACTCCCTCCTTAACAGTAGGAGATGTCACTTTCTCCTTATCAACCGCTTCCAATTTAACAGTAGTAGGTGCCACTTGCTCTTTAACAGTCACTTCCTTCTTAACAGTAGGAGGTACTACTTCCTCCTTCTAAATGGATTTTATTTTATTTTCAATCCTCTTTTGAAGATTCATCTTCTTTGTTTTCCTCGTCCCCCCATTCCTCTTCCTCATCATCTTCACTTCCATCTATTTCGTCTTCCTTTTCGGATAATTCTACCTCTTCCACATAATTAAACGTGTAATGAGGAACTTTCATTGAGTCAACATCTACAATATTTGTTACAATAGGTAGCTCATCCTCCTGATAAGATATTTTGTTAACGTCAAGGGTATTTCTAGCTTTCGTCTTGCATACTACCCACCAGTCCAACCATATTATTCCCCGTTTAGGATAAGTTATGAAGTACACGAGCTGAGCCTGACATGATAGGATAAATGGTTTATAGCCTTGGTATTGACGTCGGTAGTTTATATCCACAAGACCATGCTTGTCTATTTTCCAGCCTTGATCTTGGATCGGATCAAACCAATCACACCTGAATAACACGATCTTAGCAGGCTCTATTCCATAATTATATGTCAACTCCACAATCTTCCGTAAGACGTCATAGAAATCATTGCCTGGATCGACATATTTGTAGCTCGAAGATCTGACACACAAACAACTATTTTTCGTAGAATCAAGATCCAAGAAGTTATCTCTTATCAAGGCTTTTGTTGACTTGAACAAAACCCATTCACACAGTAGCTTGGCTTGATTTTGACGGCATAAATTGGTCCCTTGGATAGAGTTCTAATAGACTCATTCCTGAGTGTTGTGTGGGAATGATCGACCTAAATATCAAGGAAACAATATTAAGTTTAATGTTATGTTAATTATTGTGCAAGTGCATACACAAAAAGATCCTTATATATGCACTCAACTAAGAAGGGAAATGAAGTCTCATTTTTTGTTCTACTTTATCTGGTATATAAGGTCTCATCGACCTTACCTCATCATTAAATGTGCTAAAAATAACAAAATATCACCTGATTAGTGTAACAATATTAGCGTATATTATTATATTAAGATGACTTAAACGTTGACGTATTAATTATATACTCCTCTAGCTTCTCCACTTCATTATCGTCGCAGTTGAGTAATATATACAACTGAGCAGCCCTTAGCTCATCGTCATTCAGATATCTTTTCATTATTTTGCCCGAAGGCTTACCGAAAGCATTGAATACTTTTAGTATTGTATCATTAGATTCCTAATATCCGTCATCATTTCTGGGAACTCTTGTTCTATTAGTAGCAACAAGCGGCTTGAAATACATCAAGCAAAAGTTTATAATCTCCTCAAGAACATAGGCTTCACAAATAGAACCCTCGACCCGTGCCTTATTTTTCACCTTTCTTTTTAGGTGGTTTAGTTGACACTCGAACGGGTACATCCACCGATAACTGACAGTCCCACCAAGATGTGCCTTATAGGAAAGATGAATTAGCAAATGCTCCATAGAGTCGAAGAATCCAGGAGGGAGCACACTTTTAAGATTATACAGTATTACCGCAATGTCCTTCTCTTGATTTTCTAGACGATCGACGATCAACTTGGTAGAACAAAGATCTCTGAAGAATATGGTAAGCTCAGTCAATGGATCACAAACTAACTGCGGTAAGAATTCCCAAAATGCAATCGGAATTAACCTCTCCATGAATACGTGACAGTCGTGGCTCTTCATACTCGTCAGTTTATTCTCCTTTGGGTCGACGCATCTTCTCATATTTGACACGTACCCATCTGAAAATTTTAGCCCCTGAATCCACCTACAAAGTCTCTATTTATCCTCCATGTCCAGTGAGAAAATTGTCTTAGGTTGCTTATACTTCACATTCCCTTCCTCTATCAAATACAACACAGGGCGTCTACATATTTCTTCCAAGTCTAACCTGGCCTTGGGATTGTCCTTCGTATTCTCCTTTACGTCCATTACAATATTAGTTATGTTGTCAAACACATCCGTCTCGATATGCATGATATCAAGGTTATGTCTGATCTGATTGGTGCTCCAATATGGCAGGTCTCAAAATATGCTCATTTTCATCCAGTTATGAGTGTAACCAAATTCATCGCATTTATACCCCTTAGTAGGCTCTTCGATAGCTCTTGGTAAATCTTTAATCTCTTTCCATATTGTGTCTCCGGGCTACCTTGGCGATGGATTTTCCTTCTCCATAACGTCGGCATAAAATGTGTCACCCTTACTTTTCCAAATAGGGATAATTTAGTCATTTAGCATAGTTATATTATTTTAGTGATTTAATAATTAATTAGTATGCTATATTAATATTTGTGGTTGTTCTATATTTTAATTATAGTTAGTAGGCTAGCCAATAGTTAGACTAGGCACATGTGAAACCAATTAGACTTGTCATGACAACTTGTGAGCCCAACATGGACCAAACCCAATAGACCCATTTTCACTAATTAATTAGGAGGATTAGACTAATTTGCATTATTTTAGAATTTCTAAAAATAGTCTCCCTAATTATTTTCCTATAATTTATCATGTAGGGACAAACTAGACAATTGGAGGTGACTTGAGGAAGAGGGAAAGGGCCGGCCACTTTAAGAGATGACTCCTCTCTCTCCTCCTCTCTCTCCTTTTCATTTGCATTCATTTGAGATCCCCAATTCTCTAGATCTCTAATTCACTCCATCCCTCCATCAATTGGCCTTCAATTCACCCTTATTTCCGTTTATTTTCATTCCTCAAGGAGCTTTGGAGCTTGGAGTAGCAAGGAGCACAAGAAGAAAGAGCTTTGGTGGAGAGATCGTGTCCGGATCGTGTCCATTGAGCATTTTATTAAAAATCTATCTCCCAATTGGTAAATTCTGAACTCATCTTTATTATAACTTCTAAATCATGATTTTGACCATTAGGAACCACCCTATGGCATAGGGCTACCAATAGGAACAAGTTCTATGCTAATTGGTTGTGAATAGAGAATTATACATAGGTTTTTGTATGTATTTTTGGAGAATTACGAGATTGACATATCAATTGTGTGTCATGAGACCAATTAGATCTAATTAGACTTAGATCGGAGTTGTGGGACTAGCTACGTGTCCACAAATGGATACGAGTAGGCCGTATCATGATATTTTATGATACTGTGTGATACGGAGCTCTAATTTAGGTGTTTTGTGCAATTACTCATCATTTCTCATTGTAGAAAGTTAATTTAGTTATATATATATATATATATATATATATATATATATATATATATATATATATATATATATATATATATATATATATATATATATATATAGTATTTGTAAGGAATTGGAAGTTTTAGCACTTTGGTTGAGTTGGTTGAGGTGTATCATAAGTATTCCTAAGTTTATATTCTATATGTTTGTTTAAATGCCTATAATATATCATACAGATATAAGTATATGATATTGAGTGTATATATATATATATATATATATATATATATATATATATATATATATATATATATATATATATATATATATATTGATGTGTGTTAGTGAAGGGGTTTAAGTACTGGCGTGATTTTTGTTATTTATTATTGTGGTGATGTTGTATTTGAGAATGAGCAAGAGGGGGAATACCTTGTCTTTGTGTGCAGATTTATAGTGGTGCATTAGGGGTTCCAGGTAGGTGACTATTAGTAGTGTTGTGAAGTGGTTCAGGTATGGTTAGCAAGGAGGGTGATGTACTGAGATGGGCACAGCAAGGTCTGTAGCTGACGGTTCATGTATTGGTGAAGGGAAGTTAGTGCTCGGGTTGGCTTGTGTGTAGATATGCTGGTTCAGGTAAGAGGGAGAGCCAAGGTGCAGATACGGTGTAGTGTGGTGTCGGGTTAGAGATATACAATGAGGCAAGTGTGTGTGTGTCAGTGTTGTGTACAAGAGGGGGAAACCGGAGTTCTCAGTTCAGCTACAGTAGCATTAGTAGTAGCCACAAAAGCAAGAACAACTGTATCAGTAGCTGTGACAGTGGTAGGTGTGTAATGGTGGTGTGAAACATGGAGTATCAGTAAGAGTTGGGGGCAGTTGTGTGAGACGGGGTGTATGTGTAAGTGAGCTGGAGTTAGGAGTGATTGTGAATGTAGTATCATATGTTAGGATGTGTGGAAGTGAGGTTATATGAGGCTATCAGACATAAGAGGAGTACCAGTGTGTGTTAGTATTGATACACACACATGAGTGTTGATGTGAGATTAGTGTTCAGGATATGGGTTGACACTAAGGTATTGTGATCTTAGTTGTGGAATTAGGATACTAGTGTGAATAAGGTATTGTGAAAGGTAAGTGTAAATAGCTAAGGTAATAGAATAGAGTTGAGGCAAGATATTAGTTAAGGTATTAGTCACATATTAAGGTAATATTAGATAATAGAAATAACTAGTATAATTATAAGTTATATATACAGGTACTTAGTAATATAAGCTAGTATAGCTAATACCTTCAAGGTATGGACCTAGAAATCTAGTTATAGACTAGTATCACCTAGTATTAGCTAGTTAGACTTGTAACCACCCAAGAAGCTAGGTAAGGACCTAAAATCAATGTACCAACCTAGTTTGACCTAGTTTGACTAGTGTAACCTAGTTTTGACCTAAAAGACTATATTTTAACTCATTTTAGGTTATTTATCACTTTATTATACCTAAATAACATAAAATTTTATATTGTGTGACACCAGTTTGGACACCGATCTCATTTATTGCTCTGGACCACAGGCGAGTACATCTCTCAGTTAGTTTTTATTTCATGATAGTGTATATATCACTTGTTCTAGAATTGTTTACTTGATTCTGACACAGTGGCTACACCGACTGGTACTAAATAGATTCTTTCATGGGATGTTATCCCCTACCGTGTTCAGCGGATACTCCTTCACATGTACTTCGTGTTTACACACTGCTCGTGTTCAGTGTGCTTATATTCGTGTTCGTAACGTGTCATGATTGGATCCATAAGTATTGGTTGGGGATGGGGGAGTAGAAGCTGGTTATGTGATCAAGCCTAGTGTATTCGTATACATGTTGATTACATATCACTTGTGTAATCGAGTTACCATATTATATTCATGTTCAAACCAAACCGATCCCATAACGAACTTGTACTTTATGGCAAATTAGCTAGTATATCTACTTTTATCCCTTGCAGTTATTCACATTGCTTGTTCTTTCATTCCAGTATTTCACATGTTCACTCTAGTTCATTCCATTTTCTATTGCTAGTTATCCTGTATTATTTTCTATTATTTGTTATATATGATCTAACATGTATTTGGAACTGCTTTCAGAGGTATATACTTCGCTCGAATCCTAATTGGATATATTTTTCAGATGATTGGCTTGTGAATTAGTGTCCCACTTATTATGGGTCGCAGGATGGTGAGCAATTAGAAGATTCTCCCCTAGAGTAGGAGAACCTAGTGCCAGTGACCGAGGAGGCCTAGTTTTTATATTTTTGGATATTGTATTATTCTTATTTCCAGACTTATGGCATGTATATATTATTTTGTGAGTGGCTATGTCTAGACTTTTTGACTTGGACTTGCGGTTGTATTGTGACTCTTATTTTCTCTCTTTTATTTCATATTGTGATTTCATTCTCGTTTAGTTTTATTTTGTGATTGAGTATTGTTTACCATTATCATATACCGTTGTCCCTACGTTTAGAGTTGAGATGACATTGACAGGTACCTTATATATATTGTATGAGATATTTAGATAGTATGGTTGACCCAGAGAGCGTTCTACCGCCGATGCTGCGACGTAGGCTGGACGTTGTTCACTACTCGTGCCCTTATTCCGGGTGCAGGTCGTGACACATTTTTAGTGGTGGCCCATGTAGGTCAGAGTCGCAACAAGTAGGATATTGTAGTACTACTCTAAGTATGAGATACTGCTACGCGCCTGTTTTAGGATATAAGATGTAGGATAAGAGTATACTCTATCACAACTAGAGAACATTACTAAATATCTGTTTTGCTATCCTTATCTATTTGAATGCTTATTTTCCTTTAAATAATTATGTCCTTCTTTGATGATATCGTATCTTACTCGATATTGATTTCTTTGTTTCAATCTATCTTCAGGATGCCACCGAAGATACGATCCCAGCGCTCAGGCGCAGTGTCAGCGAGGTCGATCACCTAGTCGCCTCTGAAGGCAGCACCAGCAGACACTGCTCCAGCGGCTTCAGTTCAGAGATCTGCTTCATCGGTTCAGGTGGGCGTTTTTGCAGCAGCCTTCGGGGGTGATCCACCTCCGGTACAGAGGACAATGCCAACAGTCTCAGAGGAGCTTCCACCTCCACCACCTGCAGTTGATCAAACGCAGGCGTTTGTGCTCTTTCAGCAGATAATGGAGGAACAACGGGCCCAGGAAGAGGCTCAGCAGCTCCAGTCAGAGGCTATAAGGCAAGATATTGAGAATGCTCACCAGCTTGCACTCGCCGTAGTCGAGAGATTTGCCTTGGTCTAGCCACAGGTAGCTCCACCTCAGTTTACCCCGCAGCAGCCGAGGCCGGGGACTATCATAGACTTCAAAATGATGGGGCCGAAGGACTTTAAAGGCATCGAGGGGATTATTTATGCTGATAATTAGATAAAAGACATTGAGAGAAACCTGCGGTTGGCACATATTCCAAATAGCCTACAGGTAGAGGCAGCAGAGAGCATGATGTTTGACATCGCATTGACTTGGTTCAGGACGGACCCTAGGATTTCAGTGTTGGGACTAACTTGGAAATATTTTAAGTCGATTTTCAAGAAAAAGTTCTTCCCAGATGTGGCTCTGATATCTCTAGAGATCCAGTTTTATTATCTCGTCCAGGGTAGCATGAAGGTGGACGAGTATGCAGCAGAGTTTTGTAGATTGTGTCGCTTTATGGAGGAACATAATCCCCGGAAAAGACCCGAAAGTTCAGAAAGGGTCTGAACAGGGAGATTAAATCCCATACTAGCGGTCATCGCACCGCTATATTTGAGGAGATCCTAGCACAGGCACAACAGGCAGAGGATAATTTAGAGCTTGTCTCCAAGAGGATGAGGGATCCCTCACGAGCTAGCAGTAGTGCGGGGCTATTAAAGCGGCATCACTTTCAGCAGCAGCATCAAAGATACTTCCAACAGCCGAGGCTGCAGTTCCCCGTACCAGCTAGAGCGCCAGTGCAGCAAGCGCACCAAATCCAGAGGCCAGCTATTCCTTGCCTATTCTACAAGAAGCCGAGACATGGATGGGATGCATGAAGGATGAGATTGGGCTAGTATTTGTTCTACGAATGTGGATACCACCAGTTGAAGGCTTGTCCTAGGGCTCCAGCTCGTCCAGCTCAGGGCGGGGCCCAGGCACAGAGAGCACCTGCGAGACCACCAGCGGGACAGCAGAGAGGACCTCTGTTGCTGACACATCATCAGAGGTTCATACATCAGCAGCAGTAGAGAGGTACGCAGTAGGGGCAAGATTTTGCCTTGACCGTCGAGGAGGAGGAGCCAGTTGGATATGTCATTTCAGATTCAGTCTATCTTGATTCTTTTCTAGCTCATGCTTTATTTGATTTTGGTGCTTCACATAGTTTCGTATCTGTATCTTTTGCTTTGAAGCATCATCTTGAGACTGAACCATTGGCGAGGACTTGCAAGATCACGACCGGGGGTGGCATTATCGTGGTAAGTGATGTTTGCAATGATCGGAGAGTTTCTCTCAGAGGCCGAGAGTTGAGCGCGTGTCTACTCGTAATATTACTTCCGATCTACGACATAGTACTCGGGATAGATTGGTTGAGTAGGCACCATGCTAGTATCGATTATAGTAGAGACATAGTTTTGTTTCAGATGCCAGGAGAGCCAGAGTTTAAGTTCGTCAGAGGAGCAGCAGAGCAGAGCGAGGGAGACTTCTGTGGAGCTATGGTGGAAGAGCAGGAGCCGTTACATCCATTGATTACAGAGTATATGGACGTCTTTCCGGAGGAGTTGCCAGGGTTGCCACTAGACAGAAATATGGAGTTCTATATAGACTTGATGCCATGCGTAGAGCTGATATCATAACACATCTATAGGGTGAACAACAGCGAACTGACATAATTGAAGAAGCAGGTGGATGAGTTGCAAAACAAGGGTTTCATCTACTCCAGTTCATCACCGTGGGGTACTCCAGTATTATTTGTACCGAAGAATGATGGGTCGATACGCATGTGTATCGACTAAAGGGCTCTTAACAATCTCACTATCAAGAATAAATACTCGTTGCCGCGAATTGACGATATGTTTGATCAGTTGAGCGGAGCGAAGGTATTCTCCAAGATAGACTTAAGGTCAGGGTACCACCAAGTGAAAGTGAAGAAGGAAGATATCTCGAAGACAGCTTTCAGGACTCGATATGGACAGTTTGAGTTCTTGGTGATGCCGTTTGGGTTGACCAATACCCCATCGATATTCATGAACCTGATAAATAAGGTGTTTCATCAGTACCTAGATCAGTTTGTTGTGGTCTTCATTGAAGATATATTGATATATTCGAAGACCCCGAAGGAGCATGAGAAGCACCAGAGGATAGTTCTGGAGACCCTCAGGAAGAAGAAGTTGTATGGCAAGCTTTCAAAGTGTGAGTTCTTCCTTGATAAGGTTGAATTTCTCGGACATGTGATTACAGAAGACGGGATCTCAGTAGACCCAAAGAAGATTTTAGTAGTTGAGTCATGGTCTACCCCGAGTTCAGTGGCAGAGATCAGGAGCTTTCTTGGATTGGCAGGCTATTACTGGAGATTTTTTCAGGACTTTTCCAAGATTGCAGAGCCGATGACTAGGCTAACCAAGAAGGACATGGAGTTCGTCTGGACTTAAGAGTGTCACGACGCCTTTGAGGAGCGAAAGAATAGGTTAACTACAGCTCCAGTATTGACGTTGCCATCGGGGATAAAAGGATTTTCTATATACAGTGATTCTTCGAGTAAGGGTTTGGGATGTGTGTTACAGCAGAACGGGAAGGTGATTGCCTATGCTTCCAGTAATTATGTCTTCATGAGAAGAATTACCCTACCCATGACTTGGAGTTGGCAGCAGTCATTTTTGCTCTAAATTTGTGGAAACACTACTTGTACGGAGAGCGTGTGGAGATCTTTACAGACCACAAGAGCTTGAAATATGTGTTTACATAGAAAGAACTAAACATGATACAGAGGCAATGGTTGGAGTTGATGAAGGACTTCGATATTTCTTTGTAGTACCATACAAGAAATTTTAACATAGTCGCTGATTCCTTCAACAGGTATCCAGTGGCTATGTACTTAACAAGGGACAGATATTTTTTGGTCGATCTTGATAGTTTGGGTATTAAGGTGTTAGTTCCTGGAGTTATGGCACATATGTGGGGACTTCAGGTACAGTCAGAGTTGATGGACAGGATCAGAGCCGCATAGTTCGAGGATGAGTCTCTGAGGAGCATCAAAAAATAGGTCCGGATGGGATTGGCAGAGGACTTCAGTATTACAAAGGATGGATCATTGCGGCACGGTACCAGATTGTGTGTGCCAAGTGGAGCGTTGCACGAGAAGGTTCTTCAAGAGGCACATCGATCTCGGTACCCTATGCATCCAGGTGTCAACAAGATGTATAGAGACATGAAATAGCATGTTTGGTGGTATGGTATGAAGCGGGAGGTGGCGAGATTCATATCCAGATGCTTGGTATGTGAGCAGGTAAAGGTGGAGAGACAAAGGCCAGGTGGACTACTTCAGCCTTTATCCATTCCAGAGTGGAAATGAGAGCATGTGACGATGGATTTTGTTTCAGGACTTCCGCGTTCTCTAGGAGAAAAAGACGTTATTTGGATTATCGTAGACAGGTTGACCAAATCGGCCCACTTCTTGCCATTTAAAGTGGGTACGTCTACATAGAAGCTCGCGGAGATGTATGTGCGGCAGATAGTCAGATTGCATGTAGTTCCTATAAGCATAGTCTTGGATCAGGATAGTCGTTTCATATCTCACTTCTAGAGGAGTTTGCAGGCTAGCTTGGGTACCCAGCTCAAGTTTAGTACCGCATATCGCCCTAAGACCGACGGGCAGTCAGAGAGGACTATCCAAACTATCGAGGATATGCTACGCACCTGTATTTTGGATTTTGGAGGCTCTTGGGAGGATCACCTTCACTTGGTAGAGTTTGTTTATAACAACAGCTACCCGGCCAGTATAGAGATATTACCGTTTGAGGCATTGTATGGACGGAGATGTCGCACTCCATTATCTTGGGATGATGTTCGTGAGAGAGCCTTATTGGGACCGAAGATGGTTGTGGATGCAGTTGAGAAGGTGAAGCTTATCAGGGATAGACTTCGGGTGGCACAGGAGAGACAATGGCATTGGGCTGATAGTCATCGGAGACCTTTGGAGTTTGAGGTATAGGTTGTTTGCATTATTGTGATCGCTTGTTTTAGATAGAGTGCTAAGGTTGTATTTTGTGCTAGGTCGACGATCTGGTATTCTTGTGGATTTCTCCGATATGGGACACTATTCGCTTTGGTGGAGGCGAAAAGCTTAGTCCATTGTACATCGAACCATTTGGTATTCTCGAGAGGGTCGGTGCAGTGGCCTATAGACTAGATTTGACGTCTGTACTAGAGGGAGTGAACAACGTATTCCATGTGTCATATCTGAGACCATATGTGATAGATCCAAGCCATGTATTGGATCACTCGGAGATTGAGGTTGGTCCGACTCTTAGCTACCCAGAGCATCCCGTGGAGATTCTGGATCGCAGGGAGAAGGTGCTGCAGAACCAGACGATTTTTTTAGTACGCGTCGCGTGGAGGCATCACTCTCTAGGAGAGTCTACCTGGGAGCGAGAAACCGAGATGCGCGAGCGATATCCTTATATGAGCCGTGAGGTTTAATTCTTTCTTACTTGATGTGATTGTTTTGTAGCTAGTTCTTCTTTAATTTTGAGGACAAAATTTTTCTAAGGTGGGTAGGATTGTTACCCTCACTTTTCCTAAATATGAATAATTTAGTCATTTAGCATAGTTATATTATTTTAGTAATTTAATAATTAATTATTATGCTATATTAATATTTGTGGTTGTGCTATATTTTAATTATAGTTAGTGGGCTAGACAATAGTTAGACTAGGCACATGTGAATCCAATTAGACTTGTCATGATAACTTGTGAATCCAACATGGACTAAGCTCAATAGACCCATTTTCACTAATTAATTAGGAGAATTAGACTAATTTGCAATAGTATAGAATTTTCCAAAATAGCCTCCCTAATTATTTCCCCATAATTCATCGGTAGGGAAAAACTTGACAATTGGAGGTGACTTGAGAAAGAGGGAAAGGGCCGGCCACTTTAAGAGAGGACTCCTCTCCCTCTCCTCTTTATTTGCATTCATTTGAGATCCCCAATTCTCTAGATCCCCAATTCACTCCATTCCTCCATCAATTGACCTTCAATTCACCCTTATTCCCTTTTATTTTCATTCTTCAAGGAGTTTTGGAGCTTGGAGTAGCAATGAGCATAAGGAGAAGGAGCTTTGGTGGAAAGATCATATCTGGATCGTGTCCATTGAGCATTTTATTGGAAATCCATCTCCTAATTGGTAAATTCTAAATTTCTCTTCATTATAACTTCTAAATCGTGTTTTTGACCATTAGGAACCACAACATGGCATATGGCTACCAATAGGAACAAGTTCTAGGCCAATTGATTGTGTATACAGAATTCTACATAGGTTTTTGTATGTATTTTAGGAGAATTACGAGATTGACACATCAATTGTGTGTTATGAGACCAATTAGATCTAATTAGACTTAGATTAGGGTTGTGGGACTAGGTACATGTCCATAAATGGATATGAGTAGGTCGTATCATGGTATTTTATGATACTGTGTCATACAAAGCTCTAATTGGGGTATTTTGTGCAATTACTCATCATTTCTCATTGTAGCAAGTTACTTTAGTTATATTATGATGATATAGATATGTATAGTATTTGTAAGGAATTGAGAGTTTTGACACTTTTCTTGAGGTGTATCATAAGTATTCCTAAGTTTATACTCTATATGTTTGTTTAAATGCCTATAATATAATATATCCTATAGATATAAGTATATGATATTGAGTGTTTATATATATATATATATATGTTGATGTGTGTTGGTGAAGGGGTTTAAGTACTGGCGTGGTTTCTTTTATTTATTATTATGGTGATATTGTATTTGAGAATTAGCAAGAGGGGGAATACCATGTCTCTGTGTGCATATTTATAGTAGTGCATTGGGGGTTCCAGGTAGGTGAATGTTAGTAGTGTTGTGAAGGGGTTCAAGTATGGTTAGCAAGGAGGGTGATGTACTTAGATGGGCACAACAAGGTCTGTAGTTGAGGGTTCATGTATTGGTGAAGGAAAGTTAGTGCTCGGGTTGGCTTGTGTGTAGTAGGATATGTTGGTTCAGGTAAGAGGGAGAGACAAGGTGTAGATGCAGTGTAGTGTGGTGTCGGGTTAGAGCTATGCAGTGGGGCAAGTGTGCTTGTGTCAGTGATGTATACAAGAGGGGAAAAATTGGAGTTCTCAGTTCAGCTACAATAGCATTAGGAGTAGCAACAAAAGCATGAACAGCAGTATCAATAGCTGTGACAGGGGTAGGTGTGTGATGGTGGTGTGAAACATGGAGTATTAGTAAGAGTTGGGGGCAGTTGAGTGAGAGGGGTGTGTACGTGTAAGTGAGCTGGAGTTGGGAGTGACTGTGAGTGTAGTGTCATATGTTAGGATGTGTGGAAGTGAGGTTATAGGAGGGTATCAGACATAAGAGGAGTACCAGTGAGTGTTAGTATTGATACACACACATGAGTGTTAATGTGAGGCTAGTGTTTAGGATATGGGTTGACACTAATGTATTATGATCTTAGTTGTGGAATTAGGATACTAGTGTGAATAAGGTATTGTGAGAGTTAAGTGTTAATAGTTAAGGTAATAGAATAGAGTTGAGGCAAGACATTAGTTAAGGTATTAGTTACATATTAAGGAAATATTAGATAATAGAAATAACTAGTATAATTATAAGTTATATATACAGGTACTTAGTAATATAAGCTAGTATAGCTAATACCTTCAAGGTATGGACCTAGAAACCTAGTTATAGACTAGTATCACCTAGTATTAGCTAGTTAGACTTGTAACCACCCAAGAAGCTAGGTAAGGATCTAAAATCAATATACCAACCTAGTTTGACCTAGTTTGACTAGTGTGACCTAGTTTTGACCTAGAAGACCATATTTTAACTCATTTTAGCTTATTTATCACTTCATTACACCCAAATAACATAAATTTTTTTATATATAGGTCTGTGTGACACCAGTTTGGACACCGAGTCTCGTTTATTGCTCTGGACCACAAGAGAGTACATCTCTCTGTTAGTTTTTATTTCATGATAGTGTATATATCACTTGTTCTAGAATTGTTTACTTGATTCTGACACAGTGGCTACACGGACTTGTACTAAATGGATCATGTCATGGGATGTTATCCCCTACAGTGTTCAGCGGGTATGTAAACTCCCTCACCCAAAATAGGTACTTTGTGTATATTTTATATTATTATATTTATTATAGATGTTGAATTTATTTAGAGTATTCTCTTAGTTAATTAGAAAATAATTTTTTTAGTATATTTACTTATATAAATATATATTTAGAATTATTTTAAGGCTATTTTAGATTATTGGGTTTTTTTCATAATTTTTTAGTTAATTAAAAACTAGTAACATTAATTTTCTAGGACTTTGAAGAATTTATTTTATGTTCAAACTTAACTAAAAATATCCCAAAATTTTATTTTAGGTTCTAAATAGTCAAATATATTTTCTAGAATTTTTTGGGAATTTTTTGAATATTTTAGTATTTATTGGGAGTTATTTAGGCTAATAACTAATTTTTAGGACTTGTAGAATTTATTGTGCAATTCCAGGAATATAGAATGGACCCATGTTATTTTCTAGGGTTTATAATATTATTATATATTTTCTGGAATTATTTCAGAATTTTTGGAATAATTTTAGTATTTATTTTTAGTTATATGGATAAAACTAATGTTTAGAGCTTCTCCTAATTATAGTAGGAAATCTATGAATATAAAATTATCCCAAATATTTTCCTAGAGTTTTTAAATTCAAAATATATATTTTTTTAAATTTTCCAGATTTTTATGATTATTTTTAATATTTATTTTGAGTTTTTTGATTTAAAATGACTTAAATAATGTTTTGATAAAGGCAAATCAAAAACAAATAATATAACAAAAACCATCCAATCAGATTCTGACACGTGTCAGCCTATAAATATCCTTTCATCCGCAGGTACATCCCTATATATATATATTATTATAACCCTAATTATCCCATTATTTTAGAGAGAGAGATTTTGGAGAATTGTCATCTAGGGTTCCTTCATCTTCCACAAGCCATTGCGCATAGCTCCGGACTCCAAACGAGGCCTAGTTTCTTGCGTTAGAAAGATATTGAGGTTAGATTTCTGATTATATAAATTGTTTTATGAAATTATGAGTATTAAATTCTGGAAAATTCGTAGAGCACAGCATGTCTGAAAATAGACGTGTTTCGATGTTTTCACGATTTCGGGAGAACCATGAATCAGAATCATGAACCGTTTGAAGTTTCGGAAAGCTAATGTCTAGATAATTGACAGATGTTTTTCCCAGAATTTAATTCGAAGTATTTATATACTGTTAATTCTTTAGAACTTCTAGGTTAGAATTTAACCATCGGTGCACAATACAAAATTTGTATGTGCCATAATTCCCAAACGAATTTAAATTCGGACGAGCCGTAAATTTCAGCATATTTTTGATGCTGAAATCTATAGGAAATCATGCATGAAAGTTGAGTTTGTGTCGGTTGACTTTTCGGTCAACAGATCGCCTCGATTTGCGTGCCATGAGTCTCGAGTTGATAAATTTAGTTTCTTTGGACAAAATTTAGGAATTAACATAAAAATCAGAATAATAAGATTAAAATAGGATTTTAGAGTAATTATTCCAGAATTAAATAAATTAAAATAAATTATCATTTGACGTGATAAATTTGTAATACATAGGCTATTTGGACTGTGACTTGGACTCTGATTCATACCAGCAGCAGGACCCCAGGCAAGATACCTTGCCAAATTGTTTACAGTACTTTGCATGCTATTTATATTTCTGTTTATTTATTTTATTTCTGTATAGTTCTTGCATGTGTAGTTTTCCTCCAGTCATTACTATGTATTAGATATGTTGACACACACATGGCACCTAGTATCATGGGAGGACAATCATTAGGCGTATGGGCTTTTAACCACTCTGGTAAACCGTAGTATATAGTTCGCACTACGGGCGTGTGTCGTGCTGGTCGCTACCCCAGAGGTATGTCGATTTCTGTAGAGTCGCGCTGGTCACTACCCCAGAGGTATGTCGATTTCTGATGTCCATTGACGGGCGTGTGAGTTGTGAGACTTAGATCGAGTAGCCTACCCTTGCCCATACGTCGAAAAGTTGTCCTCATTTGCATTCATATAGATTGTCTTGTACAGCGTACTTATTTATTTTCAAATTATATGCATGTTTACTATATTCAAATTGGCTCGTATTTTCTGTATCTTGTTACGTCCCTCTGAGGACCTGGTCCTCTGCCAGGTGTATCTGTTCTTGAGTATTTGCAGGAGCGCAGATTGGATGGATATATATGTTTCGTGGATGTCCTCTCTTCGAGCCGTGATTGTTAGCTGGTATTCCTATATGGTGTTGTTGTGTTGTACTTATATCTTATTTGTCTTATATTCGAGTTGGTAGTGGATTTGTTTCCATCCAACTATCATCCTTAGATACTTTTATGGAGATCTAGTTATATAAATGCTGGTTATTCATTTATATTGATTTCTGTGGATGAGATTTAGATTGTACCCTGTGACTTGTGACATATGTTTATACCACTTATGGATTTTATATTCATATTACAGCGTACGTATGGATTTGGTTTCCATATATTGGAGCTGCCATATCCATGCGGCTGGCATGCTTACGTGTCCTAGTCCTACGTATTTTTGGGACTGGGGCGTGACAGGGTACTCCTTCACATGTATTTCATCGTGTGTATTGGATATTAATTATCGTGTACTTCATGTTCACACACTGCTCGTGTTCAGTATGCTTATATTCATGTTCGTAATATGTCGTGATTGGATCCATAGGTATTGGTTAGGGATGGGGGAGTAGGAGTTGGTTATGTGATCAAGTCCAGTGTATTCGTGTATATGTTGATTAATATCATACGTGTAATCGAGTTACCATATTGTATTCGTGTTCAACCCAAACCGATCACATAATAAACTTGTAATTTATGGCACATTAGCTAGTATATCTACTTTCATCACTTGCAGTTATTCATATTGCATGTTATTTCATTCCAGTATTTCACATGTTCACTCTAGTTCATTCCATTTCCTATTGTTAGTTATCCTGTATTCTTTTCTTTTATTCGTCATATATGCTCTACCATGTATTTGGAACTTCTTTCAGAGGTATGTACATCACTCCAATCCTGATTGGATATATTTTTCAGATGATTGGCTTATGGATCAGTGTCCCACTTATTATGAGTCGCAGGACGATGAGCCATTAGATGATTCTCCCCTAGAGAAGGAGAACCTAGTGCTAGTGACCGAGGATGCCTAGTTTTTATATTGTTGGACATTGTATTTGTAAACCCCCTGATTTTGCAAGAATTTTAAATTGGGATTTTTCACAATTTTCTGGAATTTTCTAGGAATTTTCTGTAATTAAATTCAGGGTTTTTAATTATTAAATGATTTTTAATTGATAATAAATAATATTAAAATAGTATAAAAATAATATTTTTGGGTGTAAAATGAAAAACTAGACTTAGATAATTTTTCTGGAATTTATTGGGCCCCGGACCTATTTTAAAACACCTAAAACTATTATTATTTATTTATTCATTTATTTATTTATTTATCTATTTATTTAATTACCTATTTAATTAAACCCGAGCCCAGCCCGTTTAACCCAGCCCGCTCAACCCTGGCCCAAAACGGCCCAAACCCAGCCCAGTGGCTAGCGGGTCGGGTTGGGTCGGCCAGACCCGAACCCGCTCGGACCCGACCCTCATCAACCACCTCTCCCCCACGACCCCGTCCCCCGCGTTCTCCGGCGGCCGCCCGCTTCCTCCGCCGCCCCGCCCGCGGCCACGCCTCCCCCTCGCCCCGCTCCCCTCGCCACGTCCCCCTCTCCCCTCCGCCTCTTCCGGCCACGCCACTCTCTCCTCCGCCAAATATAACCCCTCTCCCCCAGCCCTCTCCGGTCACTTTCCTCCCCCGACCACCCGCCGCTCCTCCGTCCACCGCCTCCTCGCCGTCGACGCTCCCAGCCTTGCCTCCAGCCGCCTAGCCCCCTCGGCGCCGTCCCCGACTCCCCAGACCCCCCGAGCCGCAGCACCTCCGGTCGGCTCCGCCCGCCTCCCAGCGCGCCGCCGCCACCAGCCAACGCCCCAGCTCCCCCGGCGACGCTGTCCCCGGCCTCCCTCCGCCTCAGCTCCGGCCGGACCGCCGCCTCCGGCCAAGCAGAACCCTAACCCTAGTTCTCTCTCTCGTGTCGGCACGTGTCGGACACGACACGGACACGAGAAATTCCAATTTCTCGAGCCCTGTTCAAGTACGTGTAACTTTCTCCTCGCTGCCCCGTTTTTAATTCCGTAAATTACAACGCGCAGTCTGCATGACCCCCTCGGTGCCCGGGCAAACCGCTCGGTGCATCGCGTCCTGTGGTGATCGCGAACCGCGATCCAAAAACAGGAAAAACAACGCCCTATATTCGACTTTTCTGAATCACGCCCTAACTTTGTGTACACACGTCGGATTGAAACGAAACTTGCGCCATCGGACTCGTAGCGATACGCTGATCCTGTGACCCAAGTTTGGTTCGAATCCGAGAACGTTGACGAAATCGCGTGTCGTGGGCCCCACAGGCTCCACTCGACGGGCGATTTTGTGATCGGCTCATCGGAATCCAATTCTGGAAGTTCCGTTGGGTTCGTATCATCGTTCCTGACCTGTTGACACTAAGTTTGGTGAATTTTGGAGACCTTTGACCCTGACACGTTTTTTGGTGCAAAGCGGGCCCGCATGTGGACCCCGTTTTGACCCAAAATTGCCGTTTTTGCCCTTGTCTCCAAATTGGACTCAAGGACAGGCGTTTCTAGCTACTTGATATCTTCTGAGCATGATGGTAATATTTATTTCAGCATCCGGACACATTTCTGGAAATTTCCCGAGAACAGAACCGTAGTTGGGATCCAAACATCAGGCAAGTACCTGCACTTCAAGTTTATTCTTTATATTGTGATAATTAGTTCCTTGCTCTACTAGTACCATTGGATGATTACACTTAGTGTTAGAATTTGGATTTCATGTCTTGTTTTCGTGTCGGGAGGGAGAATACTAGGAGGCATGTAGTTTACCCTTCCCCCTGTCCTGACTGATAGTTATTGGTACACGACTGTACCATCAGCCTGATACTCGATTATTCCAGACTGATAGCCGTCTATGACGGCCTGATTAGCCTTATAACCCCCTACATGCCAACTATGTATTCTAAATACACAATTTCACTCACATAGTTTCTTGTCTTGTTGCAGTTCCATTTTCCTGTTTCATTATATTCCTGTTTTACTCATATCCCTGATTTACAGCAATTAACTCTTAGTTAATTTTACTACTTATTATGCATATTCTTATCGTGATGCTTAGTCAGTTTTCACTACTTGTCATAAATATTTAGTTTAAGCTTTGTTGTGTATTGGTACTTTGCTCCTTTCCTGACTGGATCCGTTGATATTAGGCGATGATGAGGACTATGCCCCCACCTTTTATGGCCCATATGACGTAGCAGATGATACTATTGAGGAGCCGGTTCCTACTCAGGAGACTACTTTTGAGGAGTAGTTAGCCAGTTAGCTAGTATTTTCTTTCAGCATAGTACTCGGGTTTGTCCCCGATTTATCTTCTGGTTCTGTAATAAACTATGGATCTGTTTGTCACATTTTGTTTTATGAAATCTTAGCATTCCTATTTCCTGTTATTATCCTTGCCTATTTAATTATTGTGAATGAGCTAGATTTAAATTTAACTATGAATATGACCTAGACAACGTACTACCGTCGACACTGCGGCGTAGGCTGGACGTACCCACGTACTCGTGCCCGAATATCCGGGTGCGGGTCGTGACAGTATTAGTCTCATTTCAGAATCATGGCATGTATATATTATTTTAGGAGTGGCTATGTCTAGACTTATAGACTTGGGCTTGTGGATGTATTGTGACTTTTATTTTCTCTCTTTTATTCCATATCGTGCTTTCATTCTCCTTTAGTTTTATTTTATGATTGAGTATTGTTTACCATTATCATATACCATTGTCCCCCCGTTTGGAGTTGAGATGACATTGACAAGTACCTTATATATATTGTATGAGATGTTAAGATAGTATGGTTGACCCAGAAAGCGTTCTACCGTCGATGCTGCGGCGTAGGCTGGACGTTGTTCCCTACTCGTGCCCTTATTTCGGGTACGGGTCGTGACAAAATGCATTCATGTTCCTCCGGAACGGATGATCCGATGGCAGAAATTGTCGATGACAATCGAAGAAATACGGTTTTCCTCCGGGTTTCAAATGGAAAGCCTTAGTGTGGTCCATGCAATACCAACATGAGAGACGACCATAAGTGCTCCATCCTGATAACACACCACAAGCCGAAAAGTCTTTGATGGTCCACATAAGTGCTGCCCTCATTTGAAAATTCTAATTTTTTGAAACATTGTACGTGTTGGCGCCTACTTCCCATAACTGATTCAACCCATCTATCAACGGTTTCAAGTGCACATCAATATTCCTCTTCGGATTGTTCGGACCCAAAATAATGACGGTTAAGAACATAACCGGAGTCTTTATGCACATCCAAGGCAGTAGGTTGTACGGGGTGACGATCACAGGCCAACACGAATACTGGAAACTCGAAAGTCCAAATGGGGTAAAACTGTTGGAGGAGAGCCCCAATCTTACATTACGCAGATCCGAAGCAAAATTAGGATACTCTCAATCGAAGTGCTTTCATGCTTCTCCATCGGATGGGTGATCCAACACTCCTTCAATCTGTTCTCGCATGTGCCAACTCATATTTTTGGCAGTCTCCTTCAACATAAACAACATCTGCAACTACGGCATTAAAGGCAAGTATTGTATCGAATCTGTCAGCATCCTTGCACCGACAGACCTTCATGTACCATTTGTCTTGTAGCGATCAACACCACAAAATCTGCACACATCTTCATCCTTGTCGTCTTTGTAGTACCGTATGCACCCGTTGCAACTTGTATCAATTTTCTCGTATCCCATCCAGAGAGATCTCACCATCCTCTTAGACCGATAGAAGTCTTTAGGTAACTTAGCACCCGCCAGCAAGATCTCTATAATCAACTCTATTAGTCGGTTGTAACATTCTTGCGACATGTTAAAATCAGACTTGATGCTCAACAGTCTTGTAACCACCTCCAACGGTGAATGATCCTCACAACCAGGATATAAGGAGTCCTTGCATTCTCCAGTAATTCTATAAACTTTGTAGCATCGGCATTCGGTGCCTCCTCAGCTACATCATGATTGTCTGGATCGAAACGAGACCCGACAGCGTCAAAAATCATGTTCACGCACCCGTCGTCATAATCAGCGTCATCGTGGACATTCATATACGGCTTAACATAAGGCTCCGGCTCCGATGCTAAAGACATAAGTTCTCCGTGTGAGGTCCACTGATAGTAATTCGGTGTGAAATCCCTCGAGTACAAATGATATGTCACATACACTTCTGAGTGATATTTTAAGTTGCGACATGTCACACATGGACACTTAATTTTGGTGTTGTCCATGTACTGAGGGAACGCCTTGGCGAACTGCTGGAACTGTTCCACCCCCTGTATGAATTTATCCCGCACACCGCACATATCATCAGGCTGACGGTTATACATCTACGAACGATAACGTAGGTAGTAATTCAGATCCATTTCTAGATACTTCTGCAAAGATGAATAGACATCGTTCAAGTATATATCGTTCAAAGGCTTGCAAAGGTAATAGCATGAAGACATGATTTTAAACTTAGAAGACATGTTGACAACTCCGATTTCAAACTCCATTAAATGGGCGGCTCATAATAATAAACACTTGTTCCCTTGTTATCCATTATCTGAAAAGAAAATTTACTGAGAGTTATACAAGATTTTGAAAAAATCCTAGAAAAGGCTAAGTATTATAAATTATCTAAAAAGACTGAGAGGCCTTTGTTTACTCCTCTAAAAAACCCTAAAAAGACTTGAAATCTAGTTCTCACTATAAGATTTTTTAGATATTTAGATCCTTTCGTTCTTAGTCTTTTCTGGTATAACTCTAATAGCCTCAGAAGGCTTGCAGAACTCAATTTCCTTTTCACATAATGTACCACGGAGGAACACTTGACTTCGGAGTGTCCAACATAGGTAGAACCTAAGTATTCAATATGGTAGAACCTAACAGCCTAGTCACTACTAGTCTAGACCTAAAGCCTCAAAAAATTTGTTTCAGAGAAGGGCACACATGGATACTTGACTTAAAAGCCTAGTCACTACTATTCTACACCTAAAAAGTAGGTCCATCAGATAATTGAATGCTCTAGTTATGGGATATTAAATATTTGATAATTTTCCAACCAAACTGATTTCTAAGTTTTTGGTGGTCAACCCAAACTGTACCTAGTGCTATTCTAGGGTCTCAAGTATAGCTTCCAAGTGCTGTATAACCTATATTCTATAGATTACTATACTCCCTCACACTTGTTATTTGTAGATAGATATATAAAATTTACAAATGTGCAATTTAATTACAGTTTATTTTCTTCAAAGGATCAAAGCCTTTAAATTCTAGAACTCTGCGATAGTTCCAATTCCATCACTTCATCTTGGTATCGATCTTCCTTTGACATGATGCAAATGATGGTTAACTTAGTTACTATATTTTTTTATAAGGCTGCATTGAAGTTCAAGTGGAAGTAATTCTAATCATTGCAATGTTGTTATCATCAAGACAGTTAAAACTTTCGGGCTAACTTACTGTATTTGGCTCTTTATAATAAACTGATTAATGTACCACAACAAAAATAAGAAATTGGCACTAAATCCATTGAGCCAGTAGTCCAATGACATAATCAATCAATTAGGGACTAAGTCAAATAGAGATTTAATGGAGGTAAGCGATTCAAAATTAGTCCAAATCATACTAGGGCTCATATCAACCCATCCAAAGTGTTGTTATACTAAGTAGGTTAACACTCGCCTATTGTTGTCCTATATATGTCCAATAGTCAAAAGTCTAAGACAATCAAATAGAGAATATATATATCTAAATGAGCACACACATGAACACAAATAGCTATGTACAACCCAAATTCCTAATTATGCAACAAAATTTTCATATTAACTAGGGTGTGTGTCCACGTGTGTCCATATGTGTGTCCGTGTGTGTCTGTGTCCATGTGCGTCTACAAGTGTGTCTGTGTTAGTACAAATTGTGTCATATAGCTCTGTTACCTAGAAATAGTATGAATCGTGTCCATATGTGTTTGTGTCCATGTGTGTTTATATGTGTGTCCGTGTTAGAAAATCTATGGTTAGGGTTTACCTACAGACTGGAGAGCGCCGACGGTGGCAGAAGATCGCAGAGGGGAGGGGGTGGTGGCTGCGTGGAGGGGAGTCGATGGTGGCCGCACGGAGGGGAACCGACGGTGGCCTTGCGGAGGGGAGACGACAGTGGCCAGAGCGCACGGAGGGTAAAAGTATTGCCGGAGCGGGGCCGCCGGAGTGTAGCTGGAGCGTCGGTGAGGTGGGGGAGATTTCGAATTGGGGATCAAAAATTTTTGATTTGGGGAAAGAAGAAATGGGGGAAAAGAATGTTGAACCAGTATATTATAAAATATAGCGACTCCAAACTAGACGTCGCTGATTTTAAAAAAATTAGTGACGCCAAAAATGACGCTAAATGTCGCAGATTATGAAAAATTAGCGACTCTAAAAATATAATCTCGCCAAACATCGCCATTTAGGAAATATTAGCGACGTTTTACGACTCCTAGCGGCGTCTATTTAAATACTACTGGCAGTAGTCGCTATTCGTCGGAATTCGTCGCAAACAACAACGTATTGTGACATTTTTTATTGGATTCACTAAATTTTTATAATTTAGCAACGTTTGTATCTTGATGTCACGCCCCGGTCCCGCAGGGGCCGTTCGTCCTCGCTTTGGTCCCTACGGAACCGATCGTCCTCGCACGGGCGTGATGCCGTGCAAGCCTAAAATGCGCTTGCACAAGGCCAAAACTTTGAACAAGATCAAGTAAGCTATTCAATACTGAAGCAGCGGCACACATATTGCAGAAAAGTAAAGAACACAATGGCATATGAAAACAATCTCTTTATTGATAATCGAAAGTGTTACAAGCGGCGCATGGCCGAGGTTATAGATCGCTCAAGCACTCTTTCTCTCAATTGCAATGACACCGTTCCATACATTATGTCCCTCTATATAAAAGCAGCTCAAACTCGATACGGCTCAAGGCATCGACTCCAAATTTCTGGCTCCTTGGGATGAGGAACGGCTATCGCTTCCTCGGACGGTCAAGCACCTGAGAACAAGCAAACTGTTGGTGGGCTAGCACTTTTATAAGTACTGGTGAGTCTAAAACAACTGAACAGAAGCTACACCCCATGAAACCCATACTAAGTAATCATGTGGCAAAATTTTACATTAGTAGTGATCTTGCTACTTTTACCTAAGTTCATTTCATGCATCTCAGGACTATAGTTAGATTACATCTTTTGAAAATATAGTTGGAAATAGTTTGACATATTCGTCAATAAGCATACGATCGGGACAGTGTTCTATTGTGCAATACGTAGCATGTATTGTGCATCAAATCTAACTCTTTGGGCAAGTTCTATAATGGACTGAATCATCTCAAATCAAAGCAAGCATTACTGGACTATCATACTTTCAAGCACACAAGCAGAACTATCTATATGATTTCGGTCCCCGAGAAACTCAGGATCGATACGGTAATCCAGCTTACCAATGACTCACATTCTGATGCTATTAGCAGCTGTGACCAAGGTTCAGCTCTGCACTAATATTCATTGTCCGACCGATGTGAATGCATGAAGCACTATCAGATAACTCTACGATGAAGACAAAATGAATGAGCAAGCTATATGTATACACTTTTATGTATCTTACCCCATTGCCGAATGGTTATCCTGCAGCAGACACACAAGTTAGCCACAATTTGCATATTCATAACTCATAATCAATCTAGGCATCAAGTGTTAGGTATGCAAGAAGGCTAGCCTAGCATGCGCCCTAACTTATATGATGGTCCATGGGTAGCCCCATGATTAGCAGCGGTTGTCCAAGGTTCGGCTCTTCACTAGCATGCATGGGTGTCGGCAGCTGTGACTCATGGTTCAACTCTTCACTAACACACCCGAGTACTAGCAGCTGTGACATCATGGGTTCCGCACAATACTAATAGACAGATACCGCCCTACTAGACCCTTGCGAGTCGTACCCTCAGGGCGATCCAAAAATCTCTTCCGGACCGAGCAGTTCCCAGTGCCCCAGGAACCGTTCGAGAGACAAGACCTTGTGCACAAGTTAGTCCGAGACCAATGCAATGACATGAACACAATATGCAAGCAAAATAATGGTCAAGCAAAACATATATAGTCTAGCAAAACACATCTTGTCAAACAAAGCACATCTCTCACATATCTAATAGCACACCCCACTAGACCCTTGCGGGCCGTATCCTCAGGGCGCACTATTAGTCACTGCATTCACACATTTTCACTTATAGCAGTTCGATATAGCAAACAAACAAGCGAAACATATTGTCACGCCCCAGTCCCAAATTATCTAGGGACTAGACACGTGGCAATGGCCAGCAGGACACACTAATGGGCAAACCCAATTTAATGGACCCATCAATGTGTACTTAAGCTGTAAAACAACAATCAGGGTCTACTAATCTCATCCACAGAAATGAATACACAATATCAGAATATAAAGAAATACCAAGTCACAATAAAACATAAGTCGGAGAACAACCCGATAATGAGTTTGATACATCAACTCAATAAACTGGAAATAAAGAGTCTAACAATAGAAATAACTGAGTATAGAATGTGCATATACTCAGGAGAAATCCTCAGCTATCACCTCATCCTCGATTCCTGGTACTGCTCCGAGAAGTGCTCCTGTCCCGTACACCTCGGGATAGATCTTCTCTGCTAACCCTGGGGACATAATCCAAATCCAGGTCCTCAGGGGACATAGCAAGGTACAAAATAACTCATGCCAAAATAAATGCAGTGCAGCAATAAATGAAGCAATAGGGTAAACTATGTAACCAGCTATGTAATATGCAAGTGAGAGCATTATTCATACTCAGGCTGAGACTACTACAGGATCTGTATCGGGGAAACCCATAGCATTATTTTTTCGAAGGGCCAGTAAATGTGCCAAAGCTCTGTGTCAGGGTCTAAGGCACCTCCAGTAAAGTAATATATATATATATATAATCAGCCTTTTGTATGGTAAAAATCTCTCCACCCAATGTAATCATATGTCACAGGTTCACGATGTCTCATGTCCATGTCACGCAAGATCATATCTAATGCAGCAAGTTATAATGAGATCTAAGCATGTATAAAGTATATGTCATAAACATGTATCCTATACAGAATCACCGTGAATATCTCAGGAAGATTCTGTCTCATGAATAGTGTCAGGTGTCCTGAGGTATGACGTACTTGATAAGGCAAGTACAAAATATATAATGTCTCGATATCCATGTCTAGGTGACATTATCCAACTCTGCGTACAGTGTTGGCACCCGAATATTAGTCGGACGCTAAGTAATGTCACACGGCCCTAGGTTGAACAGAGATCTTACAGTCATAAATGAAGAAAATAGTATAAACAGATGCTGCAAGTAGGGCAAGGTACACTTGCCTGGGTTTTGGTTACCAACTGGGGCTCTGGTATCAGCGGGTTCTGCAGGTACTCCTCCGGTTGCTGAAATAGATATCACCATCAGATTCAGAAGACATCAAATAGCTAGAAATGCCTGTCCTTGAGTCCAATTTGGACACAGGGGCAAAAATAACCGTTTCTGGTCAAAGCGGGGTCCACATGTGGCCCACTTCGCACCGAAAAATGTGTCAGAGATAATGTTCTCCAAAATCGTCAAACTTAGTGTCAACAAGTTCAGAACGATGATACGAACCCAACGAAATTTCCAGAACTGGATTCCGATGAGCCGATCACAAAATCGCCCGTCAAGTGGAGCCTCGGGGCCCACGATACGCGATTTTGTCAAAGTTCTCAGAATCGAACCAAAATTGGGTCACAGGACTAGCGTATTGCTATGAGTACGATGGCGCAAGTTTCGTTTCGATCCGACGTGTGTACACAAAGTTACAACGTGTTCGGGAACAGGGCCGATACGGGGCGTTATCAGCGGATACGCGTTGATTCCGGTGTGCACGCACATCCAAATCAACTTCGGCGAAATCCCATACGTCTGTATCACGGCGCGCACCTTTCGGTGAAGACCGCACGTGACCAATTCATCCCGTTTGGCGGAGCGTACTCAGTTCCGGGGAAAAATGGGGTATTAGTTTCCTCTTTTTGGATCGCGGTGTGCGATCGCCACAGGACGCGATACACCGAGCGGGTTTCACGGGCATCGAGAGGGTCACGCAGGATTCGCGTCACAACAGACGGAACAGAAAACGGGGCAACGAGGAGAGAGAAAAGGGTACCTGAATAGGGCTACGCAAAAATGGGTTTCTCGTGTCCGTGAAGCGACACGACACACACTGTTCACTACTGTAGCTAGGGTTAGGGTTAGGGTTCCGGTGCTGGGGCTTCGTCGGAGCTTCGCTGGAGGAGAGGTAACGTGCTGGCGGAGTCGACTTCGGCAGAGGCGGCCGTGCTCGTCGGTGCTAGCTCAAGCATTGCAGTGAGGGGACACGGCGGCTGATCGAGGCTGCACTGGTGGCTAGGGCTCTGGTGGGGGTCGAGGCGGAGGACGGCGGAGGACGGCGGAGCTAGGTCAGGGGGTCATCGGCTCTCGGGTGGCTGCGGCGCAAAGGCGGAGCTCGAGGAGGAAGGTGGCGGCTGCGGGGAGACTCGTCACGACGGGGTAGGGGAGATCGAGCGGTGGCAGAGGGTTCTTCGGCTCCCGCGGTGGAGCTAGGGCAGCTGGAGGAGAAATGCGGAGGCGGCTGCGGTGGTTGGGAGCAGAGGAGGGAGGCCCTGCGAGGGGTTCGTCGGAGAAGACGGGCTGGGCGGAGGAGAGTAGGAGGTGGAGACGTCGGGGGAGATAGGTGGTGGAGACGGCGGGTCTGGGCGAGGGGTTTTATAGGTTGAGGGCGGAGTAACCGCCGCGGGGAGGCGGCCGGACTCGTAAAGGCCGGCGAGGTCGGGGGGGACGTTACTGTAGCAGTAACTGAGAAAACGGGTCGGGTTGCGGGTTGCTGGGTCGGGTTCAGTCTAAATCCGACCCGATCCGCTAGGAAGTGGGTCGGGTTTCGGGTTCGGGTTTCTGATCCGGGTTTCGGGTCCGACCCGACCCGCTAGGGAATTGGGTCCGGTCTGGGTTGGTTTAGGATGGGTTGGTTTGGTTCACTAAACCGGGTTTATTTTAGGGTTTAATTTGGTTTATTTAAAACATAGTTTTTTAGGGCTTTAAAAAGATTTCCGGGGTCCAATAAAATCCAGGAAAATTACCCTATGTCTAATTTTTTATTTTACACCCAAAAATATTATTTTCATAATATTTTAATATTTAATAAAATTATTTAAAATACTTAATACCAGAAAACAATTGATTTAATTAGTTAAAAATCACCGAAAATTCTAGAAAAATTATTTTTAAAATCTGAAAATTTTCTGGGGGTTTACACATATAATGGCAAGCACGATTGATTTCATATCTAACATGTAATAACTATCTCTTTCTTAGCATATTACAAAGGGACTTACTCAAGCAATTCATTTACTTATCTTCTTAGCATGGCAAAGGTTCGTTTGATAGTTGTGTCGGTGTAACTAAGCATGCAACATTTCTTATATCTCATTAGCATTGCAATGGTTCTACTCTTTCCCTTTATACAAACATTCCAAGTTCTCTATTTAGGCAAGCAAGCAAGCAGATTCGTTTCAATGACAAGCTATGTGAGTTCTCTTATTAGCATGCTGAGTCGGTTCTATCACTCTTCTTATAAAATAATCTTCTTAAGCAAACAAGCATTCAAAAACTCAGATTCATTATTAAGTCGTGCAAGAATCAGAGAATGCGGTTCTGCCCACTCACATTGATCAATCGGTCGGAAACTCTCCGAGAAGACTTTCGTTCGAGCAAGCAAGGCGATATCACTTGTACATAGTGCCTACGCGGAGCGGGGAACTACACTTGATTCGCTAATAACGTTTGATTCGCTAATTACGTTGCTAATAGGAGTTATTTTGGTAGTGGCGACTATCATGTATCGTCCATGTTTTATGGTGTACAGGCTAAGCAAAGACATGTTTATCGTAGCCACCCACCTTAGCGATAAATCGCATCGGCCGAGCGATACCCGTGCGCGTCTTTAAAAGTCTAAGTCTGAATCATTTACCACAAGCGAGTCTTCTCGCAGAGCGAGGTGGGTCGGGTCATCACACTTGTGTCGTTTGAATCGGCTATCCACATTGATGCGGATGGGTCGTTACGATAAATATCGACAATCGGGGTAAACCGTCAACTAGCAAGCAGGTATTTGTTGGGAACAATATGTGATCCTAAGCAGAGTTGGCCCATGAAGTGTGATATTGGACTGGGTTGTATGCCTTAAAAGAAAATTTTCATGAAACACCTGAACCAATTCCAATTATCTACACCTGAATAAATTATCAACTCCATTGTTATCCTTTTTTGAGTGCTCAACCGAAAATGAGATACAATCTCAATCTTAGTTCATTTCCTCTTAGCTTAACCAAGCACCCACGGCTACCTTTGCTCTTCCCGCTAGCCGAGCACGCAGGAGATCCAACATATTGTCATCTCGATCAGTTCGACCACTGAAGCAAATTGACTATCACATTCTTTTGAGCGCTCAACCATAAACGAGATACAATTCAACAATCTCCACATTAGCTTGTTTCCACTTAGCCGAGCAATCAGATACCCCTGGCTACCTTTGCTCATTCCCTCTAGCCGAGCACCCAAGAGATCAAATAAATTTGCCATCGCGATCCGTTCGACCACATAACCAAACCGACTGTCACCCTTTTTTGAGCACTCAACCAGAAACGAGATAATATCCAGCAATCTCTACCTTAGCTCATTTTCGCTTAGTCGAGTAACCAAGCACCACCGACTACCTTTGCTTATTTTCACTAGCCTAGCACCCAGGAGATTTAACATATTATCATCTCGATCCGTTCGACCACAAAACCAAACCGTCACGTTCATCTGTACCCTCATTGTATGTTGATCATAACGTCTTGTTCCACCTTGGGCAAGTCGGACCTACCTTTGAAGCTAATCAATGCAATTATCTCCAACATTAGGTTAGATCCGCGCAACACCCAGGAGATCTAACATATTATCATCTCAATTTATTGGATCACAGAACCAAACTGACACGTCCATCCACACCATATCATTGTGTGACAATGACAACGTCTTGCTTCAAACCCACATTTGAAGTCAATCTGTATAGTTGCCTCCAACATTATGTCTGATCCGCCTTCCAGACCACAGACTACCAAAAAATGTCCAAATAGCGACGGTTTTAGCGACGTCCAAATAAAATGTCGCTGAATTATAGGTATTTAGCGACGTCCATATAAAACCCTCGCAATACGTCGGTGATAGCGACGTGGAGTAACGTTTATCGACTATAATTATTATAATAATATAAAATGTCGCTAGGTAGTCGCTAAACATCGCTAACTTTTTAATTTTAGCGATGTTTACTGATGTTTATGTATTTAAGTCGAAGTATATTATTATATCCGCGACGGTTAGCGACGTCTGGACAGACGTCGCTAATTTATTTCATATAGGGTTTGACGAATTCCTCTTCCCCCCATTTCCTTCGATATCTCCAAAATTTTAAACCCCCCCATCCCGGCGCCCCACCTCGGCGACCCCCCTCCGGCCGCGTCCTCCCCCCTCCGGGGTACTCCTCCCTCCGTCAGCTCCTCCTTCCTCCGGCTCCCCTCCTCCTTCCGGCGTCCTCCTTCCTCCGACGGCTCCTCCTCCCTCCGGCGTTCTCCTCTCTCCAGCTCCCCTCCTCCTCACTCGGTGAGCTCCTATCTCTGTCTCTCTCTCTCTAACATGACACAACACAACACGACACGACATGACACACACTAACCCTAACCCTAACTCGGGCACACACACACGCACGCGGACACACCAACACATGCGAACACTAACCTTAATACTGACACGGACACACGGACACACAAACATAGACAAGACATGCCACGGACACACGGACACAAACAAGACACAGACATAAACATGACATGGGATACAACATAGACACATACACTGACATGACACGAAATATGACACAGACCCTAGCCCTATCTCTCTTCTAGTTAGCTGTCTGAGTTTAGATGCCACCCATCGAAAGGGCAAAAATCTCATTGATGAAAGGGCCTCGCAGACCTATGTAAGTATTACTTTACTTTGTGTTAATTTTAATATAACTTAGGCAATTATCGAGTATCCAAACTTTTCTAGATCGAGTATCTTAAGACTGCGTGAGCGGACGACTAATAGTGCACCTACAGCGGGAGAGGCTGGTACTTCCTCGCAGCCCTCTCCAGCTCCGTCGGCGGACGAGCTGTGGGTGACCGCCACTGGTGGTCTCCAGAGGGGTACGTACTACGGTACTGGATCCTATGGCGCCCTTGTTTGTTGCGACACAGTCATCTAGGGTCTCCCCGGCAAGTGCGCATTCCCCACAGCCCTC
This sequence comes from Iris macrosiphon, assembly GCA_036927795.1. Lineage (NCBI taxonomy): Eukaryota > Viridiplantae > Streptophyta > Magnoliopsida > Asparagales > Iridaceae > Iris > Iris macrosiphon. The sequence continues at coordinate 387,231 of JAYESA010000059.1, read as the reverse complement.
GCAGTCGTCGGCCCGAGTCCAGGAGGCTGTTGACCGTCAGATTGCGTCTCTCTGTGACGAGTTGCTGTGAAGGATGGAGGAGCAGCCCCTGTCCCAGCCGCAGGCGGATAATGCGATGCTCATCGCATGATTTGATATGCTCGAGCGCAGCATCATGGAGCTCCGAGATATGACAGCTGATCTTAGAGCGTCGACAGACCGCAGCGTGACGGAGCTACATGCATTACAGCTGCCCATGGGCGAGAGGCTGACGATGATGCATGATTCAATGGTTCATAGCAGTACGAGGCTGTTATCTACCATGGATTCATACAACCAGCGACTAGCAGAGTTGGAGCAGATACGTCCTCCTGGTGCGCCTACATCGACACAAACTCCACCAACATCACTGCCTTCTTTATCGACATCGGTTCACGGGAGCAGTATGATCTATTTTTCTCCCTCATGCGCGTCGATGGTCATCCTCCTGCAGATCCGCAGTAGTCCTAGTTAGGACCGTTTATTGATTGTTTGTGTTTCAGACCTATGATATTTGGTCATTTATGAATATTCTTTATTTCTGAGGCATTCAAACATTATTTCTTGTATTCTTTAGGACGAGGCTTTCAGACTCAGTTGTGTGGATATTTGTTGTATTCTTCACGACGAGATTTTCTTCTGATTCGGTTTGTAATCTCAATATTTTGTTTTTTCAAATTTTATTATATTATTCATATTAAATATATGTTAATTTAGTGGTGTTGAGTGTTCAACCGAAGGGGGTCGGCAAACCCAACAAATTCAACGAAGGGTTGCTCCGGGTCTATTTGTACAAATTGTGAATTAATAAACTGCAGGAAGAATGGTTTGGAAACAATTCATTATTCAATTTTTTTATTTTTCAGTATCTTTAGCGACGTTTTGCCACGTTTAGCGACGTTTATATACGTCGCTATAAACGTCGCTATCCACGTCGCTAATTTAGCGACATATAGCGACAAAAATACACGTCGCTAATTTAGCAACGTTGCGTTGCTAAACGTTGCTAATATAGCGACGCATCTACGTCGTTAGAAAACGTCGGAATAGCGACGTTTGACGACGTTTTTCCTGTCAGCGACTAGCTTAAAGGCGACTTCACCAAAACGTCGCTACCGACGTCGCTAAAAGTATTTAGCGACATTTTTTGGCCATTTAGCGACGTTTCTTTAAGTTGCTAATTTGACTTATTTTGGTAGTGACCTTATGGAGAATTCCCGTAACTTCACCTTCAGCTAGAGATCTCGCATAATCCGATTATACACATGAACATTCAGCACAATCTGCCTCAAACCAATTAGAGATGGAGGGGTGACTTCCACTCGGACATACTGAGGCGGAGGGGGGGGGGGGGCTTCCACTCGAATAGAGGGAGGTCGGGGAAGGGTGAGATTCCACTCGAACAAAGGGGGAGAGGGCCTTCCACTCGGACAGAGGGAGGCGAGAGTGGGGGGGGGGGGCTTAGAATTTTTATTTTTTTTATGTGGAAAAAGGATTCATAATTTTGGCTCTGATACCATCCTCTAATATTCTTTAGTAATTAACCTAATATTCTTTAGTAATTAACCAAACAAAGAGCAAGTATAAGTCTCTGAAGAAAAAACATAATATATAAACTCAAATCAAAGCTAAACGGAGGACAGTATAAAGCTGCGGAATCATCTCCTCCTTCTTCCTCCTCCTCCTCCTATATTCTTTGAAAAGAACCATCCTCTAATATTCTTGGAAAAGAACCAACATTTTCAATTTAGGTTGTTGTTGCAAAAGGGTGATCTCTTCTTATGTGGCTAGGCATCTCTCACATATTCTTAAATTTTCCAACTAAAAAAAAAAAAAAAACTGATATTATTCTATCATCAAACTTTTACAACAATTTATTAATCCTCAACTAATAAATGACTATCATTTATTTCTACATAAATTTATTTTTTCATAATTATTGTAATATAATCATATATGTATATTATTTTAAATTATTTATATTATTTAATACTATTTTATATTATATTATATTATATTATATTATAATATATATATATATATATATATATATATATATATATATATATATATATATATATATATATATATATATTTAATATTATATATATATATATATATATATATATATATATATATATATATATATTCACTAATCTAACTTTTTAATATTATATATATATATATATATATATATATATATATATATATATATATATATATATATATATATATATTCACTAATCTAACTTTTTAATTAGTCTCTCCCTAATCTCACTAACTTCGTTTTTCCTATTAAAAATGTTGCTTGCCTATTCATTTCACCATCCACTTTCCCCACCAAAATTTTATCTTTATACATTCTCATGTTTACATTAACTATTAACTATTTTATCTGTAATCAATATACAAAAATGATATCTCATACCAACCATAAGATTAAAGTAGAATTGATCTTCACTGTTGTATTATTATCTTTGTACATTCTCATGTCTACATCAACTATTTTCGCTGCAACACACAGTTTGAGATACAATAATGATATCTCATACCAACCAAAAGATTAAAGTAGAATTGACCTTCACCGTTGGATTCTTATCTTTGTACAGTCCCATATCTACATCAACTATTTAAAATTCTCTATAAATTGTGTAATATTTGCTACGAAAATTCATATCTTATCAACTTCAAAAATTCATATATTTTCAACCTCAATGTTTTTTGTCTTAGTAATAATCCCCACAATAATGACATCTCATACACAAATAAAAATTATGATGTTAGATTTGGATTCCTTCAAAAATTCAAATGAACCTAAATATTGGAAATCCATGAAAAATGAAATTATAGAAGGAAAAAAATGGCTCATGATGATCAGACTCGACAATTATCTGCTGACATTTCTCACGATAATTTTAATACGTCAAAATATTTTCAAGGTGGGTTATCGGATGACTTCGATAATACTCATTTTAGTAAATTTGGTCTGTTTCAAGGATGATACGATGAAAATGGGAATGGTTTTTTTAATTCAAGATATTTTAATTTTAAAAAAGTTGTATGTTATTCTATTAATTTCTGTCAAATTATTTAAGTGTTAATCGTTCTAAATATTAGTTGAAGACATGAGTAATTTATAAAAATAAATTAAATGTTATTTTGTTGATCAAATGAAATCTAATACACGAAAAATAATATTAATAACAAAAATATTCAATATTATATTCTAGTCGTAGATCTAAATAAGAACTTTTTAAATGGTGTAATTATTATATTTATAAATTAAAAAATATATAGTAAGTTAATTATCTTTATTGTTTATCATATGTAAGATATGTTAGAAATTAGTTACAATTTTGAGAGAAGAGTTGCTTCGTCCTCAAATTTGAGGACGAAGCAACTCTTCTATCAAAATTTTTTTATAAAAAAATTTGTCAAATTTAGGACGGGTTGAAGAGAAATTATCCTCAATTAGATATTCAGGACAGACCCTGAGCTCATAGGGGTCCGAGCTGTTTCATGTTAAAATTGGTCCATGGTATATACTCATTCTATTTTAGATATAAATATATTAGCTCTCCTTTAGTTTTGGGTCTGGACCATCGTTCGATCTGCACTGGATCTGAGCTGTCCTGTAGATATTTGAGGATTGCGGATGGAGATGACCTCATCCATGAAAATTACGGACGGAATGGGAAGTATCCATCGATCCTTTGGAAAGAAAACATGTTTGTGATGTTCTGATGGTGTCCATTTGTTTGTCTATCTTTGCTCAATAATACCTTGAATAACTAAGTATTAAGCTCACTTGCTTGTTAGAAGTAGCGTAACAAGCATGCCAAAGCTGTCGACAAGATTGCGGCGCCTATTGGCAAAAGAAAGGAGCTTCTCAATCTACGACCGGCATTCGGCAGCCACGGGTACGCGTCCGGAGGCGGCATGACGCAGTTATCGCCGTTGAAGTATACGCGTCGCGGGAAGGCCCATCCTTTCCGGAAAGTGAAGGTCGACGACTCTTTCCCAAACAGGAGCTCGGACTGCACGTTTCCTAAAGGCCCAGCTGCTTCCACGAGCAAGTCATTGTAGTGTTTGATTCCCCACAGCATCCCCGTGTCGTCTGCACAAGTAAAATGTTGCTCAAAACATAGTTCTAATCTTCTACCAGGACTATATTAAGATTATCGTGTTCGAACTTCGACGGATCTGTGTTGTTTGGTACCTAGGCCGTTCTGTTCGTCTAAAGAATCTTAGAACACTGATTAAGAAAGATGGCAGTGACGCTTACTGATGAACGAGTAAGGAGTTAGCGACTTGTAGTTGAAGCTAAAGACTGTAGTGAGATTGTCGAAGTTAGGGTGCTGGACCACGAGGTTCCAGTGAGAGTAGTTCATCCCGTAGTTGAAATTCGTTATGGTGACCTTCACCCGCCAGTAATCTCTGTAGTTGAGCTTAACATGCCAGTGCACTCTTATTGGGCACATATGAGATGTGCACTGGACCAGCGGCAGGTTGAGGACAGAAGCTAAATAGGGAGAATCGCCCCTGAGAACAATGGCAACAGGATTAGCAGAAAAACTTCAAGATGAGAAAATTTTAAGTTAAATAAGTAAATATTACGAACGTACTCGACACATCTTCCAGGTTGGGTCAGATTGTTCTGACAGCCACAGGTGCATGTTGGGCAGTTGACGATTGTGTCGTTGTAGAAAGAAGAAAGCGACACGCAGCAACTGGGGTACTTCTGGGCGAGGAATTGGGAATAAGTGCAAGTCACATTCCATGTCACTGCAATAAGATGAAGACCGTGCTTAGCTTCCACATCAACAACAATAACAAAGGTTTTTATTCCAAATTTTTTGGGGTCGCCTATTTGAATTTTTTATCTTCGATTCAGCTTCATTAAGGGACAGGTTGCTGTAATCAATAACAAAAAATGTTTTCTTATTTACAGCGTCAATCAAAATTTGATTAGGCCTACCAAGTTCTGTCTTCCTTCATTTTTTTCGGGAGCAAGCAGATCACAGTAGAATTTATAGTTTCACTCTGCTCGATTTCAATTAGGCGAAAGTTTTAACACATTGAATGAAAATATATGACACTTACATGGTAGCGATTTAATCTTAATTTGATTATCATCATCATAATCATTGGGACTGATAAGTCAGCGATACTCTGGTTTTGGTTTGTACAAGAACAATTGATTAATAGTGGTTATTCGGAAATATTTTGCTTAATTGAATGGTTCATGACTTCATGGAAGCCTAACTGTTCAGTGTTCAAGTCACAATAACGATGTTATTATAGTGAAAAATGAAGATTAATTAAGCCAAAAAAATTGAACAGAAAGCCCTATTAGTAACATGGCCAGAAATGCTGTAATAATAAGTAGTCCTCAAACTAATTTAACCACAAAAACACTGTTCAAGTCTTCAAGATGAGCTAATTAAGATTCTTGGTAACTGAAATATTCAGCACATTACTAGTGAAAGTCCAGCAAAACAATAACTTACTCAAAGCCTGTGTTGTTCTCCTCCCATCCTCGCTAACAAACTTGCTAGGCTTCACAATCTCTGCTGCTCCACATGTGTATCCAGGCCCAGGAGCTCTCAGTGTGAAGTCTTTAGGCGTTCGGACAGTCTTGTTGGTAGTCCCGGCCGAACCCACAGTTATCTGGAATGCGCTGAGGGCATTCGCTGGATCTTGGCCCTGTGAGCTAATTACTCCACCCTTGCAACAATTCGCTATTTGCTTATTGTAGGGTGTTCCTGGAAGTAGATCAACCACTGTGGGATCCTTCTTACAGCAATGCGGAATGTCACCTTTAAATCTTGAGCAGTCGCCCTGCTCTGTAGTTTGAGCCCCTAGCATATCCCAGATAACCTCCTTCTTCGCCCAAGTCCAACCCAGTGTCCATCCTGGTGCTTGAATATGACGATATTGTTGGTAATTGTACATCGAGACAACAGCCTGGAAGTACACACAAGGTATCAAGTTTACCTATCGAAGTTTCGTCATTTTTGTTTTTTTTAAGGTATCTAGATGATACCCTAAAGCTTGAATAGTTGAGGGTATCAAGTTGTAGTTTAGCCTTTGTTATTTTGTACATCGAGACAATAGGTAGTTTCATTATTTTTGTTTTTCAGGGTATCAAGTTGATAGCTATCAAAGTTTAGGGGATCAAGTTGTAATTTAGCCTCTCTTTTTTATATTGTGTTTACATATTGGTTAGCCTGAGAACTGAATGCAAAATAGTACCACTAGAGATACATGTATATACTATCTAGCTAAGTGTGTGAAACATCAGCATATCATGTGATCGGCTTGGGACTGATCAGGCTTGCTATGTATGACTAGCTATGATTCATGTAAGGTCAGGCTAACCATCCGGATAGCTATGATGCAAGCAATAGTCAGGCTAATCATACATAACAGGCTATAAGGCATGTAATGGTCAGGCTGCACAGACGTGAGGTGTGGGTGAGCTATGATGCATGTAGAGTTGGGTATGATCACATAATCTACTAATATTTCTCTGTTTCTCCAGCTAGCACAATGGATTCCAATCACGACTCCTCGTGACCGATCTCGATGATGCCAACTCGTGTATACATAGTGTCAGAATCATGTACACTATACAACTAGAATTATAGAAATAATCAACATAATAAAAACTGTCAGAGAATGTACTCGCCTGGGGTCCTTAGCTGGTATGAATCAATGTCCTATTTCCGAAGTCTTGTCTGAACAATCCAACAGTCCTATAGACATCACATAATGATAATATAGCATCAGTCGATACACTAACATATACACAATCATAAGTACTCTGAACTCAGGGGCTACGCTAGGTATGACACTGGTCAACTAGCAGGGTCAATGTGCGTCTAACTGCACGGGTGTCAGGTGCTTGATTACTGTGCATAATCAGACAGTCAAACACTAACATATGTCTCGCCAGTACGTCAGTGTACACAAGGCAGACATTCACAATCACTCAGGATCACATGGTCAAGTAATTACGGGATATCCATAGTTAAACTAGGGTCATACAATATAAACACATATATAGTCATAACTAGTATTAGTATTTAATTACCACACAACATATATACATATAATCCAATTAGTTATTAAACACATAAGCACGCACACATAACTAGTTATTAGGTTCATCGACACGGGGTATGCAATCCTATCAACCAAACTTACCATGAAGCAATACGCTAACCTCTAACACTATTCACACATGCACACACATAAAATCATGGAGAGGGCAGCTACGAACCTTGGTGTGCGCGCACGGGGACGATGATGACGATGATGTCGACGATGTTGATGATGATGATGATGATGATGATGATGATGATGAAGGTGATGATGATGGTGATGATGATAATGATGATGATGATGATGAAGGTGGTGATGATGGTGATGATGATGATGATGAAGGGGAGGAGCCAGGGTCGAGGCTTGCTGTCGGGGTCGGAGCTCAGGTGGAGGGGAGTTCGGGAAGACGTGGTGGTGGTGATTAGGAGATGGTGGTTGTGGTCAGTTGTGGTGAGGTCGAGGGTCGAGGGTCGAGGCCGCGGGGAAGTCGTTCAGTCAAGGGAGCAGTGGAGTAGAAGGATCCGGCGAGGCGAGGCTCGGCTGCAAGGACCAGGGAAGAAGGTGGTCACTCCGGCGGTCGGGTCGATGGTGTCGTGGTGCTGTCAATGGCGGGGGTCGGGATGAAGATGACGAAGATGGTTTAGCAGTGGCTGTCGTGGAGTTCAGTCGAGGGGAGAACTCAGGCGGCCGGAGAAGAGAGGGAGTCGTGGTGGTGGAGGGAGATGTGGGCAGATCGTGGAGTGTAGGCGGTGAAGATCCAGGCGGGTTAGGAAGTCGACGAGGGGAACGGGTGTTGCTGTCCGTCGAGGGAAGGGGTCGTTCAGGCGAAGTCGTGCGGCTGCTGTCGTTCAGTGGGGTGTTGCTCGGTGCGGGCGGTCGGTGAGAGGATTGATGGCCGCGGGTGGAGGAGACGTAGATGATGATGATGATCGGTGGAAGGAGGCAGTTGAAGTAGAGGGAGATGGTGGTTCAGGCGGTGTCATGGGGAAGTCGGCAGGAGGTTCAGTCGTCGGGTTTCAGGCAGTGACGGGCTGCTCGGCTCAGGCGGTCGGTGGTAGTCTTGCCTTAGGATCAGTTTCATGGCATATGATGAAAAGCCTAACTCATGTGGCAGTGCGCCGTACGATATAAGAGTAACACGGCAGAATTTACCAACTTACCCTTACTTGCTAGACATTACGTATACTAAGGCTTCGCACAATCACGTCGCTTGCTGATAGACTCGTTCGCTACCCCAAAATTCTCGATTCGCTCGAACATTTCTAATACGATCAATACACCACTCAGAGTTCGAGCTATACTCTGGAGCCTTTTGGAGCCTAATTTAATAATTAAAATTTGTTTAAAAAAATTAAAAATTGAACATAGAGTTTACATTATGAGAGAATGACATGTACCCCACCTTCTGCGGTCCTCAGGAGGACGATGTAGTTGATCTGGTTGCAGATGCTAAGATAGGAGTCGATGAGGTTCATGGAGAGACTTAGTACCTTATCTAGTAGCTTTTATTTTCTTTCTGTACATCATTTGGGTTTGTTCCCGTTATACTCATATGTTGGCATGTACTCATATTCTGGATCTCAGGGATGATTTAGATTTCTTGTTATTTCTGGATATGGTTGATACATTAGCATGGAATGTTTAATTGACTCTAATCTGTTGTACTTGGTTTCAATTCCTATGAAGCCACTTTCAAGACTATAGTTAGCTCTTGCTCTTATGATCCGTTCCACTGAACAATTTCTTGATATGTAGACGAACAGGTTCCTTAACCTTCTTCATAACCCGCTCAATCGCGCGGGTATTTCCGAGTTTATAACAATACACCCATATTTCATAGCCTAATGTATAATCTAGACTATGGTACATTAATGAACAAGAGAAAACAAGTATGCAAGAAAATTTAAACTGGATGAAACATTTTCCACATGTTCGTGAAAATTCAAATTCTAATTTGAATTATTGGTTATTTTCCACATGCTCAAATCTTCTCATTCTTGTACTCTTTTTCAAGTTAGGAGCACGGATATATCATTAATCTCCAACTTGCATAGTAAGAAGAAAATTTGTTAACGTCCCAAAACCTTAATAAAAATAGCAAGCTGTAGTTTCATTGGAACATATTTAGATTTTAGTCACAATGAAAATAAATATTAGGGCTGGGCATGAATCGAATCTGAGTCGACCAAATTTGATAGAACCGGACCAGCTCTGTTCTTTGGCAGGACGAAACGGAGTGGGGCTCAAGAATTATTGGAACCAGATCCGTTTGAAACGGGTTCACCTGCTGGTCCAACCAATTGATATATTTAATGCTATTGAAAATAGAGTTGTCTTTGGATTGAAATGATATCAAAAATGTATGATGACGAATAAAATTTATAAGATGTTTTGCCTTATTGATCCATGTCTTGAACTAAAATAACAAGTGGTTCAAATACAACACACGATATGCATTACCAAGTTAATAGACATAGGAGAATATTCATACTACAAATTAAAGTTTTTTTTAAAAAAATTTTTGGTATAAAGTTCGGAATCCGACGTAACATTCGAAATTTTGTGTACACTGTATTGCATGACTTTGGATCCACTGTCCCCAACTCTCAGCATTTTATAAATAGAAGGAATAATACGCTACCGTGATTCGATTTACTGATCTTCTGCCATCCAGTCAGGATCTTATACCTATTCTCGGTAACCACAAGAGTCATTTGAGTTCGGTAATTAAAGTATTTATTGATTATCATATAACTTTTACAAAATAGACTTCCTTCGTGTGTCCAACCTTTATGGAATGTTTTGTTGGAATCTAAAGAAGCAGCGACGAAGTCCCAAGATACATATGGGTTCGTATTAAGGAAAGAACATAAGAAAAATTGGATTCATGGCTGCTAATTTGAGTCAAGAGCTAGCCTAAAGTTCACAATATAGATATTAGTCGGATAATGTACAAAAAAATTCTCGTAAGAATCATCAAAAACGACTTTTAGTTTAAAAAACAAAGTCTCTGCATTTTAATTTGGTTCTTACACCCAAATTGGATTATGTTGTTAATGGACGTAAAAAAAAAAAAGTTATGAAATAATGATTATAACCATCTAAAACTTACGAAGTCTTTTTTTGCTATAATTATGAATCTTACGATTTTTTCTTTTTTTACGAAGTATCTTTGAAAACGAGATAACAATTACAATCAATGTGTACTCCACTTATAATAGAGATAATAATGACTAACATACAAATTTATATAAAAATAATAATTTAAAATAGATTGGACTCATGTGAAAATAAAAAAAAAATGTTAGGGTCATATTTGAACTATTTTTTTCCCCTCGTTTCTTACTTATTTTAAAAACCAAAATAGTTTGGGACCATTATGGGGCTTCAATTAAACTTTAATATTCTACAATTCAGCTCGTACATTCTGTGTAGAAATTCTCAAGTCCAGACTATTGCTCTTGTGTTTGGGACGAAATTATCTTGGGATTCCAATTGACTCTTGCTATTCTACAAAATGAGCTCATACATTTTGAATGTTCTGAAAATTTTGATGAACCATATTATTGATGCTCTTACAAGGTTAATCAAAATATCAAAATCCAACCACATACACATTGTTAATTACTCGTTACTGGTGCGTCTACAACACACATATATCTCTATTATAAGTCAATATGGAATTGACAACAACATGCTTATGTAACAATCGATAGTTCAAAATTGTACGATTTTGTACGAGCCATAGTAAATTCCACCAACTGCTACCATAGGAAGAAGGAAGCTGTCCAGACCTCCTACAAAGGAAAGGGCTCAGTTAGACCAGAAGCGAACATGCTTCACAAAGGTTCTTTGAGTTCCTTCAGGTCTGTAAGCTTTCAACCCTTTATTAACCTCTCTTACCATTCTGATGATTGGTGGTTGGATTCTGGAGCTAATGTTCACGTTTCGTTTGATCGCTCTTGTTTTTCAAACTATCAGGAATCAAGTGGAGGAGGTGTGACCCTAGGAGATGGCTCAACGGCACAAATTATTGGAAGAGAAAAAGTTGACATGAAGATGACATCAGGAAAAATCTTAACTCTTCATGATGTTCTTCATGTGCCGTCTGTCAGGAGAAACCTAGTTAGTGGATCCTTTCTTGTAGCCTCAGGATACAAAATTGTAATGGAGGCAAATAAAGTAGTATTTTCTAAGCATGACTCCTTTATAGGAAAAGACTTTGTAAAAGATGGACTTTTCATTTTAAGCACAATGAATAAAATTTCTGATTGTACTCTCATTGTCTCTAATATAGAATCTTTAAATATTTGGCATGGCAGACTAGGTCATGTGAACCTAGGTTCTATTAAAAGAATGATGACTTTAGATCTTATTCCCAAGAATCCAATAGATGACAAACACAAATATGAGATTTGTGTTCAAGCCAAACACACTAAATTACCATTCAAATTTGTAGAAAGGAATTCTGACCTTCTAGAACTTATCCATAGTGATGTATGTGACTCAAATAGGATTTTGACCAGAGGCGGTAGAAAATACTTTATTACGTTTATAGATGATTATTTAAAGTATTGTTATATCTACCTTCTCAAAACCAAAGATGAAGTTCTAGATAAATTTAAGGTCTACAAATCTGAAGCTGAGAATCAATTAGAAAGGAAGATTAAGATCCTTAGATCTGATCGTGGTGGAGAATATACCTCAAACGAAATGATTAACTTCTGTGAAGAACATAGAATAATTCATGAGGTAACTGCTCCATATTCACCTCAGTCTAACGGAGTTGCTGAACGCAAGAACCGCACTCTGTTAGATATGGTGAATGCCATGCTTCTCAGCTCTGGTGCTCCTGATAACTTGTGGGGAGAAGCCCTTTTAATTGCCTGTGACATTCTTAATAGGATTCCTAGTAAGACAAAAGATAAGACTTCCTATGAGCTTTGGAAAGGTAGAGCTCCTAGGATTAATTACCTTAGAGTTTGGGGATGCCTTGCTAAAGTCGGAATTCCCGAACCTAAAAAGAGAAAGATTGGTCCCAAGACTGTAGACGCTGTTTTCATAGGATATGCCTTAGACAGCTATGCCAATAGATTTCTAGTGACTCACTCTGAAGTAAATAAAATCTCTAACAATACCACTATAGAAGCAAGAGATGCAGTTTACTTTAAAAACATATTTCCTTTTAAGGATAGAAGTTCAATCTCTTCCTCCATACCCTCTACTAGTTCTCATGTCCAAATACCGAGCTCACAATCTGAACAAGACTTAGAACCTAGACTGAGTAAAAGGAATAGGATTAAAAAAATTAGGAGAAGGATTCTTCACATTTTTGATAGAGGGTGATCCCTCAACTTATGAAGAAGCAATGTCATCTCCTGATGCTCCCTTCTGGAAATAAGCCATTAACAGTGAATACAACTCCATCATGGAGAATAACACTTGGTTTCTAACAGATCTACCTTTAGGCAATAAACCAATAGGTTGTAAGTGGATTTTCAAGAAGAAACTCAGAGCCGATGGTACTATAGATAAATACAAAGCTAGATTAGTTACTAAGGATTTTTACCCAGAAGAAAGGGTTAGATTATTTTGATACCTACTCTCCTGTAGCTAGGATCACATCCATTAGAACTCTCTTGGCCTTAGCATCCATTCATGATATGCTAATCCATCAAATGGATGTAAAGACATCATTTTTGAATGGAGATCTAGAGGAAGAACTTTATATGGACCAACCTGAAGGTTTCATTGTTAAAGGTCAAGAAAAGAAAGTTTGCAGACTAGTAAAATCCCTCTATGGCTTGAAACAAGCTCCCAAACAATGACACAATAAATTTGACAAAGTAATTTGTGAATATGGTTTCTTGTCAAATGAGTATGACAAATGTATATACTCTAAAGGTACATGTAAAAGTTGTGTCATTTTATGCTTGTATGTAGATGACATCCTTATCCTAGGTTCATCACTGGAATTGATAAATATTACAAAGAACTATTTATCTAGCCAGTTTGATATGAAAGACCTAGGAGAAGCCAACTTAATTTTAGGAATGCAAGTGACCAAAGGCAAAGAGGGTTATACTCTATCTTTAGCACATTCAATTAAAAAAATGCTAAAAAAGTTTAAGTTATTTGATAAGAAACCTGTCCTTACTCCTTATGACAGCAGTAATGTACTAAAAAAGAATGAAGGATCACCTTTGGAACAACATAAATATTCACAGATGATAGGCTCCCTTATGTATATAACAAACAGGACAAGACCTGATATTGCATTTGCTATTGGGAGACTAAGTAGATATACCAGTAACCCAAATCAGTCACATTGGACTGCCTTGGATAGGGTATTTAGATATCTCAAGGGCACCCTAGATTACAAACTTTATTTTACTATGAACCCTGATATCATAGAAGGTTATTCAGATGCAAACTGGGTAACTAACTCACATGATATAAAATCTACTACTGGATATGTATTTACTCTAGGAGGAGCTGCAATCTCCTGGGACTCTTGTAAGCAAACTATCATAGCTAGGAGTACAATGGACTCCGAAATTATAGCTTTAGATACAACTTGCACAGAAGCTGAATAGCTTAAAAATCTTATTATGCATATACCTGTTTCTCTTAGTCCTGTTCCTGCAATTTCTATAAACTGTGATAATAAATCTGTTATTGAACTACTAAAGCATGATTCTATGAATGCTAAGATGAACAGGCACCTGCAGCTGCGCTTCAAGTCAATAAAAAGCCTACTAGACAAATTTGTGGTTCTTGACTATATAAAGTCAGAAAAGAACCTTGCAGATCACTTGATGAAGGATCTGTCTAGGACTTGGATCCTAGAATCATCGAGGGAGATGGGGTTAAGCCCATAAGTTAGTCACCAGCAGTGGCAACCCAACCGAGTCTGACTGGAGATCCCAAGAAGCCGGTTCAATGGGTAGAAACAAGCTGAACTTAGGTGACTTTATGGAACACTGACTCGAGATTAAAGTCTCATTAAAATAAAGCCCAAGCGGCTGTACATGTCTACAATGACTCCCCATCCCTATGGTGACAGTGTTCCTGTGTGATATGGTTAGGATGAGGTTAAACTCTTAATAGGTCCAAGCTGTAATGCTGGGTTGATTCATATCACCAACCATTAAGGACTTACCTATATGAGAGGTCGTGAAGGCCGCGACTATGGGACAGGGCAATCCCAGACAACTCTCATAAATGTGGAAAAGTGCGCATGGCCATTTAAAAGCGCCACCCGATAGACCAAGGACCTCTAGCGTACTATGTGTGCTATTTTTCTAAATCTGGTTCAAGAAGTCTGATTCAAGGCATAGTCCATCAAGCACTTCTTCAGATTAAGACAATAGTCACTACGTGAGATTCAAGGCTGTAGTCCATCTCATCTATGCATAGTATTTTACTGCCCAGATGCTCTCTCTCTCTCTCTCTCTCTCTCTCTATTTACTTCACTCTTATCTCTGTTTCGGAACTTGACCTTTTGGGGGGGGGGATTGTTGGCTTTGCTTGAGCAAAAGCTCAATTTCCTTCTTTTCTTTAGTCCCACATCGGATGGGCCAACCCCTCCTTGTGTACATATATTAGTTCCTCTTCTTTGCTTTCTTAAAGTTGTTGTGTGGGGAACCCCTTGGGCCACACGCGCGCGCCGCCGCCGCCGCCCGGCCCGGCTCGGCTCGGTTTGGTTCGGTTCGGTTCGGCGCGCGTAACGGGTGCGGGTACGCGCCCACATCTGCGGGCGCCGAATGCCGATTCGATTTCCTCTTCGGGTTCGGGCTGAGACCCTAAAATTCTTTTTGCTCCTCTTCATTTTTTCGTTTAATATTCTGAACGTTGGAAATTAATTTGTCCGTTACTATTTATCTTTGAACTGTTAATACTTTTTATGCCCAGGTTCATTCTCCATGTGTCTGTGTAACGGCTGAATTAATAGTAAATTAATTCAGACCGTTACATAGTGGATGGAGTATTATATATATGACTGGTTTTCTTTGTTAACATTATCAGATTTTTGTTTCCTCCAAAAACTTGCTGCCAACATATTTTCCAGTCCATTTCTTCGTCGTTTCACTCGTCTCCGAGCTCTAGGCAGAGTTAAGTCCTGGTCATTCTCTCCGAGTCGTGTGCGGCGACGAGATACCGGTAGTGCGGGGGGTTTTACCACTAGGAGCTTCGGAAAACGTCTGCACACAGATCCCGAATCAACTCTTAGGGCAGTACTTCGTGCACGACTTTCCCAGAGGCCGGTAACATCAGTCTATTTTATTTTTTATTCACAAAGTTTTCAATAAGAAAACGACGAATTTTTTTAACAATACTCACAGGAAAGGTTTGATACCTATACTGTGAACCTTGGTCCAAATGAGTTCAAGCATCAACAACTTACAAATTATTTTTTGTTAACTGCTTTGGTCTTTGAAGATGTGGCTAAACTTAAATTTATAATACGATATGCCAATATCTTGTCTAAAGTAGAGAATTTATTGTCGTCTTGCTATATATTTCTTTATTATATATTCCGGTAAATTTTTACTTTGACACTGTAACTTATGACTATTTTCAAAAGTTAGAAACTACTTAATAAATCTGGACAAAGCAAGGATATCTAGCCTTGAGATTTACTGGTCCAAGGTTATTAATGGTTCTAGAAAGTCTCATATTTTACTCAACCAAACAACAACAACATGATTTAAACCCATATAATTCACAAGCAGAATGATCAATTCCCTGTCGAGGACAAAATATTCCCTTTTCTCTCCTCATCTCATCAGCAGTTCTTCAATAATAGTATTAATAATAATACCATGCATACTTGTATATTGTGGTATCTTTATTAGTGTCAGATAGTACATCACTCCTATATCCACACCTTCGGCTTCAATTCACGGTATCTCAAGTAGTGTTGGACATGATACTTGCTGGCTATCATGAATATTGCTTATATGCCTAACTCTATTCTTTAGATAAGCAATTCAGATGAGTGGGAGCAAGATTAGTCATGGTGACATGGTCATATGCCAAAACTCTGAAAAATTATGTATGACCAAGGACACAAGATACTCAAGTCGTATCAAAGTTCACGTGAAGACGAGAATCATAGAATGAGAGTAATTGTCATGCTCCGATCTCCCGCAGGATCGGCCGTTCCCGCTGAACCCAAATCACCACGCCAGCGTTCCTCGAGGATGGTCGTTCCCATCAGGACGTGATGTCGCGCGAGCAAAATTTGCACCCACGCAAGCCAAGGTCCGAACATGCGATAAAATGACTAAGCCACAGAGTCGCATAGATAGTCTCAAACGTAGCGAATATTTGAACGACACGAGTAAACGGTCGTTCGATAGCTAGTTCGCAAAGTCGATATAGAGAAAACATAGAATAAACACAAGTATGATACAAAAATAAGTTCTTTATTAATAAAGAAATAAGGTTACAAGAGGCGTCCGGCCTAGATTACAAGTCGCTCAAGCTCTATCTCTCAAAACAATAAAGGCGTGCCAAGTGGCTTACAACATGGGAGGATACATACGCGATGTTCCAATATTATGTCTTGTATATGTGCTTCAGCTCCGGACGCAACGCTCTAAGGCTCCAGAGTTGGCTCCACGCCTTAGCTCGCACGAAGGAGTTTCCGCACCGAACGAGGTTCTCCCGTACCCAACAAGCAATCTGGTAGGTTATCAGTACATTGAATACACTGGTGGGGAGGCTTCTCGTCCGCTCAACAATTCAAACACGTTCAATTAGTTTCGTGCATAATATATTAAGTTGTCTTTCTAGTCTTGCCTTATGATCAGTTTTATGGCATATGATGAAAAGCCTGACTCGTGTGGTAGTGGGGCGTGCGATATAAGAGTAACACGGCGAGACTTAGTAACTTACCCTTACTTGCTAGGCATTACGTATACTAAGGCTTCGCACAATCACGTCGCTTGCTGATAGACTCGTTCGCTACCCGAAAATTCTCGATTCGCTCGAACATTTCTAAGACGATCAATACACGACTAAGGGTTCAAGCTATACTCTATGAATCTTCAAATCGCTTATTTGTTCCTGAGCTATCACATACACCACTCAGGAATCGAGTCATCCAAATAACCATATTTTGATTCGTAACTTATCGACACAAGTATCTGTTCGACTATTCCTCGAAATCCAAGCACGATTCTCTATTTTTGCCTTAGCGATAATTTGATAGCGTCTTTATCTATTTCACATTCTAAGTCTGTCTTATTCTTATCAAACGAGATTCCAATCTCGCTCACAAACTTGCTCGCATCAATGGGTCTTGGTGCGCGGTACTCAACACAACTTAGCCGAAAGACTGTGCTCATAACTATCCGTTCGAACGATAATCCAGTCTCGCATACTAATGTGCTTAGTATTTGCATATAGGTATTCAGGTTCGCACATAACTTTTTATGTTCTAGCATGAGTCTATTTTGATAAAATCTAACACAAGTCGGCACAACAAAGGACATCTCATAATAATCTCGTTCAACCAACAATATCACTTGCATGTACTTTCAAAATTATTTAGACTCATTGTATGGAACATCCCAATGGGTCAACGAGAGAGAGCGTATGTACATAAACCATGAACGAGCTTTCAAAATTAAGAGAATCGATAAAAAGTCCAAGGATGTAAAGCTGTGCTCTGATACCAATATTTTACATCTCGATCTCCCGCAGGATCGGTCGTCCCCGCTGAACGCGAATCACCGGTCAGCGCTCCCACAGGACGATCGTTTCCATCAGGACTTGATGCCGCGCGAGCACAAGCTGCGTCCGCTCAAGGCCAAGGTCCAAACAGGCTGTGAAATGACTAAGACACTGAGACATATAGTCTCCAATGCAGCGGATATTTGAATGACACGAGTAAACGATCGTTCGATAACTAGTTCGCAAAGTCGATATAGCGGAAGAATAGAATAAACACAAGTATGGTACAAAAATAAGCTCTTTATTGATAATAAAATAAGGTTACAAGCGGCGCCAGACCAAGATTACAAGTCGCTTAAGCTCTCTCTCTCTCTCAAAACAATTAAAGGCGTACCAAGTGGCTTACAACATGGGATGATATAAAAGCGATGTTCCAACATTATGTCTTGTATATGTGCTTCAGCTCCAGACACAATGTTCCAAGGCTACAAAGTTGGCTCCACGTCTTAGCTCGCATGAAAGAGTTTTCGTACCGAACGAGGTTCTTCCATACCCTGTAAGCAATCTGGTGGGTTATCAGTACATTGAATGCACTGGTGGGGAGGCTTCTCACCCGCTCAATAATCCAAACACGTTCAATTAGTTTCGTGCACAATCTATTAAGTTGTATTTCTAGTCTTGCCTTGGAATCAGTTTCATGGCATATGATGAAAAGCCTAACTCATATGGCAGTGCGCCATACGATATAAAAGTAACACGGCGAGATTTACCAACTTACCCTTACTTGCTAGGCATTACGTATACTAAGGCATCGCACAATCACGTCGCTTGCTGATAGACTCGTTCGCTACCCCAAAATTCTCGATTCGCTCGAACATTTCTAATACGATCAATACACCACTCAGGGTTCGAACTATACTCTGGAGCCTTTTAGAGCCTAATTTAATAATTAAAATTTGTTTAAAAAATTTAAAAATTGAACATAGAGTTTACATTATGAGAGAATGACATGTACCCCACCTTCTGCTACGATGTAGTTGATCTGGTTGCAGATGCTAAGATAGGAGTCGATGAGGTTCATGGAGATACTTAGTACCTTATCTAGTAGCTTTTATTTTCTTTCTGTACATCATTTGGGTTTGTTCCCGTTATACTCATATGTTGGCATGTACTCATATTCTGGATCTCAGGGATGATTTAGATTTCTTGTTATTTCTGGATATGGTTGATACATTAGCATGGAATGTTTAATTGACTCTAATCTGTTGTACTTGGTTTCAATTCCTATGCAGCCACTTTCAAGACTATAGTTAGCTCTTGCTCTTATGATCCGTTCCACTGAACAATTTCTTGATATGTAGACGAACAGGTTCCTTAACCTTCTTCACAACCCGCTCAATCGCGCGGATATTTCCGAGTTTATAACAATACAACCATATTTCATAGCCTAATGTATAATCTAGACTATGGTGCATTAATGAACAAGAGAAAACAAGTATGCAATAAAATTTAATCCTGGACGAAACATTTTCCACATGTTCGTGAAAATTCAAATTCAAATTCAAATTATTGGTTATTTTCCACATGCTCAAATCTTCTCACTGACAATTCAAATTCAAATTTGAATTATTGGTTATTTTTCACATGCTCAAATCTTCTCATTCTTGTACTCTTTTTCAAGTTAGGAGCACGGATATATCATTTATCTCCAACTTGCATAGTAAGAAGAAAATTTGTTAACGTCCCAAAACCTTAATAAAAATAGCAAGCTGTAGTTTCATTGGAACATATTTAGATTTTAGTCACAATGAAAATAAATATTAGGGCTGGGCCTGGATCGAATCTGAGCCGATCAAATTTGATGGAACCGGACCAGCTCCGTTCTTTGGCAGGACAAAACGGAGTGGGGCTCAAGAATTATTGAAACCAGATCCGTTTGAAACGGGTTCACCTGCTGGTCCAACCAATTGATATATTTAATGCTATTGAAAATAGAGTTGTCTTTGGATTGTAATGATATCAAAAATGTATGATGACGAATAAAATTTATAAGATGTTTTGCCTTATTGATCCATGTCTTGAACTAAAATAACAAGTGGTTCAAATACAACACACGATATGCATTACCAAGTTAATAGACATGGAAGAATATTCATAGTACAAATTAAAGTTTTTTTTTTAAAATTTTTTTGGCATAAAGCTCGGAATCCGACGTAATATTCGAAATTTTGTGTACACTGTATTGCATGTCTTTGGATCCACTGTCTCCAACTCTTAACATTTTATAAATAGAAGGAATAATACGCTACCGTGATTCGATTTACTGATTTTCTACCATCCAGCCAGGATCTTATATCTATTCTCGGTAACCACAAGAGTCATTTGAGTTCGGTAATTAAAGTATTTATTGATCATCATATAACTTTTACAAAATAGACTTCCTTCGTGTGTCCAACCTTTATGGAATGTTTTGTTGGAATCTAAAGAAGCAGCGAGGAAGTCCCAAGATATATATGGGTTCGTTTAAGGAAAGAACATAAGGAAAATTGGATCTGTGACTGCTAATTTGAGTCAAGAGCTAGCCTAAAGTTCACAATATATATATTAGTCGGATAATGTACAAAAATATTCTCGTAAGAATCATTAGAAACGACTTTTAGTTTAAAAAAACAAACTCTCTACGTTTTAATTCTTACACCCAAATTGGATTATGTTGTTAATGGACGTAAAAAAAAAGTTATGAAATGATGATTATAACCATCTAAAACTTATGAAGTCTTATTTTGCTATAACTATAAATCTTACGATTTTTTTTTTTTACGAAGTTTCTTTGAAAACGAGATAACAATTACAATCAATGTGTACTCCACTTATAATAGAGATAATAATGAATGTTTGAAAAATACATCATAACATACAAATTTATATAAAAATAATAATTTAAAATAGATTGGACTCATGTGAAAATAAAAAAAATATATGTTAGGGTCATATTTGAACTATTTTTCTCCCTCGTTTCTTACTTATTTTAAAAACCAAAATGGTTTGGGACCATTATGGGACTTCAGTTAAACTTTAATATTCTACAATTCAGCTCGTACATTATGTGTGTAGAAATTCTCAAGTCCAGACTATTGCTCTTGTGTTTGGGACGAAATTATCTTGGGGTTCCAATTGACTCTTGCTATTCTACAAAATGAGCTCATACATTTCGAATGTTCTGAAAATTTTGATGAACCATATTATTGATGTTGGTTCATATTATTGATGCTCTTACAAGGTTAATCAAAATATCAAAATCCAACCACATACACATTGTTAATTACTCGTTACTGGTGCGTCTACCACACACATATGAAGTTGTCAATTTACTATGGCTCGTACAAAATCGTACAATTTTGAACTATCGATTGTTACATAAGCATGTTGTTGTCAATTCCATATTGACTTATATATATATATATATATATATATATATATATATATATATATATATATATATATATATATATACACCGTTTGGCATTTGTTTTGTGGTTTGTCCTACTTGGTTGACAAATGATAATAACGTCTTGGATAAGGGTATTGGAAATGTGAAAATTACCACCAAAAAATTTATTAAGTAATTATAATGCATTAAATAATATTACTGTTGTACATTATTGTTATTTATTTTAATTATTTAATATTAACTAAATTAATACTAATATTAAATAAATAAATTAGTATTAATTATTTAATAATAATTAATAGTATTTAGTTAAATAATTAGTATTAACTATCTAACGTTCCAATAAGAGACGAACGATGGTCATTTGATAAAACTTTGAATCTTATGAGGATTTTTTTGCACTTTATCCATAGAAAATGTAGAAGGATGATAAGAAAAGACTTTTAGGGATATTTTGGATATATCACAAATTATTTTATTAAAAAAATTGTCTCTAACGTTATTAGTAGACGGATGGAAATCATTTGATCAAATATTCCAATAAAAGAGGATTTAATTGATAAAAAAATCTACAAAATCTTTTATTTTATTTTTTACTTTACACTAAACATTTGCCCTATATACTCTATAAGGATCGTCGGGATGCATGTTCAAATATAAATCTTCACATGAAGTTTAATAACAAGCTTTCTCAATTGGCTACCTGTGAATTCGCAGCATTATCAAAGCTTCACAGGGAAAAGGTTTTACGTAAATTTTGCAACGGGTCTGATCGGGCTCAATTTTTTTTTGGAAACACAGATCCGTACCGATTCGCAAATGTCACAAGTGCGTCCCGAACCGTCCCATTTAAATTTAAAATTTTAGAAAATAGATTTTTTTTTGGACAATTTAAGGTTCGTACCGAATCGAAATTGCGGACCTGAACCAATATGTCCAGTCCTAATAAATATATGAGTTATTTGTATTTGCCTTCCATTTCCAATTGCTAATCGTATTTTATTTTCCAATTTTGTTTTTGTTATACTCCTCCTCTACCCCCTTTCTAGGGATGGCAATTTTTTTCGAATCCAACGGCCGATTTTTTTTTCTTCGACGGAGACGGATTTGGTGATTTTAAAACGTGGACGGAAGCGAAAATGGGGATTAAAAAAATCTCCTGTTGGATTCGGGGACAGGTATGGATATAATACATCCCGTCCCGGTAAATTTTCGATCCCGATTACTTATACCCATATGTTTTGTTGAATGTAAATGTTGATCTCTATTTGGAATATGTTTTTTGGGGTTAAAATTCGCTCTTTATTGTTTTGTATTAAAGACTTATATTTAGAACTTGTATGTTTTTCTTGGATTAATATTCTTTTTTTTTTGTATTGTATTATTTTCTCTATCTAATTTGTTTTAAGTATATTTTTTTTGGAATAAAAATATTTTTTAAGCTTATAATGTATAAAAAAATGTTAACAAGGCAAGGGATGGGGACCGAAAAAATCGGACCCGAAAGTGTTAATGGGACGGAGACGGAAACGGGGATGAAAAGTGCATTGTTTGACGGGGACGGGGACGGAGATGCGGATAAAAATTTAAACCTGAACGGGAATGGAGATTCGAATACTATTCGAGGACGGAGATGGAAATATGGTCTCCGTCCCCAACCCGCCCCGTTGTCATCCCTATCATTTTTCGCATTTCCTTTATAATGAGTTATTTGTATTTGTAGTTATTCCAAAAAGTAGGATTAGCAATTAGGAAAAGAGTGGATAAATATAAATAACTCTAAATATATTTTCTAGAGCAGAGGGGGACAAAGCATGTGAGCAGTCGCCATTGTCCCTGGCGAGATGCAAGCAACATAGGACAGAATGCCAGCTTACAGCACAGCACAGCACAGCACAGCACAGCAGAGAGAAGAGAATTAAAGAGCTAACAAACTAACAAACGAAGAATCTCAGTGAGCATTACCGACCTCAGAATTCATAAGAAGAGATGATGATAGGTAATGCAGTGAGAGCGAGGAAGTAGTATAATATTGGTTGCATGCATCACTTTGGCAATGTAAGATCAAAAGAGGAATTCCATTAATTAATTAATTAATGGCTTTCGCCAACTACTACTACTACCGGTTCGGCCTGATCTGTACTGCATTCTGTCTCGTGCTGGCCGCCGCCACTCTGCAACCGACCCTTTCTTCCGGCAACTACATAACCTATGATGCTAATAAATACCGGGGACGGCAAGCCGCTCAACCGGGATCACGACATGTACCTTACACTCCTGGGTGCATCCGTAGACTATACTGTAGAGGGCCAGGCTAAAAATTCACAAGGTATATGTATGTATGTATGTATGTATGTATGTATGTATGTATCTTGTCGTGGTGTCTGTCGTATCGAATTTGTGTCCACGCAAAGCAAATTTGTGCGACTGTTCGTTCGTGCAAATGTGTCGTGTCAAATTTATGCTCGTGTCGCCGCTATCTGCCATAAGAACATTTACTCATTATGTAATAGCTTCTCTCGATATGCTTTTTCTACGTGTGTGTTGTTACCTGTGTTGTTATCCAAGTGAGTCGATTATGAAATGGTGATTTCTTCTCGTAAAGCTTGATTTAGTTATTTTTACAGTATTCTCAGTTGGTTGCTTGATTTAAGTTATTTTACAGTATTCTCAGTTGGTTGCTTGATTTATTTTACAGTATTCTCAGTTGGTTGCAACAGTGCTAGAGAGAGCCGCATTTTGTCTACACAATTCCGATGGGTGCGGATTTTACATCAAAATTGTATTTTTGGCTAAATTATCATAATGACACTCCAACTATAGTGTTCAGATATATTTGGCATCTTAATTTTCTACTGCTTAATTTTTGCACCCTAATTTTATAAATTGCTCTTTAGAAACATCTTTCATCAATTTTGAAGACTTTGAAGAACATTACGACAACTTTAAAAGAATATGTAGTAATATAAGTATTTAAATTGCGCTTTTGTAGTATAACGTATGTTTTTGAAGTTATTTCGATGTACTTCAAAATTGATGAAATATGGTTTAGAAGAGTTATTTATAAAATTGGAATACCAAAATTGAACATTAAAAAATAATGTGTCAAAAAAAATCCGAACGCTACAGTTAGAATACCATTTAGATAATTTAACATTGTTTCTTGAACGTCTTTGACTGTTTTTGCTTTTACCTTATGAAAAGCGGTAAGAGAAGTAATTTGGAACACGGTGCGTTTATGTTTTGAGCAGTTTTTTTTAAGACTAAACTGTGGGAATAAAATCTTCTCTGCCTTTAGTCCATGGTATATACTAGTTCTATTTTTAGATATAACTATGTTGGTGTCCTTTTAGTCTTAGAGTCATTGGCGGTCGTCCGGACTGTCCGTGTAGATATTTGAGGGTTGCGGATGGAGATGGCCTTGTCCATGAAAATTACGGACGGTATGGGAAGTATCCAAAGATACTTTGGAAAGAAAATATGTTTGTAATATTCTGATGGTATCCATTTATCTGTCTTTGATCAATAATACCTTGAATAACTAACTATTAAGCTCCTTTTATACATGACTTGCTTGTTAGGAGTAGCGTAATAAGCATGCCGAAGCTGTCGACAAGATTGCGGTGCCTATCGGCTGTTAGTCCCGAAGTCAGATCAAAGAAGAAGATGTAGTCATAAAATAGAAACTCACACAAGAGTCCGTCTCTACAAGCTCCAGAAGAGAAGTTAGTATACTGAGATTCACACAAGAGTTCCTCTTCAGTGACACACAACCCAATAGAAGCACTAAACAAGAAACATGTTACAAACAGCCAACCCAAAGAAAAAGCAAATACCACAAGAATCAGAAAATCATTCTTCTCTTTACGTTCGCAGACGCTACATCGAGAAGAACGGAAACAAGAACAGAAATACAAAGAAGGAAACTCTTGCTGGGGTGATCAAAACCACCAGAACTGAAGGCAAGATTCGCGCTATACAACGATATGCCCACATGATCCATTTCTGGAGGAGTCTACAGGCTAGCTTGGGCACCCAGCTCAAGTTTAGTAGTGCATATCACCCACAGACAGATGGTCAGTTAGGGAGGACTATCCAGACACTTGAGGAAATGCTTCACACTTGTGTTTTGGATTTCAGAGGCTCTTGGGAGGATCACTTGCACTTGGTAGAGTTTGCTTACAACAACAGCTACCAAGCCAGTATCGAGATGTCACCATTCGAGACGTTGTATGGACGGAGGTGTCGTACTCCGTTATCATGGGATGATGTAGGCGAGAGAGCTTTGCTTGGCCCGGAGATGGTGGTTGATGCAGCGGAGAAGGTCAAGCTCATTAGAGATAGACTTCGGGGGCGCAGGACAGGCAGCGGCATTGGGCCGATAGCCACCGGAGACCTTTGGAGTTCGAGGTATAGCTTAGAATCTAGATTTTGTTCTTGTGTTTGCTTGTGATTGCTTGTTTTAGACTAAGTGCAGAGACCTTGTTTGTGCTAGGTTGGAGATCTGGTGTTCCTGAGGATTTCTCCGACGCGGGGCACTATTCGCTTTGGTGGAGGCGGGAAGCTTAGCCCACGTTTCGTCGGACCCTTCCGTATCCTTGAGAGGGTTGGCGTCGTGGCGAATAGGCTTGAGTTGCCGCCTACGCTGGAGGGAGTTCATGATGTGTTTCACGTGTCGCAGTTGAGACGGTACGTGACGGATCCCAGTCACGTATTGGATCACTCAGAGATCGTGGTGGGCCCTACTCTTAGCTATCCAGAGCAGCCAGTGGAGATTTTGGATCGACAGGAGAAGGTGTTGAGGAACCAGACTGTTCCCTTGGTTCGCGTCGTGTGGAGGCATCACTCTCCAGGTGAGTCGACCTGGGAGAGGGAGGATGAAATGCGCGAGCGATACCCTTATCTTTTTGAGCCCTGAGGTATGGTTCTTTTCTTTGCATTCCTGTCCTAGTTTCATCTTTTTAATTTCGATGACGAAATTATTTTAAGGAGGGTAGTGTAAGCCCCCTGATTTTCAGAATTTTAAATTTGGATTTTCCCCAATTTTTCTGAAATTTTCGGGAATTAAAACCTAGGCCTTGTTGATTTAATGATTTTTAATTGCGGTTAATTCATATTAAAATATTATGGAAATAATATTTTATGGTGTAAAATGGAAAACCGGACACAGGGTAATTTTCCGTGAATTTATTGGACTCCGGAAACCCGTTTAAAGCCCTGAAGACCCATGTAGATTTAAACCGAATTAAACCCGTGCCAACGCCCGACATCCCCATGAGAGCCGAAGCCAAGCCCAAGGAGCATTGAACGAGCCCAAATCCTAGGTCAAACCCTAGTCCAAATTGTGTATGTATAAATACATAAATTTTTTAGTTTTTCTCCAGAATTAAAAAGAAAATAAAATAAAATCCCTAATCCCAAATACCCAAATTCCTAATTTCCCAAAATCCTAACCTAACCCTAACCCTGAGTCGCCGGCCGCCCTCTGTCCGCCGACCTCCTCGGCTCCGCGTTCCCCAGCCACGTCCCGGCGACACCTCCGCCCGAGCCCCTATAAAACCCCCTACTCCTGATCGTCTCCTCCCTCACTTATCCCTAGCCCTCCGCCGCACCGTGCCCTAGCTCCGGCCCCGGTCCCCTCCCCTAGCCGCTGCCCTCCGCCGGATCTCCGTCTTCAGCGCCTCCCAACCGCCGAGAGCCGCCCAAACCTCTCCTCCTTCCTCCCCTCTTCTTCGCCGCGGAACCGACGCCGGCCTTCCCTAGCTCCGCCGACCCCCTCGGCACCGCTCGGCTCGATCGACGACCCCCGCCCGGCCGTAGCTCGCCCCGCCGTGTCCAGCCATCTCCGGTGGCCCCCAGCCAGTAGACACAGCAGGACACCGGACTCGCTGCCGGACACGTGGACACGGTTGACACAGTGTCCAGGACGCGAGACGGACACAGAAACCCCGTTTCGAAGAGACCAGTTCAGGTACTCGTATCTCGCACCCTGTATCTCCGATTTCGATTTCGTAAATTCCATCGCGTAGCCTGTATGACCCCCTCAGTGCCCGTGCAAACCGCTCGGTGCATCGCGTCCTGTGGTGATCGCGAACCGCGATCCAAAAACAGGAAAAACAATGCCCTGTTTCACCCCGGAACTGAGTACGCCCCGCAAAACGGGACGACTTGGTCGCACGCGGTCTTTACCGAAACGTGCGCGTCGTTGATACGGACGTGTGGGATTTCGCAGAAGTCGATTCGGATATGCGTGCACACCAGAATCAACGCGTATCCGCGGACACCGTCCCGTATCCGTCCTTTCTGGAACACGCTGTAACTTTGTGTACACACGTCGGATCGAGACGAAACTTGCGCCATCGGACTCGTAGCGATACGCTGGTCCTGTGACCCAAGTTTGGTTCGATTCTGAGAACGTTGACAGAATCGCGTATCGTGGGCCCCACAGGCTCCACTTGACGGGCGATTTTGTGATCGGCTCATCGGAATCCAATTCTGGAAGTTCCGTTGGGTTCGTATCATCGTTCCTGACTTGTTGACACTAAGTTTGGCGAATTTGGAGACCTTTGACCCTGACACGTTTTCCGGTGCAAAGTGGCCCACATGTGGACCCCGCTTTGGCCCGGAAATGTCGTTTTTGCCCTTGTCTCCAAACTGGACTCAAGGACAGGCGTTTTTAGCTATTTGATATTTTTTGAATCTAATGGTGATGTTTATTTCAGCAACCGGAGTAGTATCTGCAGATCACACTGAGACCAGAGCTACAGTTGGAGCCAGGACCCCAGGCAAGTGTACCTTGCCAAACTCTGCAGTATTGTTACATATTTTTCTTGCTTCATTATATTGCTGTGCATGCTTGACCTAGGACCGTGTGACGTACTTAGCGTCCGATTATTAGTCGGGTGCCAACACTGTATGCGGTGTTGGGTACGGTCATCTAGAGATGGACATTCGTGACCCCCTTTACATTCTCGTACTTGTCTTACCAAGTATATCATGACCCAGGACACTTGATACTATTCATGAGACAGGATCTTCCTGAGATATTCATGGTGATTCTGTATAGGATACAGGACTTGACCGAGATATTATATTCTTAGATACTTTATGACTTGTTGCATTAGATATGATCTTGCGTGACATGGACATGGGGCCACATGGACATGGGACGTGTGATTACATTGGGTGGGGAGAGACACACAGGCTACAGGTTGATTATTTATATTATGACAGCGCCTTAGTCTCACTACGAGCTAGACGACTGCTGGTGTCTTAGTCTCACTACGAGCTAGACAACCACATGATATCACTGCTACCGGCTCCCCGACACAGAGTTTGTAGTGGTTTCAGCCTGAGTTCTTGTGCTGCTCTCATCTTGCATATCACTTAGCTGGTTATTTAGTGTTCTCCTATTGTTCCATTTATTGCTGGAGAGACACACATGCTACAGGTTGACTATATTATGCCGGCGCCTTAGTCTCACTACGAGCTAGACAACTACATGATATCGCTGCTACCGGCTCCCCTACACAGAGCTTGTAGTAGTCTCAGTCTGAGTACTGGTGATGTTCTCACCTGCATTTTACATAGATGGTTACATTTTTACCCTATTGCTTTATTTATTGCTGCACTGCATTATTATTTATTTTGGCATGAGCTTTCTTGTACCTTGCTATGTCCCCTGAGGACCTGGATCCGGATTATGTCCCCAGGATTTACAGCCGAGATCGATCCAGAGTTATACAGGACATGAGCATTCGCAGGAGCAGACACCGGAGCAGTACCAGATTCAGCAGACGAGTGATCATCGAGGTTATCTTCTGAGTATATACTGTTTCCATACTCAGTAGTTGATGTAGTTATCTTTATTCTTGTATCTTGACAGATGTATCAGACTCATTATCGGGTTGTTCCCGAGTTTATATTTTATTGAGATATGATCTTGCCTATGATTCTGATATTGCTGTATTTATTCTGTGGATGAGATTAGTATATCTAGACCCTTTATTGTTGTACTACAGCTTAAGTATGCCCTGATGGATCCATTAAATTGGGTTTGTCCATCGGTGCGTACTGCTGGCCATTGCCACGTGTCCAGTACCTCGGCATTTTGGGACTGGGGCGTGACATGGTTTTTGTGGTGGCCCATGCAGGTCGACGACTAAATTGTTCGGTTTCAACTTAGGGACCGAGCAAGCCTGCAGTAAGAATAGGATAAGAATCTCATCCACTTGCTTGAATCGTTCTTGACATCTATATCGGATTCGAATTAATTTCTTGACTTGCATCCTGCCTTGATTCCTGTGTGCTTCTTATTGTTTATTTTGGTTGTTACTCTAAAGTTTTTATTTTCTAGGTGATTGGTAGTTAGAACTGGGCGGTTTAAGTTATTATTGTAGATTGTGACCCGATGATTACCCCTTAGCTTTAAGTCGCGTTATTTGTACCCCCACCTCGATACCAGTTAGATCCCTTCCCCCCTTAACGGCTAGTAAGACACTTGTTCTATAAACACGATGACTAAGACTTAAGACGACCCTGACCTATGTAATATAGGAGGATACCCTAATAGGTACCAAGACCCCTTATCGTAGACCTTAACCAGAGTTTC
Organism: Iris macrosiphon; assembly: GCA_036927795.1. NCBI lineage: Eukaryota > Viridiplantae > Streptophyta > Magnoliopsida > Asparagales > Iridaceae > Iris > Iris macrosiphon. The sequence continues at coordinate 357,361 of JAYESA010000059.1, read as the reverse complement.
CACGGTATCCTTAAAACGATTTCAGTATTAGTTTATTGTTATAAGTTGGGTAGTATGCCTCACAACATAATACCACCTAGCCCTATTGACCCATTGATGAAGTGAACTAGGATGACACGACTTTAGACTTGTATAATAAGATAGTGGTTATTCAGACAATAGAATTTAGAGGTCCTTGCCCCTATTTGGTCGACTAGCGACTTAGACAAGGAGGTGGTATGATAACTGTAGAGATTGTAGAGTCTGTTATTATTATGGCTGCTTGTTTGTTTTGTTTTGTGAACTTGATAAATTTGTACCTCCTTTCATCATCATCTAGCGTACTTAAATTTGCTGTACTCGACTTATGCTGCTATTCTATAGCCTAGTTTTGCAAGCTTATTCTTTATCGAGCTTGTTCATAACAGATGTATTAGTGGACATGTACACTAATACGTTTCAGAATCAGTGTATTAAGGTCTAGCTAACCTTGGTGCGCTTGATTCGCCCTTCGTAACGCTACTTTACGTGGATTGAGATATGTAGTGATTAGTAGACGAATATACTTGCCCTGGACATGTCTGACATATCGTATCGGTTACATAACTGTACTAATACGAGCATGCGAACGAAAAATTACCAGAATAGGATTTCAATCCACAACTGCTTAACAATTCCCATTTGAATTCTTTAAACGCCTTGACCCCGATACTTCTATTATATTACCTCACCCTTGAACTCTTTATTATTGATCTCCGTCTTCCCTTATTTCGGAAAGACGAAACCTCGTGCTTGGTATAAGTTTGATATATAGACAGTGCTAGATGCACCCACAGGCCGGTCACATTGTTGATGACCCTTTTATATATGATTAAGGGAATATCATAGGTGATATATTTGGTGTTAAAGACTTGAGGATTCAACAACATGATTAAATAAGTTGAAGCATAGCTTTATTAGATGTATAGCCTTAGATGATAGAAGGGTAAATTCTAAGTTGGGTAGAGACCGCAGTGTTCACTTGAGAGGAATCCTTCAGACTATAATCAAGTGAGATTGGATAGATGAACCCTACCATATCTTTAATTTCGAGGACGAAATTTTTATAAGTTGGGTAGATTGTAAGCCCCCTGATTTTTAGAATTTTAAATTTGGATTTTCCCCAATTTTTCTGAAATTTTCGGAAATTAAAACCTAGGCCTTGTTGATTTATTGATTTTTAATTGCGGTTAATTCATATTAAAATATTATGGAAATAATATTTTATGGTGTAAAATGGAAAACCGGACACAGGGTAATTTTCCGTGAATTTATTGGACTCCGGAAACCCGTTTAAAGCCCTGAAGACCCATGTAGAATTAAACCCGTGCCAACGCCCGACATCCCCATGAGAGCCGAAGCCAAGCCCAAGGAGCATTGAACCAGCCCAAATCCTAGGTCAAACCCTAGTCCAAATTGTGTATGTATAAATACATAAATTTTCTAGTTTTTCTCCAGAATTAAAAAGAAAAGAAAATAAAATCCCTAATCCCAAATACCCAAATTCCTAATTTCCCAAAATCCTAACCTAACCCTAACCCTGAGCCGCCGGCCGCCGGCCGCCCTCTGTCCGCCGACCTCCTCGGCTCCGCGTTCCCCGGCCACGTCCCGGCGACACCTCCGCCCGAGCCCCTATAAAACCCCCTACTCCTTATCGTCTCCTCCCTCACTTATCCCTAGCCCTCCGCCGCACCGTGCCCTAGCTCCGGCCCCGGTCCCCTCCCCTAGCCGCTGCCCTCCGCCGGATCTCCGTCTTCAGCGCCTCCCAACCGCCGAGAGCCGCCCAAACCTCTCCTCCTTCCTCCCCTCTTCTTCGCCGCGGAACCGACGCCGGCCTTCCCTAGCTCCGCCGACCCCCTCGGCACCGCTCGGCTCGATCGACGACCCCCGCCCGGCCGTAGCTCGCCCCGCCGTGTCCAGCCATCTCCGGTGGCCCCCAGCCAGTAGACACAACAGGACACCGGACTCGCTGCCGGACACGTGGACACGGTTGACACAGTGTCCAGGACGCGAGACGGACACAGAAACCCCGTTTCGAAGAGACCAGTTCAGGTACTCGTATCTCGCACCCTGTATCTCCGATTTCGATTCCGTAAATTCCATCGCGTAGCCTGTATGACCCCCTCGGTGCCCGTGCAAACCGCTCGGTGCATCGCGTCCTGTGGTGATCGCGAACCGCGATCCAAAAACAGGAAAAACAATGCCCTGTTTCACCCCGGAACTGAGTACGCCCCGCAAAACGGGACGACTTGGTCGCACGCGGTCTTTACCGAAACGTGCGCGTCGTTGATACGGACGTGTGGGATTTCGCAGAAGTCGATTCGGATATGCGTGCACACCAGAATCAACGCGTATCCGCGAACACCGTCCCGTATCCGTCCTTTCTGGAACACGCCGTAACTTTGTGTACACACGTCGGATCGAGACGAAACTTGCGCCATCGGACTCGTAGCGATACGCTGGTCCTGTGACCCAAGTTTGGTTCGATTCTGAGAACGTTGACAGAATCGCGTATCGTGGGCCCCACAGGCTCCACTTGACGGGCGATTTTGTGATCGGCTCATCGGAATCCAATTCTGGAAGTTCCGTTGGGTTCGTATCATCGTTCCTGACTTGTTGACACTAAATTTGGCGAATTTGGAGACCTTTGACCCTGACACGTTTTCCGGTGCAAAGTGGCCCACATGTGGACCCCGCTTTGGCCCGGAAATGTCGTTTTTGCCCTTGTCTCCAAACTGGACTCAAGGACAGGCGTTTTTAGCTATTTGATATTTTCTGAATCTAATGGTGATGTTTATTTCAGCAACCGGAGTAGTATCTGCAGATCACACTGAGACCAGAGCTACAGTTGGAGCCAGGACCCCAGGCAAGTGTACCTTGCCAAACTCTGCAGTATTGTTACATATTTTTCTTGCTTCATTATATTGCTGTGCATGCTTGACCTAGGACCGTGTGACGTACTTAGCGTCCGATTATTAGTCGGGTGCCAACACTGTATGCGGTGTTGGGTACGGTCATCTAGAGATGGACATTCGTGACCCCCTTTACATTCTCGTACTTGTCTTACCAAGTATATCATGACCCAGGACACTTGATACTATTCATGAGACAGGATCTTCCTGAGATATTCATGGTGATTCTGTATAGGATACAGGACTTGACCGAGATATTATATTCTTAGATACTTTATGACTTGTTGCATTAGATATGATCTTGCGTGACATGGACATGGGGCCACATGGACATGGGACGTGTGATTACATTGGGTGGGGAGAGACACACAGGCTACAGGTTGATTATTTATATTATGACAGCGCCTTAGTCTCACTACGAGCTAGACGACTGCTGGTGTCTTAGTCTCACTACGAGCTAGACAACCACATGATATCACTGCTACCGGCTCCCCGACACAGAGTTTGTAGTGGTTTCAGCCTGAGTTCTTGTGCTGCTCTCATCTTGCATATCACTTAGCTGGTTATTTAGTGTTCTCCTATTGTTCCATTTATTGCTGGAGAGACACACATGCTACAGGTTGACTATATTATGCCGGCGCCTTAGTCTCACTACGAGCTAGAAAACTACATGATATCGCTGCTACCCGGCTCCCCTACACAGAGCTTGTAGTAGTCTCAGTCTGAGTACTGGTGATGTTCTCACCTGCATTTTACATAGATGGTTACATTTTTACCCTATTGCTTTATTTATTGCTGCACTGCATTATTATTTATTTTGGCATGAGATTTCTTGTACCTTGCTATGTCCCCTGAGGACCTGGATCCGGATTATGTCCCCAGGATTTGCAGCCGAGATCGATCCAGAGTTATACAGGACATGAGCATTCGCAGGAGCAGACACCGGAGCAGTACCAGATTCAGCAGACGAGTGATCATCGAGGTTATCTTCTGAGTATATACTGTTTCCATACTCAGTAGTTGATGTAGTTATCTTTATTCTTGTATCTTGACAGATGTATCAGACTCATTATCGGGTTGTTCCCGAGTTTATATTTTATTGAGATATGATCTTGCCTATGATTCTGATATTGCTGTATTTATTCTGTGGATGAGATTAGTATATCTAGACCCTTTATTGTTGTACTACAGCTTAAGTATGCCCTGATGGATCCATTAAATTGGGTTTGTCCATCGGTGCGTACTGCTGGCCATTGCCACGTGTCCAGTACCTCGGCATTTTGGGACTGGGGCGTGACAGGTAGGCTTGTCACTGCCCAATTCTAGAAAATAGGGTTATTTTTTTATTTTTATTTGATAAATTGTGTATTGTATATAATTAATTATATTTATATTTAAATAGTGATTGTATTATTTTTAATTGATTGTTTTAGGGTTTTGGCTAGTCTGGACCCGTGTCAGACCCTAGTGGACCCATGTCCGACCCAACCCACACCCTTGTGAGACCTATTTTTTGGGTTTAGAAATATTTATTATATTTTTAGTGGGTTAGTTGGAGAGATTTGGAGTTAGTTTGAGTGATTTTGGAACCCGAAATCCAAACCCAAGTGAGAGGAGGGCATTTTGGACTTTTGGACTTTGGAAACCCCCTTTTCTACACTTGGCCGGCCTATTCCTAGCCCCATTCCCGAGCACCACAGCAGCCCCCCCCCCCCATTTTTACTTCTTCTTCACTTCTTCTTCTTCTCCACTTCTTCTTTCTTCTTCTTTCCTTCTTCCAAGTAAATTCTCTCCATTTTTCTTCCTTCCTTCTTCCATTCCTTCTTCTTTATGTGAACCCTAACCTTATGATTTTCCCTAACCTAGGTATGTAGAGCCTAAACTTTGTGTGGAGGCTAGATTTGGTGGCTTGGAGCTTGAGGGAGGTGATTTCAAGTGAATTGGAGACTTTGGCCTTAGGATTCCAACTCCCAAGAGGTAAACCCTAACTTTCCCCTTGCTAATTACTCTAATGTATTGTAATTAGTGGTTTAGAACCTTTCTAGACCCTAAGCCTACCAGTGGGAGAAAGTTGGAACTAGTTTGGTTGTGTTTGGAGATTTTGACACTAGGTTTTGTGTCAATTTCGGGTGAAATCCTAGATTGGCCCAATTTTGGGTGATGCCCTAGGTTAGACGGACCTAGGTAGACGTTGTCGGGTGTCTTGAGGGTTAGTGTGTGTCTCCGTTCGGACACGTGAAGTCGTGTCGCGGAGAAACGGGCGTTTCGAGCATTTTCAGGGTTTTCGTCGTCGCCGATTCTATGTGCGTGCGCATTTTTGCCACGGACCTAGAATCGACGCGTTAGCATTTTTTCTAGGATCTAGGCATCGTTTAGAACCCGTAGGTAAATTTTGGGCCGATTCCGAGTTGGTTTTGTATGCGTTTCAGGAGGTTTTCCGAACCACACACCGTGTGTTCGTCGAAATGACCGAACGACCATTTCGACTTGGTTTCCTAGTTTCGGGTTTGTGCGCGCGTTGGGTTAGCTTCGGGGAGTGTGTGCTAGAATTCTAGGGTTATATTATATATATATATATAGGTGTTTGCGTGCGTAGGGGTGGTTGTGTGCGCGTTGGGGAGTGTTGTGTGCGTGGTTGTGTGTAGTGTTGTGGTTGTGTTTGTGTTTATGTGTCTATATATATATATATACTAGTATATATGCACGTGCTTTGCACGTATATTGGAGTGAATGATGTTGATGAGTTAGTTTATTTCTACTGCTTTTAATTATATAGGTTAATGGTTCAACCCTTTGAATTCTTTGGTAACAATTTAAAAGACTTAGCAAGTAGCATGAACCCTTTGATTTCCGTAAATGGTTGTCATTATTGCATCTCTTAAATGGTTGTCAGTGGAATTTATTGTAGGTATTTTTTTTAATTACTAAATATGTTGAAGGGTATTTTTGGAATGAAATTTTTTCACGGTGAAGCCTAGTTTTGGCATTATATAGAGGATATATATATATATATATATATATATATATATATATATATATATATATATATATATGTGTGTGTGTGTGTGTGTGTGTGTCTATATATGTATATATATTTATATATATATATATATGTGTGTGTATATACCTATATTTGTGCTTGTGTATGTGTATTAGTGTGAGTGTGTATATATATATATATATATATATATATATATATATATATATATATATATATATATATATGTGTGTGTGTGTGTGTGTGTGTGTGTGTGTGTGTGTGTATGTGTATATATATGGGTTTGTGTGTGTTTATGTATATATAGATATGTGTTTATATATATATAAGTGTGCGTGTGCTTGTGTGTTTGTGTATGTGTGTAAATATATGTTAGTGTGTGTGTGTATATATATATATATATATAGTTATATATATATATATATATATATATATATATATATATATATATATATATATATGTATGAATGTATGTGTATTTACATTTGTGTGTTTGTTTAAGTGTGTCTGTGTGTTAGTATATAGATATTAGTATGTGTATATATATATATATAGTAGTATATATATATATATATATATATATATATATATATATATATATATATATATATATATGTGTCTGTGTATGAGTGTGCGTGCGTGTCTGTGTGTGCTTGTGAGGCAGCGGGGCAGCAGCGCGTGCCGCAGCGGAGTGCGCTGCAGCACTGCACAGCAGCAGCAGCACTGCACAGCAGCAGCAGCAGCAGTATAAGCAGCAGCAGCAGCAGCAGTGTAAGCAGCAGTAGCAGCGAGCGCAAGCGCATTGCATTGCAGGGGTAGCAGCTAGTAGCTAGGGGGAGTAAGGGATATGTATATATATCTAGAGTTATAGATAGATAGGTAGTTAGATCAATAGATAGATAGATATAGATTAGATAGATAGTTAGATAGATAGATACTAGATAGATAAATGGATTAGATACATAGATAGATAGGTAGTTATTATCTATATGTATAGGTATATACATATAGTTAGATAGGTAGTTTAGATATAACTAGATCTAGATATATATGTATTGAGAGTGTGTGTGGGTATGTATATATGAGTTTGGATATATATATGGGTATATATGTGTATGTGTGAATATGTAGAAATCTAGGTATATGTATATATATGTTAGATATATATTTTCTAGCCTAGATTATTAACTAGGGGTTTGTCTATATACTTAAATAGCTAACTAGAGGAATATTAGTGGGGTATGTCACGCCCCAGTCCCAAAATACGTAGAACTAGGAATACGTAACACGCCAGCCGTATGTATACGAACTCCAATATATGGAAACCATATACACACGTACGCTGTACATGAATATCCAATCCATAGTGGTAATATATGTCACAACAAGTCACACACAGTTCTATATCTCATCCACAGCACAAATAATAGATAAATGGAAATCAATAACTGAATGTCAAAGAAGCAGTCTCAAATAGGAATCTCAAAGTATGATAGTCGGGTGGAAACAAATCCACTACAGATCGACTATAATAAACTACTAAAGAGAGAAGAGAATAAACTCTAATATAAGAATAAATGTCTCGAAAAAGAATAGCAACTAGAATCTCTAAACAGCTGCAATGAATCACATATAATCAGAAGGTAAGATCGCCTCAGACTGATAGGTAGCGTCAGGTCCAGGTCCATACTCCTGCGGGTACTCCTGCTCATCTATATCTGGAAAAGGACCAGGTCCTCAGAGGGACGTAACAAGATACATATAAATATGCCAAATAAGTACTGAAATATAAACATCCATGGGGGTCGTCTAACCGTCTAAGTGAATGCAGTTAAGAACACATTTCCCCACAAGTGAGCTATCTGGCTGAAAACCTGGGATTTGGCATGGTTCTCTATTGGAGATCCAGGGGCCTAAAAAGGCACGACGACTTTCGAACGCCGGAGGCCCGCCTGATAATAATATAATATATAGTGGTCATCACCACCCGTATCTCCGGCGGAGAATCCGGGCGCACAATAGAAAAAGTGTAAAGGAGCTCAATTGCGGTACTTGTTGTTCTCTCCACCCAATGCTCTAAGCATGTCATGTCCATGAAACGATAAACCTCTAATAACTGCCAGGTCTACTAGCATGCAAAGTTTCTATTGGCAGTTATCCCTATCCGTCGCACGACCTATACGTACCAGTGGCCAGCCGAGTACGCAAGTCCGTGTCCTACATGTGACTCACACTCGTATAAGAATAGTGTCATGGCCAATGAAACATAAATGCCTCATGAAGATGGGGTAGTCTCATAAAGTAGGTCCAATGCATATACATAAATAAAAACATAGTACGACGACACCGTCGTTGCACCCAAGTTTCCTTGGACGCGCATTTTATATAGCAGTTAAAATAAATGAACTAAATAAACAGAAATAAATATGCATGCATCATATGGAATATAAATACAGTATAATGGCAAGGTATACTTGCCTGGCAAGAAATCTGTAAAGTGTACGCGTCCAAATGTCAAGGACACGGAACCTGGAACTAAGGACTCCGAACAAACGTCTCCAGATGCTGAAATAAACATCACCAACATTTCCGGAATGAGCAAAATAGCTAAAAAGCACATCCCTTTCATCCAATTTGGACACAGGGGCAAAACGATAATTTCGGGTAAAAGTGGGGTCCACGTGTGGCCCACTTTGTACCGAAAAGCGTGCCGAGGGAAACAGTCTCTAAATGGGACAAACTATAGGTCAAACAACTCTAAATGTCAATACGAACCCAACGGTATGTCCAAATGTGGATTCCGATGGGCCGAACACAATTTTGTCCAAAAAGTCAACTATGGGGCCCGCCAATTGGCGATTTGGTCAACCGTCTCAGAATTGCGTGAAAATTAGGTCACAGGACCAGCGCGTTACCACGAGTCCAGTGGCGCAAGTTTTGTCGCAATCTGACAAGCGTGCACCAAATACGTACGAGTTCCACAAAAGTTGTGACACGGGATGTGTCCGCGGATACGGCCTGATTCCGGCGCGCACACGCGTCCGAATCAGTTTTCACGAATTTTTACGTGTCCGGTTACACTGCGTGCACCGTTCGGTACACTTGGTGCACGGTGGGGCGGTCCCGTTTGGCGGGGCGCGCTCCGTTTTCCAACTTTTAGAAATCTGGAAAAAGTGGGTTCGCGGGATTTTGTGACGAATTTAATTCTGTCCACAACAGCTAATAGTCTAGGGTTATTTAACAAAAAATAAACTAGGTCAAGTGTTCTACACATATCAAAAAGAATCACCGAATTCGGATCTCTGTGGTGGGAGATACGAACTCGGCAACATGGGTGGTCACCGCAGTTTTCTGCGATCCCAGAATTCGGTCTCTCGCGCCAACTTGGACGCTGTTTTCGCCTATGGGTACACGTTGTTCGAGGTCTGCTATTATACAAATATGGAAGAGGGTTAAGGGGTGAGCATACCGGTGAAGACGGAACGGCGTTTGGTTGAGCGAGTCGACGGAAAACAACTCCGGAGCGAAGGTGCCTCGTGTGGGAATCTGCAGTGCGCGAGGTCGGGTCGTCGGGATTTGTTTGGACGGCCTGGCGGGGTTCTCTGGCTGCGGTGGCGGCTCTAGATGAGAAGAGGGGGTCTGGAGATTTTAGGTTAGGGTTTTATGAAATAATATATATATATATATATATATATATATATATATATATATATATATATATATATATATATATATATATATATATATATAGGATAGGAATAGGAATAGGAGTAGTTCGCGGATCCGTGGGAAAAAGAAAAAGAATAAGGGAAGAGGCGTTGTGCTTCTCGCGGGGGGTGGGGAAGGGAATTGAATTTTTTTTTTGCTAGCTTGCTATAAGTGGCTGTGCCTTTTAGTAGTAGTTAGTTGTTGCTTTAAGAAGTAGTTGATAGTAGTATATTATTACTTTATTAATTATTATTATTATTTTATTAATTTTTTTTCTTTTCTTTTCTTTTCTTTTCTTTTCCTTTCTTTTTAAATATATATATATATACATAAGAAAATTTATAGATTAGGATAATGCACACCGTTATGCTAGCAACTGCTCAAGGGGGTCTCCTACATGAAATAAATTCCGAAAAATTTCTGATGGTCCCATAAGTCCTCTAAGTGTCCGAACACCTAAAATAAAAATTATTAAAAATCTATTTCTCCTATTTAGACCTAATTACTACAATTTAAATTAATAATTAATAAATAAAAATGGTATATACGATTTTCTAGGAAGGGGGTTTTACATTCTACCCAACTTGTAAAAATTTCATCCTCGAAATTAAAATTAAGCCATGATAGAATGCAAGGATGGTTTAAGATATAAATTAACAATGTAAATTCATACCTTGGTCTGGGAATAGGTTCGGAAAACGCTTGCGCATGTCGTCCTCGCGCTCCCAAGTTGATTCTCCTGGCGCGCCATGCCTCCATGCTACGCGAACCAAGGGAATAGACTGGTTCCTCAACACTTTCTCTCGACGATCAAGGATTCCCACGGGTTGCTCTTGGTATGACAAGCTCGGCCCAATGGTGATCTCTGAATGGTCGAGAACATGACTGCTGTCTGCCACATATCGCCTGAGCTGCGACACATGGAATACGTCATGTACTCCCTCCAGTGAAGGTGGTAGCGCAAGTCGATATGCTACCTCTCCAACTCTCTCGAGCACGTCAAATGGTCCAATATACCTTGGACTCAACTTGCCGCGCCCTCCGAATCGGATGGTGCCTCTGGTCGGTGATATCCTCAAGAAGACGTGATCGCCCTCCTTGAACTCCAAGGGACGACGATGAAGGTCTGCCCACTGCTTCTGCCTGTCTTACGCTGCTCGCAAGTTTCCCTGAATCTTCATGACTGTCTCTACGGTGTTGATCACCAACTCAGGTCCCAGAATCTGACGTTCTCCCACGTCACTCCAACACACAGGAGACCTACATTTTCTTCCATACAATGCTTCAAACGGAGCCATTTGAATACTCGCTTGATAGCTATTGTTGTAAGAAAACTCTACAAGATGTAGGTGGTCCTTCCATGATCCTCCGAAGTCTAACATGCAAGTCCTCAACATATCCTCCAAGGTCTGAATAGTACTCTCCGACTGTCCATCTGTCTGCGGGTGGTAAGATGTACTGAACTTCAGACGAGTACCAAGACTCTCTTGCATGCTCCTCCAAAAGTGCGATGTGAAGCGCGAATCTCTGTCCGATACAATGCTGACTGGTATGCCGTGCAATCTTACAATCTGCCTCATATATAAGTCAGCTAAAGCTTCTGTAGACTGACCCACTCTAAAAGGTATAAAATGGGCTGACTTGGTGAGTCGGTCCACTATTACCCACACTGCATCTCTCCCACTTGGACTCTTGGGAAAACCCGTGACGAAGTCCATAGTGATGTGCTCCCACTTCCACTCTGGAATCGAAAGTGGTTGCAATAATCCTGCTATCCTCTGGTGCTCCGCCTTCACTTGTTGACATACCAGACATTTAGCTACAAAGCGAGCTATCTCTCTCTTCATTCCATGCCACCAAAAGTGCTGTCGTAAGTCGCAATACATTTTGGTGCCTCCAGGATGAATAGAATAAATTGAACTATGAGCCTCTGTCATCAGCTCCTGTCGAATCTCTCCATTTGGAACATAAAGACGATCACCACATCATAATGTCCCATCCTCATGAATGCGCAATCATGTCTGCTCTCCGGCCTCTGTCCTTTCCTTCAGTCTCCTAAATCTTGCATCTGTAGGCAAAGCTGCCTTAATCCTCTCTACCAATGATGATTGTACTTGCAAGTTGGCTAGTGTCCCATCTGCTCCGGGTAGTATCACTTCAATTCCAAGCTCTTGCAAGTCCTCCAATAGTTCCCTCTGTGCTGTCAAGAAGTAAGCTGCTGGCTTCCGGCTTAACGCGTCTGCTACCACGTTAGCCTTGCCTGGATGATAATGTAGCTCTATCTCGAAATCTTTCATCAACTCGAGCCATCGACGTTGCCTCATATTTAACTCCTTCTGCGTGAAGACGTACTTGAGGCTTTTGTGGTCTGTATAGATCTCCACTCGTTCCCCATATAAGTAATGTCTCCATAGCTTCAGAGCAAATACAACGGCTGCAAGTTCCAAGTCATGAGTTGGATAATTCTTCTCATGCACTCGTAACTGCCTAGATGCATATACAATCACCTTGCCATGCTGCATCAATACGCATCCCAAGCCTTTACCTGATGCGTCACTGTAGATCACATAACCTCCTGATCCTGACGGAATAGTCAATACTGGTGCTGTAGTCAGTCGCTTCTTCAACTCTTCAAAGGCGGCTTGACACTCGTCGGTCCATATAAATTCTTGGTCCTTACAAGTCAAACGAGTCATAGGTGCCGCTATCCTTGAGAAGTTTTCCACGAACCGTCGGTAATATCCCGCAAGTCCAAGGAAACTCCTCACCTCTGCTGCTGATTTAGGAACAGGCCATGTCTCAACTGCTGAGATCTTCTCTGGATTAACAGAAATACCATCTCCTGTGACAACATGTCCAAGAAATGAAACTCTGTCCAAGAAGAACTCACATTTGCTGAGTTTAGCATATAACTGCTCTCTCCTCAAAGTCTCTAGAACAATCCGCAGATGCTCCTCGTGGCTCTTCGAATAGACAAGTATATCATCTATGAAGACGACCACGAACTGGTCCAAGTACTGGTGGAAGACTCGATTCATCAAGTCCATGAAGATCGCTGGAGCATTGGTCAATCCAAATGGCATAACCAAAAACTCGTAGTGTCCATATCTTGTCCTGAATGCGGTCTTCGGAATGTCCTGCTTCCGTACCTTCACTTGGTGATATCCCGATCTTAAATCTATCTTCAAGAATACCTTAGCTCCACTGAGTTAATCAAATAGGTCATCAATGCATGGCAATGGATATTTGTTCTTCACTGTCACTGCATTCAAGGCTCTGTAGTCAATGCACATACGCACTGACCCATCCTTCTTGGGTACAAACAACATTGGTGCTCCCCAGGGTGATGCACTCGGTCGGATGAAACCTTTCTCCTCTAGCTCTTTTAACTGTGTCTTCAGCTCGTCCATCTCCTTCTTCGCCAGTCTGTAAACATGTGATGCTATAGGTGCTGCTCCGGGTGCTAGTTCAATTGAAAACTCTACGTCTCTGTCTGGGGGTAGTCCTGGCAAATCCTCTGGAAAGACGTCTTGAAATTCTGAAATAATAGGATAATAGACAACATCGTCCATTGTGAGCTGCATACTATCAAGGATTTCTGTGGATCCTCGGGCAAACTCAAGTTCAGGCTGGCCTGGTACCTTAAAAAGAATGCTTCCTCCAAAATAATCGAAGAAAGCGTGATACTTGCTTAGTCAGTCCATTCCAAGCACAATATCAAAAGATGGCATAGGAAGGACTAAGAGTTGGGCATTCATCTCTCTGCCACGTATCACTATAGGACCCGATCTACAAACTCGGCTAACTGGTACAACTCCTCCTCCGGTAAGAATTCTAACACAACTAGATAATGGTGTAGAAGCAATATTGTGTTTGGCAATAAAACTAGATGATATGAATGAGTGGGTGGCTCCCGTATCAAATAATGTCACAGCAGGAAAAGTAAAAGCAAGGGTAATACCTGCTATGACATCCACCTCAAGATCCATGTCATCTACCTCCAATGCAAAAGCTCGTCCGTTCCTCTGCGGCTGTCCATGTCCGGCCCTCATATACTGCTCCTCCTGGGTAGGTAGCGGTGGTCCTCTCTGAAATCCTCCTGCTGCCGGGGGTCGAGGTGCTCCCGGTCCAGTCATCTGCTGGGTTGGCTTCGGTGCTGGAAGCGCTAATCTCTGAGCTGGAGGTGGAAGTGTCTGCTGCATTGGGCAGTCTCTCGCCATGTGCTGTCCAGAGCCACATATCATGCACTGACCCAAGCGAGTCCGACAATCTCTCGAAATATGTCCGTTCCTCCCACAATAGCTGCAATAGGGCTTCCCCAGATTCTGGTACGGTGCTGCTCGGTGTTGCTGATGCTGCTGTGCCAAGGGACGTCTGATAGGTCCTCCCTGTTATGTCCTTGCCGGTCCCTGCTGTATCCTTGCTGATCCTTGTTGTGTCCTCAGCTGACCTTCCTTTCCTCTGCTAATGGTTTCCTGAAATCTGGCCTCTGTCAGTAGTTCATCGTAAGAGACTCGGGACTGCGAGCTTGTATAATGTTGTAGCTCCTGGGTCAGTCCTCGATGAAACCTCTTAGCCTTAGCCAAGTCATTTGGTATCAAAGCAGCGCCATATTTGCTGAGTCGACTAAACTCGGCATCATACTCGTCCACTGTTCGGTTCCCCTACTCCAAGTGAAGAAACTGATCATATAAGGTGTCCCTGACGGTGTCCGGGAAGTACTTTCCCTCAAAGCACTCCAAGAACTGCTCCCAAGTCTGGTAAGTACCCAACTGGCGCTCCATGGATTCCCACCAGTGATGAGCATTACCCTCTAGAAGCGTCCGTACACCCGTCATCCATAGGTCCGTAGGTAACTGCGATGCCTCCAGTAGCTTCTGTGTGTGAGTGATCCAGTTGGTAGTCTCCTCCGGGCTCTCAGTACCCTTGTACTGCCTTGGACCCATCTGAACAAAATCTTTTACTGATCCAACCCTAGCTCGAGGTACTGGAGCTAGTGCTTGGGCTGGTACAGTAGCCTGTGCAGCCATCCTCTCCAGTGCTGCCAAAAATTCTTTCCTCTGCTCGGCTGCCTGTTGTCGCTGTTCCTGTATCATCATGTGAAAGAATTGGAACATCTGTGCTTGGCCATCTTGCGGTACTGGAAGGTTCCCAATAGGTGAAGCGGGAAGATCAGATGGAACTGGAGTGTGAGTCTGTCCATCTGGCCCCGGAAGCCTTGGAATCGTTGGGGTCCCTCCCTGAGTCTGACCATTGACTCCAGAAGTTGTGTCGCCATCGGCGGCAGTACATCCATTTTGCAAATCCATCTCTCTGCAGGTGATGTACGAAATGATTAGAAAAAGTACAGGAATCAAACAGGATGCAAGTATTAAATAGGAAGGAGGAGTTTCAATCAAGCGTGGATGAGATCCTTATACTCTATTCCTATACGCAGGCTTGTTCGGTACAGTTACGTAACCGAGGCAATATATTCTCGACCTGCATGGGCCACCACAAAAATATGTCACGCCCCAGTCCCAAAATACGTAGAACTAGGAATACGTAACACACCAGCCGTATGTATACGAACTCCAATATATGGAAACCATATACACACGTACGCTGTACATGAATATCCAATCCATAGTGGTAATATATGTCACAACAAGTCACACGCAGTTCTATATCTCATCCACAGCACAAATAATAGATAAATGGAAATCAATAACTGAATGTCAAAGAAGCAGTCTCAAATAGGAATCTCAAAGTATGATAGTCGGGTGGAAACAAATCCACTACAGATCGACTATAATAAACTACTAAAGAGAGAAGAGAATAAACTCTAATATAAGAATAAATGTCTCGAAAAAGAATAGCAACTAGAATCTCTAAACAGCTGCAATGAATCACATATAATCAGAAGGTAAGATCGTCTCAGACTGATAGGTAGCGTCAGGTCCAGGTCCATACTCCTGCGGGTACTCCTGCTCATCTATATCTGAAAAGGGACCAGGTCCTCAGAGGGACGTAACAAGATACATATAAACATGCCAAATAAGTACTGAAATATAAACATCCATGGGGGTCGCCTAACCGTCTAAGTGAATGCAGTTAAGAACACATTTCCCCTTAAGTGAGCTATTTGGCTGAAAACCTGGGATTTGGCATGGTTCTCTATTGGAGATCCAGGGGCCTAAAAAGGCACGACGACTTTCGAACGCCGGAGGCCCGCCTGATAATAATATAATATATAGTGGTCATCACCACCCGTATCTCCGACGGAGAATCCGGGGCGCACAATAGAAAAAGTGTAAAGGAGCTTAATTGCGGTACTTGTTGTTCTCCCCACCCAATGCTCTAAGCATGTCATGTCCATGACACGATAAACCTCTAATAACTGCCAGGTCTACTAGCATGCAAAGTTTCTATTGGCAGTTATCCCTATCCGTTGCACGACCTATACGTACCAGTGGCCAGCCGAGTACGCAAGTATGTGTCCTACATGTGACTCACACTCGTATAAGAATAGTGTCATGGCCAATAAAACATAAATGCCTCATGAAGATGGGGTAGTCTCATAAAATAGGTCCAATGCATATACATAAATAAAAATATAGTACGACGACACCGTCGTTGCACCCAAGTTTCCTTGGACGCGCATTTTATATAGCAGTTAAAATAAATGAACTAAATAAACAGAAATAAATATGCATGCATCATATGGAATGTAAATACAGTACAATGGCAAGGTATACTTGCCTGGCAAGAAATCTGTAAAGTGTACGCGCTCAAATGTCAAGGACACGGAACCTGGAACTAAGGACTCCGAACAAACGTCTCCGGATGCTGAAATAAACATCACCAACATTTCCAGAATGAGCAAAATAGCTAAAAAGCACATCCCTTTCATCCAATTTGGACACAGGGGCAAAATGGTAATTTCGGGTAAAAGTGGGGTCCACGTGTGGCCCACTTTGCACCGAAAAGTGTACCGAGGGTAACAGTCTCTAAATGGGACAAACTATAGGTCAAACAACTCTAAATGTCAATACGAACCCAATGGTATGTCCAAATGTGGATTCCGATGGGCCGAACACAATTTTGTC
The DNA here is from genome assembly GCA_036927795.1 of Iris macrosiphon. Classification (NCBI taxonomy): domain Eukaryota; kingdom Viridiplantae; phylum Streptophyta; class Magnoliopsida; order Asparagales; family Iridaceae; genus Iris; species Iris macrosiphon. Next base: position 340,637 of record JAYESA010000059.1, on the reverse strand, counting down.
CAAAAAGTCAACTATGGGGCCCGCCAATTGGCGATTTGGTCAACCGTCTCAGAATTGCTTAAAAATTGGGTCACAGGACCAGCGCGTTACCACTAGTCCAGTGGCGCAAGTTTTGTCGCAATCTGACAAGCGTGCACCAAATACGTACGAGTTCCACAAAAGTTGTGACACGGGATGTGTCCGCGGATACGGCCTGATTTCGGCGCGCACACGCGTCCGAATCAGTTCCCACGAATTTTTATGCGTCCGGTTACGCTGCGTGCACCGTTCGGTACACTTGGTGCACGGCGGGGCGGTCCCGTTTGGCGGGGCGCGCTCCGTTTTTCAACTTTTAGAAATCTGGAAAAAGTGGGTTCGCGGGGTTTTGTGACGAATTTAATTCTGTCCACAACAGCTAATAGTCTAGGGTTATTTAACAGAAAATAAACTAGGTCAAGTGTTCTACACATATCAAAAAGAATCACCGAATTCGGATCTCTGTAGTGGGAGATACGAACTCGGCAACATGGGTGGTCACCGCCGTTTTCTGCGATCCCAGAATTCGGTCTGCTCGCGCCAACTTGGACGCTGTTTTCGTCTATGGGTACACGTTGTTCGAGGTCTGCTATTATACAAATATGGAAGAGGGTTAAGGGGTGAGCATACCGGTGAAGACGGAACGGCGCTTGGTTGAGCGAGTCGACGGGAAACAACTCCGGAGCGAAGGTGCCTCGTGTGGGAATCTGCAGTGCGCGAGGTCGGGTCGTCGGGATTTGTTTGGACGGCCTGGCGGGGTTCTCTGGCTGCGGTGGCGGCTCTAGATGAGAAGAGGGGGTCTGGAGATTTTAGGTTAGGGTTTTATGAAATAATATATATATATATATATATATATATATATATATATATATATATATATATATATAGGATAGGAATAGGAATATGAGTAGTTCGCGGATCCGTGGGAAAAAGAAAAAGAATAAGGGAAGAGGCGCTGTGCTTCTCGCGGGGGGGGGGGGGGGAGAGGGAATTGAATTTTTTTTTTTCTAGCTTGCTATAAGTGGCTGTGCCTTTTAGTAGTAGTTAGTTGTTGCTTTAAGAAGTAGTTCATAGTAGTATATTATTACTTTATTAATTATTATTATTTTATTAATTTTTCTTTTCTTTTCTTTTCCTTTCTTTTTAAATATATATATATACATAAGAAAATTTATAGATTAGGATAATACACACCGTTAGGCTAGCAACTGCTCAAGGGGGTCTCCTACATGAAATAAATTCCGAAAAATTCCTGATGGTCCCATAAGTCCTCTAAGTGCCCGAACACCTAAAATAAAAATTATTAAAAATCTATTTCTCCTATTTAGACCTAATTACTACAATTTAAATTAATAATTAATAAATAAAAAGGGTATATACGATTTTCTAGGAAGGGGGTTTTACAGGGTATTAGAGAGATATCTCAATACCTTGAGTTATCAAGGTATCTCAATACCTTGAGATATCCAAGGTATTGAGTTTCGAGCGGGGTATTTGAGCGATTGCCTAGGAATAGTATTGGAATAATTTTTATATGTATATGTGTATATATTTACGCGTGCTAGCATAGGTTTTAGCGAGTTTAGGCAGGGTGCGTGGCCTAGGTTGAGGTATCGGATACCGAGAGTATCCCGGCATCTCGAGGAGGCGAGTTTGAGAGTTTACTTGCTTAATGAGCTAGTTTTGACCTAGAATTTCAGGGGCACCCTAGTTTGACCTAGCTTTGACCATAATTGTCCCCATTGACCATAAAAATCAACGTTTGACCTAGTTTTGACCTAGAGTTGACTTTTTGGACCCCGGGTTGATTTTTTGACCCGAATTTTACCGGTTTGACCCGTTCGATCTAGAATATCCTCTGAAGCCTGTTTTTAATTATTTTATATCAGCTTAAATCCTTAGAACCCTGTTTAATCTTGCTTTTCGCAATAGGTTCTTGCGACACCGGTCCGGATCTCGATCCTCATCAGTTGCTCAGGACATCAGGCGAGTACCTACCTCTGATAGTTTCTATTTCATGATAGTGTTTATATCACCTGTTCTAGAACTGTAATACTTGATTCTGACACATTGTTACACGAGCTGATACTAGTGGATCCCGTCATGAGATGTTATCCCCCTACCGTGTTCAGCGGGTACTCTATCACGTGTATTTCATCATGTGCTTCGGGTATTGATTCTCATGTGCTATCATGTGCTTCTTGTGCTCTCGCCTTCATGTACGCGAGTTATTATCATGTATGTAGCGTGTCGTGGTTGGATCCAAGAGTATTAGTGGGGGAGGAGAGTAGGAGTTGGTTATGTGATCAAAGCCAAACAGTATTCATGTGTATGTCAGTTATGCAACTCACGTATGTTATCGTAGTGTTTTTCATGTGCAACCTATGTCGATCACATAACGAACTTGTGCTCAAGGCACTTAGCTACTATTCATGTTTCTCACATGCAGTTACTTTTTTACTTGTATTGTTCTCCAGTTTATATTGCAGCTACTTATTCTGCTCCAGCATATATTTATTTCTTGTGCATCTGGTATACTTTTCTATTGCTCGTCATATACACCTTACCATGTATTTGAAGTTGCTTTCAGAGTTATGTACTTCGCTCCAGTCTTGACTGAGCATATTTTTTCCAGAGGATCCTGAGAATTTCTGCCCGACTTTCTACGGGCCGGGTGTCGACGAGTGCTGTGACCCCGAGATCGAGGAGGAGTGCGCCGAGGAGACGCCTATAGCGCCCTAGTTAGCTAGGTGGATTTCCTGGGTTATTCCCAGTTGTTTATTTGGATGATTGTACTTATTCTTTTGTTGCCTGTGAGATGTTGTAGACTATAGACTTGGACTGTATATTTTGGATATTGTCTTGCTCTTTGGTTCTGGTTTCCATTTGTTATCATATCGTGCTTTTACTCTTCCCCTAGATTATTGTGATTGAGTATTCATATATATATTGCGTGGTTTCCCTCCTTTTGGAAAGGATTATTCATATATATATTGCGTGGTTGCCCTCCTTTTTGGAGAGGATATTGACAGATTTTTTATGAGTTATATAGATTTGTTTGACCTAGAACGGACCTTTAAAGCGTTCTACCACCGATTCTGCGGCGTAGGCTGGACGTACCCATGGCTCATGTCCGTTTTTTGGGGTGCAGGTCATGATATTTGTCGACTATCGACTTAGACAATGAATTAGTATGACAACTGTAGAGATTATGGAGTCTTATCTTTTGTGAACTTGAATTATTATGTACCTTTTTTCATCATAATCCAGCGTATTTACCTTTGATGTACTACCTTGACTTATATAGCCTAGTTTTTGCAAGCTTATTCTTTTATCGAGCTTGCTCATGACATATGTATTATTGGGTGCACACAATGATATAATTGCCAAATCAGAATCGGTGTATTAAGGTCTAGCTAACCTTAGTGCGCTTGGTTCGCTCTTCACATGACTACTTTACGTGGATTGAGATATATGGTAGTAGACGGATATACTTGCCCCTAGACATGTCTGACACATCGTATCGATTACATAACTGTACTAATACGCGCATGTAAATAAAAAATTATCAAAAATAGGATTTTAATCCATAACTGTCCTAACAACTCTCTTTTCGAATTCTTTAATCTTTTTGAATCTCGTACTTGTATTCTATCACCTTCACCTTGAATTCTTTATTATTGCTCTCCGTCTTCCCTTATTTCGGAAAGACGAAACCTCGTGCTGGTATAAGTTGACACTGATAGTACTAGATATACCCCATAAGGCTAATCACATGACTTAGTGACTCTCTTTTATAATTGATTAAGGGCATATTATAGGTGATATGTTTGGTGTTAAAACTTTGAGGATTGAATAATATGATTAAATAATTTGAGGAATAGTTTTCCTAGATGTATAGCCTTAGGTGATAGATGGATAAATTTTAAACTCGGTAGATTGTGAACCCCTCACCCAAAATTAGACCTACTTGGCGGAGATAGTGAGACTAAGGCTAGATTGAGTCCAGTACTTAGAGATAGAACGCGATATTTTTATTTAATTTTGCAATAATTATATCACTTAGCGCACCTTACCGTGCCTCGATAATTGGAGAACTACACTAGCCACTGCCTTTCTACAAATTCCACATCCTTATCCTAGACGTGCCCATCATCCAATTCTCATCTTTGTGCAATTTTTCAATTATTGGGCGCTTTTATGCAAAAGAGCGTTTAGATGTCCACACCATTGGACATGACACATGAACAAACCTATTTTTCGCTCATGTGGATTTTCTTATAATTTTTTGGGATGTGCAACGCGTAATATCGCCCACCCCTTTAAACCTGGCCTTGCATTTTAAACAATACAAATCTTATACCATCCTTGACAATCTATCGTGACTTAATTTTAATTTCGAGAACAATTTTTTTATAAGTTGGGTAGAATATAAAATCCCTATTCCTAAAAATCGTATATGTCCTTTTTTATTAATTATTAATTTAATTATAGTAATTAGTGGCTAATTAGGAGAAATAAATTTTTATTAATTTTTATTTTAGGTGTTGGTAAACTTAGAAGATTTATGTGACCATTAGAAATTTTTCCGAATTTAATTCATGTAGGAGACCCCTTGAGCAGTTGCTAGCCTAATGGTATGTATTAGTGTGAATGTGGAATTTTTTTATGAGTATATACGTGTATATATATGTATATATATCTATATATATACATATATATATTTAAAGAAAAATATAAAAGGAAAGGAAAAGAAAAGAAAAGGAAAAATAACAAAAAAAACAAAATAATCCATTACTAATACTACCAACAGCCACTACCCATAGCCAACAACCCACTGGCCCCTTTGTAGCAGTGAACCACAACCCGCTTTTGTGAGCCACCCTTATTGTATTTGCAACAACAACCCCCGTACACCCAACCCCCTAACCCGCGAATACAACCCCCCCTTCTCTCTCTTCTTATATATATATATACCATTATTTCGACTAAAACCCTAACCCTAGATCATCCAATCCCCTCCTCTTCCCATCTAGACCTAGAGAGGGCCGTTACCGCAGCCAGAGAACCCCGCCAGGCCGTCCAAACCAAACCTGACGACCGCGACCCCACGCACTGCAGATTTCCGCAGCGAGGTACCTGTGTTCCAGAGTTATTTTCCGTCGCCTCGCTCAACCAAATGCCACCCCGTCTTCACCGGTATGCTCATCCCTTAACCCTCTTCCATATTTGTATGATAGTAGACCTCGAACAATGAATAACCATAGGCAAAAATAGTGCCAAAGTTGGCGGAAATAGACCAAATTATGGGATCGCAGAAAACTGCGGTGATCACCCATGTTCCCGAGTTCGTATCTCCCACCACAGAGATCCGAATTTGATGATTATTTTTGGTATGCGTAGACCACTTGACCTAGTTTAATTTATGTTAAATAACCCTAGATTATTAACTGTTGTAGACAGAATTAAATTCGTTGGAAAACCCCGCGAACACACTTTTCTAGATTTCTAAAAGTTGTGAAACGGAGCGCACCCCGCCAAACGGGACCGCCCCACCATGTACCATGTGTACCGAATGGTGCGCGCAGCATAATCGGACACGTGAGAGTTCACAAAAACTGATTTGTACGCGTGTGCGCGCCGAAATCAGCCCGTATCCGCGGACAAATCCCGTGTCACAATTTTTGCGAAAGTCGCGCGCATTTTGTGCACGCTCGTCAGGTTGCGATAAAACTTGTGCCACTGGACTAGTGGTAACGCGCTGGTCTTGTGACCCAATTTTTATGCAATTCTGAGATATTTGACCAAGTCGCCAATTGACGGGCCCCACCGTTGATTTTTTGGGCGAATTTGTGTTCGGCCCATCGGAATCCATATTTGGACATACCGTTGGATTCGTATTGACATTTAAAATTGGTTGACCTATAATTTGTCCCATTTAGAGACTGTTACCCTTGGCACACTTTTCGGTACAAAGTGGGCCACATGTGGACCCCACTTTGACCCAAAATTACCGTTTTGCCCCTGTGTCCAAATTGGACGAATGGAAAGTGCTTTCTAGCTATTTTTCTTATTCTGGAAACATTGGTGATATCTATTTCAGCATCCGAAGACATTTGTTCTCCGGCCATAGCTTCTGATCCTGTGTGTTGGACTTCTGGACGTTACACTTTGCAGCTTTCTTGCCAGGCAAGATACTTTGCTAAATTGCTTACAGTATTTTGCATGCTTAGTATATTTCCGTATATTTATTGCATTTCTGTTTATTTATTGCATGTGTAGTTCCTTTCAGTCATTACTATATATTAGATATGTTGACACACACTTGACACTTAGTATCATGAGAGGACAATCATTAGGCGTATGGGCTTTTAACCACTCTGGTAAACCGTAGTATATAGCTCGCACTACGGACATGTGTCGCGCTGGTCGCTACCCCCGCGGTATGTCAATTTCTGGAGTCTCGCTGATCGCTACCCCATGGTATATCGATTTCAGATGTCCACTGACGTGTGTGTGAGTTGTGAGGTAGATCGAGTAGCCTACCCTTGCCCATACGTCAAAAAGTTGTCCTCATTTGCATTCATATAGATTGTCTTGTATAGCGTACTTATATATTTTCAAACAATATACATGTTTACTGTATTCAAATTTGTCTTGCTTCTATGTATCTTATTACGTCCCTCTGAGGACCTGGTCCCTTTCCAGGTGTATCTGTTCTTGAGTATTTGCAGGAGCGCAGATTTGGATGGTTACATATGTTTCGAGGATGTCTTCTCTTCGAGCCGTGGTCGTTAGCTGGTATTCTTATATTATGTTTATTGTGTTGTACCTTTACATTCGAGTTGGTAGTGGATTTGTTTCCATCCAACTATCATCCTTAGATACTTATATTGAGATCTAGTTTCATAGACACTGGTTATTTATTTATTTATATTGATTTTTGTGGATGAGATTTAGATTGTACCCTGTGACTTGTGACTGATTTTTACCACTTGTGGATTGATATTCATATTACAGCGTACGTATGGGTTATGATTTTCATATATTGGAGTTGCCATATCCATGCGGCTGGCATGCTTACATGTCCTAGTCATACGTATTTTTGGGACTGGGATGTGACAGTTAAAGCCCATACGCCCACTTTGCACCGAAAAGTATGCCAAGGGTGAAGGTCTCTAAATGGGACAAGTTATAGGTCAAACAAACTCTAAATGTCAATACGAACTCAACTGTATGTCCAGATGTAGATTTCGATGAACCGAACACAATTTTGCCCAAAATGTCAACTATGGGGCCCGCCAATTGGCGACTTGGTCAACTATCTCAGAATTGCGTGAAAATTGGGTCACATGACCAGCGCGTTACCATGAGTCCAGTGGCGCAAGTTTCGTCGTAATCTGACGAACATGCACAAAATGCGCAGGGCTTTCGCAAAAGTTGCGACACGAAGATTGTCCGCGGATACGGGCTGATTTCGACGCGCACACGCGTCCAAATCAGTTTCGCAAACTCTTACGCGTCCGGGTATACTGCACGCACCTTTTGGTACACTTGGTACATGACGGGGCGGTCCCGTTTGGCGGGACGCGCTCCGTTTCGCAATTTTTAGAAATCTGGAAAAAATAAGTTTTTGGGGTTTTCAAACGAATTTAATTCTACATATAGCAGTAAATAAAATAATATAATTAACATAAATTAAACTAGGTCAAGTGGTCTCCGCATACCAAAAAAAAATTGAATTCGGATCTCTATGGTAGGAGATACGAATCCGGGAACATAGGTGGTCACCGTAGTTTTCTGCGATACCCAAAAGTGGTCTTTTTCCGTCAACTTGGACGCTGTTTTCTCCTAGGGTTTTGCGCTGTTCGAGATCTACTATCATACAGATATTGAAGAGGGTTAAGTGGTTAACGTACCGGTGAAGACGGGGTCGAGTTTGGTTCAGCGAGGTGACGGAAAACGCGTCGTGAACACAAGAAGGTTGCTGTTCAAAACTGCAGTTTGCGTTTTGCGCAGGGTCGCGGCCGTCGACGACGGTTCTGGGCGGCGTCGGCGGTCTGGCTAGGCGGTCAGGGCTCGGAGGCCGGCGGCGGTCTCGTCGAGGGCGGATGGGAAAATCTAGGGTTAGGGTTTTGGTCGAAATGATATATATATATATATATATATATATATATATATATATATATATATATAGGAGGGGGGGAGTGGCTCGGGTCTCTTCCGCTTGCAGGAGGCTTACTTAGTTGCTACTACGGCTTCATTCCGCATGGACCGGGCTCAGCTGGGTTGTAAAGGGGCAGATGCTGCTGCCGTTTCTTTCTTAGTTGAGCGGGTATCGGGTTAGGATGGGTGTTTAACGGGTAGGAATCCATTAGGGGAGGGGGGGGTTAGATCCATAGGAATTTTTTTTTTCTTTCCTTTTTTTTTTCTTTTTATCTTTCTTTTTCTTTTAAAAAAAGAAATATATATATATATATATATATATATATATATATATATATAGAGAGAGAGAGAGAGAGAGAGAGAGAGATAGAGAGAGAGAGAAAAAAAATCTAGAATTTATATTAATGCATATCATTAAGCTAGCAAGTGTCCAAACGGTCTCCTACATGTAATAAATTCGAAGAAAAAAAATTACTGGCTCCGTAAATCTCCTAACTGCATGTACACCTAAAATAAAAATTAAATAAAATTTATTTCTCCTAATTAGCTCATAATTACTATAGTTTAATTAATAATAATAATAAAATAGCTTAATATGATTTTTTAGGATTAGGGATTTTACAACCCCTGATGGGTTAGGATGTCCCATCAGCACTCTGAATTATCTCCGAATGCATATGCTTGCTCGGATAATATAATACAAACTCACTAGATGCACCTGTGATATGCCTAGATCGATGCACCTGAGTCTATGATCAAACTATTATGAGATTTAGTGGATGCAAGTGCCTGGACCAGGATAGTTTTGCCCATATGAGCAGCATAACCAGTGAAGTTACCAAGGTAGGTAGTGTCATCCAGATCCTGAGTGGCATGTCCCTTGCCCTTAGAACTCTCAACCTAAAGCTAACTGTTGTAGTTCCTCCAGCTCTGCCATCTCAGCTCCAGTCATCTCAGTAATGGTTTTCTCTGCCACAACTAGGTGAGCAACTCCATGGCCTCCACGTCCCCTGCCTTGACCTACACGTCCACCTTTCTGTCCTCTGCCTCCTCGACCATGATTAGAATTACGGAGTTGGGGGCAGTTGTAGCTGGAATTTTCTTTCTTCCCACAATTGTAACACTCTCTGTCATCGTTGATGGGAGCACTAGGAATCACCAGTTCCTAGCGGACAACGGGTGAGGTCTCATCTTTCATCACTTTATGTCAGATCTCCTCTTGCTCCATCGATGTAACAGCCTCATCCAGGGATGAGAATGATGGCAGATGACACATTGCTACCCTTCTAGTCTCAAACTGCGGGTTCATACTCTTGAGAAAATGAGCCACACATCTATGCTCAAGTTACTGCTTTCGAAGGAGAACATCTTCCGAATTTTGCAATAATAGCGGATCATAGTGGACCAAGTCTTCCCATAAGCGACGTAGCTCCATTGCATACTGGAGTACTGTCTTCTCTGCTTGTGAGGTAGCATCAATCTTTTTCTCAACTTTCATTATCAACATGACACTCCCAGCTCCAGAGTACACCCCAGCCAATGTCTTCCAGACATCAGCTGCACTGCAGATCGACTCCATCATCCCAGCTATATATGGATGGAGAAACTGGAGTCAACAGCCAAGAAACTACCATAGAATTAAGGTGATCATTCCATGTGATCCACTCAGCACTCGTCTTATTCTCTGGCTCAGTGTACTCTTCCTTCACACATTTTTCAAGTTTCTTGATCCGAAGGTTCAACAGCGCCCTCTTAGACCAACTTAGATAGTTTTTTGCCCCCTCAAGTTTGATGTCATTGGGCAACAACTTTATCTTCTTCATCACCTACGATGGTTCTGGCGCGAGCACGACTGGCCTACTGGATGAGGTCTCCTCTAATTTGGCCTGAAACACCCTGGCTATCCCCTCCAGTATCTCTTTCAGCTCCTGACTAGTCACATGTGTTCCCATCTTCACAGTTGCACATGAACGAGATCAAACGCAACTTAAACACGGGTCATACGCCTATACGCGATCACGACTTTCTCCATCTATCTGTACACCTCCAAGTTCATGTGGCAGGATAGGTGCATAATGGGTAGAACTCGCTTACGCCATCATATGACGAGGAAAAGATGGCAACAACGTACCCTACCTCCTGATGGGTTTGACGACACCTGCATGCATCGACGACACCCGAGGTTGGGGAGGGGGGGGGCTTCCACTAGGTGGGGGGGGGAGGCTTCCACCGGGGCAGAGGAAGGCGCGTGGGAGGGGGGGGTTCGTGTGAGAGACATGAGGAAAGAAAAAAATAAATTTTGTGGAGAAATGATTCAGAGCTTTGGCTTTGATATCATGTAAAAAGAAAGTAATTGATTGATTATTTCTCAAGAGGGAGTACACACACACACACACACACACACACACACACATATATATATATATATATATATATATATATATATATATATATATGGGTAAACGGGATATGAGCCATGCACATGTGGACCAATAGAAATGGATTCCTACCTCCCATGTGCACCCGTGTGCACTAGTACACTCCATTCCTATTGGTCCACATGTGCATTGGCTCATGTAGGAATATGAGCATATATATATATATATGAGGAGACTCCCCTCCTCCTTATTTTTTGTTCGATGTGGGACTAAATAAGTCCCTATAACTCAACAATTAGTAAGTCTCATCCCAATTTCTAGATTCTAGATTCTAGATTCATAATGTAGAAGCTTAATTTATAGAATAGTAAGACCCATCATAAGTTTCAATATCTAGATTCTCAAGTACAACCCATCAACATGAGCTATAGATTGGAAATGAAAATTTCTAGATTCAGAATGTAAAAAAATATTGTGTAGAATAATAAGTTCCAATTTGGATTCCAACTATATATTTATATTATTATTATTTTCACATAAGTTTTTGACCACACAATCTTTGGGACCAAAGCTCATTTTATTATTCTCTTTTATTCTCATACAAATTTAACTCATTCTACATTTACATTTTCCCTTTTTTAAAATGTTGGGCTTGAAGATGAAAATTTGAGCACCATCTACTAATGATGCTATAAGGGATCGTATTGACGAAAGAACCAAAGGAAAATAGGATCCATGGCCGCTAATTTGAGTCGTGAGCTAGCCTAAAGTCCATTGTATAGATATTAGCCGGGTAAATTGCAGAATTTTTTTTAGTTAGAATCGTAAATTTAGCAAAAAAAAACTCCAGTTTACAAAAAGTATCTACTTTTTAATTTAGTTCTTACACCCAAATTGAATTATGTTGTTAATGGACGTCAAAAAAAATTTATTAGATGACAATTATATTCATCTAAAACCTACGAAGTCTTTTTTGGCTACAACTATGAATCTTACGAGATTTTTTTTACTTTACCCGCTAATGAAGTATTTTTGTAAATGAGTTATTTGTATTTGTAGTTATCCTAAAAATATGTCTAAATTTTGAGAAATGAGAAGTAGTACTAATAAAATAAAAATGTGGATAAATATAATTAGCAACAAAAATGATCGGTTGAATTAGGCGTTCGACATGACACCGTCCGCTGTCGCATCCCTCTTTCAGTCCTCCTCTCCTGCTCCGCGTCCGACAGGCCAGCCGCCGCGTCCACCAGTGTGCCGGCTCCGTCTGTACCTCCCGCCCCTTCCTTCCCTCCTGTTCCACGTCGACCGTCGCGCCGCCGGTCGGACCATCGTGTGCGAATACAGTGTGCTTATGAGCCTCGATGACCGGGAAGGCTTGATAGCGAAAGGCGTCCAAAGGCAAACAAGTCCACTTCGCGGTGACCGTTAGGGAGGTAATATAATAGCACGAGCAGTGTCGTACGGTTGAATTAGCAATTAGGAATGGAGACGATGAATATAAATTACGGAAGATTTCGTTCAGAGCAACGAAAATACTAAAAATCCCATTTAGAGCATACAATTTTAAAATTTTACAAAAATAGCATCAGAACGCCCTTTCTAAGGGTGTTTTACGCTTTCCAAGAACATTTTCGTCCAACTCCGTTAAAAAAAAAACCGTCAAATTTTTTTTTTTTAAAATAAATAAAAAAAATAGGAAAACGCCTTTTGGAATGACGTTTTTTTTAGAAAAAACGCCCTTATTCTTTTTATTTTTTTATCTCTCTCCTCTCTCTCAGTAACACTCTCTCTCCTTCTCTCACTCACACCCTCTCTCTGCTCACTCTCTCACTCTCTTCTCTTTCTCTCTCACTCACTCTCTCTCTCTCTCACCCTCACTCTCTCTCTAATCTCGGTGTGCTCTCTCTCTCTCTCACTCTCGTTCCCGCTTATATTTGTGCAGGATTTTTTTTTATATCATACACTATGGGTGGCGTTCAAATTGTGTAATTGTTACCGTAATCCTAAGAAGAAGAAGAAGAAGAAGAACCTGAGTGAGCAAGGCCAGCTGCTCGACCCCAAAAGCCTGGCGGCCGCGAGCGTGCCGAGCGTGAGATCCACCACCGAGGTGCAGTGGGCGTGCCAGCACCCGCGGTCGTCGCAGTCGGGCGGCGGCTCGTGCTTCTGCTGCGGCGCCGCCGCCTTCCCGCTGTAGAGGAACTGCAGCAGGAGCACGAACACCTCGTACCTCACCGAATTCACGGAGACCGCCACCAGCGGCGGCGGGGCCCCTGCTACCGAGGTCCAGGGGGGCTGTGGGCCCCTGCCGTTTTTGCGGAGCCGCAGCAGAAGAAGAAGTTGCGGAAGAAGAGGCAGCGGGCGGCAAGGATGCAGCGGTGGGCTCGGATGAGGCTGCCCTCGACGCTGAAGACGACGTCGCTGAAGGCCTCGTCGTTGATGAGGAGGTTGGAGAAGAGAAGAGAAGAACAGGAGAGGAGAGAGAGGGACGAGCGAGAAAGAAAAGGAGAGAGAGTGAGAGAGAAAGAGAAGAGAGAGAGAGAGAGAGAGAGAGAAGAGTGAGTGAGTGAGTGAGAGAGAGAGAGGAGAAGAGAGAGGAGAAGAGTGTGAGTGAGAGAGAAGAGAGAGAAAAAAATAATAAAAAATAGAAAACGTCTTTTGGAAGGACGTTCTAAAGAACGTTTTTTATTTTTTTTATTCATTTTTATTTTTATTTATTTATTATTAAAAAAAATTAACGGAGGTTTTTTATTTTTTTCTAACGGAGCGGACAAAAAAATCGTAAAAAGTCCTTCCAAATGGCATTATGATACTGTTGTTGAAATTTTTTAAAATTATATGTTCTGAATTATATTTTTAGTATTTTTGTTGTCTGAACGAAATTTTTCGTATAAATTACTCTAAATATATTTGGTAAAGTCGAGACAAAGCAGGTGAGCAGTCGCCATTGTCACGGGCGAGAAGCAACATAAGACAGAATGCCAGCTTACAGCACAGCATAGAGAAGGAAAGAGCTAACGAACGAACGAACAAAAACAAACAATCTCAGTGAGCGAGAATAAATGCATTACCGACCTCAGAATTCATAAGAGATGATGATAGGTATGCAGTGAGAGTGAGGAAGTAGCTGGTATATATTGGTTGCATCCGTAAACATGGACGGATTTAGAAATTGCAGCTGTAATAGTCTACCATAATTTGTAGTAGATTAAAAATAAGTTAACCTATATAAAAAAATTTTAAAAAATTATATATAAAATTTTTTTTTAATTTTTTTTGTTGGCTGGACTCCAACCCACCCCACCACCCCCGGATTGATCAAAGTATTCTCAGTTGTAAAGCTTGATTTAGTTATTTTACAATATTCTCAGTTGGTTGCAACAGTGCTAGAGAGCAGCATTTTATCTACACGATCTGATGGGTGCGGATCAAAATTGTGTTCTTGGCTAAATTATTATAATGGTGCTCCTGCGTTCGAACGCTTTTGACAGCTCAATTTTCTACTGCTTAATTTCAGCAATCCAATTTTATAAATTATTTTTTTTAAACATCTTTTATTAATTTTGAAGCATATGATATGTGACAATATAAATATTTAAATTATGCATTTGTACTACAATATATGATTTTGAAATAATTTTGATGTACATCAAAATCGATGAAAGATATTTAATTTTTTTTTTTTTTATAATTTTGGATTATCAAAATCGAACAGTATAAAATTAAAGTACCAAAAATATCCGAAAACTATAGTTAGAATACCATTTGTATAATTTAACATTGTTTTTTTTTGACTGTTAACATTGTTTTTTTTTTTGACTGTTTTTTGCTTTTACTAAAGCACTAAGAGAAGAAGTTTGGTAACAAATATTGATGCTCATCTTTTCCGATAAGATAGTTTATGTTTTGAGCAACTTTTTTATGCTAAACTGTGGAAATAAAATGTTTTGTGCCTTTAGTAAATAACCCAACAAAGAGCAACTATAAGTCTCCTGAAGAAAAAACATAATATACAAACTCAAACCAAAGCTAAACGGAGAATAGTATAACGCTGCGGATTCCTCTCTTCTTCTTCTTCCTCCTCCTCCTCCTCCTCCTCCTCTAATATTCTTTGAAAAGAACCATCCTCTAATATTCTTTGAAAAGAACCAACATTTTCGATTTTGACCGTTGTTGCAAAAGGGTGATTCCTTGTTACTTGTTAGGCAATCTCCAAACTATTCTTAATTTTTCGAAATTTTTCAAAAAAGGAATTTTTTTTTTGCATAATTATAAAAAAAGGAAAAAGTTTTGGATATTTGCTGTGAGGAGAATAACTCGCCAAATTAGTTGGCGGGATGGGGGTGGAAGAGAGACCGCCAACTTGATTGGCGGGTGGGAGTTGGGACTGCCAACTCAGTTGGCGGATGTGAGTTTGATATATATATATATATATATATATATATATATATATATAATTTTTTCTGAATCAATTAAATTTTGTAAATGGATAATAACAAATTATCTATTATAATATTACAAAAAATTTATATTGATAATACCAAAACAAAAATATTTATTAAAAATTTTAAATCAAAAATTTAAATAATACCAAAAAATATCAAATAAATTGTGTTATGGGATATTTTAGCAAATGTCCCTACAAAAAATGTCAAAATAGTATATACCCCAGTAAAAAAAAAAAACTAGCAAATGCTCCAAAAAAAAAAAAAACGGTTAAAAGAGTGCGGACATATCTTAAAATTTTACTTCATCCCTAAAAATAATAGGAGCATTTGCTAGTTTTTTTTTAAGAGGGGTTATATGCTAGTTTTAACATTTTATTTGGAGGCATTTGCTAAAATATCTCTAGTGTTATTTATTAATTTCTCTCAAAATTGTTTCGGTATTTTATTTTGAATCTACAAAATTTAAATATATACAATTATCTATATTATTTAAATAGAAATAATTTTACATACGGATAATAATAATAAAAAAATTTGGAAAAAATAGATTTTAGAATTTCACTTTTCTAACAAATATATATAGATAATTATATATAGATAAATATATATACAATTATCTATATATATTTGTTAGAAAAATAAAATTCTAAAATCTATTTTTTCCAATTTTTTTTTATTATTATCCGTATGTAAAATTATTTCTATTTAAATAACATAGATAATTGTATATATTTAAGTTTTATAGATTCAAAATAAAATACCCAAACAATTTTGAGAGAAATTAATAGATAACATTAGGGATATTTTAGTAAATGTGCTCCTATTATTTTTACGGATGAAGTAAAATTTTAAGATATGTCCGCACTCTTTTAACCGAATTTTTTATTTTATTTTTGGAGCATTTGCTAGTTTTTTTTTTTACTGGAGTATATACTACTTTTGACATTTTTTGTAGGGATATTTGCTAAAATATCCCATAATACTATTTATTTGATTTTTTTTGGTATTATTTAAATTTTTGGATTTAAAATTTTTAATAAATATTTTTTTTTGGTATTATCAATGTAAATTTTTTGTAATATTATAATAGATAATTTGTTATTATCCATTTACACAATTTAATTGATTTAGAAAGAAATTTTATATATATATCAAACTCCCACCCCCCAACTTGGCGGTCTCTCTCTCCCACCCCCACCCCGCCAACTAACTTGGCGAGTTATCCCCCTCACAGCAAATACCCAAAACTTCTTCCTTTTTCCATAATTATGCAAATAAAATTTTATTTTTTTTGAAAAATTCCGTTATTTTTTTTCTCAATTTGGAGACTTTTGTTACTTGTTAGGCAATCTCCAACCTATTCTTAAATTTTTTTCTTAATTTGGAGACTCAAAAATGATATGATCTCATATTAGGACATTGATCTGTCTCGTTACTTGGTTAGGACATTGATCTGTCTCGTGCTGAGCGTCGACGCTGGTGCGGAATCAAAAGCCAGCTGCAGCAATGGCACCAGTACCATCGGAAAATCATGTCAGCTCCAAGAGCTCGGGATCCGACATAATATTCGAGACTTTTTGCACACTGTATTATATGTCTTTGGACCCACTGCATCCTAAATTCCAACATTTTATAAATGGAAGAAATAATATGCCACCGTGGCTCGATTCACTGATATTCTGCCATCCAACCAGAATTTTATACCTCTTTTTGATAACTATAATAACCATTTGAGTTCGATAATTAAAATATTTATTGATCATCATATAACTTTTACGAAATAGAATTCCTTAGTGTGTCCAACCTACATGGAATGTTTTGTTGGAATATAAAGAAGGACGACGAAGTCCCAAGATACATATGGGTTGGTATTAAGGAAAGAACAGAAGTAAAATTGGATCAGTGGCCGCTAATTTGAGTCAAGAGCTAGCCTAGAATTCACATTATAGATATTAGTCGGATAATGTACAAAAAAATTCTGGTAAGAATCATAAAAATTGACTTGTAGTTAAAAAAAGTCTCTACTTTTTAATTTCGTTCTTACATTCAAATTGGATTATGTTGTTAATGGACGTAAAAAAAAGAAGTTATAAAGTGATGATTATAACCATCTAAAACTTAGTCTTTTTTTACCATAACGATGAATCTTACGAATTTTATTTTATTATTATTATTTTATTATTTTACTAAGTATCTTTGAAAACGAGATAACAATTACAATCAATATGTATACTCCACTTATAATAGAGATAATAATAATGACTGTTTGAAAAATCCATCATAACATACAAATTTATATAAAAAATAATAATTTAAAATAGATTTGACTTATGTGAAAATAATAGAAAATATGTTAGGGTTATATATGAACTATTTTTTCCCCCTCATTTCTTACTTATTTTAAAAACCAAAATGGTTTGGGACCATTATAGGACTTCAATTAAACTTTAATATTCTAGAATTTAGCTCGTACATTCTGTGTGTAGAAATTCTCAAGTCTAGACTATTGCTCTTGTGTTTGGGACAAAATTATTATAGAGTTTCAATTGACTCTTACTATTCTACAAAATGACCTCATACATTTTGAATGTTCTGAAAATTTTGATGAACCATATTATTGATGCTCTTACAAGGTCAATCAAAATATCAAAATTCAATCACATATCACATTATTAATTACTCGTTACTGGTGTGTCTACCACACACATATGAAGTTGTCAATTTACTATGACTCGTACAAAATCGTACAATTTTGAACTATCGATTGTTAAATAAACATGTTGTTGTCATTTCCATTTTGACTTTTATATATATATATATATATATATATATATATATATATATATATATATATATATATATATATATATACACACACCGTTTGGCATTTGTTTTGTGGTTTATCCTACTTAGTTGACAAATGATAATAACTTCTTGGATAAGGGTATTGAAAATGTGAAAATTACCACCAATAAATTTATTAAGTAATTGTAATGCATTAAATAATATTACTGTTGTACATTATTGTTATTTATTTTAATTATTTAATATTAGTTAAATTAATACTAATATTAAATAAATAAATTAGTATTAATTATTTAATAATAATTAGTTGTATTTAGTTAAATAATTAGTATTAACTCTCTAACGTTCCAATAAGAGACGAACGATGGTCATTTGCTAAAACTTTGAATCTTATGAGAATTATTTTTGTACTTTATCCATAGAAAATATAGAGGGATGGTAGGGAAAGACTTTTAGAGATATTTTGGGTATATCACAAATTATTTTATTAAAAAAATTGTCTCTAACGTTCACTTGTAACGGCTTGTAACGGCTAGTAGACGGATGGAGATTATTTGATCAAATGTTTCAATAAAAGAGGATTTAATTGATCAAAAAATCTACGAATTTTTTTTTTTTACTTTACAGTAAACATTTGCCCTATATAAGGATCGTCGGGATGCATGTTCAAATATAAATCCTCACATGAAGTTTAATTAACAAGCTTTCTCAATTGGCTACGTGTGAATTTGCAGCATTATGCAAAGATTCATAGGGAAAAGGTTTTACGTAAATTTTGCAACGGGCCTGATCGGGCTCAATTTTTTTTGGAAACACAGATCCGTACCGATCCGCAAATGTCACAGAGTGCGTCCCGAACGGTCCCATTTAAATTTAAAAGTTTAGACAATAGGTTTTTTTTTGACAATTTAAGGTTCGAACCGAATCGAAGTCACCGGTATGTCCAGTCCTAATAAATATATGAGTTATTTGTATTTGCCTCCCATTCTTAATTGCTAATCCTATTTTTTTTTCATTTTTGTTTTCGTTATACCCCTCCTCTATCCCCTTTCCAGGAATGACAATTTTTTTTGAATCCGACGGAGACCTGCTTTTTTTTTCTCCGCCGGAGACGGATTTGGTGATTTAAAAACAGGGACGGAAGCGGAAATGGGAATTAAAAAAATATTTTTTAAGCTTATAATGTACAAAAAATTGTTAACAAAGCAAGGGATGGGGACCAAAAAATTCGGATCCGAAAGTATTAATGGGACGGAGACGGAAACGGGAATGAAAAGTGCATTGTTTGACGGGGACGGGGACGGAAACGGAGATGCGGATAAAAATTTAAACCTGAACGGGAATGAAGATTCGAATACTATTGGTTGCATGCATCACTTTGGCAATGACAGCTTACAGCACAGCACAGCACAGCACAGCAGAGAGAAGAGAATTAAAGAGCTAACAAACTAACAAACGAAGAATCTCAGTGAGCATTACCGACCTCAGAATTCATAAGAAGAGATGATGATAGGTAATGCAGTGAGAGCGAGGAAGTAGTATAATATTGGTTGCATGCATCACTTTGGCAATGTAAGATCAAAAGAGGAATTCCATTAATTAATTAATTAATGGCTTTCGCCAACTACTACTACTACCGGTTCGGCCTGATCTGTACTGCATTCTGTCTCGTGCTGGCCGCCGCCACTCTGCAACCGACCCTTTCTTCCGGCAACTACATAACCTATGATGCTAATAAATACCGGGGACGGCAAGCCGCTCAACCGGGATCACGACATGTACCTTACACTCCTGGGTGCATCCGTAGACTATACTGTAGAGGGCCAGGCTAAAAATTCACAAGGTATATGTATGTATGTATGTATGTATGTATGTATCTTGTCGTGGTGTCTGTCGTATCGAATTTGTGTCCACGCAAAGCAAATTTGTGCGACTGTTCGTTCGTGCAAATGTGTCGTGTCAAATTTATGCTCGTGTCGCCGCTATCTGCCATAAGAACATTTACTCATTATGTAATAGCTTCTCTCGATATGCTTTTTCTACGTGTGTGTTGTTACCTGTGTTGTTATCCAAGTGAGTCGATTATGAAATGGTGATTTCTTCTCGTAAAGCTTGATTTAGTTATTTTTACAGTATTCTCAGTTGGTTGCTTGATTTAAGTTATTTTACAGTATTCTCAGTTGGTTGCAACAGTGCTAGAAAGAGCAGCATTTTGTCTGCACAATCCCGATGGGTGCCGATTGTACATCAAAATTGTATTTTTGACTAAATTATCATAATGACACTTCAACTATAGTGCTCGGATGTTTTTGACATCTTAATTTTCTACTGCTTAATTTTTGCATTCCAATTTTATAAATTGTTCTTTTGAAACACTTTTCATCAATTTTGAAGATTTTGAAGTACATTATGACAACTTTAAAAGAATATGTAGTAATATAAGTATTTAAATTGCGCTTTTGTAGTATAACGTATGTTTTTGAAGTTATTTCGATGTACTTCAAAATTGACGAAATATGGTTTAGAAGAGTTATTTATAAAATTGGAATACCAAAATCGAACATTAAAAAATAATGTGTCAAAAAAATCCGAACGCTATAGTTAGAATGCCATTTGGATAATTTAGCATTGTTTCTTGATTGTCTTTGACTGTTTTTGCTTTTACCTTATGAAAAGCAGTAAGAGAAGTAATTTGGAACACGATGCGTTTATGTTTTGAGCAGCTTTTTTTTAAGACTAAACTGTGGGAATAAAATCTTCTCTGCCTTTAGTCCATGGTATATACTAGTTCTATTTTTAGATATAACTATGTTGGTGTCCCTTTAGTCTTGGAGTCATTGGCGGTCGTTCGGACTGTCCGTGTAAATATTTGAGGGTTGCGGATGGAGATGGCCTTGTCCATGAAAATTACGGACGGTATGGGAAGTATCCAAAGATACTTTGGAAAGAAAATATGTTTGTAATGTTTTGATGATATCCATTTATATGTCTTTGATCAATAATACCTTGAATAACTAACTATTAAGCTCCTTTTATACATGACTTGCTTGTTAGGAGTAGCTTAACAAGCATGCCGAAGCTGTCGACAAGATTGCGGTGCCTATCGGCTGTTAGTCCCGAAGTGAGATCAAAGAAGAAGATGTAGTCATAAAATAGAAACTCACACAAGAGTCCGTCTCTACAAGCTCCAAAAGAGAAGTTAGTATACTGAGATTCACACGAGTTCCTCTTCAGTGACACACAACCCCACAGAAGCACTAAACAAGAAACATGTTACAAACTGCCAACCCAAAGAAAAAATAAATACCGCAAGAATCAGAAAACCGTTCTTCTCTTTACGTTCGCAGACGCTACATCGAGAAGAACGGAAACAAGAACAAAAATACAAAGAAGAAAACTCTTGCTGGGGTGATCAAAACCATCAGAGCTGAAGGCAAGATTCGCGCTATACAACGATCTGCCTACATGATCTAGCAAGTTCTCACAAAAACTTCTGGAACGCTCTTGGTCACCTTCGGATCACTCGAAAGATTCCTTTAGAAGGATGCTAAAAACAGCCGCAGGTCTTGCTGGTGTTCTCGGTTTTTCTCTCTCTTTCTCAATTTTTTTGAACACTAAATGAAAGAGGAGAGCCTCTATGTAAAGAGGATTTTAGCTTCCACGCGGCCTAAAAAAATTAGGCCGCATGAGCCACCTGCGCCGCTGTACTGCACAGTGCAGACAGTGCCGTCAGGCGCCGAAAGCTGTAACCGCATCGCACAGAGAGCCACAAACCGCCTGCGCGCTGTACTGCACAGAGAATACTGTGCCGCCCGTGCGTTATTCTGCACAAAGCAGACTGCGCTGCCTACGCGTTGTACTGCATAGAGCAGACTGCGACGCCTGCGCGCTGTACAGCACAGAGCAGACTGCGCCGTACCGAGCCTCCAACAATAGTCCCTGTCCCCTCTATACTTGACTCGCTCAAGCTAAATTGTTGGCCGCATTGCACCAGGCCTCATAGCTCCAGGCCGCATGTGACCCTGACCGCATGGGCTCTTGGCCGCATGCTCACCTAACCGCATGGCCCCTGGCCGCATGCGCACCTATCTGCATAGGCACCTCTCTGCATGCTCTCCAGGACACATGGCTCCACGAAGCATTCTCTCGAGCAAGCAACCGTGCATGTAACTCGCGCATAAAAGGAGCGCACGAGCGCCATGCAACGATGTTGACGTGCTAAATGCAAAGTGCAAAGTGCGCGAACAAAGTGCCACTTTTTGCCCTTGTGTTCGAGTCTGAATTCGAATCCGAGTCTGAGTCAATAAGCTCCTTTGGGGCTTAGCTCATAAGGAAATTTTTTCAAAGGTGGTGACAAAATAAAGAATGGCATAATGGGGTTCACACTTAATCCCTCTAGGAAAGTTAACCCACATGGGCCACCACCTCATGTGTATATACCAATACTAAGCAAAGCTATATATTGAGATATACACATTGGTGATTTTCCAATGTAGGACTAAAACTCCCAAAGCAAAATAAAAAATACCAACAATCTACCACATATATCATAATATATGGTCGAGCGTTCCTCACAGTGACTACCCATCATGCATTAGGATAGATGTCGCCCACGACTTGAATCTTTCTGCATGGGTCAAACAACAGTACGATACAAGACTATGTCTTGAATTCTGAACCATAGATGTTGTTCTTCCCACTCGCACAATGACATCAGTTGGGTCTTCGGTCGCATATTAAAGGCCCTGTCACTACCAGAATAATTCAAATTAGCGACGCCTGCAAACGTCGCTAAATGGCCTTAAAACGTCGCTAAAAAAATTAGCGACGTAATTAATGATATTTTAATGAAGTCGCATTTAAGCTAGTCGCTGACAGAAAAAATGTGGCAAAATATCGCTATAGCGACATTTTCTAGCGACGTATTTGCGTCGCTAATATTTTTCTTATTAGCGACGTTTAGCGACTCAACGTCGCTAAATTAGGGACGTATTTTTTGTCGCTAAACGTCGCTCAATTTTTTCTGTTTAGCGATGTATTCAGCGATGTATTCAAATGTCGCTAAACAACGCTAAACGTCGTTGAATTTTCAGTGGAAAAAAAGAATATAAAATGGTTTATAAATCAATCTTCCAACAGTTTATGAATTTCTAATTTATATAAATAGACCCGGATCAACCCTCCGTTGAATTTCCTGGATTTGCCGACCCCTTCGGTAGAACACTCAACACCGGTAAACACAAAATAAAAGTATATAAAATATTACAGTCACACAATAAATACAAAATAAAAGTATCACAGTCACACAAAAAGCACAATATAAAAGTATCACAATCACATAATAACCACAATAAAAGTATCACAGTTACACCATAAGTCTTATCCAATTTCTCAATCTCTCAAGGAAATCCAATACGATGCGGCAGAACCCAGTCCCTCCGATACTTCGCATAAGCAGCGTCTACTCCATCAATCTCCGCTATAGGTGCTGGGTGACTGGAACTCCCACTCTCAGCTTGTGCCTGCCCAACAGTAGGAGGCACCACTTCCTCCTTAACAGTAGAAGTTGCCACCTTCTCCTTAACAACCGCTTCCAATTTAACAGTAGGAGTCTCTTCCTCCTTAACATTCACTTCCTCCTTAACAGTAGGAGATATCACTTCCTCCTTAACAGTAGGAGGTGCCTCTTCCTCCTTACCAGTATGAGGTGCCTCTCTCAAGCGACGTGCATGTGCTCGGGTCATGGGTGCCATCTGGTAAGATAGATGGAAACAAAGAATATAATTGATAACAGATATAAATATATGTATCCATATAGTTAAAATAGATTTTACGTTCCATATTAAAAATACAGTATAAAATTCAGTGTTAGTGAAGTGGGATAGAGTGATATCTGAAGTGGGGGGGGGGGGTATAAATTATGAAACCACATTAGTATTGATCCTATGACTGCAAGTGGGGTGTGTGATAATATGCAATATAGAGGGTGGTATCTAAGTGTATGTGTGAGCTGATGACACACATGTGTTAGTATGAATGTTGAGGTCTGCAGGGGAAAGCATGGATTAAGGGGGTGACTGAACTGTGAGGAATGCACACTTGATTATGCATCAGTTAGTATATCTAAGTGTTAGTAGCAGTCATTAGTGTGTGTCCATGTGTCCTGATAGTGGTATACTATTATAGTTAGTATCATTTAGTTATAATTTTCCTCATTTGGAAGTGTCATGTGTAAGGCACATGAGCTCCAAGTGACATAAATCACTTAAATCTGACATGAGGGGGGTACTATGTGAAGAACCAACAAGGGTATTCTCCTAAACTTACCAAATGACTATATGGTTTTTTGGTATTTACTCATGTTTTTAAAATATGTCAAGCCTTGGTACATTTATAGGAGCAAGTCATTTATAGGAGCAAGCCTTACCAATTAAGTTACTATAACTAGAACCTGAACAACAGACTGTTTAGATTCCTACTAGAGATTATTGTATTAGGTATCAATATTTGTAAGGAAAAAATTTCAAGCTAGCACATTCCACTTTCGATTACAACTTTACCTCAAAAATTTCAAGCTAGCACATTCCACTTTCGATTACCAAATAAGTTACTATAACAATAATTTTTACATCAACTTCGGATCTGAATAAGCTTGGCAAGCTTTTCAAAATAATAACTCTTTCATTATCATATGGTGATGTTGCAGTTTTATACTAAGATAAAAATTGTGGATTCCGAGTTCAACTTAGAACACCAAAAAATGAAATCAGAAAGTTACGACTGCAGTTTGACCTGGAAAGGCAAAGCTAACACCAATCTGGACCTTTTCTGCTGACCTGACTACAACGTAGACCATTTTCCTAAATATGAAGTTTTTGGCCACTGTTATTAGAAAATTAGAAGTTAAAAGTGCATGTTCTGAAGTATTATTTCTAAAGTTTAGTGGACTAGATACAACTGATGCAATAGGTACTCATATTTAACCCCTAATAATGAACCAATTTATAAAAGTTTTTTGCGTAAAATTTTTAAAAAATCTTTACACCAACATATACTTAATCATTTGACTTGTATAAATATTCGAGAGATAAGTTCTAATCTTTTGCATAAAAAGATAATATAAAATAGTAATCAGTTATCCTGGTACAACAAAGATCATGCAGGAATCATGCCAAGGGATCATATTTTATGGAATTATTTAGGTGAACCAGGTCCATCATTCATTCTATGGACCTGATGATTGATTAATGACATGTGGGTCCTATCATCTCTTTTTTTATCATTTTTCGATATGACCCACATGTCATTATTGAGTGATCATGTCATAAAATGAATGATCATCCATGTTCACCAAATAATTTTTATTTTATGTAATTAAGATGTCACCTGATAGGACCCACAATAATTTTCATTTTATGTAATTAAGTTGTCACCTGATCAAGTCTTCTAATTATGTTCTTAGATCAGTCATAAAATCTATGACTTCAAAGTAATGCTTATTTTACTATCTTATGGCGGTGTTAAGAGTTTTTAACAGAAATAGAGCTTGTGGATGCATTCAACTTGTAACTAAAGAAAGCACCAGAAAAAGTAATGACAGATTTGATCTGCTAAGGTCAAAAAATAGCCAAATTGGTACTTTCTGCTGATGATGTAACTACAACATTTGCTAATTTGTATTTTGTTTATTTTTAAAGAAAAATAGCATATCGTCACCTGTTTCTTTGATTAAGAAGCATGTAAAAGACAGTCATCTAGTACACAAACATATATTCCAGCCACCTGAAAAACATAAAAAATGTCTTTACCTGACGTATGAAATTATCTTTGTGACAAGTATAATTTTCAATTATAAAAAAACATAGCTAATACTTCTATTCGGCTGAAGGGAGAGAGAGAAAGAGAGAGAGATAGAGAGAGAGAGAGAGAGAGAGAGAGAGAGATAGGGTTAGGGTTAGGGTTTACACCCTCTGTGACAGTGTCTGTGTCGTGTCAGAGAGAGAGAGAGAGAGAGAGAGATAGAGAGAGAGAGGGTTAGGGTTAGGGTTTACACCCTCTGTCAGAGAGAGAGAGAGAGAGAGAGAGAGAGAGAGGTTAGGGTTTACACCCTCTGTAATAGTGTTTGTGTCTGTGTCATATCTGTGTCGTGTGTGTGTGTGTGTGTGTGTGTCGTGTCTGCATCTGTGTGAGAGAGAGAGATCGAGTTAGGGTTATGGATTACACCCTCTATGTCAGTCTGTGTTGTGTCTGTGTCAGTGTGTGCCATGTCTGTGTCAGTGTCATATCGTGTGCATCTGTGAGAGAGAGAGACAGGAAGAGAGAGAGAGAGAGAGATCGGGTTAGGGTTTACCTAGAGGAGGAGGAGGATGAGGAGGAGGAGAAGCCTGAGGTCCGCTAGAGGGGGCTATGGGGGAGCTGGTGGGGGGCTGTGGGGGAGCACACGGGGGGTCCATTGGAGTAGGGGGCTGTGGAGGACGCCGGAGGGAGCACTTCGCCGGAGAGGGGGGGAAGAGAGGGGAGTTTTTGAAAATTTGGAAGAAGATTTCGACAGAAGGGGAGAATCAAAACCTATATTAAAAATTGTAGCGACGTTTAGCAACGTCAACTTCTGACGTCGCCAATTATCAAATTTGCGACGTTATAGACGTCGCTACAAATAAAAAAAACTAACGTCGCTAAATACATCGCTAAATGTCGCTAAATCAAAAAACTCAGAGATGTTTAGCGATCTTAAAGAAGCTTATAGCGACTATTCTTTTCAAAAACTGAATTACAGTCGCTACATGTCACCAACAGCGACATATAGAGATGTTTATTTTTGTAGTCACTCAAATCTTTAATTTTAGCGATGTTTTAATTTTACGTCGCTAAAAATATCGCTATTTCATCATATTTTGGTAGTGTGTGATGACCTGGTTTCGGTGTATGTATCTTGGGTGTCTACAAGTTTACCCTCAAGAGACAGCATGTATCTCTGTCCATAAACTTAGGTGAGTTCATTATTTAAGAGAGTTTAATATATCCCAGCATGAAGCATTATATTTCCATGCGGTTCTACGTAGCTATGACATGGCTCATAGCCGAGGTTAACAACCTCATGTGGTGTCCCCCACAGTAGCATGAGGTCACTAGCCTCTTAGTGGTGTTGTACTACATTCCAGCATGAAGCCTTACGCTTTCGTGCGGTGCTACGCTGCTGTTACATAGCTCACAGTTGAGGTTAACTATGTCACGCCCCGATCTCCCGCAGGCTAATCGGCCGTTCCCGCTAGGCGGGAATCACCCTCGCCAGCGCTCCCGCGGAACGATCGCTTGACCCATCCGGGCGTGATGCCGCACGAGCGTGAACCGCGCCCGTGCAAGGCCGTGATTCATTGGCTGGCGGTAAGAGTTCTAAGCCACAGAGTCGCACAGATTGTCCGAGTGCAGCGGAGTCATGAACGCATAGGCGATCGGTAACAAGTTCTCTGAGTTGACAAATATAGCGGAAGCATTGAAACACAAGTTGAAGTAAAGCAAACTCTTTTATTAGTATGAACATGTGTTACAGGCGGCGTATAGCCGAGATTACAAATCGCTCAAGCCTCTCTCTGAAACAGTAAAAGCGTGCCAAGTGGCTACAATTATGGAATGATTGTAGAGGCGATGTTCACAACTTATGTCTTGTATATGTGCTTCAGTTCCGGACGCACCGTTGCTTCGGAGTGATGTCCACGCCTTAGCACGCACGTTGGAGGCATCCGCACCGAACGAGGTTCTCCCGCACCCTGCATACAAACTGGTGGATTATCAGTACATTGAATGCACTGGTGGGGGAGCTACTCGCCCGCTCGACAAATCCAAACACGTAATACAGGTTCCGTGCACAACTATTAAGTTGTCTTTCTAGTTGCCTTAGGATCAGTTTCATGCAAATATTGAATAGCCTAACGTGTCGGGCAGTGCGCCGTGCGATGTTTGAGGAAACACGGCGAGACTTACCAACTTACCATCTCCTTCCCTGTCCAAGGCAAACATTGAGGCAAACAGTGTTAATTCAAGCACGTGCAAGTATAACATTCAGGAGGCATAGCATATGCAAACACGAGGGTCGTTTTATAACATGATCGTTCAGGTGTTCAGTTCATTGATGCGATGCAATGACTCGCATGCGGATAGCCGCTAAGCGAGGATGACTTATCTATATGAACGTTAGTCGCTGGCATAGCCATAAAGGACCGTTATAGTCTCTGGGCGGTTGGGTGCGAGAGGTCTTGTGTCGCTACACGTCACCTCGCCCGGGACGGTATGGAGCGAGACGCTAGGCCATGGGACGTTCACTCCATGCCGCCCACTCACGTGCGACTATCAGAAAGTTCCGTCCGGATCGGATCGGCTCCGGTGCCCCGGTGTAACCGTCCGCAGGAACTTGAACAATCAATACCTTGTGCACAGGTTGTCCGCGACATGCAGGTCAGGATCAGGGTCAGTTTCAATCCACAACTTGAGTGATAATCCATTGATTCGTGATCTGAACGAGCGTTTTCTCCAAGAGCTGAGATTCGTTCGTTACATGACGTGATTCTCGTTCAGATATAAACTTGATGTGATTATCATTCAGTTGTCACGTTAAAGGATTCACGTTCAGTATTTGTTACCCTGATGCGTGCCCCTGGTTCGGGGATTGCCTTGGAGACCCAACGGTCCCGGATACTTGCAGGTTCGTTCAGGCACGGAACGACTACGTAGTAGTCTCCCGGGGTTTGGATGAAAACATGGCAACATTCAAGCAGGCAAGCATGCGTTTCTAAGGAACATAAGCAGGCACGTTGCTCGGACCCGAAGGTAAGCTGAGAGATGAAACCGTTAGGGACTTAGCATGCGAGGGTCTGAATACAAGCAGTATTTTATTTTCCATGTTCTAGCATAAGCAATATGAGTTGGGATTATTCCCTTAGCTAGGTGCGTTGGATTTATTAGCATGCAGGGGGTGAATCACCTAGCGACTAGCATGAATATTCCAGATTTTATGTGTGCTGGCTAAGCAAAGACAAGTTCACCGTAGCCACCCACCTTAGCGATGATTCGCCTCGGTAGAGCGATACGTCAAGCGAGCCTCTGTAAGCCGAAGTTGATTTCCTGTAGGGACAAGTCTGGATATCCTTTGCTTCTTGTCTGAGGCAAAGCCGGTCGGGACAGTTGCACTATTGCCGTTTGAAACGGCAGTCCGCTTGAGCAGAACGGGGTGTTACAAACTACCCCATGTGGTGTCACCCACTGTAGCATGAGGTCACCGACCTCTTAGTAGTGTTGTGCTATAACTCTCTATCTTTTCAGCATTATGCTACCTGCCTATTTACAGTGCTATTGCCGCTGTGACATGGCTTACAACCGAGGCTTTAAAATTTTTACCTCATCGTGGTGTCACACAACTGCAACATGGGATACAAGTCCCTTGTAGTGTTAAACTACACGTGCTTCCTACAACACACACCGGACATTCACTCTGCCCGAGAACTCATTAAGGCGTTGAAGGCAACCTTACAAAAAAATTATTCTATAGAACAAAATAGTAGACTACAGTAGTTTTGGATAATTATCCTACATTGTCCATAAGGACTACCCACTGTACCTGATATTTTCAGTCATTGGTCCTCCCTTGAACCAAAAGCTAGATGCCTAGTAGATTTCTCTTTGAACTAATAGCATAAAGCTTAATGGTAGGATTACAAATGCACGATATCAGAGGTCCTTCAAGCCTATTTTACTTGCTGTGTTTTTGACTAGCTGGCGCTTGAGGCCTTTAGTGAATGGATCTTCCAGGTTCTTTTGACTCCGAACATTCACTACTGTAATGACACCAGTCTTGATGAGATTGTTCAGTGCTCTGTGCCAAAGCCGCACGGTCCTCTTTTTTCCATTGAAGAGATTATTAGATGCTACTGTTGCAGCTGCCTGGTTGATACAATATATCGACATAGACAAAATCTGCACACCAGCCATTAGATGATTGTACATGAGCCCCCGAAGCCATTCTGCTTCATCTGCTGCAGCTGCAAGTGCATAGAACTCAGACTCCATCGATGAGCGTGAGAGCATCGTCTGCTTCTTCGACTTCCACGATATGGCATCTCCTTCCATTGAGAAAATATATCCTTATGTGGATCTCTTGCTCTCTTCTTCTGAGCACCAACTAGCATCACTAAATCCTTCTACCACTGCTGGATCTCCGCTATAGTAAAATGCAAACTTTTGAGTCTTCTTGAGGTATCTTATCACCCTCTTCAGAGCTTTCCAGTATTCAATACCTGGGTTACTCGTGAATCTACTCAGTATCCCCATAACAAAAGCAATGTCAGGCCTAGTGGCATTTGTAGCATACATCAAGTTCCTGATGATGCTAGAATACTCCAACTATTTGACGCTTTTTCCTGGGTTATGCTTCAGTTTCTTGTCACACCTATATGGAGTATCGATCCCTGAAAGATCCTGATATCCATAGCGTGTGAGCATCTTCTCTACATAGTGAGCTTGTGATAGAGCAAGCCTTGCTTCCTTCCAGATTATCTTAATTCCAAGGATGATATCTGTATCTCCCATGTCCTTCATACTAAATTTAGACATGAGGAACATCTTTGTTCTAGTGACACATTCTTCATCCGTGCCTAGGATTAGCATGTCGTTAATATAGAGATAAACGATAACCCCTCTATCGCCAGCGAACTTTGTGTAAACATACTTATCAGTTTCACTGACCATGTAGCCATTTGATCTGATAATTTTGTCAAACTTTTTGTACCACAATTTGGGAGCTTATTTCAGACCATATAGAGATTTTACCAATATGCATACTTTGTCTGCAAGACCTTTGACGACAAACCCTTCTGGCTGCTGCATGTAAATTTCCTCAGTCAGTTCATCATTCAGAAATAATGTCTTGACATCCATCTGATGAATCATCATTCTGTGAATAACACCTAGAATAATCAGCATCCTGATAGTAGCATCCGTGCAATGAGAGCATAGGTATCAAAGTAGTCAATCCCCTGTATCTGAGAAAAACCCTTGGCTACTGGCCTATCCTTGAACTTGTCAACAGTTCCGTCTGCTTTTATCTTCTTGTTAAAGATTCACTTGCATCTGATATATGGGTTTAGCTTCTTCAGGCAGATCGACTAACTTCTAAGTATTATTAGAAGTTATTGAGTCAAACTCGTCATGGATAGCCTCTTTCCAGAAAATAGCATCTCTGGTCTTCATTGCCTCTTTATAGGTAAGCGGAACGGCTTCCACATGATAGGTAATAAAGTCTTCTTCGAAGTCCTTCGGCCTTCTCACTCACTTTGCTCTCAGCTCAACGGATTCTGGTTCAAATGTTATCTCGCGATAGCAACATTCTACGGGACATCCGCAAGAACTGTCACACCCCGATCTCCCACAGATAATTGGCCGTGCCCGCTAGGTGCGAATCATCGCGCCAGCGCTCCCACGGAACGATCTTTCCCATCTGGGCATGATGCCGCACGAGCGTAAGCCACGTCCGTGCAAGGCCATGATCTGAATTGGCGATAAGAGGTCTAAGCCACAGAGTCGCACAGATAGTCCGAGTGCAGTAAAATAAGAAATGCACAGGTGATTGGTAACAAGTTCACAGAGTCGTCAATAGCAGAAGCATTGAATAACACAAGTATAGAGGTAAAATAAGCTCTTTATTGATATTGAACAAGTGTTACAAGCGGCGCTAGACCGAGATTACAAGTTGCTCAAGCCTCTCTCTCTCTCTAAAACGATAAAAGCGTGCCAAGTAGCTATATTTGTGGAATGATACATAGGTGATGTTCCAACATTATGTCTTGTATATTTGCTTCAGTTCCGGACGCACGCTCCAAGGCTCCAGAGTAAACTCCATGCCTTAGCACGAATGAAGAAGGCATCCGCACCGAACGAGGTTCTCCCGTACCCTGTAAGTAATCTGATGTGTTATTAATACATGAATGCATTAGTGGGGAGGCTTCTCGCCTGCTCGATAAATCCAAACATGTTATATAGGTTCCGTGCACCATCTATTCAGCTATCCTTCTAGTCCTGCCTTAGGATCAGTTTTATGGCATAGTGAAAAGTCTAACTCCCATTATCGAAGTAGTCATCTGTGCAATGGGAGTATATGTATCGAAGTAGTCAACCCCCTATATCTGAGAAAACCCCTTGACCACTGGCTTGTCCTTGAACTTGTCAACAGTTCCATCTGCTTTCATCTTCTTCTTAAAGATCCACTTGCATCCGATGGATTTAGCTCCTTCCGGCAGATCGACTAACTTCCAAGTATTATTAGAAGTTATCGAGTCAAACTCGTCATGGATAGCCTCTTTCTAGAAAATAGCATTGATGGTCTTCATTGTCTCATCATAGGTAAGCGGATCAGCTTCCACATTATAGGTAACAATGTCTTCTCCGAAGTCCCTTGGCCTCTATACTCGCTTTTCTCTTGGCTCAGCGGGTTCTGGTTCAAATGTTGTCTCATCAACTACAACTTCTTCTTGGACTACTTCTCTCTGAGAGGTACTTGCCTCGTCCATGCTAGCAACATTCTTCGGAACATCCACGAGAACAACATTCTTGTGCCTAGCAAACTTGTCTTCAAAGAATTCTGCGTCACGAGATTCTATGATATGATTAGATTCGATATCAAGGAACCTCCGAGCATTACTCCTATCAGCATAGCCCAAAAATATGGTTTTCGTAGTTCTCATTCCTAGCTTCTGAATCTTGAGGTCTGGAAGGTTTATATACGCCAGACACCCCCACACTCGAATAACATTCAAGTTGGATCTAACCTTGAACCAGAGTTCATGAGGAATAATTTCAGATATCGTGAACGGTACTCTATTCAGAATAAACGTAGCCGTAAGCGTTGCTTCTCCCCAGAAGCACTTTGGAAGTCCTATGGTCAGCAACATGGAGTTTATCATCTCTGTCAGTGTC
This sequence comes from Iris macrosiphon, assembly GCA_036927795.1. Lineage (NCBI taxonomy): Eukaryota > Viridiplantae > Streptophyta > Magnoliopsida > Asparagales > Iridaceae > Iris > Iris macrosiphon. The sequence goes on along the minus strand of JAYESA010000059.1, from coordinate 307,864 downwards.
TTGTTCTTCCTTTCCGCTACACCATTAGATTGGAGAGAATAAGGAGCAGTCATTTCGTTGACAATTTTATACTCTTTGCAGAACGATGATAATTCCAATGAACGATATTCTTTGCCTCGATCGCTTATGAGTCTTTTGAGTTGTTGACCGGTTTAACTTTCTACTTCAGCCTTGAAGTCCTTGAACTTCTCTAACGCTTCGTCTTTTGAGTTGAGAATATATACAAACGCGTACTTTGAGAAATCGTCAATGAAAGTGATAAAATACTTCATTCCGACTTTTTTGGAGAATTTTTTGAAGTCACAGATATCTGAGTATACCAACTCTAGAAGATCTGTGCTTCGGTTCACTCTTCTGACGGCTTTCTGACGATCTTTGTCTGTGTACATACTTCACATTTCTCCAACTTCTTAACCCCATATTTGGAGATAAGGCCTAGACTAGACATCTTGTTAATGCGTTTACAATGCACATGTCCTAGTCTATTATGCCATAACTCAAAAGAATAACCAGAAGTAGCGACTACATTGATACAAAAAAAGGAATTATAAGCTGCTATTTAAACATCCCTTCGGTACAGAAAGCTTTTCTGAATTATGTTCCTTTGTAGGACATCACCATCTGACCGGCATTGATATCCATCCTCAGGCCCACCTTGCACAACAGACTCCCAGAAAGTAGGATCATTGGTACATGCTTCATATTCTCCAGTGTAATTGACTTTCCAGAAGTCAGCTTCAATACTACCGTCCCGATCCCTAGTACTGCAACTTGAGACTTATCCGCCATCGAGACTTTCTCAGAGGTAGGCTCATATTTGGCGAACAACTCCTTCTCAGATAATACATGGCAAGATGCACCAGTGTCCACCCATCAGTCAGTGTCCATGCCATGTGACTCAACCTGCACAATCATAGCACTACATTAAGCTCACCATGCTCTTTTAGTTTAGGCTTCGACCTACAGTCGCTCTTGTAGTAACCCTTCTTGCCACAGTTGTAGCATGTCACATCAGTCTTCGGCTTTGGCTTAAACTGAGCCGACTTTACCTTCAGCAGGTTGAAGTCCTTCTTTTTCTTCTTGTAGGTAAAATTTTGCTTCCCTTTAGAGTCACTATCATGTACCATGTTGGCCTTAGCCAACTGCTTGGAAAATGAGTCCAATTTCAGTTGCCCCCTGGCTTCATCTTCAATGTGAATCCAGTAAAGAAGATCTTCGAGCTGGATCTCCATATTTTTACGGTACATGACAGTCTTGAATCTGATCCAGCCTGGAGGAAGTTTGGTGACGATAGACCCCACCATAAATTTGTCTTCCTGCTTCATGCTCTCTTTCTCCAGTTTCTGCTGCATCTTCAGAAGTTCCTTAACTTGTGGTAACATCACCTTCTTATCCTCAAATTGCAAAGTGAAGAACTTCATGACGAGATCGATTTTAGACATTTTCTCGTCAGTTATAGTGCTTCTCAAGAGATTTTCAGACATCTCTTGCCTTCTCCTTCTTGTTGTAGGACTGCCATCGAGTCGTCCATAGCATTGAGAATCAACAACCTGTAGAGGTCATTATCTTCCTTCCACTTTGAGTGCACGTTCTGCTCCACACCAACTACAAGCTCTCCTCCATCTTCGGGAAGAATAGGTTCAGGATCAACACATAAGCAACTTTGGCAAGACAAAGATTCAAGAAGATCTTCCTCTTTAAAATAGTGTATTGTTTGCCATCAAACTTCTCAAGCTTGTGAAAGCTAGTATCGAGAAGGTTTGAGCGGTTGTCCATTCTAACTCGGATCTTGCCTTGAGATTGTTAGTCCCGAAGTCAGATCAAAGAAGAAGAGGTAACCACAAAGTAGAGACTCACACAATAGTTCGTCTCTACAAACTCCAAAAGAGAAGTTGATGCACTGAGATTCACACAAGAGTTCCTCTTCAGTGACACACAACCCCACAGAAGCACTAAACAAGGAACATATTACAAACTGACAACCCAAAAAAAAACAAATACCACAAGAATCAGAAAATCGTTCTTCTCTTTATGTTCGAAGACGCTACACCTAGAAGAACGGAAATAAGAACAAAAATACAAAGAAGGGAACTCTTGCTGGGGTGATCAAAACTACCAGAGCTGAAGGCAAGATTCGCGTTATACAACGATCTGCCCACAGGATCCAACAAGTTCTCACGAGAATTTATGGAACGCTCTTGGTCACCCTCGGATCACTCGAAAGATTCCTTTGGAAGGATGCTAAAATCAGCCGCAGGTCTTGCTCGTGTTCTCGGTTTTTCTCTCTCTTTCTTAATTTTTTCAACACTAAATAAAAGAGGAGATCCTCTATTTAAAAGGGATTTTAGCTTCCAAGCGGCATGAAAAAAATCAGGCCGCATGAGACGCATGCGCCGCTGTACTGCACAGAGCAAATAGTGCCGTCAGGCGCCCAAAGCTGCAGCCGCTTGGCACAGAGAGCCATGAGCCGCCTGCGAGCTGTACTGGACAGAGAAGATTGTACCTCCTGCGCTCTGTACTGCACAGAGCAGATTGTGCTGCCTGCGCGATGTATAACACAGAGCAGACTACGCCGTACCGAGACGCCAACAGCAGTCCCTGTCCCCTCCATACTTGACTCGCTCAAGCTAAATTGTTGGGCACATAGCGCCAGGCCGCATAGATCCAGGACTCATGCGCCCCTGACCGCATGGGCTCTTGGCCACATGCATACCTGACCGTATGGCTCCTGGCTGCATGCGCACCTGGCCGCATGCGAACCTGTCCGCATAGGCACCTGTCCGCATGCCCTCCAGGCCGCATGGCTCCATGAAGCATGCGCCTGAGAAAGCAACCGTGCATGTAACTCGCACATAAAAGTAGCGCACGAACGCCATACGAAGTAACCATACATGTAACTCGCGCATATAAAGAGCGCACGAGTGCCATATAAAATAACCGTGCATGTAACTCGTGCATAAGAGGAGCGTACGAGTGCCATACAAAATAACCGTGCATGTAACTCGCATAAGAGGAGCGTACGAGCGCCATACGATGATGCTGACGTAGAAAGTGCAAAGTGAGCCAACAAAGCACCACTTTGCGCCATTGAGTCCGAGTTCGAGTCATTAAGTCCCTTTGGGACTTAGTTACTAAGGAAAACTTACAAAGGTGGTGACAAAATAAAGATTGTCATAATGGGGTTCACACTTAATCCCTCTAGGAAAGTCAACCCATATGGGCCACCATCCCATGTGCATATACCAATACTAAGCAAGGCTATATATTAAGATATACACATTGGTGGTTTTCCAATGTGGGACTAAAATTCTCAAAGCAAAGTGAAAAATACCAACATCGGCAAAAGAAAGGAGCTTCTCAATCTTGGATCGGCATTCGGCAGCCACAGGTACACATCCGGAGGCGGCATGACACAGTTATCGTCGTTGAAGTATACACGTCGCAGGAAGGCCCGTCCTTTCCGAAAAGTGAAGGTCGACTAGTCTTTCCCAAACAGGAGCTCGGACTGAACGTTTCCTGAAGGCCCTGCTGCTTACACCTAGTGCTTGATTCCCCACAGCATCCCCGTGTCGTCTGCATTAGTAAAAGGTTGCTCAAAACATGGTTCTAGTCTTCTACCATGACCATATTAAGATTACAGGATTTTAAAAATCGGTTCAGGTGGCCACCTAAGCTATAGGCGGCCCTAGACAGAACCAAAACCTCTTGTTCGACGGATCTGTGTTGTTCGGTGTCTAGGCGGTTTTGTTCGACTATGTTGTTCAGATTTTAAGTTTTTTTCTTCTCAAATTTAAATATTTTTTTAAATACGAATTGTAGTATGGATTTAGAACATATTTGGATTTCAAATTCTGAATTTCAAACTTCAAATTTATATTTTTGATTTCAAATTTCAAATTTCAAATTATATAAAAAAAAATGGTTTTGCCGCCTAGGCGGCCTAGGTGCTAGGCGGTCCTCCACTGCACTGAATCTGTCTAGAGAATTTTAGAACACTGATTAAGAAAGATGACATTGACGCTTACTAATGAGCAAGTAAGGAGTTAGCGACTTGTAGTTGAAGTTAAAGACTATCGTGAGATTGTCGAAGTTAGGGTGCTGGACCACGAGGTTCCACTGAGAGTAGTTCATCCCGTAGTCGAAGTTCGTTATGGTGACCTTCACCCGCCAATTCTCTGTAGTTGAGCTTAACATGCCAGTGCACTCTTATTGGGCACATATGAGATGTGCACTGGACTAGTGGCCGGTTGAGGACAGAAGCTAAATAAGGAGAATCGCCCCCTGAGAACAACGCAATACAACACAATGAGCAGGAAAACTTCATGATGATAAAATATGAGTTAAATATGTAAATATTACGAACATACTCGACACAACTTTCAGGTTGTGTTAGATTGTTTTGACAGCCGCAGGTGCATGTTGGGCAGTTGACGATTGTGTCATTGTAGAAAGACGAGAGCGAGACGCAGCATGTGGGGTACTTCTGGGCGAGGAATTGGGAGTAAGTGCAAGTCACGTTTCATGTCACTGCAATAAGATGAAGATGGTGCGTAGCTTCCACAACAACGACAACGAAGGCCTTTATCTTAAATTTTTTTGGGGTCAGCTATTTGAATTTTTCTTCTTTCTTCGATACAGCTTCATTAAGGGACATGTTGCCGGAATCATTTACAAAAATTATATCTTTATTTACAGCGTCAATCAAAATTTTGTTAGGCCTACCAATTTTTATAATTTAGCGACGTTTGTGTCTTGATTCACTAATAAAATCGCTAATAGAACTTATTTAGGTATTGGCGACTAGCATGTATCGTCAATGTTTTATGGTGTACAGGCTAAGCAAAGACAGCTTCATCGTATCCATCTTAGCGATGATTTGTCTCAGCCGAGCGATACCCGAGCGCGTCTTTGAAAATCTAAGTTTGAACTCCTGAAGGGCCAAGTCTGAATCCTTCACCTCAAGCGAGTCTTCTCGCAAAGCAAGACAGGTCTAGTCGTCGCACTTGTGCCATTTGAATCGGCTATCCGCATTGATGCAGAATGGATCATTACAATAAATACCAACAGTTGGGGTGATTTTGCCCATCTAACTAGCAAGCAAGTATTTGTTGGGAACAATATGTGACCCTAAGCGGAGTTGGCCCATGAAGTGTCATATTGGACTGAGTTGTATGCCTTAAAAGAAATTTTTTATGAAAGACCTGAACCAATTTTAATTATCTACACCTGACTAAATTATCAACTTCATTGTCATCCTTTTTTGAGTGCTCAACTAAAAATGAGATACAATCTCAACCTTAGCTCGTTTCCTCTTAGCTTAACCAAGCACCCACGGCTACCTTTGCTCTTCCCGCTAGTCGAGCACGCAGAAGATTCAACATATTGTCATCTCGATCAGTTCGACCACTGAAGCAAACCGACTGTCACATTCTTTTGAGCGCTCAACCATAAACGAGATACAATTCAACAATCTCCACCTTAGCTTGTTTCCACTTAGCCGAACAATCAGACACCCCTGGCTACCTTTGTTCATTCCCTCTAGTAGAGTACCCAAGAGATCCAATAAATTTTCCATCGCGATCCGTTCGACCACAGAACCAAACTGATTGTAACCCTTTTTTGAGCACTCAACCAGAAACGAGATACAATCCAACAATCTCCACCTTAGCTCGTTTTCGCTTAGTCGAGTAACCAAGCACCACCGACTACCTTTGCTCATTCCTGCTAGCCTAGCACTTAGGAGATTTAACATATTGTCATCTCGATCCGTTCGACCACAAAACCAAACCAACATGTTCATCCACACTCTCATTGTGTGTCGATCACAACGTCGTCTTGTTCCACCTTGGGCAAGTCGGACCTACCTTTGAAGCTAATCAATGCAATTGTCTCCAACATTAGGTTAGATCTGCGAAGTACCCATGAGATCTAACATATTATCATCTCGATCGTTGGATCACAGAACCAAACTGACACGTCCATCAACACCATATCATTATGTGCCAACGACAACGTCTTGCTCCGGACCCACATTTGAAGTCAATCTGTATAGTTGCCTCCAACATTATGTCTGATCCGCCTTCCAGACCACCTTATGGAGAATTCTCGTAAGTTCACCTTCACCTAGAGATCCCGCATAATCCGATTATACACATGAACATTCAGCACAATCTGTCTCAAATCAATTAGAACTAGAGGGGTGACTTCCACTCGAATAAACTGAGACGGGAGGGAGGGGGGGGGGGGGGGGGGGAGGGAGGCTTAGATTTTTTTTTTTTATGTAAAAAAATGTTTCAAAATTTTAGCTCTGATACCATCCTCTAATATTCTTCAGTAATTAACCAAACAAAGAGCAAGTATAAGTCTCCTGAAGAAAAAACATAATATATAAACTCAAATCAAAGCTAAACGGAGTACAGTATAAAGCTGCAGATTCATCTCCTCCTGTATTCTTTGAAAAGAACAATTCTCTAATATTCTTGGAAAAGAACCAACATTTTCAATTTAGGTTGTTGTTGCAAAAGGGTGATCTCTTCTTATGTGGTAGGCATCTCTAACCCACAAACAAACAAAAAAACCATCATATTATTCTATTATCAAAATTTTACAACAATTCATTAATCCTCAACTAATAAATGACTATTATTTATTTCTACATAATTTTTTTTTCATAATTATTGTAATATAATCATATATGTATATTATTTTAAATTATTCAATACTATTTAATACTATATATATATATATATATATATATATATATTCACTAACTTTTTAATTAATCTCTTCCTAATCTCACTAACTTCGTTTTTCCTATTAAAAATGTTGCTTACCACCATTCATTTCACCATCCACTTTTCCAACCAAAATTTTATCTTTATACATTCTCTTGTTTACATTAACTATTAACTATTTTATCTGTAATCAATATACAAAAATGACATCTCTACCAGCCATAAGATTAAAATAGAATTGATCTTCACTGTTGTATTATTATCTTTGTACATTCTCATGTCTACATCAACTGTTTTTGCTGCAACACACTGTTTGAGATACAATAATGATATCTCATACCAACCAAAAGATTAAAGTAGAATTGACCTTCATCGTTGGATTCTTATCTTTGTACAATCTCATGTCTACATCAACTATTTAAAATTCTCTATAAATTGTGTAACATTTGCTACTAAAATTCATATCTTATCAACTTGAAAAATTCATATATTTCCAACCTCAAAGTTTTTTGTCTTAGTAATAATCCCCACAATAATGACATCTTATACACAAATAAAAATTATGATGTTAGATTTGGATTCCTTCAAAAATTCAAATGAACCTAAATATTGGAAATCCATGAAAAATGAAATTATAGAAGGAAAAAAATGGCTCATGATGATCAGGTTCGACAATTATCTGCTGACATTTCTCACGGTAATTTTAATACATCAAAATATTTTCAAGGTGGGTTATCGGATGACTTCGATACTACTCATTTTAGTAAATTTGGTCCGTTTCAAGGATGATACGATGAAAATGGGAATGGTTTTTTTAATACAAGATATTTTAATTTAAAAAAAGTTGTATGTTATTCTATTAATTTATGTCAAATTATTTAAGTGTTAATCATTCTAAATATAGTTGAAGACATGAGTAATTTACATAAATGAATTAAATGTTATTTTGTTGATAAAATGAATCTAATACACGAAAAATAATATTAATAACAAAAATATTCAATATTATATTGTATTGGTAGATCTAAATAAGAACATTTTAAATGGTGTAATTATTATATTTATAAATTAAAAAAATATGTAGTAAGTTAATTAACTTTATTGTTTATCATATGTAAGATATGTTAGAAATTAGTTACAATTCGAAGGACAAAATAGACATAAATGATAAATCCTCAAATTTGAGGATTTTTTTTTCCTTACCTCAAATTTGAGGACGAAGCAACTCTTCTCTCAAAAAAATGTTATAAAAAAATATCTCAAATTGAGGACGGGTTGAAGAGAAATTATCCTCAATTAGTTATTCATGACAGATCCTGAGCTCATAGGGGTCCGAGACGAAATTTCAAAATAAGTCTCCAAATAAGAAACTAAAATAATTAAAGAAAAATTATAGCCAAAAAGAATTGAACTAAGGATTTCTAGTGTGTAAGTTTAACATGATAACCATTAGACCACAACTGTTTTATGTTAAAATTAGTTCATGGTATATACTAATTCTATTTTATATATAAATATATTAACGCTCCTTTAGTTTTGGGGTCAGGACGATCGTTCGGTCTGCCCTGGATTAGAGCTGTCCTGTAGATATTTGAGGATTGCGGATGGAGATGGCCTCATCCATGAAAATTACGGACGGAATGGGAAGTATCCATCGATCCTTTGGAAAGAAAACATGTTTGTGATGTTCTTATGGTGTCCATTTGTTTGTCTATCTTTGCTCAATAATACCTTGAATAACTAAGTATTAAGCTCATTTTATACATGACTTGCTTGTTACAAGTAGCGTAACAAGCATGCCAAAGCTGTCGACAAGATTGCGGCGCCTATTGGCAAAAGAAAGGAGCTTCTCAATCTACGACCGGCATTCGGCAGCCACGGGTACGCGTCCGGAGGCGGCATGACGCAGTTATCGCCGTTGAAGTATACGCGTCGCGGGAAGGCCCATCCTCTCCGGAAAGTGAAGGTCGACGACTCTTTCCCAAACAGGAGCTCGGACTGCACGTTTCCTAAAGGCCCTGCTGCTTCCACGAGCAAGTCATTGTAATGTTTGATTCCCCACAGCATCCCCGTGTCGTCTGCACAAGTAAAATGTTGCTCAAAACATAGTTCTAATCTTCTACCAGGACTATATTAAGATTACTGTGTTTTAAAAATCGGCTTAGACGGCCGCCTAGGCGCTAAGAGGCCCTAGGTAGAACCAAAAATCTCTTGTGTTCGAATTTCGACGGATCTGTGTTGTTTGGTACCTAGGTCGTTCTGTTCGTCCTTGTTGTTCGGATTTTAAGTTATTTTTTCCTCAAATTTTAATTTTTAAAAAAAAATACGAATTGTATTATGAATTTAGAACATGTTTGGATTTTAAATTCTGAATTTCAAACTTCAAATTAAAATTTTTGATTTCATATTCCAAATTATATTTAAAAAAACTGCTTTGCCGCCTAGACTGCTTACGCGCTAGACGGCCCACCACTGCACTGAATCTGCCTAAAGAATCTTAGAACACTGATTATGAAAGATGGCAGTGACGCTTACTGATGAACGAGTAAGGAGTTAGCGACTTGTAGTTGAAGCTAAAGACTGTAGTGAGATTGTCGAAGTTAGGGTGCTGGACCACGAGGTTCCAATGAGAGTAGTTCATCCCGTAGTTGAAATTCGTTATGGTGACCTTCACCCGCCAGTAATCTCTGTAGTTGAGCTTAACATGCCAGTGCACTCTTATTGGGCACATATGAGATGTACACTGGACCAGTGGCAGGTTGAGGACAGAAGCTAAATAGGGAGAATCGCCCCTGAGAACAATGCTAACAGGATTAAGCAGAAAAACTTCAAGATGAGAAAATTTTAAGTTAAATAAGTAAATATTACGAACGTACTCGACACAGCTTCCAGGTTGGGTCAGATTGTTCTGACAGCCACAGGTGCATGTTGGGCAGTTGACGATTGTGTCGTTGTAGAAAGAAGAAAGCGACACGCAGCAACTGGGGTACTTCTGGGCGAGGAATTGGGAATAAGTGCAAGTCACATTCCATGTCACTGCAATAAGATGAAGACCGTGCTTAGCTTCCACATCAACGACAATAACAAAGGTTTTTATTCCAAATTTTTGGGGGTCGCCTATTTGAAATTTTTTTCTTCGATTCAGCTTCATTAAGGGACAGGTTGCTGTAATCATTAACGAATATTGTTTTCTTATTTACAGCGTCAATCAAAATTTGATTAGGCCTACCAAGTTCTGTCTTCCTTCATTTTTTCGGGAGCAAGCAGATCACAGTAGAATTTATAGTTTCACTCTGCTCGATTTCAATTAGGCGAAAGCTTTAACACATTGAATGGAAATATATGACATTTACATGGTAGCGATTTAATCTTAATTTGATTATCATCATCATCATCATTGGGACTGATAAGTTAGCGATAACTCTGTTTTTGGTTTGTACAAGAACAATTGATTAATAGTGGTTATTCGGAAATATTTTGCTTAATTGAATGGTTCATGACTTCATGGAAGTCTAACTGTTCAGTGTTCAAGTCACAATAATGATGTTATTATAGTTTAAAAATGAAGATTAATTAAGCCAAAAAAATTGAACAGAAAGCCCTATTAGTAACATGGCCAGAAATGCTGTAATAATAAGTAGTCCTCAAACTAATTTAACCACAAAAACACTGTTCAAGTCTTCAAGATGAGCTAATTAAGATTCTTGGTAACTGAAATATTCAGCACATTACTAGTGAAAGTCCAGCAAAAAAATAACTTACTCAAAGCCTGTGTTGTTCTCCTCCCATCCTCGCTAACAAACTTGCTAGGCTTCACAATCTCTGCTGCTCCACATGTGTATCCAGGCCCAGGAGATCTCAGTGTGAAGTCTTTAGGCGTTCGGACAGTCTTGTTGGTAGTCCCGGCCGAACCCACAGTTATCTGGAATGCGCTGAGGGCATTCGCTGGATCTTGGCCCTGTGAGCTAATTACTCCACCCTTGCAACAATTCGCTATTTGCTTATTGTAGGGAGTTCCTGGAAGTAGATCAACCACTGTGGGATCCTTCTTACAGCAATGCGGAATGTCACCTTTAAATCTTGAGCAGTCGCCCTGCTCTGTAGTTTGAGCCCCTAGCATATCCCAGATAACCTCCTTCTTCCCCCAAGTCCAACCCAGTGTCCATCCTGGTGCTTGAATATGACGATATTGTTGGTAATTGTACATCGAGACAACAGCCTGGAAGTACACACAAGGTATCAAGTTTACCTATCGAAGTTTCGTCATTTTTGTTTTTTTAAGGTATCAAGATGATACCCTAAAGCTTGAATAGTTGAGGGTATCAAGTTGTAGTTTAGCCTTTGTTATTTTGTACCTCGAAACAATAGGTAGTTTCATTATTTTTGTTTTTCAGGGTATCAAGTTGATAGCTATCAAAGTTTGGGGTATCAAGTTGTAATTTAGCCTCTCTTTTTTATATTGTGTTTACATATTGGTTAGCCTGAGAACTGAATGCAAAATAGTACCACAAGTTCATTTCATAGTGGAGTCGGAAAAGGATTGATGTGAGGATAACTTGATTTAAGCTTTATACTTACAAGGTAGCCATCTTCAGTCCATTTCATAACATCCCATTTGATAGTTATGTTTCCATTAGGGTCCAGGGAATCATAGGCTTCTGCAAAAGTAAAACAAAGAAACATGTATCAGACTAGGGCATCGATTTTGGTTCTGAAAAAAAAAGTGGTACAGATTCGCTTGGGCATGGAGCATGAATGCAAGTCAACAAGGTTGTGCATTAGGTTCAAGCAAAATTATTGGTAAGTTTTACTTTAAGACAACTGTGTGCAATATAAATGCCAACATTTGCCGTGATTTAGCCAGTCTAACCAGCAAGAAGGTTTTCACTTGAGACTTAAGTCTTAAATCTCGGTTTTTCTGTCAATTTATATGATTGAAAGACCTCTACCTACCTAAAGTGATATGTACAAATCATGGTTGGCAGTATCGCCTAATACCGATCCGATACGGCCGATACCGATACTGTTTGGCATGTCCCGATCCGACATCGATAGTGACCAATACCAACAATAGGGGGTAACTTTTCAGTCAATTCGGCAAAAAAAAAAGAACGAATTCGGCAAAAAAAAAACGAACGAAAAAGACCAATCAACAAGGGTATAAAAATATAGTAAGGTTGTAAAAACATGTAAAAGAAGAAAACTTATCTATCGCAGGTATACCAATCGATAAGGCCCTTAGCCTAAGGGTGACTACTACTTCATTCAATTTTAAAAATACTAAGAACCAACACAGAAAATACTTAAAGTTATGTCTAAATGTATAAAATATTTTTCTAAAATTTTAATAATTTATTAATAATTATTTACTTTCCGATACGAGAAGATTTGACACTCCAATCCGATACTCATAGGAAGGGTCTGATACCGATACTGCGAACCATGGTCCAAATGAGTTCAAGCATCAACAACTTACAAATTATTTTTTGTTAACTGTTTTGGTCTTTGAAGATGTGGCTAAACTTAAATTTATAATACGATATGCCAATATCTTGTCTAAATTAGAGAATTTATTGTCGGAAATTTTTTCACTTTGACACTGTAACTTACGAACATTTTCAAAAGTTAGAAATTACTAATAAATCTGGACAAAGCAAGGATATATAGCCTTGAGATTTACTGATCCAAGGTTATTAATGTTTCTAAAAAGTCTCATATCTTACTCAACCAAAGTTAGAAATTACTAATAAATCTGGACAAAGCAAGGATATATAGCCTTGAGATTTACTGATCCAAGGTTATTAATGTTTCTAAAAAGTCTCATATCTTACTCAACCAAACAATAGCAACATGCTTTAAACCCATAGAATTCACAAGCAGAATCATCAATTCCCTGTGAGGACAAAATATTCCCTTTTCTCTTCTCATCAGCAGTTCTTCAATAATAGTATTAATATAACTTAAAAGAAAAGCAATCTAATTTCTGCATCAGCATGTTGAATCACACTATTAAGAAACACTCTATTTATTTAAAGTGATACGTTTAACATAGTTTGCAGTATCGGCCTATACCGATTCAGTACGGCCGATAGCGATATGGTTTGACAAGTCCCAATCCGTATCGACCGATACTGATCGATACCGACATTTGTGGGTCTCTTTTCTGATTAACTCGGGAAAGAAATTTGAACGAAAAAGACCAATCAACAATGGTGTAAAAGCATAGTAAGGTTGTAAAAGCATGTAAAAGAAGAAAACTTATCTATCACATTGTAAACCAATCGGCAATGGTGACTACTATTTTATTCAATTTCAAAACTATTAAGAAACAATACTGAAATTACTTAAAATTATGCCTAAATGGATAAATATATTTTCTAAAATGGTAATAATTTATCAATAATTATTTGCTTTCCGATACCAAAAAATCCAATACTCCGATCCGAAACCGCCGATATTGCCGATACCGCTACTCAATAGGAATGGTCTAATACCAATACTGCGAACCTTGACGCTTAAATGGATTCTAACAACGATATCTTTATAATTACATCCAACTGTTTTGATCTTCGACAAAATTGAACCGTCTCTATAGTTGTTGGTTAAGCCTAAATGTATCATGTGATGTGCCAAAAGATCAAATAAACAGAGATTTTATTGGTGTCTAGTACAAACTCATAATAATTAAACATACTTATTAGTGGCTAAACCATATAAAAAAAACCATTATAATACAAAGATACATTCAATAAAGGAAGAGTATAGTAAGTCAGGAATACTACGGAGAATAAATGCTAAGATTAAATCTACAAGCGAATAACTTGTATATATATGTCAAAAAGCCTAAATAAATACTTAGCAAATAATCCTAAACCAATCCTAAAACACGCCAAAATATGTCCTGATCAAAATTTTGACCTGGCCGGAATTCCGGTTTTCCATTAATTTTGTTCACTCTGCTCTGTCAAGAACCATCCCCTCACTAACATTAGCAACAAAGAATCCAATATTAAACTTATAATCCAAAAAAAAAAAAAAAATAATAATAAACAAATCAAGGGTCATATATATTCTGAGATTCACTTGTCCAAGGTTATCTATCAAGGCTTTAAAATGTTGTCACATTCACTAATCCAAACTTCTTATTCAGAATATATAGCAACATGCACCTGCAGCACCTCTAATATCCAAATTGAATAATTCATAAACAGAATCATTGACTTATTTTTCCTGCCTAAGTCAATCAAAATGGAGCTGATCAATGAACAAGAAATGCGAAGACCCACAAGCAAAAGATCAAAGTTTGGAGAGATTCCAGAAGGACATAAGAAGAAAAGGGGCCTGCAGAGGAATTGGGTTCTGAAAAATAAACAGGAAAAAGTAGAAAAATCATCTCTCTTTTTCCTGGTCGTCACAAACAAAACTTGACAGAATTAGTAATGTGAAGACCACACAACCAAAATATCATATTTTGGAGACACTGCAGATTGATATGAGAAGAAACAAGAGCTGTGGCAGGGGAGTTGGGCATGCAGCACTGACCTGTGGCACTGAGGAAGAAGAGCAAGAGGAAGCTGGAGAAATGTGTGAGCCTTGAGATGGGCCTATAGTTGATGGGTGACTCCATTGGCAGTAATGGAGAATGAGAAAGTTGGAGTCTTTGGAGAAGAGATTTGCAACAATGGAGAAAGTTGGAGCCTTTGGAGAAAAAGATGAGGTGGTAAGAGGAAGACTAGTTCTTTCCTTACTAAGCTTCCTTTCTTTTCTCATGCAAGTAGTAAGTGTACCAAAAAAAGGAGTTTTTTTTTCTTTGGCATTTAGTAGAAGAAGATTTGTTAATGGAATTTAAGGCTCGTTGGGTTTGCCAAAAAAAAAAAAAAATTTAATTCGTTATTATTATTTTTTTAATTACAATTTTTATTGATTTTTTTTTTTTTTTGCTGTTTGAAAATGTAAAAAAAAAAATAGTAAGGAAAGTGAATATAACTTAAGGTGGAAAAAAAAATTTGGGTCGGTGGAAGAAACTATTTCTTCCTATTTTTCTTTTCCATTGGGTGGCATCCAAATATAGAAAAGAAATAATGTTTCTTTTCCAACGTCATGATTCTGCGAAACAAACGAGGCCACATAATTGCCCAAACCAAACGAGACCTAAGACAATCTTGGCATTGGGAAAGGAAAGTGACTCATTTCCTATGTTTGGGTATAAAAAAAGGTACGAGTAGAAAAATGATTCCCATAGGAAGAGAAAATATGAGAGAAAGTGATTCCTCCCACCCAACCAAGGAATTAATTTTCCACCATAGAGAATTCATTTTTCTTTCAAATTTTCTTCGTATTTCCAAACACTGAAAAGAAAAATGAATAGAAATTATAATTTTCCAAAGGAAGAAAAAGAACAATAAAATGATTTCCTTTCTTTTCCAGGAACCAAACGAGCCCTAAAAGTACCCAAAGTGTCCTTTTAGACCTCGTTTGGTTTACGGAAAGGAAATGTAAGGAAAATAATTCTTTGATTTTTCATTTTCGTAGGAAAAATATAGTTCTCATTAAAAGAAATTATCGTGTTTGGAGAGGACCAAAAAATTGAGAGAAAAAGTAAATAATTGGTAGTGGGAATGTAAATCCATGAGTGCTAGGGGAATCATTTTTCTTCCTGTTTTTCTTTCCCTTGTGAATCAAATTTTTTTTCTGCTCTTTTCTTTGGCATTCAAACACAGAAAATAAATGACTTTCATTTTCCAAGACTAGATTTTGCGAACCAAACATGGCCTTAGTTGTAATTTGTTTTACTAGTTTGATAGCGATTACGTAGAGTGTCTATTGCACCGAATCGGACCTATTTTTTACTGCGTTTGACCGACTATAACATAGCAAGGGTGGGTCGGATCAGGCCAAGTAAACCAAAACTCAAATCTAGTCTAGCCCATAATTCGAATATTTGTGGGCCGATTATTTACAGGCTGGGTCCGAGACGGTTCCTATTTGACCTGATTTATTTTTTATAAAAAATGTTAGACTTTGGCCTTAGACAGAGACATTTTTTTATGAAAAAAAAGGCTCAGACTTGGGGCTCTAATATAACTTTTTTCATAAAAAAAAACTTGGACTTTAGGTTCAAATATTTCATTATTTATTTTTTATTGTAACATTTAAGGCCATTACATTACTGATATTTATTATACAAACATTTATTTGTAAGATATTTATTCTAGAAATATTTTAAGACCAAATATTACAACTATATATATATATATATATATATATATATATATATATATATATATATATGGGGCGGATCAAAGACCATGTCCACTGAGCCCCACTGAAGTTCTGCCTCCCCTGCGCCATAAGATCGGAAGGTCCGTGTGGGGTCCGCGCGTGCGCTTGTTCGATCCAACGGTCGAGGGAGACGGGGCTTCCGATCCGCCCATATATATTGTACACCCGGTGTTTTTCAAATTTTAAAAAAATAAATTTTCTGAATTTTTCGATAATTTTTATTTATTTATTAAAAATGTCCTTCATGGATTAATATTTCTATGTATTAAATTAAGTATTAATATATTATAAAAATTATATTTTTGCATGTATAATTAATTCTTGGATCTTGTGTAATTTTTCTAGAATTTATTGGACTCAAAAACTATTTTTATTTAGCTAAAAACACCATTTTTGATTGAACCAGATTAAACCCACTTGAACCAAACCGAACCGAACCAAACCGAACCCAACCGACCGGACCCAACCGACCCAAACCCTAAAACCTAACGGGTCGGGTCTGGACCCGACCCGCCTACCGGACCCTACCCGATACCCAAAACCCCACTCCCCCTGTACACCACGACCCCGACCCGCCCCCGACTCTGTCGGCACGACCCCGTCGACTCCGCCCTGCCTCCGCCCACGACCCCACAACCCCGTTCCGGCCTCCCCCGCAACCGCCTCCTCTCGCCTATTTAAACCCTCGATCCGGTCGCCCCATCACATGTCACCACCCTCACACCACCGCCACTCCGGCCGACAAGCTCCCCCGGCGACCTCCGCCGTGACCCCGATGCCCCCGCAGCTTTCCCGGCCGCCGGCGATGACCCCCACGGCCCCCAGCAGTCGCAGCCTCAGCAACCACCGTCGTCGTGCCCCACCGCCGTCCCTCATCGCGACCCTCCCAGTGCACGAACAACAGCGAGGTATACCCCTTCCCACTTGCGTAACTCCCTGTACGTCGACCCGTATTCCGTTCTGTCGAATCATGTGCGAAGACCGCATGACCCTATCAAAACTCGTACAACTCGTTCGGGGTATTGCATCATGTGTCGTTCGCATCGTTCGCAAACCGCGACGCAAAAATAGAAAAAACAATCATATTTCTGAAAATTCAGAAATCGTCCCGAACTCACAAGTTCATGGCCGAT
Source organism: Iris macrosiphon (assembly GCA_036927795.1). NCBI lineage: Eukaryota > Viridiplantae > Streptophyta > Magnoliopsida > Asparagales > Iridaceae > Iris > Iris macrosiphon. The sequence goes on along the minus strand of JAYESA010000059.1, from coordinate 290,715 downwards.
TTACTCCCAACCTGTTTATTATTTGTAAATTCTGTTTGATCAGTTAATTAGATAACATAACCGAGATTGAGACCCTGTAATTAGTTTATTTTATTTTGTTGCATGTTGTGTTTTATTCGCTGGTGAAATTGAACAAAAACTTGGTAATTTAAAATCTATTTTTTTTGGAACTGGGTGGGCCCCGCTAAGCGAGGCGACTTGGTCGTGTGAAAATTTTACCAAAAGGTGCGCACCGTTAATACGGATGTGTGAGATTTCACAGAAGTTAATTTGGATGTGCGTGCACACCGGAATCAATGTGTATCCGTCGACAACATCCCGTATCTGTCCTGTTCTGAAACTCGTTGTAACATTTTGTGTGCTCGTCATTTCACAATGAAACTTGCGCCATCAGGTTCGTAGCATTATGCTGGTCATGTGACCCAAGTTTGGTTCGATTCTGAGAACGTTGACAAAATCCCGTATCGTGGGTCCCACGGCCCCACTTGACTGGCAATTTTGTGATCGGCTCATCGGAATCCAGTTCTGGACATTCCGTTGGGTTCGTATCGTTGTTCTGGACTTGTAGATACTAAGTTTGACGAATTTGGAGAACTATGCCTCTGGCACATTTTTCGGTGTGAAGTGGGCCACATGTGGACCTCGCTTTGACCAGAAACTGTCAATTTTTGCCCCTGTGTTCAAATTGGACTTATGGGTAGGCAATCCTAGCTATTTTATATCTTCTGAGCATGATGGTAATGCTTATTTTAGCAACCGGAGGAGTACTTGAAGATCCCACGAATACCGGAGCAACTGTTGGAATCCAAACCCCAAGCAAGTGTACATTGTCATACTTGCAGCATTTGTATTATATTACTCCCTTGATTAATTTATATGATGTATCTGTTCAACCTAGAACCGTGTGATATTGCTTAATGTCCGAATAATATTCGGGTGTCGACGCCGTACGCGGAGTCGTGTAACTTCATTAGAGATTGATATCGTGAGCCTATATATATCTTCGTGCTTGCATTATCAAGTACGTCATACCATATGACACTTGGCACTATTCATGAGACAGAATCTTCCTGAGATATTTATGGTGATTCTGTATAGGTTATAGGATTCGTGATATAGAAATTACATATGCTTAGCTATCATTATGACTCGTTGCATTAGTTAGAGGTCATGATCTTGTGTGTTATGGACATGAGACGTCGTGGATATGAGACGTGTGATTACATTGGGTGGGGAGAGACTTACCATACTAAAGGCTGATTATATTATATATATATATATATAGTTATCTGGAGATGTGTAAACCCTCTCACCCAAAATTAGGCCTACTTGGCATAGATAGAGAAACTAGGGCTAGTTTGTATCCAATTGGAAATAGGACATGGCATTTTATTTAATTATATAATAATTAAATCACTTAGTGCACCTTACCGTTGCTTCGATAATTGGAGCACTACACTAGCCATTGCCTTCATACAAATTTTACACCCTTGTCCTAGACATGTCCGCCTTCCATTCTAACCTCGGTATAACTTATAATTATGCTCTCTTGTGCTATTTTTAGTCGCACAATTTTTGTCACAGACGTTTATATTTAATTCTAAATAATTCTAACTTTGTATCCTTGTGCGTTCCAATCGAAATTGGGAACACAATCTTGACCCGTTTTGTACAACCCAAATTATGACAATATTCTATTCTGAGTCCTCTATGTCCATGATACTTGTGTCCCACCTAATTTTAGCCCCATGTACTTCTAATTAATATTAGAACACCTTGTGCATTAATTTTAATTAATTTAATCCAATTTTTATCTTTGTACAATTTTCCAATTGTTGGACACTTTTATGCAAAAATGCATTAAGGTGTCCACACCATTGGATACCACACATGAAGAAACTTATTTTTCCTTTATATGAATTTTTTTCATGATTTCGGAATGTGCAACGCACAACATCGCCCCCTCATTAAACCCTAGCCTTAAATTTTAAATAATACAAATCCTAGCCCACCAAACATCCCCATGTGAAGCCAAGGCCCACTCCAAGGAGATGTTGACCAAGCCCAATTTCTAGGTCAACTTCAAGCCCAACCCTATTTCCCATACATGTATATAAACTCTTTTCCTTATTTCTATTCACCCTAAACACCTATTTCTAGTCGTAACTCAACCCCCTCTCCTGTGCATCTTCTTCTTCCTTCAGCCTCGTCGACCGGAGCAGCCAGTTTCGCCGGAGCCACCTCTTCCCCATCGCCGAAGCAGCTCTGAACCGCCGGACCCTCGCCTGTGCACTGCTCCTCCACCCATTCTCCTCCCTGACTCTATCTCCTCCACGCTGAACCACCAACGCCACGGCCATCCTGTCTCCTCCCCTTCTCCTCCGGTCCCCGTCCACCCGACGAGCCCCGGCCAGACCTCGTCGAGCCTCGCCCGCCGTCCATCTCCGCTCACCACCATCACCATCGCCCTCTTCTTCCACCTCTGCCGCTGCACAGCACGACCCCGCTCCCTGCCATCCACCAGCAGCGCATCAACCTCCTCCCATCTCCGGCTATCTCGACAGCCACGATCTCACTGTTCTCCTCCCCGGCATCCTCAACCCGAGCCACCCAGGCCAACACCACCAGCACGACCACCACCATTCCCTGTCCTCTCCTTCTCCTCCTCGCCGGAGCACATGACCCTCGACCACGGCTACACCACACCACCAGCACCGAGCCTCTCTTCTTCTTCCTCCCTGAGAACCTCCTCCCGTCGACCACGACCCCCCTGAGCTCCTCCTCCTCTTCCCTGTCAGCCTCCTCTTCTACCTCCCTGTCCTCTTCCTTTCCCTCGTTGACTTCCTGGCCGGACTCCGACGAGAAATTATCATCCATGTTATCATCATCATCACACTCATCACCACCTTTATCATCATCTCATTGTAATCACCATTATCCCAATCACCATCCACATCATCACCATCATCCCAATCACCATCCACATCATCACCATCATCCCAGTCACCATCTACATCATCTATATCATCCTCGTCACCTAATCACCATAGTCATTATCACCCTTAACCATCACCCTTAGAAACCTCATTATCATCACCTCATCATCTTACTATCCTCACCTCACCATCACCTGATCACCATAATCATCACCATCCTCATCATCACCTTCGTCATCACCATCAACATCGTCGTCAACCTCATCGTCGTCATTGTCGTCCCCGTGCGCGTACCCCGAGGTTCGAATATGTCCCTCTCCTTTCATTTGATGTGTGCTAGTGTAAATAGCGTAGGGTTTAACATATTGCTTCGAGACAGGTTCAGTTAGTGGTTATGAGTCCAGACCCTGAGTCAGTGAACCCAACTCGTATATGTATACGTACGCATATGCGTATATGGTTCAATTTGGTATATATATATATATATATATATATATATATATATATATATATTTTTAGTATATGTATTCAAATGGGTATATATATAAATTATTGGTTATAAGTTATATAAATATATAAATATATAAATATATAAATATATAAATAAATATATATATATATATATATATATATATAAGTAGGTAATTAGATGATAATAATAATTGTGACTATATATGTAACTATATTGTACGACCCTAGGATACCGTAGATTTTGCCCACATATTTACCTTGACTTTGTGACCTGAATATTAGAGAATTGTCTGCCTTGTGTACACCGACGTTCTGGCTTAGACACATGTTAGTTGACTGTCTGATTTTGATACAACATTTAATATAGGACACCCGCGTAATTAGACGCGCAATTTACCGTGTTAGTTGACCAGTGTCACCCCTAGCGTACCCTCTGAGTCCAGTGTATTATGGTTGTGTATGTGCTAGTGTAATGACTGATGTTGTATTGTATTATATTATATGTATCTAGGACTATTGTATTGTTCTACGCGACTTCTGGAGCAGGTTATTGGTACTACGTAGCTTTCTTGTCAGGCAAGTATACCTTGCCATTGTATTGTTATTCATATTCCATATGTTGCATGCATCTTTATTTTCTGTCATTTAGTTCATATATTTTAACTGCTATATAAACTGCGCGTCTAAGGAAACTTGGGTGCAAACGACGGTGTCGTCGTGATCTATTTTTATTATGTATATGCATTGACCTTGTTTATGAGACCGCCCCATTATCATGAACATCATTAGGTTTCATTGGCCGTGACACAGCTGTTACACGAGTGTGAGTCTCATATAGATCATGGACTTGCGTGCAGGGTTTGGCCTCCTGTACGTATGGGCCGTGCGTTAGGGATAACTGTTTTTAAAAACTTTGCATGCTAGTAGACTTGGCAGTTATTAGAGGTATTATCGTGTCATGGATATGATATGCTTAGAGCATGGGGTAGGGAGAACAACAAGTAAGGCGTGTGGGCTCCGTTGCACTTTTCTTGTGTAACCCGTAGGCTCCGCCGGAGATGCACGGTCATGATGACCACTATATATTATATATTATCTGGCGGCCTTTGTCGTTCAAAAGACGATATGCTTTGTAGGCCCCTGAATCTCCAAGAGAATCATGACAATCCCATTTTAGCCAGATAGCCCACGCGTTGGGAAAGTTGTTCTTATTCACATAGACGGTTAGGCGACCCATTGGATGTTTATTTTAGTACTTTATTGGCATGCTTCTATGTATCTTGTTATGTCCCTCTGAGGACCTTATCCCTTTCCAGGTGTAGATGTTTATGAGTATTCACAGGAGCGCAGATCCGGACTTGCTACTTATATTTTGAGGAGATCTTCTCTTCGAGTCTCAGTGATTGTTAGTTGTTGTACTTATATTGTGTTTGCTTTTATATTCTAGTTCGACAGTGGATTTATTTCCATCCGACTGTCATCCTTAGATACTTCATATTGAGGTCTAGTTATATAGATATTGGTTATTTATTTATTTATGTTTTCTGTGGATGAGATTTAGATTATGCATGTGACTTGAGATAGTTTATACCACTTGTGAATTGTTATTCATATTACAGCGTATGCATGGATTTTGGTTTCCATATATTGGAGTTGCATATCCATACGACTGACATGCTTACGTGTCCTAGTCCTACATATTTTGGGACTGGGACATGACATATTTTTAGTGGTGGCCCATGCAGGTCGAGAGCATATTGTCTCGGTTATGTTACTGTATCGAGCAAGCCTGCACCTAGGAATAGAGTATAGGATCTCATCCATAATTGACTATGATTCACCTTTCTTTCAATCTGTTCTATCTAAATAATCGCATCCTGTTTGATTCATGTACTTCCTAATAGTTCCTTGAGTATAGCCTCTGCTAGAATATAGGAATCCTTGTTATTAGGATGATAATTAGGGTAATATTCCTACCAAGAATACAACTAGAGTATTGATACATCACCAAGTTAGAATACTTAGTGAACCCTAGCGTCCCTTATCTATAGATTGGTTTACCATTATCCCTTGATATAATTAGGGATGACTTGAGAGTGGTGTAGACACTACTAGAGTTAGTTAGAAATTTGACCATAGTATTTGACCTTAGTATTGAGGAACCAATAGAAATCCAAGGTTAAATATTAGGACTAACCTAGCTTTTCATGGTGAGATAGTACTAGAGAACTACAACTTTAGCTTCTTGTCTTATAGTGGCCGAACAATACCTTAGGAAGCCAAGATGAATGAATATAACATTTTCCTTGATCATACCTCGAACACAGAGATTAGCATACCACATTCCCCTTAGAAAACCATAATATTATCTAGAGACTTTCTATTTAAATTCAATCTTGTTCCTCTGAAAACTTAGCGCTCGCTATTGTGCGACGACTAATTATGTTTTCTTTCCTTTATCTTTTAATTCTTGGCACCTAAACCTCCTGATTGTAGGCCAAATAAATTCTTTATGCTAGGATATATAGTTTGCTAGGATTATAGTTATAATCTTGAATTTTAAATTTGTGCTTGGTAGTTAGAACTTGATAGTTTGAGTTATTCTTTTAGATTGTAATTTTATCCTTTATTTTAAATCACGTGATTTGTACCCCCACCTCGATACGAGTTATATTTTCTTTTTCCTTGAGAGCCAGTAACTTTTCCATTCTTAATTTTGATACTTGTTCTATAAGCACTATGATTAAGACTTAAGATGAACATTACCTATGGAGTTTCATAATGCGATAGGATACCCTAATAAATACTAAGACCTTTCCTCGTAAACCTTAACAGGAGTTTCTACTTTATCCTTAAGGCAGTACAGTATTAGTTTATTATTTTAAGTTGGGTAGTATACCTCATAACCTAGTATCACATAGTCCTCTTGACTCATTAATGAAGTGTAACTGAATGACATTAACTGTATACTAGCATAAGACGATATTGTTTATCCAGACTGTAAAATTTAGAGGCCCATACCCTATGTGGTCAACTAGCGACTTAGATAAGGAATTAGTATGACAACTGTAAAGACACCATACTGGATGAGTCTTACCTTCTTTGTGAACTTCAATTATTATGTACCTTCTTTTATCATAATCCAGCGTATTTATATTTTTTGTACTACCTTGACTTATGCCGCTATTATAGCCTAGTTTTGCAAGCTTATTCTTTTATCAAGCTTGATCATGATATATGTATTATTGGGTATACACACTAATAAATTGTCTAAATCAGAATCAGTGTATTAAGGTCTAGCTAACCTTAGTGCGCTTGGTTCACTCTTCGCATGAATACTTTACGTGGATTAAGATATATAGTTGACTAGTAGACGAATGTACTTGCTCTCTAGATATGTCTGAGCATATCGTATCAGTTACATAACTGTACTGATACGAGCATGTGAATAGGAATTACCAAAATAAGATTTTAATCCACAACTGCCTTGACAATTTTTTTTGAATTCCTTAAACGCCTTGGTCCCTATACTTGTACGTATTCTATTACCTCCACCTTGAACTCTTTATTATTGTTTTCCGTATTTCCCTATTTCGAATAGACAAATCTTGTGCTTGGTATGAGTTGATACACAGAGAGTACTAGATATACCCATAGGCCAATCACATTACATGATGATTATTTTCCGTAATTAAGGTGTTAAAACTTTTGAGGATTGAATAACATGATTAAATAATTCGAAGAATATCTTTCTTAAATGTATAGCCTTATGTGATAGATGGGTAAATTTTAAGTTTGGTAGAAATTGTATTGTTAAACTTGAGAGAAATTTCTTTTAGATTGTGATCAATTAAGATTATATTGGAAGATTCAAGTCCTTTTAATTTTGAGAATTTTAAAAGAAGGATTAAGATGATGATGATTTAATGAATTTTAAAAATCTTGATATGGCGAACCAAATATTTATACTTGAGCATATGATTTAAATTTTAAATATTGAAGGTTGAATCATCGATTTAAATCTTGAGAAAAATAAATAGAACTTTAAACATGAACATTGACGGATTGAATTCCAAATTTTATGATTTGAATTAAAAGTTAAATTTTGATTGTTGGATTACCTATTTAAAATATTGAGGATATGAATTGAATTTAAAATTGGAAGAGTACAAAAATTCATAAGTGGAAAATAGGAATAATATTTGATTAGAATTGTCCTCTAGATGAGATTATGATAGTTGGAGATAATAGTGTAAAATTTGGTATGAGTTATTTAAATCTTGAAGATGTTGTATGGATTGACTTAAATTTGGATGTTGATGATTTAAAAATCGAGAAGAGACTACGATAGAATTGAATCTTGAATTAAAGATGGTTATTTCAAATTTGAAGTAAGTGTTATGGATTTAAATAGATTATGTTATTTAAAATTTTGGAAGAAATTACGATTGACTTGTCTTATGTACGAATGTGAATAATTTAGAGAATTATACCCTAGTTTAATTTCGAGGAGGAAATTATTTTAAGTTGGGTAGATTGTAAACCCCCTCACCCAAAATTAGACCTACTTGGCATAGATAGAGAAACTAGGGCTAGTTTGTATCCAATTGGAAATAGGACACGGCATTTTATTTAATTATATAATAATTAAATCACTTAGTGCACCTTACCGTTGCTTCGATAATTGGAGCACTACACTAGCCATTGCCTTCCTACAAATTTTACACCCTTGTCCTAGATATGCCCGCCTTCCATTCTGACCTCGGTGTAACTTATAATTATGCTCTCTTGTGCTACATTTTAGTCGCACAATATTCGTCGCGGACGTTTATATTTAATTCTAAATAATTCCAACTTTGTATCCTTGTACGTTCCAATCAAAATTGGAGATACAATCTTGACCCGTTTTGTGCAACCCAAATTATGACAATATTCTATTCCGAGTCCTCTATGTCCGTGACACTTGTGTCCTACCTAATTTTAGCCCCATATACTTCTAATTAATCTTAGAACACCGTGTGCATTAATTTTAATTAATTTAATCTAATTTTTATCTTTGTGCAATTTTCTAATTGTTGGGCGCTTTTATGCAAAAATTATTAAGGTGTCCACACCATTGGATAACACACATGAAGAAACTCATTTTCCCTTTATATGAATTTTCTCCATGATTTTTGGAATGTGCAACGCACAACATCGCCCCCTCATTAAACCCTAGCCTTAAATTTTAAAAAATGCAAATCCTAACCTTCCAAACATCCCCATGTGAAGCCAAGGCCCACTCCAAGGAGATGTTAACCAAGACTAATTTTCTAGGTCAACTTCAAGCCCAACCCTATTTCCCATACATGTATATAAACTCTTTTCCTTATTTCTATTCACCCTAAACACCTATTCCTAGCCGTAACTCAACCCCCTCTCCTGTGCATCTTCTTCTTCCTTCAACCTCTCTGACTGGAGCAGCCAGTTCCGCCGGATCTACCTCTTCCCCATCGCCGGAACAGCTTTGAACCGTCGGACCCTCGCCTGTGCACTGCTCCTCCACCCGATCTCCTTCCTGACTCCATCTCCTCCATGCTGAACCACCAACGCCGCGGCCATCCCATCTCCTCCCCTTCTCCTTCGGTCCCCGTCCACCCGACGAGCCCTGGCCAGACCTCATCGAGCCTCGCCCGCCATCCATCTCCGCTCACCACCATCACCACCGCCCTCTTCTTCCACCTCCATCGCTGCACAGCACGACCCCGCTCCTTGCCATCTACCAGCAGCACAACAACCTCCTCCCATCTCCGGCCATCCCGACAACCACGATCTCACTGTTCTCCTCTCCGGCATCCTCAACCCGAGCCACCCAGGACAACACCACCAGAACGACTACCACCATTCCCTGTCCTCTCCTTCTCCTCCTCGCCGGAGCACATGACCCTCGACCACGGCTATACCACACCACCAGCACCGAGCCCCTCTTCTTCTTCCTCCCTGAGAACCTCCTCCCATCGACCATGGCCACCCTGAGCTCCTCCTCCTCTTCCCTGTCAGCCTCCTCTTCCACCTCCCTGTCCTCTTCCTTTCCCTCGTCGACTTCCTGGCCGGACTCCGACGGGAAATCAGTATCCTTGTTATCATCATCATCACACTCATCACCACCTTCATCATGATCTAATAATCACCATCATCATCTCATTATAATCACCATTATCCTAATCACCATCCACATCATCCCAATCACCATCCACATCATCACCATCATCCCAGTCACCATCTACATCATCCCTATCATCCTCGTCACCTAATCATCATAGTCATTATCACCCTTAACCATCACCCTTAGCAACCTTATTATCATCACCTCATCATCTCACCATCCTCACCTCACCATCACCTGATCACCATAATCATCACCATCCTCATCATCACCCTTGTCATCACCATCAACATCGTCGTCAACCTCAGCGACGTCATCGTCGTCCCCGTGCACACACCCCGAGGTTCAATTTTGTCCCTCTCATTTTATTTGATGTGTGCTAGTGTAAATAGCGTAGGGTTTAACATATTGCTTTGAGACAGGTTCAGTTAGTGGTTATGAGTCTAGACCCTGAGTCAGCGAACCCAACTCGTATACGTATACATACGCATATGCGTATATGGTTCAATTTGGTATATATATATATATATATATATTTAGTATATGTATTCAAATGGGTATGTATATAAATTATTGGTTATATTGTTATATAAATATATGGATATATATATAATTAGGTAATTAGATGATAATAATAATTGTGACTATATATGTAACTATATTGTACGACCCTAGGACACCGTGGATTTTGTCTGCATATTTACCTTGACTTTGTGACTTGAATATTAGGGAATTGTCTGTCTTCTGTACACCGACGTACTGGCTTAGACACATGTTAGTTGACTGTCTGATTTTGATACAGCATTTAATATAGGACACTCGCGTATTAGATGCGCAATTTACCATGTTAGTTGACCAGTGTCACCCCTAGCGTACCCTCTGAGTCCAGTGTATTATGGTTGTGTATGTGCTAGTATAATAACTGATGTTGTATTGTATTATATTATATGTATCTGGGACTATTGAATTATTCTACGCGACTTCTGGAGCAGTTTATTGGTACTACACAGCTTTCTTGCTAGGCAAGTATACCTTGCCATTGTACTATTATTCATATTCCATATGTTGCATGCATCTTTATTTTCTGTCATTTAGTTCATGTATTTTAACTACTATATAAACTGCGCGTTCAAGGAAACTTGGGTGCAAACGACGGTGTCATCGTAATCTATTTTTATTATGTATATGCATTAACCTTGTTTATGAGATCGCCCCATTATCATGAAGCATCATTAGGTTTTATTGGCCATGATATAGCTGTTACACGAGTGTGAGTCCCATATAGATCACGGACTTGCGTGCAGGGTTTGGCCTCCTGTACGTATGGGCCGTGCATTAGGGATAACTACTGTTAGAAACTTTGTATGCTAGTAGACTTGGCAGTTATTAGAGGTATTATCGTGTCATGGATATGACATGCTTAGGGCATGGGGTGGGGAGAACAACAAGTAAGGCTCGTGGGCTCCGTTGTACTTTCTTGTGTAACCCGTACGCTCCGCCGGAGATGCGCGGTCATAATGACCATTATATATTATATATTATCAGGCGGCCTCTGCCGTTCAAAAGACGACATGCTTTGTAGGCCCCTGAATCTCCAAGAGAACCATACCAATCCCATTTTAGCCAGATAGCCCACACGTTGGGAAAGTTGTTCTTAAACTGCATTCACATAGACGGTTAGGCGACCCATTGGATGTTTATTTTAGTACTTTATTGGCATACTTCTATGTATCTTGTTATGTCCCTCTGAGGACTTGGTCCCTTTCCAGGTCTAGATGTTCATGAGTATTCGCAAGAGCGCAGATCTAAACTTGCTACTTATATTTTGAGGAGGTCCTCTCTTCGAGTCTCAGTGATTGTTAGTTGTTATACTTATATTGTGTTTGCTTTTATATTCTAGTTTGGTAGTGGATTTGCTTCCATCCGACTGTCATCCTTAGATACTTCATATTGAGGTCTAGTTATATAGACATTAGTTATTTCTTTATTTATGTTTTCTGTGGATGAGATTTAGATTATGTCTGTGACTTGAGATAGTTTATACCACTTGTGAATTGTTATTCATATTATAGCGTACGCATGGGTTTTGGTTTCCATATATTGGAGTTGCCATATCCATGCGGCTGGCATGCTTACGTGTCATAGTCCTACATATTTTAGGACTGGGGCATGACAAGGTGCCTTAGACTCTGACACAGAGCTTTGGCACAAGTACTGGCCCTTCGAGAAAATGCTGCTATGGGTTTTTCCGACACAGAGCCTATAGTAGTCTCAACCTGAGTATGATTAATTCTCTCACTTGCATATCACATAGCTGGTTACATAGTTTACCCTATTTGTATATTTTATATACTGTATTTATTTTGGCATATTGTTTCTTGTACCTTGTTACGTCCCTCTGAGGATCTGGTCCCTTGCCAGTTTTGCAGCATAGACCGTTGTGGAGCCTGTTTGGAGTTGCTGATGTGTGTTGCTTAGTCTTACAGGAATTGGTGCCAGGTACTTATATCATTTCTTCCGGAGTCATGGTATTTATTTATATTGTTTATTCATCTGCTGATATAGCCTAGTTTTATGGACTCATATTCCTTTCTCGAGTTTATTCGAGCTTATGTGTTACTGGCGGCCGACTTTAGCATATGTAGCTCATTCTTGTATATTCCGTTCATTGTGGATTGAGGTATAGATATTCATATTTACTTGATTACATAGATAGTGACCATTCTAGTACAACTTATACGTATTCAAATTGGACCAGAGTCTGGTCGAATTTGTAGCTGACATGTTACGTATTCCTAGTCCTACGTATTTTGGGACTGGGGTGTGACATATATATATATATATATATATATATATATATATATATATATAAGTCATATAATCTTAATCATTAATTTTAATGGTTACAACCATTGGATCTTGTTTAAGTCATCTAATCTTAATCATTAATTTTAATGGTTCAAATCAACAACTAAGATTAAATGACTTAAATAAGATCCAACGGATGCGATCGTGAAAAAAATTTGGATTAGATAAGAATCGGGATCCCGATTTTATATATATATATATATATATATATATATATATATATATATATATATATATATATATATATATATATATATGTATATGTGTGTGTGTGTGTGTGTGTCATAGTTGTAATGCCAAGGGTACATATGGGGGAGGTCGGGGGATCGAAACCAGGGGAGTGTGGGGGCTGGGGCCTTCACACCAAATATATATGTATATATATGTATGTATGTATGTATGTATGTATGTATGTTTGTAAAAATGTGGATATATGTTTAGATATAAAAAATTAGTTTAAATATATTTTGAATACTGAATATATTTTTATTTGGATTTGTTATATATATCTTTATTTACATTTGAATATATGTTTAGGTAATTATAATAATTTTAATATATTTCTACGTAAGAAAAACATGTACATTGGTAGTTAAATTTTTTTTAGAATTTTTTAACTACTAATTATGTGAAGAGAAGAGCAGGTTACGGATGCGAAGGAAGTTAGTTTTAGATTTTTTTTTAATCTCCCTTTAGTTTTTTTATTAAATTGATTGAGTATTTATTAACGGTTTGGACGAATAATATGGAAGTTGGTTTAAGATTTTTGTTAAAATTTATTTGGTTGAGTATTTACTTACGGCTTAGACGGCTCACTTTTGAGCCGTCTAGAAGCCGCATTATAATAGTAGAGATAAATAATGCATATAGTGGGTTGTCTATCGGTATATACCAAAATTACAATGACATGATAATATATGCTTTCATATTAACTATATTAGAGTAATTTTGTAATATATGATAAAAAAAATTTGTGAAAAAAAGATTGATAAACTTCTAAACTAGAAAGGATTTTCTTTTTCTTTTATATATATATATATATATATATATATATATATATATATATATATATATATATATCATATTAACTGCTACATCAGCTGTCACATAAGAAGAATTACCTACAGGATGAATATATATATCATTATTCTTGCTCATAATTAGTTTGTTATTCGTTTTAGATAACTAGCTAGTCTATCTTGTAGACTCTCTTGTAAATTATTGGTCTGGAGGCTAATAGAGGTATTCTAATATTTCCACACTTTAGTCTCTATGTTAACAATTTTGTTGTGGCATATAGCAAAAGTTAGGGGTGCAAACCAGCCAAGTCGAGACAAGCTTTCATAAACTCGAGCTTGGCTTGAATAAAATTACCGACATAATTTTATCTTGAGCTTGGCGTAGTTAGACTTGAATTTAAGTACGTATCTATAATATTAACAATTTATTTATAAAAATTTAATTAATTTTTTTTAATATCAATTATTAAGGACATATAATTATATATAATGCACACAACCATATTGTTATACAAACATGCATAAATTAGAAATTAACAAAGAATAAATTTAAATTTAAATAACAAAATAAATTAGTAGACTGCCAGTAACGGGCTCCGAAACAAGCTTCTAAACGATCCAACTTACGAGTCAACTCGCAAGCTTTTAAACGAGCCAGCTCGCTAACTCAAACGAGCCGAGTACTTCTAAGCTTGAGCTTGGCTCGTTTATTAAACGAGTTCGAAAATAAAACTTGAACTTGGCTTGTTTACTAAACGAACCGAGCTCAAATCAAGGTGTGAATCGGGCCGGGCCGGACCGAGGCCCAGGTTGATCGGGTTGGACCAAATTCGGGCCCGTCCAGATCCAAACCCAGCAGAGAAGTGGGCGGACTTGGTCGGGCCGGACCGGAGGTGTGAGAGCCAGACGCAGCCCGGACACATTTTTCATGATAGTATATAGTCTCTTCACACTATATTGCTTCTAAATTTTATAATATAGAGAGGAAATAAATTTTGGTGTGGTTACTTTTTATTAAGTTAGACCTTTTTATAGATTTTTTTGAGCCAAAATGATCCCCTATGTCCTCAAAATATAGTTGTTATAAAGATATTTTGGTCATTTTCAGCAAAAATGACCAAAATATTCCTCTAACGTTCAAAAAACTGCCATAAAATCGAAGATATTTTGGTAAAAAATACCTCCCCAAACGGACATATACAAAAAAAAAAATTCCTGGGTTAGACCGGACCTGGACAGGGCCTACCGGACCTCAACGGTCTAAACCGCGCCCCAACGTTGCAGCAACCGGGCCAGGCCAGACTTGCAGGTCGGATTCTCCAATGCAGTCCAGACCCGCATACGAGGTGGGCCGAGTCAGACCGGTCCGTTGACCGGGTACGGGCCGGCTCAGACCGACGTTGACCGGGCCAGATCCGGACCGGTTTTCGGGTTGTCCGGCCCAATATACACCTTGAAGCTCAAACGAGCTTTTATCGAGCCGAGATTCGAGTAGCTCACGAACGACTTGGCTCATTTGCAGCCCTACCAAAAGTCATGACTCTGTACGGGACAGCACAGATACAGCTTAGGCAGCATTATTCCAGTGTATGGCCGTTTGCCTTTGCGTTCAGGAACTGATGACTCCAGAGAAAGTAATTAAGTACCTATTTCATTCTGGAAGTACTTAGAAGAAAACGATTCACATTTGATTGAAGTCCTTTGGTTTTGATCATGCAACTAAAGTTGCAGTGCAACATATACATAGGACGTCTATGTCTCCAACTACATTGCGGAATCTCTACATGATTCCGCCTCTGATCACAACTTGGATGGGGGGGCGACATAATGATCATGTCGTGATAGAAACCGTTAGTTATCATCCCATGCACGACTGTAACCAGAAAGTTTGGGGTCTGATGAGAATCTCTCCCTTTCTGCTTTCCTGGGCAGGAACCCTAATAACCTGTTGAAAATTTTGTTTAACTTTCTATACGGTTGTCTTGCAACATACATTCTGACATCCTATATTTCTGAGGATAGGAAAGCAGTCATAAAGGTTTTACATGATCAGATATATTTTTTTTGAAATGATCAAATATGATTCAGGAAGAAGCTTTGTAGAGTAATATATCAAATTAGAATAAATAACGAATGAATCTCAAATAGTTATAAGACCAGGGTTTAATAGCCGAATGGAGGTTGGATTCCTCCTCGACATGCTTTGCCCTTAATTATAAAGAAAAAAAAAATCCGAGTTTGCATATCTCCATGAACGCTCCCACCGAGATTCAAACACGGCAATCTCGAATATATATATATATATATATATATATATATATATATATATATATATATATATAGAGAGAGAGAGAGAGAGAGAGAGTCCGGATCCGGAGTTCCGTCTGCGGAGTCCCGTCGCCCTCGACCGTCGGATCGAGCGGACGGACGCGGGCCCCATACGGACCCCCTGACTCGATGGTGCGGGAGTAGGACTTTAACGGACTCTGCGGACGGGTATATATATATATATATATATATATATATATATATATATATATATAGGGAGCGGATCGACAGTTCCGTCCGTGGAGCCCCGCGAGAGCCCCGTCGCTTCCGACCGTTGGATTAAGCGGGTCCCATGCGGACGCGTGCGCGGGCCCCCCGATCCGACGGACGAGGGGAGAGCGGGACTCGAGCTGGGCTCCGGGGACGTGTGTATATATATATATATATATATATATATATATATAGAGAGAGAGAGAGAGAGAGAGAGAGAGAGAGAGAGAGAGAATAAGGGAGGTGAGATGGCACCTCACTCCCAAAACAAGGGTGGCGGTGACGTGGCACAATTCCAACCACACATTTCATAATTGGCAAATTGCACTTAACCCCCTCCCCTCGTTTGTGTGGTTATGATTGTGCCACATCACCGCCACCCTTGTTTTGAGAGTGAGGTGCCACCTCACCTCCCTTATTCTCTCTCTCTCTCTCTCTCTCTCTATATATATATATATATATATATATATATATATATATATATATATATTTGTTGCAGCGGTCTAACATGTTTGAAAGGAACGAAACAACTGTATCTTTTAGGGATCGGTGATTTCCACCATTGTGATTATCCATAATATTGAGCATGATGTCAGTATAATGAGAGAGAAGGCACACCCTTGATTGCCTCTTGTATTTGTAAATAATTAATACAATTAGCTTCTTCCAATATATATATATATATATATATATATATATATGGCGCAATGCTCTAGAACCACCCGGGTGGTATTTGTAAATAATTATTAAACCACCCTATGTTAGGATTGAGATTGAGTAGGTGAGATTAAAAGGTGGTATGGTCTACACATTTTAATCTCAACCACCAAATCAAAATCCAACCCATTTAACATAGCGTGGTTCCAAAATATGAAACCACCCGGGTGGTTTCATATTTTGGAACCACCCGGTGTATCATGTATTAGATTTGATTTGTATGGTTGAGATTAAAAGGTGTAGACCCCACCACTTTTTAATCTCAACCACTCAATCACAATCCAACCTATGTAACATATGGTTGTTCCATTATATGAAATCACTCGAATGATTCTAGAGCACTACTATATATATATATATATATATATATATATATATATATATGATCGGGATCCCCATATTCTTGCATCCTCAAAACATCGTCATGATCACAACCGTTGGATCTTCTTTAAGTCATCTAATCTTAATAATTGATTTGAATGGTTCAAATCAACAGTTAATATTAGATGACTTAAACAAGATCAAACGACTGTGAAAGTAGAGATTTTAGGAGATACATAAAAGATAGAATCCTGATATATATATATATATATATATATATATATATATATATATATATATATATATATATATATATATATATATATATATATATGCTCAAGAACCACCCGGGTGGTTATAATATTATGAAATCACCCTATGTTACAAGAGTTGGATTTAGATTGGATGGTTAAGATTAAAAGGTGTAGACCCTACCACCTTTTAATCTTAACCACCTAATCCAAATCCAACCCACGTAACATATGGTGGTTCATAATATGAAACCATCCGGCTGGTTATATATATATATATATATATATATATATATATATATATATATATATATATATATATATATATATATATATATACTCCTCAAGTATTTCAGTAAACTTATCACATTGTCTAACTCTATCCAACTAATAGAGGGATTCAAGCAATGTGATAAGTTCAGTACTTGAGATAGAGGGATTCGAACACCGCCCTCTCGATCTCATGCCTACAAAATACTCCTCCATGCATTGGCATACTCTTCCAATCCATAGACATACTCTTCCAATCCACATTGCAATTTATCCATCGTTATAATTCAATCCATCCCAATTTCTTATAAGTATTTCAGTAAACTTATCAAATTGTCTAGACTTTGTCCAATTAATATCAATACACTTAAGGCCAAAATCAATCGATATATATATCTCCATTTATATATCAAGTATTACACGCTAATTATCGAAACCGTTCTCAAGAGATTAATTTCAATTATCAAATAACTTGCCAAACCTGACTACATCAAACTCCCAATCATATATATATATATATATATATATATACTCCTCAAGTATTTCAGTAAACTTATCACATTGTCTAACTCTATCCAACTAATAGAGGGATTCAAGCAATGTGATAAGTTTAGTACTTGAGATAGAGGGATTCGAACACCGCCCTCTCGATCTCATGCCTACAAAATACTCCTCCATGCATTGGCATACTCTTCCAATCCATAGGCATACTCTTCCAATCCACATTGCAATTTATCCATCGTTATAATTCAATCCATCCTAATTTCTTATAAGTATTTCAGTAAACTTATCACATTGTCTAGACTTTGTCCAATTAATATCAATACACTTAAGGCCAAAATCAATCGATATATATATATCTCCATTTATATATCAAGTATTACACGCTAATTATCGAAACCGTTCTCAAGAGATCAATTTCAATTATCAAATAACTTGCCAAACCTGACTGCATCAAACTCCCAATCACTATTATACATCCATGTTCAGTTATAGAAGAATCTCACTGTCTTGGAGATTAATATTAAATCAATTAACGTTTTTCTCCAAGAATTTCTCAATCCAAGAAAGCAACTTAACCAATTTTAAATCACTTACTATCACTAACAGAGTAACACATATTGGCGACGCCAAAAAATGTCCCTATTATGTAAAACGACATCACTAAAATGATTTGGTGACGTAATTAGCGACATTTTTACGGCGTCGCGTATTACATGGTCGCTGACAACAGAAATGTCGCTAGTTGTCGTTGTAGCGACGTATATTTACGACGAGAAGACGTCGCAGAATATACAACGTTTAGCGACGTCTCGTCGTTAAACTGGCAACGTAATCATTGGTCGCAACACATCGCTATATTAGCGACATTATGAGCGACATTTTGCTACAAGAATGCTGACATGGCAAGTTTCGCTATGTCAGCATATTAGCGACGTGTAGCGACGTACTAGCGACGTCGTTATTTCCCAGTTAGCGATGTTCACCAATGTAACAATATGCGTCGGTGAACGTCATAAAATGTCGAAAAACGTCGCTAAATTAAAAAAAAAATAGGCTGCGATTTTTAAAATATTTTCCAACAAAACTCTATATGCGGATATAAAATCACAGTTTATATAAATAGACACGGAGCAACCCTCCGTTGAATTTCCTGGGTTCGTCGACCCCTTCGGTGGAACACTCAACATCGAGAAATTTTGGTGTACAGTTAATATGAATAATAAACTAAACTCACATAGAAAGAAATCTACAAAGTTACATTATACTAAATATGTCCCAAGAAGTAGATAAATAAATTTAAAATAAGTGTCACATACGTCTCAGAATGGAATAAAAAGTATGAAATAAATACATCAAAGACCCAAGTATGGGACAATACACACAAACACACTAAAGCATGTCCAAGAATGGGCCAATACACAATACTACTGATGAGGAGGAGCACTGCCGTGCATTTGGGATAGAAGGAACTCATACTGCTCCTGTGAAAGTGTCACCGATGCCGATGGAAGAGGCAGTGATGGAGGCGGTATTGATTCCAGAGGACCAGGAGGACGTATCTGCTCAAATGCTAGCAGTCGAGCATTGTATGAATCCATGGCAGATACCACCCTCGAAGTATTCTCCGCCACCAGCCGGCTCAACAAATCCTGCGTCGCATGGATCCTCGCAAGTGAGTCGCTCATGGCCATATGCGATCCCTCCAGCTCCGTTTGTCTGTGCTTCGTAGACACGTCCAGAGTTTCCAAGCTGTGCTCTGTTATCTGGCCCACAATCCTGAGCTCCATAAGGCTGTGCTTTGTCGTATGGCTCAGAGTCCTGAGCTCCATAAGGCTATGTTCGAGCGAATCAAAACGTGCGGTGATCGTCGCATCGTCCGTCTATGGCGCAGACTATGGCCGCTCCTTAATCCTCCGTAGCAACTCGTCGCGTAGGTCAGCAATCTGACGGTCAAAGCTCTCCTGGGCTCGTGCCGACGCCTGCGAAGGCTGCAAGGAATGCACACTGACAGAGGGGCCCCTGGATGACTGCGTCGCAACATAGGCACCGTAGGATCCCGTACCGTAGTACGTACCCCTCTGATGACCACCAACGATGGTCATCCAGAGCTCGTCCGTCGACGGAGCTGTAAAGGGCTGCGAGGAAGTACCAGCCCCTCCCTCTGCAGGTGTACTAGCTGTCGTCCGCTCACGTAGTTTAAGATACTCATCCTAGAAAAGTGGTTTTGAACGTCTAAGTTACTTATTACTAACTATATAGATATCTATTTGCATATTTTCTAAGTTACATTAAAACTAACACATGTTAGTAAAACGTACATAGCTCTGCGTGGCCTTGTCATCGATGAGCTTTTCGTCCTTCCGATGGGTGGCCAGGAAGACTGTCACCATGTTGGCGTCCTCACCCCTCTGTACCTGTTAAAAATTATATTGTTTGTTATTAAAATTATACATATTATCCTCCTTGCATTAAAATAATATATATTTAATAGAATACATACCGGACGACGAAAATATTCTGTCATGGGAATCGAGCCACCACACCACTTTTCTGCCTTCAACCTAGCTGCCTTTGCCTTCTCTGACCGTTCCTTGTACTTGGTTTCGTCGAATCTCTCTGTCATCGCAGTCCACTTCTCAGGCGTGATCCAACCATGGATCGGTTGTCCGGAGCGATCACGAGCCTTCTGGTTGTTGATCGCATCACGGATCAACTTGGCGGTGACGGCAGGAAACTGCTCCTCGATCTTCTGAGCCCGGTGTGGTGGATAGAAATAGGTTTTCTACAAGAAGTAAAATAAAGAGTTACATAATATGCATAAATGATTATTAATATTAAAAGTAAAAATATTTTTACCTTGAAGTGGGCAAACCAAAATACCTTCCTATCTTTAGGAGCATCTGAGTAGTTGATCCAAGACCCACCATAGTTATGCCTCAGAAAATATCCCAGTGCTCTCTGTACCGCCAAGGGACGATATCTATACAACGATAATTAAATTCATGAATATATAGATATAATCATTTGGAAAATGTTAACTATTGTACTTACTTGCTAGGCCCGTCCCAGCAAATCTCCATCCTCGTCTTGCCCAGAGGCGCGCATTTTAATGCCCCGCAACCGCACGGTGCGTTACGCTGAGTCGGATTGAATGAGGCAATAGCTGGTTACATTTCAAATTGTTGGATTTGGGAACAAGTATTGATTTGAGTTGGTTTCATGTGCAGATTGCTAGCGGAGTTCGATGGAAAATAGGTGTTCGTTCAGAGCAGTACTGAGATAGTTGGATTGGAGCGATAATGTCGTCTTCCTTAGTCCGATCGGTCGGATGATTTGGAGAGCACGGCCTGCTCGCACGGTCATACCAGTTGAGTAGATTGTGCTTTGCATCGGACCACGGGTTCAAGGGATCGGCTGTATCGGCAGGACATGATGCTTAACGGAATCAAACTATGTGAGTGGGCTCTGTCCCTTCTCCTCTACTCCTTCATGCCTAATAATATGGAACACACGTAATGGCTTGAACAATTAGACTGGAACTTGGAAATCACTACACTGAGGCGTGCATAGAGTGTACGTCATTTGCTTGGATAGGTTTCTGGCTTGATTGGTTTTCGCGTGGGTTAGTTGAGCTAGAGTTGGATTACATTTAGGGCAGTTGGAGAGAGAAATAGAATTATGCTTGGACAGTTGGAAATATACATCTTGGTTGGAACATCAGGAATTCGGGCAAGCGAGCGTGCATCCGTGCACGAGTATCACTTGGACGCTTTGTCAAGGAAAGTGTGCAGTTGTGGTTCAAAACCGAACAACTACATCGGCGAGGGCATTGTGCCACTGTTGGGGCATTGTGCCATGGGATTGTTCTGAGCGAGGGGTGTTGCACCAATTGGAAACACTGTGTCGAGAAGCGGCATTGTGCCTATGGGAATAACTTGAGATTTGTGCCTTGGGCTATATGTTGGAGAATGGTTATGGATATTTGGTTATGGATATTTTGGTTGGATATTTGGTTGAAATGAGTCTAGGATCGTTTCGTGGGGCGAGAATGCTCGATCCTCTCATCATACCTACTTGGTGTCTGCATGTCACGGACAACCTGTATTGCACAGGGTTTCGTTTCCTCGAACGGGATAGGCTCCGGGGCACCTGGACCGTTCGACCATGGAGGAGACAATGGTAACGCGTCTTGGGCACGGTGCCGGTAGTTTGATACGACCAGGCGGGTTAGCTACCAGGCCTGGATCGGGTAGATCTGCCTATTGATTAGTCCGATCAAAGTCTTTTATGGCTTGGCCAGTGACTTCATATAGATAAGGCTTGGTTTACTTTACTTTGGTTTGGTTTGTGCTTTTCACGTAGGCGAAGGCCACCTTGCCTCGGCAAGAGTGTGCATATCGAGATTGGATTATGGTTTGGATTGAGGATGGATATTGAGGCATGGAAATAGTTCGATAGGTTCTCGTGTTGCTTGGGTTTGATTAGGATGGTTTGCATGCTAGTTTTCTTCGAGTTGGTTATATGTTGCTTGTCGATTGGCTTGAGTTGAATGCTTGCATGCTTAACTTGATTTACATCTATCCTTAACATGTCATACCCTATGCCATGAAATGAATCTAGGATTCAACTAGAAAGATCACCATATAACTGTTTGCATTCACTATTTTACTTAGTATCGGCTTAGGCGAGTGGGTTACCCCGCTCACCAGTACGGCTGTGTACTGACCCACGTTTGTGGGCATTATTTCAGGTACGCAGGTGTAGTGGCACTGCTTGGATATATGGGGACATGATGTATAAACGGTAAGTACCTTTGTGGGCTATAGAAAGAGCAAGAGTATTACATCGCCTTTGTGGCATCGCCTTTGTGGCATTTTATTTGGATCCTATCGAGAGCTTCGCTGCGTATACTCTGATGTGTGCTTGGTACACAATACTTGACTTTCGCTGCAACTTGGTCGTTTCGATGATAACTTTGGTGTTTGACAACATCGCCTTGTACGAGCGCAACTCCAGGCTCGTACGGTATCACGTCCCGATGAGAACGATTGTCCTGCGAGAGAGCTGTAACGTGGTGATTCACGTTCAGCGGGGACTATTGAGCTTGCGGGAGATTGGGGCATGACGTATTGGTATCAGAGCGCCTGGTTCATTTCCTCGGACTTGGTCCTTCGTTTCATCACAAACTCTAAATAGCTTCCGCGTGTCGTTTAGCTCTTGACTCTACTCAGTGCCGCATTGGATGTTTCATGCAATAAGTCTATATATTGCTGGTTGTGGCTGCATGTTGTGCTTCGTTGTGTTGCTTTTGTTGGTTTTCGTTAGATCGCTTAGCATCGTTAGGCGTTGTTGCATTTGTGCATCAAGTTGAGAGGGTGTCATTGCGTTAGCTTGGCTTGTCAGTCGAGGAGTTTCTGGTTGCATCAGTTGATCAGTTGGTTGGCAGACGAGATTGGTTATGTGGCATGTTGTGAGTAAAAACATTGGATCAAGAATGGATCGTTGCACGAGTTGTTCGTATAGCAAAATTGTTGGACGAAGTTTGATTTTTGGCTGGGTATATCACATAGAGCATTGGCTGAGCAGGCTTGAGTTTGGCTTGGGAATATCAGGATAAGTTTGCACGAGTTGCTCGTACAACAAATGTGTGGAACAGTTGGGTATTGGGTCGGAATACTTGGAAGAGAGATCGTTGAACGGGATTGCTCGTGTAGCAAAAATATCGGTCGGGTTGAGAATAGCTGGAAGCATTGAGAATGGAATATAGCACAAGTTGCATAGCGAGATTGATGGAAAGAGTTAGATGGTTCGTGCATTGGCTGATTTTTATGTCAGATTTGAGTTGGGGATGACAGGATCACGCATAAGGGATGGTTCAAATGGATCTTGAATCAGTGCAAGAAATCAAAATACGAGTAGCGACTTGATTCGGAGTGGTATATGGGATACCACATAGTGAGCAAGGCATTGAAATATTTTGGATAGACATTAATAGAAATTACCTGAACGGACTCGGGTAACAGGAATATAAAGTTGGTTGGTGCACATCGGCTGAGTTGGAAAGAATGAAAAATGGAGCAAGCAAATATTGAGTTGAGCAATCGAGAACGGACTTGTGCAAATGGAAGTATCGTTGGACTTGGGTGATGGGCAAGATCGGAACAAGCAATGGGAAATAGTGTTTGGAAATTTGAAGTATTGAGGCAGACCAAGGATTACAAACAGTTGAGATTGTTCATATGGAAAGCCGAATATCAGAGTTCGCTTGCATGATTTGGAAGTTCGATGGAGCATCCATGGATGCCAAGAGAGAGTTGAGCATGAGGAACGAACAGTTGGGTACGCTCTGTCACGCCCCGATCTCCCGCAGGCAAATCGGCCGTTCCCGCTCGGCGAGAATCACCGCACCAGCGCTCCCGCGGAACGATCGCTTTGACCCATCCGGGCGTGATGCCGCACGAGCGTGAATCGCGCCCGTGCAAGGCCGTGGTCCATTGGCTGGCGGTAAGAGTTCTAAGCCACAGAGTCGCACAGATTGTCCGAGTGCAGCGGAGTCATAAACGCATAGCGATTTGGTAACTGTTCACTGAGTCGACAATATAGCGGAAGCATTGAATAACACAAGTTGAAGTAAAGCAACTCTTTTATTGATATAAACATATGTTACAGGCGGCGCTTAGCCGAGATTACAAGTCGCTCAAGTCTCTCTCTCTGAAACAGTAAAAGCGTGCCAAGTGGCTACAATTGTGGACTAATTGTACAGGCGATGTTCAGGCGATGTTCAGGCAATGTTCACAATATTATGTCTTGTATATGTGCTTCAGTCCCGGACGCAGCGATGCTTCGGAGTGATCTTCACGCCTTAGCACGCACGAGGGAGGCATCCGTACCGAACAAGGTTCTCCCGCACCCTGCATACAAACTGGTGGATTATCAGTACATTGAATGCACTGGTGGGGAAGCTACTCGCCCGCTCAACAAATCCAAACACGTATTACAGGTTCCCTGCACCAACTATTAAGTTGTCTTTCTAGTTGCCTTAGGATCAGTTTCATGCAAATATTGAATAGCCTAACTCGTGTGGCAGTGCACCGTGCGACATGAGAGGAAACACGGCGAGACTTACCAACTTACCATTTGTCCTTCCCTGTCCAAGGCAAACATTAATAATTCAAGCACGGGCAAGTATAAACATTCAGGGGCATTCATTATGGAAACCAAGCAATAGCATATGCAACACGAGAGTCGTTATGTCCAGATCGTTCAGGTGTTCAGTTGTTCATTGATGCGATACAATGACTCGCATGCGGATATCCGCTAAGCGAGGATGACTTATCTATATGAACAGGAGTCGCTGGCATAGCCATAAAGGACATGTGTAGCACATGAAAGAAAATGAAATGCAACGCACGGATCAGGAGCGCTACAGGTCATTCCTTCCGAGTCAGGTGGCTACTTAGTCTGTGAGCAAGAATGGCGTGAAGGATAAGTTCACAGGCGCTACACGCCATTCTGCCCGAAGCAGGCAGACTAACAGGGTTCCTGTCTAGATCGGATCGGCCCGGTGCCCCGGAGACCGTCCGCAGGAACAGAGATCAGGAGAATCTCACTTGAAACAAGTTGTCCGCGACATGCAGGTCAGGGTCAGGTGCAGGAACAAGTTCGAGGCAGGATATATATATATATATGGAACAAGTTATATGGAACAAGTTCCGAGTCAGGATATATATATATGGAACTTGTTATATGGAACAAGTTCCGAGTCAGGATATATATATATGGAACTTGTTGAGGCAGGATCATTGATTCAGTAGTTTGCTCCACGAGCTATGATTCAGGGATTCATTCATTCAGGGTGCAGATTCCCTGGTTCGGGAATTGCCTTGGTGACCTAACGGTCCCGGATACTTGCAGGTTCATTCAGGCACGGAACGACTACGTAGTAGTCTCCCGGGAGTTTGGATGAAAACAAGGCAACATACAAGCAGACAAGCATGCATTTGTATAAACACAACATTCATGTTAGCTCGGGCCCGAAGGTAAGCCGAGGTGTGAGATCGTTAGGGGACTTCCCGAGCGACACGTTCTAAGGTAGCATGCGAGGGTCTGAACATATATATAAAAGCAATATTTTATTTCCATGTTCTAGCACAAGCAATACAAGTTGGGATTATTCCCTTAGCTAGGTGCGTTGGATTCTTATTAGCATGCAGGGGGTGATTCACCTAGCGACTAGCATGAACATTCCAGATTTTATGTGTGCTGGCTAAGCAAAGACAAGTTCACCGTAGCCACCCACCTTAGCGATGATTCGCCTCGGTAGAGCGATACGTCAATCGAGCCTCTGAAAACCTGAGCTGGAATCCTGTAGGGACAAGTCTGGATATCCTTTGCTTCTTATTTGAGGCAAAGCGGGTCAGGACAGTTGCACTTTTGCCGTTTGAATCGGCAGTCCGCTAGAACGGAACGGGGTGTTACACGCTCGAGCGAAGCGATGGGTTAATCGAAGGATAGCGAGCACGGACTACGAAATTATGGAAACACATTGGAGCTGTTGGTTGAGCAATGAAACACAATTTGGTTTGGAGGGGCAATACGATGGATTCGTACGGACTTGAAGGATTTTCGAAATTGGCACTCGGGAAGTTTGAGTCAGGTTTGGCGAAAGTGAAAATTAGGCAAAATGGTGCAACAAGGGTAGACGGATTCTTCGGAAGACATAAACGAGCATAAGGCAAGTCTATCTGATGTTGAGTCAGATTGGAAGTTAACTTGCAGTACTGAGACGGATTGAGGCAACAAGTATAGGCAATATGGATTTGAGATTTATGTTGGAACTGATGCACGAGTCATTGAGAATGTGTGAACTAATTGGAACATAGAGAAATCTAGATTGGCTAAGGATTTGGAACGAGAGCAGGATTGTGGCGGATGGACTTTTAAAGATAGCTAAATGTGGGAGCAACATTGGAGCAAACACTGTGCTACTCGAGAAAGTTGGACGTGCATTGTGGAACGCGGCAAACGGATAAGAATTTGAGCAAGCCTTTGGTTTCGGAAATTATTGCAAGTGGTAGTGCGAGAAGTCGAACATGGCAGTTCGAAAGATTTAATGGATTCAGGGCAGAACGACGGATTGATGGAAGACGGTTTTGGCGAGCG
This sequence comes from Iris macrosiphon, assembly GCA_036927795.1. Taxonomy (NCBI): domain Eukaryota; kingdom Viridiplantae; phylum Streptophyta; class Magnoliopsida; order Asparagales; family Iridaceae; genus Iris; species Iris macrosiphon. The sequence goes on along the minus strand of JAYESA010000059.1, from coordinate 263,513 downwards.
CAGTTTTTGAATTGTGGCTTGGATAGATAGCAAGACCCTAGGTGGTTAAGCGACGTTTGGTTGACAGATCGTCAGAGGTAGTGCATAAAGTGTTCGGATTCGGAAGTTCGCTTGGATGGAATGGTTGGATTATGGCTCGGATTTGCAGATGAGATATAACATGGTTTGTAGTAACTGTCCATCGTGATGACTCACAATTATCGAGCGTAGCTTCGGGACAACTGACCCTAGCGACTTGACCGCCAAATCAGAGATGAATATTTTAGACCCATAGAACGACCCTTGCGGCGGCGCATTTGGGAATGTGTCGAGGGCATATATGAGTAGTGTGTGTTAGAGATTGGCCTATTGACTGAGTGTTGGATTTGAGAGATCCTTGGGATAGCCTTCAGCTGAAGAAGCAGCCAGAAGATCAAAGCGATGGTGGGAATGGCCTAAGTCAACTGATGAGATTCAGAGTCGCAGATTTTTGAAGATAGCATCGCCTCTGACTCGTCGTGCCCCAGAAGGGAATATCATTCATATGAATTGACGACTGTGAAACTAGCTTGTGAAGTTAAAGCAGCGGCTCGTTCAAATCAAATCATTGCACTACTGGAAGGGACAGATGTGCCTCAGATTTACAAGATGCATCGAAACTTAGTCTGGGATGCGTGCTCGTACAGAAGGCGAAGGTGATATCATGTGCTTCGAGGCAGTGGAAGCAGCGCGAAGAACTATTCCATGCGCAACCTAGGAATTGTGGCGAGTGTGTCCACGTTAAAATTATGGCAACACTATCCCTTTGGCGTGGCGGCAAAATCTTCGTGGATCACATGAACCTCAATATAGATGTTCACCCAGCGAGGTATTGAGATTGAGGAAAAGGTGTTGGGCTGAGCTAATCTAAAAGCAAAGTTTGATATTTGGGTAAGTCGCCTAGCTGGGGTAGTATCAGTTGAGATAATCGTTCGGTGCAAGAGATAATATTTGGAGATGGTGCTAGTGTGGATTCAGAAATAGTTGGATGGATTGAGTTGGAACACGAACTGAATTGAGTCGGTGGGAAATTATCATACTTGAGGATAGCGCTTGTGCGAATATATTGGAATGAAAACAGGATTGGTTCAATTGGGAGTAAAGCGAATGGATGCCTCGGACATAAAGATACCCTTGTAACTTGTCCAAATTTGCTATCGCTAAGCTCGGCTGAAATGAATGTATTTCAGGGACGCGTTAAATATGTGTACGATCCAAAACTAAGCGATATGAGGAATTCGTATTGAGCTGCAAGGAGGATGTAGGAATATGGAATTTGTGCGAGCGTTCAGCACGAACGAGATACTGAATCGGGATCAGAAAATGTGAGTTGCATAGAGCAGAGTTATGAAGTAGGATTGCAGCATGCTAGTAAAGAATGGATACTAGTATGGTTCGAGGACGAACCTGATTCTAAGTAGTATATTATGTAACGTCCCGCAACCGCACGGTGCGTTACGCTGAGTCGGATTGAATGAGGCAATAGCTGGTTACATTTTAAATTGTTGGATTTGGGAACAAGTATTGATTTGAGTTGGTTTCATGTGCAGATTGCTAGCGGAGTTCGATGGAAAACAGGTATTCGTTCAGAGCAGTACTGAGATAGCTGGATTGGAGCGATAATGCCGTCTTCCTTAGTCCGATCGGTCGGATGATTTGGAGAGCAAGGTCTGCTCGCACGGTCATACCAGTTGAGTAGATTGTGCTTTGCATCGGACCACGGGTTCAAGGGATCGGCCGTATCGGCAGGACAGGATACTTAACGGAATCAAACTATGTGAGTGGGCTCTGTCCCTTCTCCTCTACTCCTTCATGCCTAATAATATGGAACACACGTAATGGCTTGAACACTTGGACTGGAACTTGGAAATCACTACACTGAGACGTGCGTAGAGTGTACGTCGTTTGCTTGGATAGGTTTGTGGCTTGATTAGTTTTCGCGTGGGTTAGTTGAGCTAGAGTTGGATTATATTTGGGGCAGTTGGAGAGAGAAATGGAATTATGTTTGGACAGTTGGAAATATACATCTTGGTTGGAACATCAAGAATTTGGGCGAGCGAGCGTGCATCTGTGCACGAGTATCACTTGGACGCTTTGTCAAGCAAAGCGTGCAGTTATGGTTCGAAACCGAACAACTGCATCGGCGAGGGCATTGTGCCACTGTTGGGGCATTGTGCCATGGGATTGTTCTGAGCGAGGGGTGTTGCACCAATTGGAAACACTGTGTCGAGAAGCGGCATTGTGCTTATGGGAATAACTTGAGATTTGTGCCTTGGGCTATATGTTGGAGAATGGTTATGGATATTTGGTTATGGATATTTTGGTTGGATATTTGGTTGAAATGAGTCTAGGATCGTTTGGTGGGGCGAGAATGCTCAATCCTCTCGTCATACCTACTTGGTGTCTGCATGTCACGGACAACCTGTATTGCACAGGGTTTCATTTTCTCGAACGGGATAGGCTCCGGGCCACCGGGACCGTTCTACCATGAAGGAGACAATGGTAACGCATCTTGGGCAACGGTGCCGGTAGTTTGATACGACCAGGTGGGTTAGCTACCAGGCCTGGATCGGGTAGAACTGCCTATTGATTAGTCCGATCAAAGTCCTTTATGGCTTGGCCAGTGACTTCATATAGATAAGGCTTGGTTTGATTTACTTTGGTTTGGTTTGTGCTTTTCGCGTAGGCGACGACCACCTTGCCTCGGCAAGAGTGTGCATATCGAGATTGGATTGTGGTTTGGATTGAGGATGGATATTGAGGCTTGGAAATGGTTCGATAGGTTCTCGTGTTGCTTGGGTTTGAGTAGGATGGTTTGCATGCTAGTTTCCTTCGAGTTGGTTATATATTGCTTGTCGATTGGCTTGAGTTGAATGCTTGCATGCTTAACTTGATTTACAGCTTTCCTTAACATGTCATACCCTATGCCATGAAATAAATCTAGGATTCAACTAGAAAGATCACCATATAACTGTTTGCATTCACTATTTTACTTAGTGTCGTCTTAGACGAGTGGGTTACCCCGCTCACCAGTACGGCTGTGTACTGACCCACGTTTGTGGGCATTATTTCAGGTACGCAGGTGTAGTGGCACTACTTGGATATACGGGACATGATGTATGAACGGTAAGTACCTTTGTGGGCTATAGAAAGAGCAAGCGTATTACATCGCCTTTGTGGCATTTCATTTGGACTCTATCGAGAGCTTCGCTGCGTATACTCTGATGTGTGCTTGGTACGCAATACTTGACTTTTGCTGCAACTTGGTCGTTTCGATGATAACTTTGGTGTTTGACAACATCGCCTTGTACGAGCGCAACTCCAGGCTCGTACGGCATCACGTCCCGATGAGAATAATTGTCCTGCGGGAGAGCTGTAACGTGGTGATTCACGTTCAGCGGGGACTATTGAGCTTGCGGGAGATTGGGGCATGACACGCATGGAGGATCATTCTGATCATGCGCAGAGGGAGTCGGCTTGACCTTCTCCATCTGCTCCTCTGTCTCTATGGTGCCGTCAGTGGGAGGAAGGTTGGATGAGGGAGTAGTCTCAGGCATAGAACTGCTGGTCCCAGGTACCGTCGACGGAGTCGGAGATGGGTAATCCAAAGCAAAATCGGGATACTATCGATCGAAGTACTTCCATGCTTCTCCATCGGATGGGTGATCCAACACTCCTTCAATTTGTTCTCGTCTGTGCCAACTCATATTTTCGGCAGTCTCCTTCACCATAAACAACCTCTACAACTGCAACGTTAAAGGCAAGTAGTGCATCGAATCGGTCGGCTTCCTTGCACCGACAGACCTTCCTGTACCAGTTGCCTTATAGCAATCAGCACCATAAAATTAGCACACATCTTCATCCTTGTCATCTTTGTAGTACAGCATGCACCTGTTGCGACATGCATCGATTTTCTCGTATATCATCCAGAGCAATCTCACCATCCTCTTAGACCGATAGAAGTCTTTAGGTAACTTACCACCCGCAGGCAAGATCTCTATAATTGACTCCATCAGTCGGTTGTAGCATTCTTACGACATGTTAAAATCGGACTTGATGCTCAATAGTCTTGTAACCACCTCCAACGGTGAATGATCCTCACAACCAGGATATAATAGAGTTCTTGCATTCTCCAGTAACTCCATAAACTTTGCAGCATCGACATTCGGTGCCTCCTCAGCTGCATCAGGATTGTCCGGATCGAAACTAGGCCCGACAGCGTCGAAAACCATGTTCATGCACCCGTCATCGTAATCAGTGTGGTGGTAGACACTCATATACGGCTCCACGTAAGGCTCCGGCTCCGATGCTAAAGACATCAGCTCTCCGTGTGAGGTCCACTGATAGTAATTCGTTGTGAAACCCTACAAGTATAAATGATATCTCACATCCACTTCTGAGTGATATTTCAAGTTACGACATCTCACACATGGACACTTAATTTTGGTGACATCCATGTACCGAGGGAACGCCTTGGCGAACTGCAGGAACTGTTCCATCCCTTGTATGAATTCATCCCGTACACCGCACATGTCATCAGGATAACGATTGTACATCCACGAACGATGACGCAGATAGTAATTCAGATCCATTTCTAGATACTTCTGAAAAGATGAATCGACATTATTCAAGTATATTATCCAAATTGATGCAAAGATGGATACACATGTTCATCAAAATAACAACTTCTATTGATGCATGAGTATTCGAGTTGTGATGCGTGGTTATTTGAGTCAAACTAGGTCAAAACTACCTAATTTGGGTTCCAAGTTGATAACCGGATTGGCCTCAATCCTAATACATACCCTCACTCAACACTTATATACACACACACACACACACACACACACATACACACACATCACTAGTATACCCTACATACACACTCCGCTCATGACACTCACTCCACTCAAGACACTCACTCCGAATATAGCATTCCTTGGATGTGGTAGCCGTTTCTCAAGCTCCCTCTCCGGAATCAAACCCTAATTCTCTGTCACCTGTCACCACCATGGTAGGCTAACATCCTATCATCGAAAGTTGATAGGGCAGAAATTTGAATGATGCATCGCCGACACAAAAGTTTCTCAGGCTCCCTCTCCGAAATCGAACCCTAAATCAGACGCTGGCTCCGTCCATCCTCCCGCACGAGGTGAGGGATGACGGTAGGACCGGTTGTCGTGTCATCGAGAGCGGCATAGAGTAAACCGTTCGGGTCCGAAGTCATGGGGACGATGTCCCCCGATCGAGCCCCTCCGCGTCTACCGCATCCGCAAGCCCTACATCCCTTTAAAACTAGGGTGTGTGCATGTCCAAGTTAGTGTCTGTGTCAGTATCAATATACCAAAACCAACCCTAGTCAAACCCATAACCCATGTCAGTACATGTGTCAATGTGTCGTGTCAGTGTGTCTATGTCGTGTCGTATCTTGTCCGTGTCATGTTTGTGTTTGTGTCAGTTTTGTGTGTCAGTGTCGTGTCTGTGTTTCTGCTTCCTTCATGCTAGCCCTAACCCTAGTTTCATGTCAGTATTTATGTGTCCATGTTGAGTCTATGTTTGTGTGTCCGTGTCGTGTGTGTGTATGTGTGTGTGTGTGTATGTATGTGTGTCATGTAAGAGAGAGAGGGGGGAGGTTAGGGTTTACCTGATTCGCCAGAGGGGGTCGAGGGGGAGCGCGGTCGAAACCCTAACCCTAACCCAACTTAGACTATTAGAGAGATAAGGGGGGTTAGGGTTTACCTGAGCCGTCGGAGGGGGGAGCACGGTCGGCGCCGGAGGGGGGAGTACTATCGGCGCCAGAGGGAGGAGCACGGTCGCAGGAGTCTCGCACGGGGAATAGAAGGATTTTGGATTTTTGGTAGAAGTGGGAAAAATGAAATCGATATGTCCTATATGAAAAAGTTAGCGACGTTTTAAACCTACATCTCTAAACATCGCGGGTGTTATAATATTTAGCAATGTATGGAATATTACGTCGCTATAATAAAATTAGCGACGTTTACGATATTTGGCGACATCGGCTTCGGTAATATTATTCATAGTCGCTAACAGCGACGTCCTGCTACATTTATTTATTGTGTCACTAAATTCTTTAAAATTAGCGACGTTAACAGACGACATCGCTAAAAATATTCCTATTTTATCATATTTTGGTAGTGTATGTACACATCAATTACATTCTTCTAAACATGACTTCAATCTCTATTATCATCGTCCAATAATAATAAATTTTGAACCATCAAATCAATCTATTCATGAGTCAAAATCCAATCCTTTCAACAAATTCTTGTGATACGATCGAAGTAGATATTTTATTGCTAACTAAATATTCCAGCTTATGCACCAAAACCATGTTATCCCACAGGAGATCAATCCAAAACGAAGTTAAATTTTATCCATCATCTCCACTTTAGTAAAATAAACTAAGACAATCCAATGATAAAAAAAAATCAAGCCACTAAATCCAAATACAATCTTTATTGATGACGCATTTGGAAAGTTGTGTTGAAAGTATTTGCCATTATTTTCTCAATCCACAAAGCGATGGCAAATTTTAAAAGAGAATATGAAGTGCTTAACTGTCAAATCATTATCGACGATGCGTTGGGAAATCACATTGAAAGCATTAAAGCATTTAGATTCCAAGCTCTTGAGATAAGAGAGGCTCTACTTGAGTTGGTGGAAAAGAAAAATGACTCCAAAATAAGGATTGAAGCTAAATCTTTAGTAGCACATTGTGAAAATTTTAAATTTCTATTAGGAATGATAATTTGGTATGACATATTGTTTGATATAAACTTAGTTAGCAAAATACTATAGTTTAAAGATATATATGCTTATTGATGTCGCAATAGATCAGGGTAAAGGGAGTTATTACATTTTTTGAAAATTATCGAAAAAATGGGTTTGTAAATGCTAAGATTTGTTGCTACAGAAATTGCTATAGAAATGGGAATCGACATGTCTTTAATGTAAAACGACAATTTTAATGAAAAAAGACATTTTAATAACAATAATAATAAAGAGAGAATACGATCAGCTGAACAATCATTTAGAATTGCTTTATATATATATATATATATATATATATATATATATATATATATATATATATATATATATATTGTAGATCAAGCAATTAGTTCACTACAGAAAAGATTTGACCAATACAAGTCGTATGGGGATATTTTTGGATTTTTATTTGGTTCGAAAAAGTTGAATTCACTGGATGATAATGATTTACAAGAATGTCGTGATCAACTTAAAAATATTTTGAAATTTAAAATGGTTTCTGATATTGATGGAAACGACTAATTCGGAGAACTGAAAGTATTACGAGTGGTTTTACCAAAAGAAATAAAAATAACAATTGATATATTGAATTTCATACAGAAGCGAGACTGTTATCCAATGGCATGTATTACTTATAAAATTTTACTGACCATACTTGTTACCTTTGCATCTGCAGAAAAAAGTTTTTCAAATTGAAGTTACTAAAATCTTCCAATAATATAATGCGGCTTTTAGACGGCTCAAAATTGAGCCGTCTAAGCTGTTTGTAATTCCTCATCCTCATCTAATTAATTAAAGAATTAAAAAAAATATGGAAGATACAATTATCAAACTAACTTCCTCTCCGTTTATAAATCCCCATCCTTATCCAATTAATTAAAAAATTAAAAAACTTACAAAAGATACAAATTATAAAACTAACTTCTAAATCCTCATCCTCATCTAGTTAATTAAAAAACTTACTGAAGATACAAATTAATCCTTTTTAAAATAAAAATACCCAACATATTGCTTACCAGTAGGGCAAAAAAAATTAAAAATTGTGAAATAAACAAGCTCAATATAAATTATTCTTGATGAATATACGTGCAACGCACGTGCACGTTACTAGTCATATATAAAATCCACCATGTTGTAAGAAAGACTTGATGGATTAGCTTTGATTTGAATTTAAATTGGATTTCTTGAACAAATCGATATTAGAAAATTAATTAGTGATTTTGTGGCAAAAAAAATGCAAGAAGAACTATTTTTCAATAATACATGTGGCAATCTTGCATTTTCTTTATCTTTTGGAAATTTAATATCCTGGAATTGTGAGAAGATGTATATTTGAAGGCTCGAGATGTGTTTGAAGATAAAAGAAATATTGGACTTCAAAAAGTGATTTTTAATAGAAAACGTGAAAAATGTTGAATGTTTGGCAAACAAAGATGTTGAATGGATGTTAATTTGTTTCTTTATTGGTTTAAGTTCTTTTTATATACTTTTAAGCAGTTATAAATGTTATTCCCGAGGCTTAGCCAAAGATGGAAGAACGCGTGGTCGAGATCAGAGGTTCACACAAAAGTTTCCACTCTGACATTTCTCGATCACCACGAAGAACTATATAAAGATTCTGATTACAACTTGCTCTCAAGATTACAAAGGAATCAGAAAAAACAAACATCACGTTCTTCCTTGCACTCGCAGTTGCAGATGGACAGAATAAAATTACAACTAGCAGAAGAGAAGAGAAATGAGAAGAAGGAAATCTGCTTCCTGGGTGATGAAGATCACCATTGCTTAAAGCAAGATTCGCCCCCCATACGATCTGCTTCCAGAAACCAGCAAGTTCACATAGAACTTCTGGAACGCTCGTTGTCACCTCTTCTTCGGACTCACACGAACTTCCTGGACTCCAATGGTGGCGGCAGAAGCAACTCTCTTCGTCTCCTAATTTTTGAAGTAAGTTCTCAAAGAGGCACGAAGAGAGTATTTGAAGTGAGAGGGTGAAAACCCTAGCCGCCCATTAGTTACGAAAAGATAGAAACAAAATAATTGTGAATTCCTAAAAGATAGGCACAAATTAATTTCAAATCCCACAAAAAATGTATCTGAATAACTGTCCATATATTTTCATAATCGTTCAAATATATCTGAAAGCAGCGGCCACACAAGAAACCTCACATGCGGCCTCTCACACAGTATCGCAAACCGTAACACATGCGACAGCCTAAGCAGCAGTCCATACGGTCGCCCAAGCAGCAGCTCATGCGGCCGCCCATGCGGCCAAGCATGCGGCCCAGCAGCAGCTCATACGGCCGGCCATACGGCCACACATGCGGCCCCGCGTGTGATCGCGCATGCAACTCGCGCATATCTGAGCGCATGAGCACATCAAATGCGCACAAGTGCCATGCGACGATGCTGACGTGCTAAGTGCAAAGTACGCCAACAAACTGCCACTTGCACCCTTGAGCCCGAGTCCGATTCGCTAAGCCCCTTTGGGGCTTAGCTCTTATGGAAATAATTCCAAGAGCATGACAAAAAGCATAAATGCTTTTATGAGAAGTTAATCATTTTTTCTCCTAGAAAAATATACCCACATGGCACCCATGTGCCCTACCACATCCCATGTGCACACCTCAACTCATACAAAGTATTACATTAAGATACCCACTTGGTGGTGTTGCCAATGTGAGACTATCTTTACTAGTCCAAAGGAAACAACACCAACAATCTTCTACATATCTCAATATATATGGGTTGAACGTTCCCCACAGTGACTGTCCATCATGCATTATGATAGATATTGCTTCGACTTGAATCTTCTCGCATGGGTTGAATAGCAGTATGATACAAGAAAAGCCTTGAATTCTGCACCATAGCTGCAATTCTTTCCTACTCACACAATAACGTAAGTTGTGCTTCCGGTTGCACATTGAAGGCACTTTGCACGCCTGGTTTCGGTGTATGTATTTTGGTTGTCTACAAGTTTTTCCTCAAAAGACGGCATGTATCTCTTTCTATACACTATAGGTGAGTTCTTCTAAAGAGTCCTTGACATGAAGACTTGTGCTTCCTTGCAGTGCTACACCGCTATGACATGGCCTAAAGTCGCGGTTCACTCCCTTATGTGGTGTCATCCATTGTAGCATGAGGTCTCAGCCTCTTTGTAGTGCCAAACTACCCAGCATGAAGCCTTGCATTTTCTTCTGGTGTTACGCCACTGTGACATAGATTTTTGTCGAGGATTTACATCTTTTACTTATGTGGTGTCACACTACTGTAATATGAGGTCATCGACCTCTTTGTAGTATTGTCTACCACTCTTAATTCTACAGCATTAGGCTACCTGCCTATGTGCGGTGCTACGCCGCTATGACATGACTTAATGCCGTGGATTTACATCTTTTACCTCTGTGGTATCATGCCACTGTAGCATGGAATACAAGTCCCTTGTAGTGCTGAAGCTACGTGCTTTCTGTAATGCACACCGGACATTCACTCTGTCCGAGAACTCATTAAGGCATCAAAGCCATCCTCCCATAGGAAATTTTCTGTTTTAAGGACAAATAGAAGACCACAGTGGTTCCGGGTACGTATCCCACAATGTCCCTGAGGACTATCTACTGTTCCTGATATTATCCCAGTCAATGTTCCTCCCTTGAACCTATAGCTAGATGCCTAGTAGATTTTTCTTTGAACTAAAAGCATAAAACTAAATGGTAGGATTGCAAAGACACAATATCAGAGGTCCTCTCAGCCTATATATGCTGTGTCCTTGACTATATACGCTGTTATGCCGCTGTGACATGACCCAAAGTCGAGGTTCACTCCTTTTTGTGGTGTCACGCCACTGTAACATGGAGTACTACCCTCATTTACAGTTCTTAAAATCAGCTGGAGCTGGAGGCCTTACATGAACGGATATGCCAGACCCTCCTGGCTCCGATCATCAAACACTGTAATGATCTACACTAGTTGTGCTCATTCAGTGTCCTGTACTGGCCTTTGAAGCCTATCATGAACGAATCCGCCAGATTTACCTGACTTCGATCATTAAAGCACTGTAATGATCCACGCAATATGCATTAATTAAGTGTCATGTGTTCTATCTACATATTTCTCTTCAAACCGTTGAAGAGATGAACAGATGCCACTGCTGCAGCTTCCCGGTTTTCATAGTATATCGGTATCACCCGAATCTGTGTACTAACCATAGGAAGATCATCTGAGAGCTTCCAGAGCCATTCTGCTTTACTTATTATAGCTTGATAGTGCAAATAACTCTGAGAGTAAAGACTGCTTCTTCGACTTCTATGATATAGAAGCACCACCCCTGGAGCAGTCACGTCCTCCTGTGGATCTTTCACTCTTCAACCACCAACTAGCATCACCGAAGCCTTCCTTCATATCTGGATAACTGTTGTAGTGCAGGATATACTATTGAGTTCTTCTGAGAATTCTGACGACTCTCTTCACATCTTTCAGTGTTCAACACATATACTGCTTGTGAACTGACTCAGCATTCCTACAACAAAAGCTATGTCAGACCTGGTGGTACGCGCAGCTTGAATCATTTACCCGATGATGCTCGAGTACACCAACTGTCTGACACTTTTTCTTGGATTTGGCTTTATATCCATGTCACACCTGAGGAGTATCATCCCTGATACCCAAAGCGTGTGATCAATCTAGTTTTCTTGAGGATTTCTCCGACACGGAGCACGATTCGCTTTGGTGGAGGAAGGAAGCTTAGTCCACGGTACATCGGACCCTTCAGTGTTCTTGAGAGGGTCGGTGCAGTGGCCTACAGACTAGACTTGCCGCCTGCATTTGAGAGAGTGCATAACATGTTCCACATGTCGCAGCTGAGACGGTACGTGGCAGATCCTAGCCATGCACTAGACCACTCGGAGATCGAGGTTGGTCCGACTCTCAGCTACCCAGAGCAGCCCGTGGAGATTTTGGACCGCAGGGAGAAGGTGCTGTAGAACCAGATGATTCCTTTGGTGCGCGTCGCGTGGAGGCATCACTCGCCAGGAGAGAGTACCTGAGAGCTAGAGGCCGAGATGCGCGAGCGATATCCTTATCTGTTTGAGCCGTGAGGTATAATTCTTTTTTGCTTGTATTGATTGCTTTTGGTAGTTAGTTCTTCCTTAATTTTGAGGACAAAATTTTTCTAAGGTGGGTATGATTATCACCCTCACTTTTTTAGCTAGGGGTAGTTTAGTAATTTGGCATGGGTATTTAATTTTAAGAATAAATATTGAATATTTGTGTGATAATTTTATTAATTATTTAATTATATTGAGCTATGATTATTTGTAACTAGTATTAATTAGCCAGTAGAGCTTGTGTCATTTGTTAGTTAGTTAGAGAGACTAGACAATATTTAGACTTATCACATATGGACCTAATTAGATTTGTCATGACATTTAGTGAGCCAAACTTGGACCCAAGCCATTAGTCATTCCACTAATTAAATTAAGGAGAATTAGTTTAATTATAATTAGTTAGAGACTTTCAAATATATCCATCCTTAATTATTCCTTAGAATACATCATGTAGGGGTATTTGGGACCTTAGCATATAGCTTGGGGAAGGAGTAAGGGGCCGGTCACTATTAGAGGGAGGTTCTCCTCTCTCTCTCTCTCCTCTTTTGTATTTTATTTTTGATCCAAATTCTAGATCCCCAATTTCCCATTTTCTCTCCATTAATTTATACACAATTCACTACTAATTCCTTCTCAAATCCATCACTCTTAGAGCCTTGGAGCTTGGAGAAGCAAGGAGCACAAGGAGGAGGAACTTTGGAGCTAGAGATCGTGTCCGGATCGTGTCTAATTGCATTTTTATTGGGAATCCATCTCCCAATTGATAATTCCTGAATTTCTCTCTCATTATAGCTTCTTAATTATGCATTTGACCATTATGAATGACCCCATGGCATAGGGCTACCTATAGGAACAAGTTCTGGGCTATTTGGCTAAGTAATGTGAATTCTATGTGGTGATTTGTGCCAATTTTGGAGGAATTACGAATTTGACACATCAATTGTGTGTCATAAGACCAATTAGATCTAACTAGACTTAGATCGGGGTTATGGGACTAGGTACGTATCAACAAATGGATACATGTAGGCCATATTATGGTATTTTGTGATACGGTACGACACGGGGCCCAATTTTGGGAGATTTGCACAATTCTCTTCAATTTTCTCTTGTAGCAAGTTACTTAAGTTGTATATTTATGTTTATGATATGTATGTATGGGTAATGTGGTGTATTGGTAGTTTTGGCATCATAATTGAGGACGTATCATGAGTATCCTACCGATACACCCTAGGTGTTTGTTATATTGTTCATTAGGTACTAGTTTTGTATATATATATATTGTCATGCCCCGATCCCGCAGGGGTCGATCGTCCTCGCTTGGTCCCTACGGAACCAATCGTCCTCGCTTGGGCGCGATGCCGTGCAAGCCTAAAGTGCGCTTGCACAAGGCCAAAGCTTTGAACAAGGGCAAGCAAGCTATTCAAGACAGGAGCAGCGGCACATATGTTGCAGAAAAGTAAAGAACACAATGGCATATGAAAATAAGCTCTTTATTGATATTCAAAAGTGTTACAAGCGGTGCTTGGCCGAGGTTACAGTTCGCTCAAGCTCTCTCTTTTCTCTCAATTACAATGACACCGTTCCATACATTATGTCCCTCTATACAAAAGCAGCTCAAAGTAATCGATATGGCTCAAGGCATCAAAACGAGATTTTCGGTCTCGGGGATGAGGCACGCCTATCACTTCCTCGGATGATTCAGCACCTGCGAACAAGCAAACTGTTGGTGGGTCAGCACTTTTAAAAGTACTGGTGAGATAAAATAACTGAACATAAGCTACACCCCCTGAACCCACACTAAGTAAGCATGTAGCAAAATATTACATTACTAGTGATCTTGCTACTTTTACCTATGTTCATTTCATGCAGCTCAAGATTATAGTTAGTTTACAGCTTTTCGAAAACATAGCTTTGAAACAGTTTTGCATATTCAAACGATAAGCATACATATGGGACAATGTTATATCGTGCAGTGTGCATCATGTATTGTGCATCATATTCAATCTCTTAGGAACAAAAGTTATCTCTAGTGGACTGTTCATCTCGAATCAAAACAAGCATTAAGTGGACTATCATACTTTCAAGCACACAAGAAGAACTAGCTATATGATTTTCGTCCCTGAGAAACTCAGGATCAGTAGCGGTAAACCGGTTAAATAATGACTCTTTATCTGATGCTATTAGCAGCTGTGACACATGGTTGCTTTTCACTAACAAGTAGCAGCCGTGACCAAGGTTCAGCTCTTCACTAATAGCCATTGTCCAACCGATGTGAATGCATGAAGCACTATCAGATAAACTCTAAGATGCACATATTCAAGAACAAGCAGGCTATATATATAAACTCTTTATGTTTCTTACCCCTTGCCGATCGGTTATCCCTGCAGCAGACATACAAGTTAGCAACAATTTGCATAAACATATATGTATAAGGTCCTCTAGTTTTCTGTCCATCTCTGCATCAAACAGCTAGGTATGCAAGAAGGCTAGCCTAGCATGCGCCCTAACTATATGATGGCCCATGAGTTACCCCACTGATGGACAAACAACACCCCCCTAGATCCCATAGAACCGGAATATCGGGGTGCTCTAATAATCCCTTCCGGACCGACCGATTCCCAGTGCCCCAGAAATAGTTCGAGAGACTATTACCTTGTGCACAAGTTATCTGAGACCAATGCATGACAAACAACATTCTATCAAATAAACTATTAGGATGCACTAAACATGAACAAACACATTTACAATCTAATAGCCACACCTCCCCTAGATCCCATAGGACCGGAACATCGGGGCAGACTACTAGACTCTTCTTTTTCATTATTTCAAGAAAAACACATATTTTCACACATCTAATAGCACCCCCCTAGATCTCGTAGGACCGGAACATCAGGCGCACTATTAGAGTCTCTTCTTATACAAATCAAAGACTTATAGCAGTTTGATTTAGCAAAACAGACAGCAAAACATATATTGGCAAGCACGATTTGATTTCATAACTAGCATGCAATATCTATATCTTTCTTAACATATAACAAAGGGACTTGTTCAAACCATTCCTTTTCTTTATCTTTTCTTAGCATGACAAGGGTTTGTTCGATAGCTGTGTCAGTGTAACTAAGCATGCAACATTTCTTATACTACTTGACTTAGCATGGCAAGGTTCTATCTCTTTTCAGACAAGCATACAAATTCTCTAGTTAAGCAAGCAGGTTCATTTCAATGACAAGCTATACGAGTTCACTTATTAAGCAAGCAGAGTCAGGTTCTATCATTTTTTTTGTAAAACAATCTTCTTAGAACAAGCATTCAAAAACTCATATTTATTATTAAGGCGTGCACGAATCAGAGAATGCAGTTCTTCCCAATCACATAGATCAATCGTCTTCGGGCTCGAACGAGAACTCTCCGAGAAGACTTCCGCTCGAGCAAGCAAAGCGATATCACTTGTACATAGTACCTACGCGGAGCGGGGCACTACATATATATATATATATATATATATATATATATATATATGTATATATATATATATATATATGTATATATATATATATATATATATATATATATGTATATATATATATATATGTATATATATATGTATATATATATATATGTATATATATATATATATATATATATATATATAGTAGCATATATCTAAACTAATAGGGCATGTATGTTATAGTTGTTGTGTTTGGTGTTTACTGTTATCAAGAGAAGGAAGGAGGTAGTGAGGTGTGATGGGTTGTTAGCAGTAGGACTGTGTGTGTGTTTGAGAGAACTGTGAGCAGTGGAGTAGGGGGAGGACAACTACCTATGTATTGTGAGTGTCTTTGTGAGATAAGGAGTGTGCCAAGTGAGTTTGAGTGTGTGTGCATTAGAGAGGGTAAAATTTTAGGGACTGAAACAGGAAGCAATGTAGCAGTGGCAGCACTGTGTTGAACCGAGCCAGGTTGCAGCAGCAACTGCTGCTCGAGTGGAACCAATGCAGCAGCATTAGGCACTGCAAATGCCTGTCCAGGTCTGGGCAGTGTGCTTTTCAGCACAGAGCATCAGTGGGGGGGGGGGGGATTTACTCCAGGCTTGTGCTTTGGTGCACCTAGAGAATAGAAGTTGAGGGGTCTGTGGTGTGTTTGTGTGGTGTTGTTGTTATCGGTGAAGAGGTCGGGTGCATTGGTGTATACAGGAGGACTATGTAACAACAAGATGGGTGAAGGATTTGAATGTCCCAGTGCAACAACAACTTACACAGCTATGTGCACAGCTGTGCACTCACTACCAAAATATGATGAAATAGCAATATTTTTAGCGACGTTTTTAGCGACGTCATAATAAAATGTCGCTAATATTAAAGATTTTAATGACTCCAAAAATAAACGTCGCTATACGTCGCTGTTGGCGATATATAGCGACGTTTAGCGACTGTAATTCAGTTTTTTTAAAGAATAGTCGCTATAAGCTTCTTTAAGGTCGCTAAATGTCGCTGAGTTTTTTGATTTAGCGACGTTTAGCGACGTATGTAGCAACGTTAGTTTTTTTTATTTTTAGCGACGTCTATAACGTCGCAAACTATTTTTATTATTGACGTCATAAGTTGACGTCGTTAAACGTCGCTAAAATTTTAATATAGGTTTCGATTCCCCCCTTTTGTCGAAATCTTTCCCCAAATTTTCAAAAACTCCCCCCTCTTCCCCCCCTCTTCCCCCCCTCTCCGGCGAAGTGCACCCTCCGGCGTCCTCCAAAGCCACCTACTCCGGCGTACCCCTCCTCCTTCTCTTCCTCCTCCTCCTCCTCTAGGTAAACCCTAACCCGATCTCTCTCTCTCTCTCTCACACAGATGCACACGATATGACACTGACACAGACATGACACACACACTGACACAGATACGACACAGACTGTCACAGAGGGTGTAAACCCTAACCCTAACCCGATCTCTCTCTCTCTCTCTCTCTCTCCCTCTCTCACAGATGCACACGACATGACACTAACATAGACACAATACACACATTGACACAGACACGACAAAGACTGTCACAGAGGGTGTAAACCCTAACCTTAACCCGATCTCTCTCTCACAGATGCAGACACGACATGACACAGACACAGACACAGACACGACACACACACACACAGACACAGACATGACATAGACACTGTCACAGAGGGTGTAAACCCTAACCCTAACCCTCTCTCTCTCTCTCTCTCTCTCTCTCTCTCTCTCTCTCTGACATATGTTTAATATTATACAATTAGTACATAACTTATACTATCATGACTAACTAACTTACAATAACTGCTACTAACTTAATATAACTGATACCAACTTAATATCAATACTAATGCTAGATGACACTAGACTAACTATACAAACTTAGCTTACTCTAACTGATGTCTGATATTCTAACTTGATATCTAACTCAAATAACTAAAATCTAAACTTCACCCTAGCTGATAATTACTAACTAGCATTCACTAAAATGCATCTAACTGATACATTCATCAGTCAGTGATACACACATAGTAGTACATAAACACAATGGACTGAAAACTAATGCCTCCACTACTGATATTCCCTATAATATATACATCAATACCATCCTAATGAAGGCACTAACCGAAGCCCCATCAGTGTACTACTGATACCAAACTATACTGACATCAAGCCCTTAGTTGTAGTATGATCAACTCGAGTGAATCTTACTCATAACTTATACTTATATCCATTCCTCACCTATACACAACTACAGTTGATACACATAAGATACATAGAGATTCCCCCAATCTTCTAATGCCTGTTGTGATACTCAAGTTTAAAATGCAACTTCAAATTGCTGCTGCCTAATGTCGCACCCTGCTTTGTACGATGGTGTGCACAGACCCTGTGAAGTCTGCCGCAACACTCATGTGCACATCAAATATGCACTATCGGGTTTGTGCAGATGGTGTGTGCAAGAGCCTCTTCCCATCTCACTGCTTACTGTGTTGCTCCCCAAATTTGCTGTCAACATGACATATACTCCTATGGACAGGCACTCCCCTATAACCAGATGACTAATACTTAAAGCAGTGCACAAATCCTAACCCTAACCCAAATCTGCTCAGTTGACACTAATTGATATACTGCAATATGAGTATCCAGGATACAGAGTTGAACGAAAAAGTATAACATAATTGGGTATTCCTGAGTATATATGCTAGGACTAGGAGTATCAGTGCATGTACTGTATTTAATAATGAGTACATACTTGAACGATGTCTATTCATTTTTGCAGAAGTATCTAGAAATGGATATGAATTACTATCTGCGTCATCGTTCATGGATGTACAACCGTCATCCTGATGACATGTGCGGTGTGCGGGATGAATTCATTGAGGGTGTACAGCAGTTCCTGCAGTTCGCCAAGGCGTTCCCTCAGTACATGGACGGTACCAAAATTAAGTTTCTGTGTGTGAGATATCGTAACTTAAAATATCATCCAGAAGAGGAAATCACATATCATTTGTACTCGAAAATTTTCACGCCGAATTACTATCAGTGGACCGCGCACGGAGAACTTGTATCTTTAGCATCGGAGTCGGAGCCTTATATGGAGCCGTATATAGATGTCCACGACCACGCTGCTTACGACGACGGGTGGGTGAACATGGTTTTTGATGTGGCAGGGCCTAGTTTTGATCCAGACAATCATGATGTAGCTGAGGAGGCACCGAATGCCGATGCTGCGAAGTTCATGGAGTTGCTGGAGAATGCAAGGACTCCATTATATCCTGGTTGTGAGGATCATTCACCGTTGGAGGTGGTTACAAAATTGTTGAGCATCAAGTCCGATTTTAACATGTCGCAAGAATGCTATAACCGACTGATGGATTTGAGTATAGAGATCTTACCAAAGGGTGCAAAGTTGCCTAAAGACTTCTACCGATCTAAGAGGATGGTGAGATCGTTCTGGATGGGATACGAGAAAATTGATGTATGTCGCAACGGGTGCATGCTTTTCTACAAAGACGACAAGGATGAAGATACGTGCAGATTATGTGGTGCTGATCGCTACAAAGCCACTGGAAGAGGAAAGTTTGTCGGTGCAAAGAAGCCTACCGATTCAATGCACTACTTGCCTTTGACGCCGCAGTTGCAGAGGTTGTTTATGGTGAAGGAGACTGTAGAAAACATGAGTTGGCACAGGCGGAAATAGATTGAAGGAGTATTGGATCATCCATCCGATGGAGAAGCATGGAAGCACTTTGATCGAGAGTATCCAAATTTTGCTTCGGATCCACGTAATGTCAGATTGGGGCTCTCCTCCGACGGTTTTACCCCATTCGGACTTTCGGGTTCCCGGTATTCGTGTTGGCCTGTGATCGTCACTCCGTACAATCTACCTCCTTGGATATGTATGAAGACTCCATATATGTTCCTAACCGTTATTATCCCGGGTCCAAATAATCCGAAGAGGAACATCGATGTATATTTACAGCCTTTGATAGATGAGTTGAATCAGCTGTGGAGAGTAGGTGCCAACACGTATGATCTTTCTAGAAAGCAGAATTTTTAGATGAGGGCAGCACTTATGTGGACCACCAACGACTTTTCGGTCTATGGAATATTATCGGGATGGAGAACTCATGGTCGTCTCTCATGTCCGTATTGCATGGACCACACTAAGGCTTTTCATTTGAAACACGAAGGTAAACCGTGCTTCTTCGATTCTTATCGACAATTTCTGTCGAAGGATCATCCATACCGGAGGAACATGAATTCTTTTTGTGCGGACGTTGTGGAGAAGGCCAATCCACCACCAAGGTGGCCCGGATACACGATATGGGAAAAGGTAAAAGATTTACCAAGTGCTATCGAAGAGCCTGCTAAGGGGTACAAGTGTGACGAATTTGGTCGCATCCATAACTGGACGAAGAGGAGTATATTCTGGGATCTGCCATATTAGAGCACCAATCTGATCAGACATAACCTTGATGTTATGCATATCGAGAAGAATGTATTTGATAACATAATTAATACTATAATGGAGATAAAGGGGAAGACGAAAGACAATCCAAAGGCTAGGTTGGACTTAGAAGAAATATGTAGACGTCCTGCGTTGCATTTGATAGAGGAGGAGAATGGAAAGTTAAAACAGCCTAAGTCAATTTTCTCACTGGAGAAGGAGGATAAAGTGAGACTTTGTAGGTGGATTCATGGTCTAAAATTTCCAGACGAGTACGTGTCAAACTTGAGAAGATGCGTCGACCTCAAGGAGAACAAACTGGCGGGTATGAAGAGCCACGATTATCACCTATTCATGGAGAGGTTAATTCCGATTGCATTTCGAGAATTCTTACCACAGGTTGTTTGGGATCCATTGACAGAGCTCGGCATATTCTTCAGAGATCTTTGTTCTACTAAGTTGCTCGTCGATCGTCTAGAAAAGCAAGAGAAGGACATTGCGGTAACATTGTGCAAGCTCGAGAAGGTGTTTCCTCCTGGATTCTTCGACTCTATGGAGCATTTGCCAATTCATCTTTCCTATGAGGCACGTGTTGGTGGTCCTGTCGGTTATCGGTGGATGTACCCCTTCGAACGACATCTGAATCACCTAAAGAGAAAGATAAAAAATAAGGCACGGGTTGAAGGCTCTATTTGTGAAGCTTATGTTCTCGAGGATATTACAAACTTTTGCTCGACGTATTTCAAACCTCATGTTGCTACTAATAGAATGAGAGCTCCGAGAAACGACGACGGATATCAAGAATCTAATGATGCAATACTGAAAGTATTCAATGCGTCTGAAAAGCCTTCGGGGAAAATGAAGAAGAGATATTTGAATGACGACGAGCAAAGGGCTACTCAGTTGTATATATTACTCAATTGCGACGAGGATGAAGTGAAGAAACTAGAGGGGTAAGTAATTAATACGTCCACGTTTACGTCATCTCAATGTAATAGTATAAGCTACTATTATGCTACTAATCAGCGGTTGCTTCGTTATTTTTTAGCACATATAATGATGAGCTGAGGTCGGTTAGACCCTACATAAGAGACGTAGAAGTAGAACAAGAAATGAGACGTCATTTTCCTTCTTGGTTGAGCGCATATGTAAGGAGCTCGGTAATTACTTTTTCTGTATGCACTTGCACAATAAATAACTTATTATCGCTACTTTGGTATTTAGGTCAATCGTCTAATAACACCCGAGACTGAATCTATTAGAACTCTAGCCAAGGGACCAATTATTGTCGTCAAAATATGGCCAAGTTACTGTGTGAATGGGTTTAGGTTCAAGTCAACAAATGCTCCAATCAGAGACAACTTTCTGGATCTTGATTCCACGAAAAACAGTTATTTTTGTATCAAATCTTTGAACTACAAAGACGTCGATCCAGACAATAATTTCTTTGGCATCTTATGAGAGATTGTGGAGTTGACATATAATTATGGCACAAAACCTGCTAAGATCGTGCTATTCAAGTGTGAATGGTTCGATCAGATTCAAGATCAAGGTTGGAAAATTGACAAGCATGGTTTTGTGGATATAAACTACAAGCGTAGATATCAAGGTTACGAACCATTTGTCCTATCAAGTCAGGCTCAGCTCGTATACTTTATAACTTATCCTAGACGGGGGACAGCGAGGTCAGATTGGTGGGTAGTATGCAAGACTAAAGCTAGAAATATCTTTGACGTTGACAAAATAGCTTATCAGGAGGATGAGCTTCCTCTTGTAACAAATATTGTAGATGTGGACTCAACGGAAGTTACTCATTACACGACTAATAATATAGAAGAGGTAAAATTATCCGAAGAGGAAGACGAAGACGAAGTAGATGAAAGTGAAGATGAGAAGAAAGAGGAAGAGGAGGACGAGGAAGGCGAATAAGATAAATTTTTCGAAGATGATTAAAAATAAAATATTTTGCCTGTAGAATATACTATATTTTGACTGTAGAATGTACTATTTTGACGAAAATATGTATTATATTTTGACTGTAGAATGTACTATCCATTTAGACTTGTGACACTACTAATTATTTACTGTGCAATTCTATTAATGCTGTGAGATTTGCATAACATTTTGACTGTAGAATGTACTATATATTTGTGTATTTCTTTATTCATCGTATGTTGTTATCAGGTATGACAGGACGACGCGGAGCGTTCGGCAGGTCCCGAGGTAGACGAAGTGTTCCTCCGGTACTGCCTACTATTGGTTCTGGATCCTCGGTACCTAGTACTCCAGTATATCGACCAGTCATATCTCCGACTGAGACGACGTTACGTAGCAGCACTCTTGGGACGAGTAGTTCCAGGCCTGATAGTACTCCCTCGTCCAGCGTTCCTTCTGCTGACGGAACCATGGAGACAGATGAGCATATGGCAGAGGTTGAGCCAACGTCGTCCCAACATCAGCTAGATCCTCCATGCGCTCCTCCGGACGAGACGAGGATGAATATTTGGGCCGACGGTATAAAGTAAGTCAATTAGATGGTTTTGCATCATATATATCGTGTATTTCTTTATTCATCATATATTGACTTTTTTGATAAAAATAATTATCTCTGTATAGATATCGTCCCTCGTCGGTACTGAGACGCCTGGGCCACTTTCTGAGGTACAACTATGGTGGCCCTTGGATCAACTACTCTGATGCTCCGGAGGAGAGGAATGCGTTCTGGTTTACGCACTTCAAGGTAAAAGTATATTATATCAATCATCTAATTTATGCATATTATATAACTTACTAAATTACTTATTATAGCAAATATATTTCTATCCACCGCACCGGGCCGAGTTAATCGAGCAGATATTTTCTGTCGTTGCCGCCAAGATGATCCATGATGCTCTGGATGACCAGAAGGCTCGTGATCACGAAGGAAAACTGATCCAAGGTTGGATCATGCCTGAGCAGTGGACTGCGATGAGGGCTAGATTCGATGATCCGAGGTACAAGAAAAGGTCTGAGAAGGCCAAGGCGGCTAGGCAGAAGGCAGCAAAGTGGTGTGGTGGCTCGATTCCGATGACAAAATATTTTCGTCGTTTGGTATATTTTTTATTTCAGATATATTATTTTAATGTAAGTACGATAAAATGGTAGTAGGATAAAATGTTTAATTTTAGTACTAAATAATATATTTTTAACAGGTACAGAGGGGTGAGGATGCAAACATGGTGACTGTCTTTCTGGCCACCCATCGAAAGGGCGGGAATCTCATTGATGAGAGGGCCTCGCAGACCTATGTAAGTATTACTTTACTTTGTGTTAATTTTAATATAACTTAGGCAATTATCGAGTATCCAAACTATTCTAGGCCAAGTATCTTAGGCTGCGTGAGCGGGCGACTACTAGTGCACCAACAGCGGGAAAGGCTGGTACTTTCTCGCAACCCTCTCCAGCTTCGTCGGCGGATGAGCTTTGGGTGACCGCCACTGGTGGTCTCCAGAGGGGTACGTACTACGGTACTGGATCCTATGGCGCCCTTGTTGCGACACAGTCATCTAGGGCCTTTACGGCAAGTGCGCATTCCCCATAGCCCTCACAGTCGTCGGCCCGAGTCCAGGAGATCGTTGATCATCAGATTGTGTCTCTCCGTGACGAGTTGCTGCGAAGGATAGAGGAGCAGCCTCTGTCCCAGTCGCAGGCGGACGATACGACGCTCATCGCACGATTTGATATGCTCGAGCGCAGCATCATGGAGCTCCGGGATATGGCAGCTAATCTTAGAGCGTCGACAGAGCACAGCGTGACGGAGCTGCAGGCATCACAGCTGTCCATGGGCGAGAGGCTGACGATGATGCAGGATTCAATGGTTCATAGCAGTACGAGGCTGTTATCTACCATGGATTCATACAACCATCGACTAGCAGAGTTGGAGCAGATACATCCTCCTGGTGCACCTTCATCGACACAGACTCCACCGACGTCACTGCCTTCTCCACCGACATCGGTGTCGATTTCACGGGAGCAGTATGATCTGTTCTTATCCCTGATGCGCGCCGATGGTCATCCTCCTGCAGATCCGCAGTAGTCCTAGTTAGGATAGTTTATTAATTGTTTGTATTTCAGACCTGTGATATTTGATCATTTATAAATATTCTTAATTTTTGAGGCTTTCAGACTTTATTTCTTGTATTCTTTACGACGAGATTTTCTTCTGACTCGGTTTGTAATCTCAATATTTTGTTTTCTTCAAATTTTACTATATTATTCATATTAAATATATGTTAATTTATCGGTATTGAGTGTTTAACCGAAAGGGGTCGGCGAACCCAGCAAATTCAACGGAGGGTTGCTTCGGGTTTATTTTTACAAATTATGAATTCATAAACTGCAGGAAGATTGGTTTGGAAACAAATCAATATTCTTTTTTTATTTTTTTACAGTATCTTTAACGACATTTTTAGCGACGTTTTACGACGTTTAGCGACCTTTATATACGTCACTAAAATGTCGCTAAAAACGTCGCTGAGTACGTCGCTGACCGTCACAAATCTGCTGACATGGCAGTATTGCCAGGTCAATATAACGTCGCTAAATGTGTCGCACAACGTCGTTAAAAAAAATTAGCAACATATAGCGACAAACAACACGTCGCTAATTTAGCAACGTTGCGTTGCTAAACGTCGCTAATATGGCGACGCATTTACGTCGCTAGAAAATGTCGGTATAGTGATGTTTTGTGACATTTTTCTGGTCAACGACTAGCTTAAAGGCGACTTCATCGAAATGTTGCTACAGACGTCGCTACAATTATTTAGCGACATTTTTTGGCCATTTAGCGACGTTTTTAGACGTCGCTAATTTGACTTATTCTGGTAGTGACTGCAGCTAGTATAGGCAAGTGTAGTTAGGGGGTAGATGATAGGGTGATATGTGCAGGGGGTTGATACCAAGTGATAAAGTTGGTGTTGGTGAGTGTTGATACACACATGAGTGTTGATGTGAGGTTAGTGTTTAGGATATGGGTTGGTACTAAGGTATTGTGATCTTAGTTGTGGAATTAGGACACTAAGTTGATTGAGGTATTATTGTGTTAAGAGGTGACCTAATGTTAAGTTTAGGTGGTAGATTGGGATATCAGTAGGTAACAAGTAGGGGTATCAAGGTAAGTTGAGATACTAGGAATAGTTGATGCTATATGATAATAGTAGATAATCATAAGTCAAGTTATGGGCAATGTTAAGGTAATGAGTAGGTAAGTGTGTTGGTTTATAGACATGTGTATATTAGAGAAAGGGGAGGGGGATGTCAGGTTGTCAATAGAGGACTGATACCAATGTATTAGTAAGTATCAGTTAAGGTAATAGGCTAGGAGACCAAGGTATTATATATTTAGTATACTACACTTACTGGTATAGCCTAGAAACCTAGTATTAACTAGTATTGACTAGTTTGACCTAGTTATCACCCAAAAACCAAATAGTGACTTTTTAAGACCTAGTGTAACTTTATAAACCTTACAAATAGGTAAAATCAACCTAGAAACTAGAAATGACCTAGTTTGACCGTGTTGACTTAGATTTGACTTAGTTTGACTAGAGGAGCCTAGATTTGACTCAGAAACCCTATTTTAACTTATTTAAACTTGTTTATTCCTTCATTGCACCCAAGTGACGTGATATTTCATATATAGGTCTGTGTGACACCAGCTCGGACACCGTTCCGTATCATTTGCTTAGGACCAGAGTTGAGTATATTTCTCTGTTAGTTTTTATTTCATAATAGTGTATATATCTCATGTTCTATAACTGTATACTTGATTCCGACACAGTAGTTTCATGGACTGGTACTACATGGATCATGTCAGGAGATATTATCCCTTACCGTGTTCAGCGGGTACTCCTTCACATGTATTTTATCGTGTGTATCGGGTATTGATTTAGTGTACGTCGTGTTCACAAACCGCTCGTGTTCAGTGTGCTCATATTCGTGTACACACACTGCTCGTATTCAGTATGCCCATATTCGTGTTCGTAATATGTCATGATTGGATCCATTGATATTATTTGGGGATGGGGGAATAGGAGTTGATTATGTGATCAAGCCCATGTATATTCGTGTACATGTCGATTACATATCACACGTGTAATCGAGTTACCATACTGTATTCATGTTCAACCTAGACCGATCACATAATGAACTTGTATTCTATGGCACATTAGCTAGTTTCATTTATTTCTATTATATTGCAGTTACTCTATTGTCTGTTCTTTATTTCAGTACATTACTTGTTCACTCTAGTTCATTTCATTTTGATGTTTAGTTATCGTGTATCCTTTTCTATTATCTGTTATATATGCTCGATTACGTATTTGAAACTACTTTCAGAGGTATGTACTTCGCTCCAATCCTGACTCAATATATTTTCCAGATGATTGGCTCGTAGACTAGTGTCCCATATACTACAGGTCGTAGGACGGCGTACCATTAGAGGATATTCATTTAGAGCCGGAGGACTTAGTACCAGAGCTTGAGGAGGTTTAGATTATTGTTAGACTTGTATTAGACTTTTATTGAGGATATTGACATGTATATATTATTTCAGGCTTGTGGATGTATTGTGACTCTTTCTTTCGTTATTCCATCTCATGCTTTATCTTTCTTCGTTTGCATTATGATTGAGTATAGTTTACATTTATCAGATACTATATTGTTCCTCCGTTTGGAGTTGAGATGATTGAAAGGTACCATATATATTGTATGAGATGTTTAGATAGTAGAGTTGACCCAGACAACGTTCTACCGTCGATGCTGCATCGTAGGCTGGGCATTACTCACTACTCGTGCCTTTATTTCGGGTGCGGGTCGTGACAAACGACCTTGATAGGACTTGACCGTTTGTATGCCCTCGTGTCTTGTACAACCGCAAGCGTACCTCAGAATATTGATGTAATCGTAGTACGTAGCTGACCTACGTCCGTCTCCGATCTCCAGTATTCTAGTTTTGGGGTGTGACAGTTTTTCGCCAAAAAAGATAAAAATTAATGATGGTCATGATTAATATACTTAAATATATCCAATAGTCTAAAACTCTCTCTCTCTCTCTCTCTCTCTCTCTCTCTCTCTCTCTCTCTCTGCTTAATTAACTTTCTCTCCCTTCTGTTTAATTATTCTGCCAATTAATTAGTAGTTACTCCTACTCTTCTCTGCTTAATTAACTCTCTCTCTCTCTCTCTCTCTCCGTGTTTAATTCATATAAAAAATCCTAATTAATCTTATTTTATTCTAGTATATATGTTCCTTAAATTTATTATTATTTATATATTTAATTCATTTGGAATGTACTTTATTTTGATATTTTGTTTATTATTTTTGGGTTATTTACACTAACTACCCCTAAGTTTTTTGTTTATAACATTGTGTCTCTCTGCTTTTAAACTAATTACACTGACCACTCCTCCCGTTAGAAAAAAAATTAAAAATAGGGGTTGTTAGTGTTATAACTTTTTTATTTTTATCTTAAACTAAGGGTACCTTGTGAATAAACCAAAAAAGTAGGGATGATCAGTGTAAATAGTTTAAAAGTGGGGGTACCCCGTGTAATAAACATAAAACATAGGGATAGTTAGTGTAAACTATTTAGTGTAAATAACCCAACACCTTAATATTTTTGGAGCCAACACCATTGACACCATTGAAATTTTATATATGAGAAAAATATTAGGTAAAATTACAGGAAAGAGAAATTTTTTGGCAAACTTCTATGTAAAGGGAGCTGGGGTCAATGGTGTTGGCTCCAAACCAAAAAAAAAAGAGGTGGGTGCCAACTCCATTGGCTCCAACCCAAAAAAAATAAAAAATGGGGGTGGCGTCAATAGTGTTGGCTCCTACCAATAAACCCGCTGGAAAAAATAAAATAAAAAAACCTCTGGCGTCAACACCCTTGGCTCCAAACAAAAAAATGGGTTTGGCTCCACGCCAAACAGTTTCTTTAATTTTTTTTTTTTTTTTGCAACGTTCGAATTTGTTCAACGGTCTGATTTTTAACGTTCGAATTTTCAACCGTTGTATCTTACTCTATTTAAGAGGTTTGAAGAATGTACAATTCTTCACAATTATATTATATTCTTTCTCAACTAAACTACTCTATTCTTGTTGTCAATCAAGTTGTCGTTCATAAACTCTTGCTGCTATTTTTTTCTGGCAATTATTAATTCATGGATCAAAGTCTTGTTGGAGTGGGTGGGATTCCCAACCTATGTAGAAAATACCCTGTAGTTGGATTGACTATTCCTACATATAATAGGAATACCTCAATATATTTGGATTAGGTATTCCTACATATAATATGAATATGTCAATGGATATAGATTTGGATTGGATAATCCTACATATAATAGGAATATGTCAATGGATTTGGATTGGGTATTCCTATATATATTAGGAATACTAGTTGTGGGTTTGAGGCTATATATATTAAGTGTCTCCTAGCCCTAAAATATATCTAAAAAATATTGCAAAAGGAGGCAAGAGTACTTTTACAACATTAGAAGAAGAGAGGAATAGATTGAAGGCTATTTCGAAGAGGAGATCGGTTTCGGGTAATTCTTTTCTCGTTATCTCCGTTCTTCATTTGTTTGTGATCTATTTTCTATTCCAAAGAGTTGTGGTGATCCAATTGGATCAGTGAGAAGTTTATAAGGAGTCGGTGTATTTTTTATTCTATTAGTGGAGGCTTTTCAGGGTTGAACTCCGATCTTCCCATAGTTTTTTTCATTTGGGTTTTCTACGTAAAAATCTCTGTGTCTGCGATTTGTGTTTGGCATTTTTGGTTTGTGTGCTTTTGCTCGGTTCTCTCGCAGAGATTCTGGTTTGGGAAACAGTTTTCGCGCTTTCGTTCCCAACAAAGTGGTATCAGAGCCAGGTTTTGGAGTTTAGAGAGGTAAGGAGTTGACAAGCAAACTAGGGAGGAGAGATGGGCGCGAAACTGGTGCGCATGGTAAACCTGAACGGTACCAACTATCATTATTGGCGGAGTAAGATGAAGGGTTTGTTGTTCGTCAAGAAGCTGCATCTTCCAGTATTTGCGTCTGAGAAGTCCAATGACAAATCCGAAGAGGACTGGGAGTTCGAGCATATACATGTGTGTGGATATATCAGGTAGTTCGTTGACGAGACCGTGTACAACCACGTTGCCAATATTGAGTACGCAAAGATATTGTGGGATAAGCTAAAATCTTTGTATGCGAAGAAGACCGGGGTAAACAAGTTGTTCCTGATCCGAACAATGATGGATCTACGGTACAAAGATGGTGTGTCTATTACGGATCACTTGAGTGAGTCCAGGGCATGGTGGACCAGCTATCCTCGATGGAAGTCAAGTTCGACGACGAAGTACAGGGACTATGGTTGCTTTGTACATTGTCAGACTCGTAGAAAATCGTATGAGTGTCTATGATCGCTTCTGCTCCAAAAGGTATGGTCAGTCTGGAGTTTACTAAGAGTGAGGTACTGAATAAAGAGATGCGGAGACGTTCTCAGTGTACTTCATCCATATCCCACTCCGAGGCGCTAGTTTCAGAGAGCCACGGAAGGAGCAAGAGCAAGGGTCCAAGTGGTAGCAGAGACAAGAGCAGGGTCAAGTCCAAGGGTCGGTATGAGGACTCGGAGTGTTACTATTGTGGAAAGAAGGGCCACATCAAGCGGAACTGTTTTGCTTGGAAGAGAGAGAAGAAGGGCGACAAGTGAAAGCAAAGTGAGAACACTACAGCGACGGTCTCGGCATATGGATGCGACGTGATCATTGTAGGTGATGAGGTAGTTATGAACCTCGTTTGCGATGATAACCCATGGCTGGTGGACTCAGGTGCTTCAGCGTACGTATTTCACAATAGGGCACTATTTGCTACTTACACAATAGACGACTATGGAGTGTTGAAGATGGGAAACAGAGATGTGTTGAAAGCTGTTGCTATTGGAGATATGCATTTGAGGACGAAGACGGGAGCAATTCTTGATCTCAAAGATGTCTGTCATGTCCCTGATATCCGTTTCAATCTAGTGTCAGTTGGAAGGTTGGATAATGAGGGTTTCTTCAATCTCTTTGGGAATGATCAGTGGAAACTTTCTAGAGGATTGATGGTGATTGCTAGAGGAAACAAGAAGTCCGGACTCTATTATATGGAAGGGAGCGTACATAGGGCACATAAGGTGAACGCAGCTACTGATGCGTCTACTGAGTTGTGGCACAGGCGGCTCAGCCATATCAGCGAGAAGGGGATGAGCTATTTGGTGAACAGGAAGGTAATTCCAGGGCTAAAGTCTACAAAATTGGAGAGATGTACGTACTGTTTGGCATGAAAGAAAAATAAGGTGTCTTTCCAAAGTCACACAAGTTCAAGGAAGCTGGCATTCTCGAGTTGATTCACTCGGATGTCTGCGGTCCTATGAAGGTAAAGTCCATTGGTGGTGCTTCTTATTTTGTGACTTTTAATGATAATTGTTCCAGGAAGGTTTGTGTCTATGCCTTAAAGACCAAGGATCAGGTACTGCCCACTTTCAAAGAGTTTCAGGCCTCTGTTGAAAGGAAGACGGGCAAAAAGCTACTATGTGTTCGATCCGACAACGGCGGCGAGTACATTGGTCCCTTTGATGCTTATTGCAGAGAGAAAGAGATACGACACCAGAAGACTCCACCAAAGATACCGCAGCTCAACGGTGTAGCAGAGCACATGAACAGGACACTGATGGAGAGGGTACGGTATATGCTATCAGAAGCAAACTTGTCGGACAACTATTGGGGTGAGGCACTTTACACAACTGCTTACGTTATTAATTTATCTCCTAGTGCTCCTTTGCAGGGTGATGTGCCTGACAAAGTATGGTACGACAAAGAGCCGTCATACAATCACCTGCGAGTGTTTGGTTGCAAGGCCTTCGTGCATGTACCAAAGGACGAGAGATCCAAACTTGAGCCGAAAACGAGGCGGTGCGTCTTTGTCGGCTAAGGTCGGGATGAGTTTGGCTATAGAATCTACGACCTAGTGGGAAGAAAGCTCTACAGAAGCAGGGACGTGGTATTCATCGAGGATCGGACCATGACCAACACTCAGAATTTTGAGATGCCTTCTGAGGCTGAGGAATTGCCTGAGTTAGAGTTATTTCGCTTCGAGCAGTTTCAGAGGACATCATAGAGGATCCAGTTATGAGGGAGCCAGTACATGGAGTTGCTTCCAACCTTGATCATCAGCCAGCTGATGGTGGTCAGGGTGACCCTCAGGAGGATGAGCATGCCGAGGAGGTAGTTCCTGAAGGGGAGGAAGCTGTTGATATACAGCCAGCACCAGTGGTTCCGTTGAGGAGGAGCGATAGAGAGCGTAGACCATCTATGAGATACTCATCGGGTGAGTATGTGCTAGTGACTGACGGAGGAGAGCCCAAAATTTTTGCAGAGGCTATGGAAGATGAACACATACATGAGTGGATGGAGGCTATGCAAGAGGAGATGAGTTTCTTACAGGCCAACACCACTTATGATCTGGTACGATTGCCAAAGGGCAAGAAGGCTTTGAAAAATTGATGGGTATTCAGAGTAAAGCAGATAAAAGATGCTACTCGCCCTCGATACAAAGCGAGACTGGTAGTTAAAGGCTACGGTCAGCGGAAATGCATGGATTACGATGAGATCTTTTTGCCAGTCGTCAAGCAGTCATCTATTCGGGTGGTGCTAGCATTGTGTCACGCCCCAGTTCCAAAATACGTAGGACTAGGAATACGTAAGCATGCCAGCCGTATGTATATGGTAACTCCAATATATGAATACTATAATACACACGTACATTGTAACATGAATGTAAACTCACATGTGGTATATATATGGTCACAAGTCACAGATATACTAATCTCATCCACATAACAAGTCATAGAAAAGAAATAACTAAACTAGAATAATGAGTCTGAATAATCCAAATAATAGTTGGGTGGAGATTGATCCACTACCAATGACTATAACAATACTAAAATGAGGGAGAAGGGTAAATCTCCAATATAAAATAAGATGATGATATAAAGGTATCAGCGAAGAAGATCCATCACTAGAGATAATCAAAGATGCTCAGAAGGTAAGACCTCCTCGGAAGAGATAAGTAGTAAGTCCTGATCCGTGCTCCTGCGAATAGTCAAGATCGTCCACACCTGGAAAGGGACCAGGTCCTCAGAGGGACGTAACAAGATACATAGAAGCATGCCAATTTGAATACAGTAAACATGCATAATAGATAGAAAATATGTAAGTACGATGTACAAGATAATCTATATGAATGCATAATGTGGACAACTTTTTGACGTATGGGCATGGGTAGGCTACTCGATCTAAATCTCATAACTCACACACACGACAGGGACATCAGAAATCGTCATACCGCGAGGGTAGTGACCAGCGCGACTCCAGAAATCGACATACCGCGAGGGTAGCGACCAGCGCGACACACTACCGTAGTGCATGCTAGATACTATGGTTTACCAGAGTGGTTATAGCCTATACGCCTTCTGATTGTCCTCCCCTCCCATGATACTATGTGTCAAGTGTGTGTCAACATATATATATATATATATATATATATATATATATATATATAGCATATACTTATGGCTGAAAGAAAACACACATGCAATGAATATACAGAAATATAATAAGCATGCAAAGTACTGTAAGCAATTTGGCAAGGTATCTTGCCTGGCAAGAGAGCTGCAAAGTGTAACGTCCAGGAGTCAAGCACACTGGATCAAAAACTACGACCTCGGAATGGACGTCTCCGGATGCTGAAATAAACATCACCAACGTTTCTAGAATAAGCGAGATAGCTAGAAAATACTACACTTTCGTCCAATTTGGACACAGGGGCAAAACGATAATTTTGGGTCAAAGCGGGGTCCACATGTGGCCCACTTTGCACCGAAAAGCGTGCCAGGGGTAAAGGTCTCTAAATGGGATAAATTATAGATCAAATAAATTCTAAACGTCAATACGAACTCAATGGTACGTTCAATTTTGGATTCCGGTGAGCCGAACACAAATTCGCCCAAAAAGTCAACCGTGAGGCCCGCAAATAGGCGGCTTGGTCAACTATCTCAGAATCGCATAAAACATGGGTCACAGGACCAGCGTGATACCACGAATCCAATGGCGCAAGTTTTATCACATTCCGACGAGCGTACACTAAATGGTGCGATGTTTTGCAAAAGTCACGATACGGGGACTTTTTACGGATACATGTTGATTCCGACGCGCACATACGTCCAAATCAGTTTCCGCGAAAGCCCACACGTCCAAATATACCATACACGCTTTTGGTGTAATTGGTACGCGACGAGGCGGTCCCGTTTGGCGGGACGCGCTCCGTATCACAATTTTTAATATTTTTAAAGTCAAGTTTTTGGTTGAATTGGAGGTTGAATAATTTTACACATAGAACGAATTAACAAAAACTAAAAGAACAGAAAAAATTTCGGTTATATGGAGAAGAAAAACCCTTTAATTAGTTTTTGAAAATAACGAACAGGTTGGCGGCAAATTGGGTGTAAACATGGGGGTTTGGTGTTAAAATTCTGGACTGTTTTGGTCAGTTTCCGGTCAATTATCGGTCAATTTTTTTACCAATCCGGAACACGAAAACTCGTGCCGCTTGAATAAAAATCCTAGAGGGTTAGGTTGTGAACATACACGAATAAACCGCACGCAAAAAGGATCAAAATTGAGGGAGATATGATACCATGAAAATGGGTCCAAAACTGGACTGTGCGCATGCGCGGTGCGCATACGCGGACGGCGGCGGCGGCGGTTGCGATGCGCGGGGCGGCGGCGGTCGGCACGGGAGCAGTCGCCGGAGGTCGGGCTTGGTCGCCGGCGGTCGGGCGTCGGGTTAGGGTTCGATTAGGGTTTGGGGTTTAGGTTTATAATACATGTAACCTATATATATATGTATATAGAGAGAGAGAAGGGAGAGGGGGAACGTGGGTTACTGGGAATAGGGTGCTGTGGGTTGCGGGGAATTAGGTTAGGGGGGTTTGGGTAGTTTTGTTAGGTTTTTGTTAGTTAGTTAGGAATATTATAGGATTAGTTGTTAGGTTAGGTTTTTAGGGTTTAGTTATTATTCTTTTTCTTTCTTTTTCTCTTTCCTTTTTTTCTTCTTCTTTTTCTTAATACTATTATTATTATTATTATTATTATTATTATTATTATTATTATTATTATTATTATTATAAATAACACTTATTATTATTATTAGCATATTATTATAACTATTATTTATTACTATTATCGTATTTAATAACTATTTATTATTTACGCATATATTTAAGGTATATAAAAATGCATTTGTACCCAAATTAAATTCTCAGAAAAATATATCACTCTTCCACAAATATTACTAAAATAAAATAATAGGACTTTGTGCAACAATTCTAAATAATTAATTATCTAGGTACTTAAATCAATAAATCATATTTCTAATTAACTAAAAAAAATAATATAAATAAATTCAATAACTAATTAATTAACTAATATTAAAAATATGGGATTTTACATTCTACCCAACTTACAAAAATTTTGTCCTCAAAATTGACACTAACTCAGATTCATAATAAATCACTATAGCTATTACACTTTATTGCTATCTAGTAGTGCTTCCTGAAAGTCATGGTCTGTCACCTTAACACTTCTCATTTATTGTCCATACCCTATTCTATTTTCCTCTAACTCGTCTATACTACCCAACTTACAAGAATTCTACTAGTAGTCAAAGTCTCTTGAGGCTATTGTCTAGGTTGTAAGACAAATTTATTTATTGGGTCGAGAATCTTCGGATACCTGTCTGGAATCTCATAACCGTAATTTTTCTTTTTAACCGTCAAGTATCGTAGTCTAATACTGCCATGCCACCTGACCAGTATGTCTGCAAATACTTCGACTACTCTACTATAACGGTCTAGCTGCAGCTGTCGCTATTTCGCCAGCGATTTGTCATAGTCATCAGTTCGTAACAAGTGCCTTCAACTCTTTCCTAAGCTTAGTCTAAGTTTTTGGGCAACAGTTAAGGTCTTGACTAACTTATAAAACTATTAGAAGTATAAACTAATTCAATAATCCAACAAATTCCTATTAGACTAAGGGATGCTATTCATGGTTTTTAAAATAATAAGAGGATACAAATATTGCTATAGTGCATATACATAAGGGTTATCATTAAGTACTCATCTTTTAGTTATTAATCATTTACTAAACCATTTATGTTTTTAACTAACAAAAATAATGGTGGGGTCGAAGTAAACCAAATAATTCATGATGGCACGAAAAGATGTAACTATGATAGGGAGAATTAAGCATGGGACAAGGAATGGATACAGAAGAGAAGATGAGCCACCCCAAGGGGCGAGATGGTGATAGGGAAAGAATACTACTACTGCTACTCGCGTCATCTATTAGCATCGCATGTATGCCATCTGGGTAGAATATCAATATATCCTCATATCTGCTAAACTACCATATATATAATTGTATGTCTACTATGCACCTAAGATCTCGTGTCATATAGGGGGTCATGAGTATGAAATAACACATATAACTAAGGTCGTACATGTATCTACGACTTTATGTGCCTGCGCTCTCTTGTTTATCATCATGAGTGCTTGGCCTATGGGGTATATCTAGTACTCTTCGTGTATCAAACTTATACTAAGCACGAACGTTCACCTTTCCGAAATAGGGGAAGACAAAAAACAACAATAAAGAATTCAAGGAGGAGGTGATAGAATACAAGTACGGGATCAAAAGGGATTAGAGAATTCGAGAGGGAGTTGCCAAGGCAGTTGTGGATTGAAATCTTATTTTGGTAAATCCCTATTCGCATGTTCACATCAGAACAGTTATGTACCTGACATGATATGCTCTGACCAGTCTAGAGGGCAAGTATATTCGTCTAACAAGTTGAGTCAATTATATCTTAATCCACGTAAAGTAGTGATACGAAGATCGAACCAAGCGCACTAAGGTTGATCAGACCATATGTCACGACCCACACTCGGATTTTGGGGCACGAGAGCGTGGGTACGTCCAGCCTACGCCGCAGCATCAGCGGTAGATCGTTGTCTAGGTCATAATACTATCTAATCATTCTCTCACGAATATCCAACTCCATAAGGAGACACAGATATCATAATATAATATGGAATACTCAATCACATAAACTAAAGCATGATGAGATATCGAAGAAATCAATGAAATACAAGACAAGTCTAAACAACAATAAATAGTCTAACCTGCAATCAATAACATCCAATCTCCAAGTATGCTGGAAACAAGTCCTCTATGTCACAGTCTGGAAAAAATATTCAGTCAAGATTGGAACGAAATACACCTCTAACAGCAGTTCCACATATATTGACAAAAACTATAATACAGTGTAAAGAAATACAAGACAGATATAAATACTGGCAATAAGAAATACTGACGAGCATGGATATACTGGAAATAGAAATACTGGAATAAATGCAATACGGGAGCATATGTCATCATCAATGTACATCTAGCAATGAAATGGAAATACAAGTACACGCTAGAACAATGAACTGGTATATATGTGGATGCTAGAATCATGACTAGAACATAAGGAATGCTATATCAATATACTAGAGATCAATGTCAAGAATCATCTAACTAAGTGTGTGAAATATTAGCATATCATGTGATCGGCTTGGGACTGATAAGACTCATTACATTGATTAGCGATCATCCTTGTAAAGTCAGGCTAACCACATGTAACAGCGATGAGGCATGTAATGGTCAGGCTGCACCGACGTGAGGTGTGGGTGAGCTATGATGCATGTAGAGTTGGGTATGATCACATAAGCTACTAATATTTTCCCATTTCCCCAGCTAGCACGATGGATTCCAATCACGACTCCTCATGACAGGTCTCGATGATGCCAACTCGTGTAAATAACAGTGTCAGAGTCATGTACGCTATACAACAAAAATTATAGAGAAAATCAATATAATGGAAACTGTCAGAGAATGTACTCGCCTGGGGTCCTGCTGCTGGTATGAATCAGAGTCCAAGTCACAGTCCAAATAGCCTAAGATTACAATTTTACCATATCAAAAGATAATTTATTTAATTCTGAAATAATTACTCTAAAATCTTATTTTAATCTTATTATTCTGATTTTTAGGTTAATTCCTAAATTTTCCCAAAAGAACATAAATTTTATCGACTCGAGACTCATGGCACGCAAATCGAGGCGATCTGTTGACCGAAAAGTCAACCGACACAAACTCGACTTTCATGCATGATTTCCTGTAGATTTCATCATCAAAAATATGCTAGAATTTACGGCTCGTCCGAATTCAAATTCCTTTGGGAATTATGGCACATACAAATTTCGTATTGTGCACCGATGGTTAAATTCTAACCTAGAAGTTCTACAGAATTAACAGTATGTAAATACTTCGAATTAAATTCTGGCAAAAACATATGTCAATGATCTCGATATTATCTTTCTGAAACTTTAGACGGTTCATGATTCTGATTCCTGGTTCTCCCAGAATCACGAAAACATCGAAACACATCTATTTTCGGACATGCTGTACTCTACGAATTTTCCAGAATTTAATATTCAAAATTTTGTAAAACAATTTTTATATTCAGAAATCTAACCTCAATACGGTTCTAACGCAAGAAACTGGGCCTCATTTGGAGTCTGGAACTATGAGTAATGGCTTCTAGAAGATGAAGGAACCCTAGATGGCAATTCTCCAAAATTTGGCTCAAAGAAAATCCTAAAAATATAACCTAAACTATTATATATATAGAGGAGAGAGGGAAGCCGCGGCTCGTGAGCTTGCCACGTGGCAGCCATCCACGGCTGCCCGCTCAGATCAAACGGTCAGGCATCGCCCCGGCTCGGCTCAGCTCAGTCCGACTCGGACTAGGACGCGGCTCGGCTCGCGGTCGGCTCGGCTCCACCCACACCCACACCCACACAGCGGTCACTGACAGGCGGGCCCCGCCCAGTTGGCTGCGGGAGGCTGACGGGTGGGCCCTGGTTGGCTGACTGGGCAGAAATAATTACTTTTTTGGATTTTTATTTTCAGAAAATAGTTTTTAATTCAGTTTTCCCTAATTAACTCAAAATAAATGCTAAAAATAATCAGAAAATTCCCAAAAAATTCTATAAAATATATTTTATTATTTAGAACCTATAAAAAAAGTTTGGGATATTTTTAATTAAGTTTGAACCTAAAATAAATTTTTGAAAGTCCTAGAAAATTAGGGTTACTAGTTTTTAATTAACTAAAAATTATGGAAAAATTCCAATAGCCCCAAATTAACCTAAAAACCACATTTAAGCTAGAATTTCAGGATACGGAGGTTACAAGTCTATCCACCTTAAAAAAATTTCGTCCTCGAAATTTAAGATCCTCAATAGTTGTATTTATTTATTTATGTCACGCCTCAGTCCCAAAATACCGAGGGACTAGACACGTGGCAATGGCCAGCAGTACGCACCGATGGACCAACTCAATATAATGGATCCATCAGGGCATACTTAAGCTGTAAAACAAGTCTACGACAATCAAGGCACAACTAATCTCATCCACACAAGTATAAAATATGATCCACAGAATAATAATGAATGTAATCATCAGCAAGTCTCACAAAGTACTTCGGGGAACAACCCGATAAATATCTAGTACAATGGTTCAACAGACCAGAAAGTAAAAGACTAAAATAATTAATAAAAGCTGAGCATGAACATGGATGCTCAAGAGAAGTCTTCAGCTAAGACCTCGTCCTCAACTGGTGGTACAGCTCCTGGATCAGCTCCTGCTTCGGTCCCGTAAACCTCGGGATAAGCCTCGTCTGTAAAATCTGGAGACAAACATCCGGATCCAGGTCCTCAGGGGACATAGCAAGGTACAAGAAAGCTCATGCCAAAATAAATACAGTGCAGCAAATAATGAAATAAATAGGGCAAGTAAGTAACCATCTATGTGAAAATGCAAGATGAGAGCAACACTAAAACTCAGGCTGAAGCCACTACAAGCTCTGTGTCGGGGAGCCGGTAGCGGTAATAAACACGTAATGTGCCTAGCTCTGCTACGAGAGTCTGAGGCCTCACAATAGTAGTAGATATATATATGAAACAGCCTGTAGCCTGTGTGTCTCTCCCCACCCAATGTAACCACGCATATCATGACCATAACGTCTCATGCCCATGTCAAGCGCGATCATAGCTAATGCAACAAGTCATAAAGTATCTAAGAATATAATGTCCATGTCCTGTACCCTATACAGAATCACCACGAATATCTCGGGAAAATCCTGTCTCATGAATAGTGTCAAGTGTCCTGGGTCATATGGTACTTGATAAGACAAGTACGAGCATAAAGTGTCACGAATGTCCATCTCTAGATGACCGTACCCAACACTGCGCACAGTGTCGGCACCCGACTGATAATCGGATGCTAAGTACGTCACACGGTCCTAGGTTGAGCATGCACAGCACTATAATAAAGCAAGGAAAATATATAGCAATACTGTAAAGTTTGGCAAGGTACACTTGCCTGATGTTTGAATATCAACTGTCGTCCTGGTATCGGTGGATCCGGTAGGTACTACTCCGAAAGCTGTAATAAATATCACCAACAGTCTCAGAAGATATCAAATAGCTGGAAATGCCTGTCCTTACGTCCAATTTGGACACAGGGGCAAAAAGGTCATTTCCGGCCCAAAGCGGGTTCCACATGTGGGCCCACTTTGCACCGAAAAGCATGTCAGGGTCAAAGGTCTCCAAATTACTCAACCTCAGTGTCTACAAGTCAGGAACGATGATACGAACCCAACGGAACTTTCAGAATTGGATTCCGATGAGCCGATCACAAAATCACCCGTCAAGTGGAGCCGGTGGGGCCCACGATACGTGATTTTGTCAACGTTCTCAGAATTGAACCAAACTTGGCTCACAGGACCAGCGTATTGCTACGGATCCGATGGCACAAGTTTCGTCTCGATCCGACGTGTGTACACGAAGTTACAGCGTGTTCCAGAAAGGACGGATACGGGGTGTCGGCGGCGGATACGCGTTGATTCCGGGGTGCACGCACCTCCGAATCGACCTCTGCGAAATCCTACACGACCGTATCAACGTCGCGCACAGTTCGGTAAAGATCGCGTGCGACCAAGTCGTCCCGATTGGCGGGGCAGACTCAGTTCCGGGGTGAAACAGGGCGTTGTTTTTTCCTGTTTTGGATCGCGGTGTACGATCACCACATGACGCGATGCACCGAGCGAGTTGCACGGGCACCGAGAGGGTTATACAGTCTACGCATAGCAATTTACGGAATCGAATTTGGAGTTGCGAGGTGAGAGAAATCGGTACCTGAACAGGGCTCCGTGAATCTGAATTCCGCGTGTCCGAAAGTCCACTTCGACCCAGGATTCGTATCCTGGACGTGTCCGGATTCTGCGGGGACGCTGCTGTGAATCTCCAATACTGCGAGAAGTCGGGGAACTCGACTCCGCGACACGGCCGGTCGGGTACACAGCGTGGCGGGATCCGTTCGATCGGGGAATTCGCACAGCGGGGCGGGCTCCGTTCGCCGGCGAGAGGAGCTGCTCCGATCGGTCGGGGACGCTGCTGCTGGAGCGGCGTGCACTGCGGCCGGTCGAGGGCTACGCTACGGCAGACCGGAGTTGGTCGGCGCGAGAGTTCTCAGGCGGAGCGGGGTGCCGAGTCGGCTGCAGGGGAGAGCAGCCGGTCGGGGTTGGGGTCGCTGGATTCGGGGGAGGGTAAGGTCGGCTGAGCAACCCGATAGGAGGCGGCGACAGTGGTCGGCAAGGGGAGTCGGCGGATGAGAGGGGCGGCCTGGATCCCTAGGCGTTGGCTTTATAGCTGCTACTGTAGCTCCGCGGCTAGGGTTCCAAGGGATTCGGGTAGGGTTGGCTCAGGTCTCCTATCCGGCCCAAACTGCT
Organism: Iris macrosiphon; assembly: GCA_036927795.1. NCBI lineage: Eukaryota > Viridiplantae > Streptophyta > Magnoliopsida > Asparagales > Iridaceae > Iris > Iris macrosiphon. The sequence continues at coordinate 222,632 of JAYESA010000059.1, read as the reverse complement.
AGTTTGGTTCAAGGTTTGCTTGGGTCTAGCTCGGTTTAATTAATCAATAGTCTATAAGGCGTTAACCGCGTCTCTGAAGTCCAAACAATTCGCCAAAAAATACCATAGGTCCAGCTTTCCCTCGTGCATCATAATATATTATTTCCAGAATAATTTAACACCATTTAGCCATGTTTAAAATTCTTTTATCACCATCCTCTCTGCTTTAAATTCCAGAAATAATACCAAAATTTCTTAATAACTTGTTTTAAAATTTTCCTCAAAAATCAGGGTGTTTACAATCTTCCCTCCTTAAAAGGATTGCGTCCTCGCAATCAAAGAGTAAGCTATAAAAGAAAGGATAATTTAAATACAAGGTTACTTAGTTTTCAACTGCCTCTTCGAACAAGTGGGGGTAACGCTGGCGCATACTGTCTTCTCGTTCCCAAGTCGATTCTCCAGGTGAATGATGCTTCCAAGCTACTCGAACCAGTCTGATCGTCTGTCCCCGTAATGTCTTCTCACTGACGTCAAGGATGCCAACTGGTTGTTCTTCATACCTCAAGCTCGGGCCTACTGCGATCTCTGAATGATCGACTACGTGACTTGGGTCGGTCACGTACCTTCGTAACTGGGAGACGTGGAATACGTCATGCACTCCCTCTAAAGATGGAGGTAATGCAAGCCGATAAGCCACCTCACCAACACGCTCTAGGATGTCAAATGGTCCAATGTACCTTGGGCTCAGCTTGCCTCTGCTCCCGAATCTGATAGTACCACGAGTGGGCGAAATCCTCAAGAATACGTGATCCCCTTCTTTGAACTCTAGGGGACGCCTGTGTGTATCAGCCCAATGCTTCTGTCGGTCCTGAGCTGCTCGTAGATGATTCTGTATCTGCTTCACCTTCTCCACTGTCTGTGTTACCAATTCTGGACCCAGTATCTGACGTTCACCAACGTCACTCCAGCATATAGGTGATCTGCACTTCCTTCCGTATAAAGCTTCAAATGGCACCATCTGAATGCTGGCCTGATAACTGTTATTATAGGAGAACTCCACTAAGTGCAAATGATCTTCCCAAGATCCTCCGAAGTCTAACATACATGATCGCAACATGTCCTCCAATATCTGAATGGTGCGCTCCGATTGTCCATCTGTCTGCGGGTGATAAGCCGTGCTGAATTTGAGTCTGGTGCCCAGACTCTCTTGCATGCTTCTCCAGAAATGAGATGTAAATCTCGAATCTCGATCCGACACGATACTAACAGGTACTCCATGTAATTTGACGATTTGTCGCATATACATGTCGGCTAGTACCTCTGTGGACTGTCCAACTCTAAATGGCAAGAAGTGTGTCGATTTAGTGAGTCGATCCACTATCACCCAAACTGCATCTCTTCCGCTGGGGCTCTTTGGAAATCCTGTAACAAAATCCATCGTGATATGCTCCCACTTCCATTCTGGTATCGGGAGCGGCTGTAACATACCTGCAGTCCTCTGATGCTCAGCCTTCACTTGTTGGCAGACTAAGCATTTGGCCACAAATCTCGCGATCTCTCTCTTCATTCCATGCCACCAGTAATACTGTCTCAAGTCTCGATACATCTTGGTTCCTCCTGGGTGAACAGAGTACATAGAGCTATGTGCTTCAGTCATTAACTCCTGTCTCAATTCTCCATTTGGAACATACAGGCGGGTTCCAAACCTCAATGTCCCGTCTTCGTGGATGCGAAGTCCTGTCTGCATGCCAGCTTCTGTCCTTTCTTTCAGTCTTCGAAACCTAGCATCGGTGGGCAATGCCTCTTTAATCTTCTCGACGAGTGATGACTGAATCTCAAGGTTAGCCATCAATCCATTCTGTCCTGGTACGACAACCTCTATCTGTAGCTCCTGTAAGTCTCTCAATAGCTCGGGCTGCATCGTCAAGAAATAAGCCGTAGGCTTCCTGCTGAGTGCATCTGCAACAACATTCGCCTTTCCCGGATGATATTGCAGATCTATGTCAAAATCTACCATCAGTTCCAGCCAGCGTCTCTGTCTCATGTTAAGCTCCTTCTGAGTATATACATACTTCAGACTTTTGTGATCAGTAAAGATTTCTACCCTCTCTCCATAAAGATAGTGCCTCCATATCTTCAATGCAAATATAACTGCTGCTAGCTCCAGATCATGTGTCGGGTAGTTCTTCTCGTGGACCTTCAACTGTCTTGACGCATAAGCAATAACTTTGCCATGTTGCATCAAAACACATCCTAGTCCACTGCCTGATGCATCACTGTAAACAACAAAACCTCCTGACCCTGAAGGAAGAGTCAAGACAGGTGATGTGGTTAATCTTCTCTTCAGTTCTTCAAAAGCCTTCTGGCAGTCTTCTGTCCATATAAACTCCTGGTCCTTTCGTGTCAGCTTCGTCATTGGTTCTGCAATCCTCGAGAAATTTCCTACGAACCTTCGGTAATATCCCGCAAGTCCGAGAAAACTTCTTACCTCTGCAACTGATGTGGGTGTAGGCCAAGTCTCTATTGCCGCAACTTTCTCTGGATCCACAGAAAGTCCTTCTCCTGATATGATGTGCCCCAAGAAAGGTACTTTGTCCATACAGAACTCACACTTACTAAGCTTGGCATATAACTTCTCCTGCCTTAAGGTATCTAGCACGATTCTGAGATGCTCCTCGTGCTCTTCGTGGTTCTTGGAATATATGAGAATGTCGTCAATGAATACCACTACGAATTTATCCAAGAACTGATGAAAGACTCGGTTCATTAAGCTCATAAACACTGCTGGCGCGTTGGTTAAACCAAACGGCATCACCAAGAACTCATAATGCCCATACTTCGTCCTGAAAGCTGTCTTCGGGATGTCTTCCTTCCTTACCTTGATCTGATGGTAGCCGGATCTAAGGTCAATCTTCGAGAATACCCTTGCACCACTCAATTGATCGAATAGATCATCAATGCGTGGTAAAGGATACATGTTCTTGATGGTTACAGCGTTCAGTGCCCTGTAATCAATGCACAACCGTACTGTTCCATCCTTCTTTGGCACAAATAATATGGGCCCCAAGGTGAAACACTGGGCCGAATGAAACCCTTCTCCAGAAGATCATCTACCTGTTCCTTCAATTCCACTAACTCCTTAGGTGCTAGCCGATAAACTGATGAAGTGATTGGCTCTGCTCCCGGAGTTAAGTCTATGGTGAATTCTATTTCCCGATCAGGCGGTAAACCTGGAAGATCATCAGGAAATACATCCACAAATTCTGATATGACTCTTGGGTAACCTGTCTCCCCTTCTACAGATAGTACCCTAAGAGTAGGCTGAGCTCCTTGCTCTACTGCTCCTCGGAGAAACTCGAATTCTGGATGCCCAGGCGGTCTAAATATAACCCGCCCAAGCCGGCAATCAAGAGTCGCATGGTACTGACTTAACCAGTCCATACCAAGTACGACATCATAATCCGGCATAGAAAATATCAGAAACTGCGCTCGCATTTCTCGGCCACATACGACTACAGAACATGATCTACAGACATCACTAACCGGAATAATTCCACCTCCCGTAAGAATTCTCTTCATCTTCGGAAGGGGTGCGGTAGCTACTCTATGGGTGGCTACAAAGCTAGCTGCTATAAATGAATGTGATGCTCCAGAATCAAATAAAGCTACAGCTGGTAATGAAGCTACTAAAATAGTACCTGCGATGACCTCGCCTGCTGTAGCCTCCTCCTCAACAGCTAATGGAAATGCCTGTCCTCGTCCCTGAGCTGGACCTCTCTGCTGCTGAGCCTGCTGGAATAGGGCTGCCTGTGGTGCCAGTGGTGGTCTCTGCTGGTTTCCTCCTGGGGCTGGTGGTCTGACTCCACCAACTCCTGTCTGCTGTGCTCCTACTGCTGGATAAGCTGGTCGCGGTGCAGGTAGAGCTAGTCTGGGTGCTTCCCCTCTATGGTGGGTGCAGTCTCTGGATAGATGCTGGTTTGATCCGCAAAGCAGGCATATTCCCAACTTCCGCCTACACTCTCTCTCAATGTGTCCTACCTTGCCGCAGTGGTGACAAGTAGGAAGGGATATGGCCCTGTGTGCTGCTCTATCTGGCGTACTCCTCTGGAATCGTTTTGCAGAATCTCCATGTGCTGCCTTGGTTGGTGCGGAGGTGTTTGGCCTCTTCAGATTCGATTCCCTTCTAGTGACGCGCTCTATGCGTCGTGCTGCTGCTAGAACATCAGTATAATTTGTAGGTGCCACTGAGCCAATCAATCTCTGAAGCTCGAACTTCAACCCGTCAAAGAACTTTTTCGCTTTCTCCTCCTCTGTCGAGATCAATGTCGGGGCAAAGCGGCTAAGGCGAATAAATTCAGAATTGTATTCTTCCACTGTCATGCTGCCCTGGATGAGGCGGTTGAACTTGTCTCTGAGCTCTGACCGTGCGACTGCTGGTATGTACATCTCTTGGAAGAGTCTGGAGAACTCTTCCCATGTGACTCTGTCCTGTCCGAGCCTCCTTTCTTCTGCTAACCACCAGTGATGCGCATTATCAGTTAACTGCATTCTGACTGCAGTCATCCACTTCTCTCTCGAAAGTTCAGCGGCTTCCAACTGATGCTGAATGTTTGTGAGCCACTCATGAACTTCCGTTGGCCCTTCTTTGCCAGAAAATGTGCGAGGCTTGAGATGACGGAAATCGGTGATAGATCCCGTCGATGCTCGCCTCGTTGGGGGATTTTCCTGCTCCAATGCGGATACCAGGCTGGTCCTCAAATACTCGGCCTCCTGCCGATGGGCCTCCTGCTGAATCTGTTGCTGTGCTTGCATCATAGCATACATCATCTGGAACATCTGTTGCCCGTCCATGGCTTGCCCTGGCGGGAATACTGGCATCTGGGGAGTGAACTGGGGTGGAGGTGGGATGTCGTCTCTCCGGAACCTTGGATTAGGCTGTCTGGTTTGATCACTCTGTGATGCTTGTCCACCATCCCCTGGTGTCACTTCGTCTCCATAAGTAACCACAGTGTCGTGTGGTGTATCCAAGGGAATATCATCTCTGTTCCTGGAATCCATTGCTCTGCAATCAAAAGATAAACTATGAGAACGCTCAGAGGAATCAATACAGGATGCAGTTCAAGTAACAATTTTCGAATTCGATATAGAGTTCAACAATTGGTTAAATAATGGATGAGATCCTATAGTTTATACTATCCTTAGGGCAGGCTGGTCCGGTCCCTAAGTTGAAACCGAACTATTTAGTCGTAGACCTGCATGGGCCACCACAAAAACCATGTCACGCCCCAGTCCCAAAATACCGAGGGACTAGACACGTGGCAATGGCCAGCAGTACGCACCGATGGACCAACTCAATATAATGGATCCATCAGGGCATACTTAAGCTGTAAAACAAGTCTACGACAATCAAGGCACAACTAATCTCATCCACACAAGTATAAAATATGATCCACAGAATAATAATGAATGTAATCATCAGTAAGTCTCACAAAGTACTTCGGGGAACAACCCGATAAATATCTAGTACAATGGTTCAACAGACCAGAAAGTAAAAGACTGAAATAATTAATAAAAGCTGAGCATGAACATGGATGCTCAAGATAAGTCTTCAGCTAAGACATCGTCCTCAACTGGTGGTACAGCTCCTGGATCAGCTCCTGCTCCGGTCCCGTAAACCTCGGGATAAGCCTCGTCTGTAAAATCTGGGGACAAACATCCGGATCCAGGTCCTCAGGGGACATAGCAAGGTACAAGAAAGCTCATGCCAAAATAAATACAGTGCAGCAAATAATGAAATAAATAGGGCAAGTAAGTAACCATCTATGTGAAAATGCAAGATGAGAGCAACACTAAAACTCAGGCTGAAGCCACTACAAGCTCTGTGTCGGGGAGCCGGTAGCGGTAATAAACACGTAATGTGCCTAGCTCTGCTACGAGAGTCTGAGGCCTCACAATAGTAGTAGATATATATATGAAACAGCCTGTAGCCTGTGTGTCTCTCCCCACCCAATGTAACCACGCATATCATGACCATAACGTCTCATGCCCATGTCAAGCGCGATCATAGCTAATGCAACAAGTCATAAAGTATCTAAGAATATAATGTCCATGTCCTGTACCCTATACAGAATCACCACGAATATCTCGGGAAAATCCTGTCTCATGAATAGTGTCAAGTGTCCTGGGTCATATGGTACTTGATAAGACAAGTACGAGCATAAAGTGTCACGAATGTCCATCTCTAGATGACCGTACCCAACACTGCGCACAGTGTCGGCACCCGACTGATAATCGGACGCTAAGTACGTCACACGGTCCTAGGTTGAGCATGCACAGCACTATAATAAAGCAAGGAAAATATATAACAATACTGTAGAGTTTGGCAAGGTACACTTGCCTGATGTTTGAATATCAACTGTCGTCCTGGTATCGGTGGATCCGGTAGGTACTACTCCGAAAGCTGTAATAAATATCACCAACAGTCTCAGAAGATATCAAATAGCTGGAAATGCCTGTCCTTACGTCCAATTTGGATACAGGGACAAAAAGGTCATTTCCGGCCCAAAGCGGGTTCCACATGTGGGCCCACTTTGCACAGAAAAGCGTGTCAGGGTCAAAGGTCTCCAAATTACTCAAACTCAGTGTCTACAAGTCAGGAACGATGATACGAACCCAACGGAACTTCCAGAATTGGATTCCGATGAGCCGATCACAAAATCACCCGTCAAGTGGAGCCGGTAGGGCCCACGAGACGTAATTTTGTCAACGTTCTCAGAATCGAACCAAACTTGGCTCACAGGACCAGCGTATTACTACGGATCCAATGGCGCAAGTTTCGTCTCGATCCGACGTGTATACACGAAGTTACAGCGTGTTCCAGAAAGGACGGATACGGGGTGTCGTCGGCGGATACGCGTTGATTCCGGGGTGCACGCACCTCCGAATCGACTTCTGCAAAATCCTACACGACCGTATCAACGTCGCGCACAGTTCGGTAAAGACCGCGTGCGACCAAGTCATCCCGATTGGCGGGGCGGACTCAGTTCCGGGGTGAAACAGGGCGTTGTTTTTTCCTGTTTTGGATCGCGGTGTACGATCACCACAGGACGCGATGCACCGAGCGAGTTGCACGGGCACCGAGAGGGTTATACAGTCTACGCATAGCAATTTACGGAATCGAAATTGGAGTTGCGAGGTGAGAGAAATCGGTACCTGAACAGGGCTCCGTGAATCTGAATTCCGCGTGTCCGAAAGTCCACTTCGACCCAGGATTCGTATCCTGGACGTGTCCGGATTCTGCGGGGACGCTGCTGTGAATCTCCAATACTGCGAGAAGTCGGGGAACTCGACTCCGCGACACGGCCGGTCGGGTACACAGCGTGGCGGGCTCCATTCGATAGGGGAATTCGCACAGCGGGGCGGGCTCCGTTCGTCGGCGAGAGGAGCTGCTCCGATCGGTCGGGGACGCTGCTGCTGGAGCGGCGTGCACTGCGGCCGGTCGAGGGCTACGCTACGGCAGACCGGAGTTGGTCGGCGCGAGAGTTCTCAGGCAGAGCGGGGTGCCGAGTTGGCTGCAGGGGAGAGCAGCCGGTCGGGGTTGGGGTCGCTGGATTCGGGGGAGGGTAAGGTCGGCTGAGCAACCCGATAGGAGGCGGCGGCAGTGGTCGGCAAGGGGAGTCGGCGGATGAGAGGGGCGGCCTGGATCCCTAGGCGTTGGCTTTATAGCTGCTACTGTAGCTCCGCGGCTAGGGTTCCAAGGGATTCGGGTAGGGTTGGCTCAGGTCTCCTATCCGGCCCAAACTGCTAGTTTGGTTCAAGGTTTGCTTGGGTCTAGCTCGGTTTAATTAATCAATAGTCTATAAGGCGTTAACCGCGTCTCTGAAGTCCAAACAATTCGCCGAAAAATACCATAGGTCCAGCTTTCCCTCGTGCATCATAATATATTATTTCCAGAATAATTTAATACCATTTAGCCATGCTTAAAATTCTTTTATCACCATCCTCTCCGCTTTAAATTCCAGAAATAATACCAAAAATTCTTGATAACTTGTTTTAAAATTTTCCTCAAAAATCAGGGTGTTTACAATTTATATTATTTTTCCATCAAAATTTAAATTCATCAAACCATATAATCATGAAGTAAGTCCATATTGTTATTTCACAAATTTTCAAAATTCTATAAATATCATATTCCTGAAAATCTTCAAATATAAAATCAAATTCCATTCTTATCACAATCTCCTCCAAATTTTTAATTTTATAACTAAATACTCAAAAATTTTAATATCCAATCCTCCAATTGAAATCCAATCAATGCATATTTATAAAATTTAAAATCTCATCCGAAAAGTTTGAATTCAAACAATAATCCATTAATCATCTTACTCCTCAAATTTTAAGTCCAATCGATGCGTATTTATAAAAATTAAAATCATCATCCCAAAAATTTAAATTAAAACACTAATCCATCAGTGATCTTAATCCTCGATTTCTTTTTCCACACAATACTCAAACAATGTAATACTTATGAGATCTTCAAATACAACATTCAAAATATAAATTTTTAATTTTATATCTTGCAATCAAATAAATATAATGATAATCTCCTTACTTTCCTCGAATTTTAATGACAAATTAAATCATATCGTAATCTTCATAAAAATTAATGATTTAACAAAATCGTCCATTCTCCCATATTAAGTTCTCAACTCTTTATTTAAATTAATGTTTATCCTCGAAATTTAAGGCACATTGTATCTCTTTGTCAAATCATAACCTCTTCATTAATCTTCGCTACGGTCAAACTTCCAACAATCAAAGTCTAAGAAAATCCTAACTATAGTCATACAATACGCAATCTAGATGAAATATGCAATCTAGATGAAACATGCATGGTTATGGTCTCTTTTATCATGGTATTATAGTCTCTATCAGGGTGTACTACTAACTACATTCTAACAAAAAAATCATTGATACAAGCTATGGTAATAAGAAATCAATCAATCAATCAAATAGACGGAAAGGAACAGAAGGAAAGAACATAACATAACCTTCTAACACAACCATGATTTAATGATGCATCCAAAGTTTAATACCTTTATCCCTTGGTACCACTGTTTCTACTACTAGCACACCTACTGCTAGCTCTCTTACCTACTGTAATTGTTTATACTAGTTGTTCTTCTTATCACTCAAGTGCACACCAAGTGCAACACACCATACTAAGTACTACTCATTCTAATACAACTCTAGATGGACACCCAAGTCTGTTTATAATGCCATCTCAAGCATGCTCAAGCCAATAGATCCTTACACATGCACATCAACCACTCATTTACTAGTATACATTTCTTACCCACCATAAAATTTTATCCTCAAAATAAAATCATTAAAATTTACTTCTCGAACGATTTAAAATAAAATGCATATACTTTCCTCAAAAGTCAAATACTCAAATATCGAAATAAAATTTTAATCACTTCCAAAAATCTTTATAGCTTTGACTATGTTTATTGAATTGAATTTGAATCCTCAAAAATTTAATAACATAAAATCTCAACTCCTCAAAAATTCTTAAAAATTGAAATTCATTTCCACTCTTCAAATTATAAATTTAAATCCACAAGTTTACATATAAATACTCACAGTCTCTAATACTCAAGGTGCACTCAATTACACCAATTGTCTACAACTCTCAATTGTGTACTGAAATTTGTACTGCCCGGATTACTTGCAATATTACTCCCAATAATCAAAGTTATCATCACACGTATATTTTTTTTCCAATGATTTTCTATCTATATTAATTGATACAACAATCTAATTATCATCACATAAAGTACTTACTGTTATTAGCACCTTGCTCAACAAATCCTTGATATAGAATCACTAGCACTATTGGTATGTTAATACTAGCTCCATCATTAGATCACCTCATCACACTTATTAGAACTCATGATCACTTGAACTTTCTATAATACCCATGCTTTACTTCAATCTCAAGGGCAGGCATATGGTTCCATATCTCGATTGATATATATGTACCTCCCTTTTTAATCTTTTACAGACTGTTACACTAGTTTGTGATACACTTCATACCTTACATGATCCATCTTGATATTTCTCAACCCATGACACACCATTGGAATTTTCTAATACTCATGCTTCCACTTTCATGAACTTTTGTTTTCTGATACTTATCACCCACTGTGCATCCTGCACATACTTTCTAGACACTCTTTCACATATTGCTTCCAATACATCACTTGCCTCAATATCAGGTGGTACATTCATCATTAGTCATATATCGGTACACTCAGATCAAATCACATATCAAGGTCCTTCTTTTATTTGTAATACAAGTCTTACTACTTAGCAAAATATATTCTTATTCTCTCACACTCTCTTATACACTTATGTGTATCCTCCTACTATGGCACACTCATAAATTCTCTTTATGTCACGACCCGCACCCAAAAATCGGGCATGAGTCGTGGGTACGTCCAGCCTACGCCGCAGAATCGGCGGTAGAACGCTGTAAAGGTCCGTTCTAGGTCTACCAACTATCTATATATCTCACAAAAAAATCGGCCATGACCTCTCCAAAAGGAGGGCAACCACGCAATATATATATGAATAATCCTCTCCAAAAGGAGGGCAACCACGCAATATATATATGAACTCTCAATCACAAAAACTAGGGGAAGAAATAAAGCACGATATGATATGAACAAAGAAACAGAACCAAAGAGAGCAAGACAATATCCAAAATACAGTCCAAGTCTATAATATCTACAACATCTCACAGCAGCAAAAGAATAAGTACAATCATCCAAACTAAACACTGGGAACAACCCAGGAAACCCACCTAGCTAACTAGGGCGCTATCGGCGTCTCCTCGGCGCACTCCTCCTCGATCTCGGGGTCACAACCCTCGTCGACACCCGGCCCATAGAATGTAGGGCAATAATCCTCAGGATCCTCTGGAAAAAATATGCCCAGTCAGGACTGGAGCAAAGTACATAACTCTGAAAGCAACTCCAAATACATGGTAAGGTGTATATGACGAGCAATAGAAAAGTATACAAGATGCACAAGAAATAAATATATGCTGGAGCACAATAAGTAGCTGCAAAGTAAACTGGAGAACAATACAAGTAGTGGAAAAGTAATTGCATGTGAGAAAACATGAATACTAGCTAAGTGCCTTGAGCACAAGTTCGTTATGTGATCGGCTTAGGTTGCACATGAAGAACACTACGATAACTCCGTTATGCGTGAGTTGCATAACCGACATACACATGAATACTGTTTGACTTTGATCACATAACCAACTCCTACTCCCCTCCCCCACTAATACCATTGGATCCAACCACAACACGCTACGTACATGATAATAGCTCGCGCACACGAAGGCGAGAGCACAAGAAGCACATGATAGCACATGATAATCAATACCCGAAGCACATGATGAAATACACGTGATAGAGTACCCGCTGAACACGGTAAGGGGGATAGCACCTCATGACAGGATCCACTAGTACCAGCTCGTGTAATAATGTGTCAGAATCAAGTATTACAGTTCTAGAACAGGTGATATAAACGCTATCATGAAATGAAAACTATCAGAGGTAGGTACTCGCCTGATGTCCTGAGCAACTGATGAGGATCAAGATCCGGACCGGTGTCGCAAGAACCTATTGCGAAAAGCAGAATTAAACAGGGTTCTAAAGAGTTAAACTGATATAAAATAATTAAAAACAGGCTTCTAGGGATATTCTAGGTCGAACGGGTCAAACTGGTGAAATTTGGGTCAAAAAGTCAACCCGGGGTCCAAAAAGTCAACTCTAGGTCAAAACTAGGTCAAACGTTGACTTTTACGGTCAACGGGGACAATTATGGTCAAAGCTAGGTCAAACTAGGGTGCCCCTGAAATTCTAGGTCAAACCGAGCTCGTTAAGCTAGAAAACTCACAAACTCGCCTAATCGAGATACCGGGATACCCTCGGTATCCGATACCTCGCCCTAGGCCACGCACCCCGCCTAAACCCGCTAAAACCTATGCTAGCACGCGTAATTATATATACATAAACATATAAAAATCACTCCAATACAATTCCTAGGCTATTGCTCAAATACCCCGCTCGAAACTCAATACCTTGGATATCTCAAGGTATTGAGATACCTCGGTATCTCAAGGTATTGAGATACCGCTCTCAAACCCCTCTAACTAGCTATCTAGCTAATAATTATGCACCTAGTTATTAATCTAGGCTAGAAAATATATATATCTATCATATATTTACATATCTAAGTATTTATATACCTATATATATAGATATCCACACACATATACATATACCCATTTACCTTACCCAACTCATAAATATATATATGTTTCTAACTATAATATATATCTAGCTCTAGGTATATATATATATCTATGCATATAGATATAGGTATCTACTATCCATCTACCTATCTATCTATCCATAGATATATCTATCTATCTATGTATCTAATCTATTTACCTATTTATCTAACTAGCTATCTACCTATCTAGTTAACTATCTATCTATGTATCCCTCTAACTATCTAATCTATCCAACTATCTATCTATTAATCTACATATCTATATAGTTACCTATCTAACTATCAATCCATCTATCTAGCTATCTATTTAATCTATCTATCCAACTATCTATCTAATCATCTATCTATCTAGATATATCTAACTATATCCATCTACCTATCTATCAATCTATCTAGTTATCTAACTAGCTATCAATCTAACTATCTAACTATTTATTTATATCTATCTATCCAACACTTACCTATTTATAGATATATCTATCTAATCTCTCTCTCTATTACCTATCCCTCGCTACTAGCCTCGCTGCTACCCGCTGCTTGCGAATGCTGCTGCTGCTCTTGCTTGCTGCTGCTGCTGCTGCATTATTGCTGCTGCTGCTGCTGCATTTTACTGCTGCTGCTGCTGCTGGTGCAGCAAGCTGCTGCTGCTGCATGCTGGCTGCCTCCCCCCTCGCTCGCCTCGCACACTAACACAAGGACACACACACACCTATATACATATATATATATATATATATATATATATATATATATATATATATCACTCTATATATATATATATATATATATATATATATATATATATATATATATATATATATATATATATCACTCTATATATATATATATATATATATATATATATATATATATATAGAGTGATATATATATATATATATATATCACTCTATATATATATATATATACATACATATATCTATATATATACAACTAAATACATATACATACACAAGCACATAGATATAAATACACACACATATATATATAAATATATATACATAAACACACATACATATAAATATATACATATATATATAGACACAAATACACGAACACAACACAACGCACACAACACACAAACAACACGCCCCACTCACGTCCAACGATCCCGACACTCACCAACACCCTAAAATATATAAAATATAACTCGAGAACTCTAGCACACACTCCCCGATACTAACCCAACGCGCGCACAAGCCCGAAACGAGGAAACCAAGTCGAAATGGCCGTTCGGTCATTTCGACGAACACGCGGTGTGCGGTTCGGAAAACCTCCTGAAACGCACACCAAACGAACTCGGAATCGGCCCAAAATTTACCCACGTGCTCTAAACGATGTCTAGATCCTAGAAAAAATGCTAACGCGACGATTCTAGGCCCGTGGCAGAAACGCGCACGCACTTAGAATCGGCGACGACGAAAAACCCCAATTTTGCCCGAAACGCCCGTTTCTCCGCGACACGGCTTCCCGTGTCCGAACGGAGACACGCACACAACCTCTAGACACCCGACAACGTCTACCTAGGTCCGTCTAACCTAGGGCATCACCCAAAATTGGGCCAATCTCGGATTCCACCCGAAATTGACACAAAACCTAATGTCAAAGTCTCTAAACACAACCAAACTAGTTCCAACTTCCTCCTACGGGTAGGGTTAGGGTCTAGAAAGGTTCTAAAACACTAATTACACTACACAAGTGTAATTAGCAAAAGAAAAGTTAGGGTTTACCTCTTGGGAGTTGAAATCCCAAGGCCAAAGTCTCCGATCTACTTGGAATCACCTCCCTCAAGTTCCAAGCCACCAAATCTAGCCTCCACACTAAATCTAGGCTCCACACACCTAGGTTAGGGAAAATGCAAGGTTAGGGTTCACATAAAGAAGAAGGAATGGAAGAAAGAAGGAAGAAAAATGAAGAACACTTACTTGGGGAGAAGAAAGAAGAAGAAAGAAGAAGTGGAGAAGAAAAAGAAGTGAAGAAGAAGAAGTAAAGGGGCTGGGGCTGCTGGTGTTACACGGGTAGGGCTGCTGTGGGAATCGGCCAAGGTGTAATAAAGGGGTTCACAAGTTGACAAATGTCCAAAATGCCCTCCCGTAAATTGGTTTTGGGTTCCGGGTTCCAAAAGCACTCAAACTAACTCCAATTCTCTCCAACTAACCCACTAAAATATAATAAATATTTCTAAGCCCCAAAATAATCCTCACAAGGGTGTTGGTCGGGTCGGACATGGGTCCACTAGGGTCTGACATGGGTCCAGGCTAGCCAAAACCCTAAAACAATCAATTAAAAATAATACAATCACTAAATAAATATAAATATAATTAATTAAATACAATACACAATTTATCAAATAAAAATAAAAAAAATAACCCTATTTTCTAGAATTGGGTAGTGACACTTTATGCATATACATTTCTTTACTCTTGATACACCCAAGTATCAACCATCAAATTGAATATCATGCTCCATTAACTTTCAATACAATTTCCTCAATACTTAATCGTTTACATAGATCATCCAATTACATAAATTTATGACTATCCAGAACTGGCATGCTGACTCTGATACTTACTCTTGGAACCTTCACTGATACTCTTTTCTCCTTCTATCTATAGTGCCAATACTAACTATAACACACCTATCATAGAACTATTGCTACAAGGTACTATGCTATAGGTTAACTCTAGATTAATGCCTACTGTTTATATATCCAACCAAGAAATACTTACAAACTCACAAGTCATATTCTCAGCAGTCAATACTGATACAAGACACATACATAATTGCAAGTCACCAATTATCACACTAACAAGGATCCTTAAAGAAATAAGGCTCAAAATAAATTGGGTTAAGGATTGAAGGTATCTTTACTGCTAGTAAAGAAAAAGAAGCGATGGAACAAAGTCCTGGAATAACAGAAATAGATAAGTCTTGAGATGATACTTTAAGAACCAATTTAAGATACGACCTAATAATCATACACGTCTATCCGAAATCATGACACTCAGAATCCTCGCCATGCCAGTAAGCATAGATGCGATAAACGACAGGTTCCGTAACTAAGGTATGCAACTCTATAATCATGTCATCTAGAATCCTCGCCATGCCAACCGGTATGGCTGCGAGAGACTCTAAATTTCATAACTACAGTATGTACATCTAAGTCAGGTTCCTACGTTCTCGTCACGACAGCTAATATGGCTGCGATAAACTCTAGGTTCCATAACCAAAGCAGACGTTTTACCTTTCTCACTGTCCTCATCAATATATGTCATCAGATGATACCGTAAATTTTAGCCCGTAAAATTTATCTCGATATGAAATCAACTCAACAACGATACCAAGAATTTAAATTAACAACTGGTCAACAAGAATTAAACTCAACAATGATACCAAGATTTTAATTTAATAACTGATCAACAAGAATCAAGTTCAATAACAACAAGCGAGAGCGGACAAAAACAAGGAAAAAGATTTAAATTGGAAATTATAATAGGATTCTCAAGGGGTCGTCCCAGGAATCTCTCAAATAATTTGTGATTGAGTATCCTCTCTCATCCTAGTATCCTATGTACTATATCCTATCACAGGCACGCAATAGTACAACTAAGACGTTGCACTACCACGATATCGCACAACTTGCAAAGCCTGACCTGCATGGGCCACCACTAAAAACGTGTCACGACCCGCACCCGGATTTTGGGGCACGAGAGCGTGGGTACGTCCAGCCTACGCTGCAGCATCAGCGGTAGATCGCTGTCTAGGTCATAATACTATCTAATCATTCTCTCACGAATATCCAACTCCATAAGGAGACACATATATCATAATATAATATGGAATACTCAATCACATAAACTAAAGCACGATGAGATATCGAAGAAATCAATGAAATACAAGACAAGTCTAAACAACAATAAATAGTCTAACCTGCAATCAATAACATCCAATCTCCAAGTATGCTGGAAACAAGTCCTCTATGTCACAGTCTAGAAAAAATATACAGTCAGGATTGGAACGAAATACACCTCTAACAGCAGTTCCACATATATTGACAAAAACTATAACACAGTGTAAAGAAATACAAGACAGATATAAATACTGGCAATAAGAAATACTGACGAGCATGGATGTACTGGAAATAGAAATACTGGAATAAATGGAATACGGGAGCATATGTCATCATCAATGTACATCTAGCAATGAAATGGAAATACAAGTACATGCTAGAACAATGAACTGGTATATATGTGGATGCTAGAATCATGACTAGAACATAAGGAATATTATATCAATATACTAGAGATACATGTCAAGAATCATCTAACTAAGTGTGTGAAACATTAGCATATCATGTGATCGGCTTGGGACTGATAAGACTCATTACATTGATTAGCGATCATCCTTGTAAAGTCAGGCTAACCATATGTAACAGCGATGAGGCATGTAATAGTCAGGCTGCACCGACGTGAGGTGTGGGTGAGCTATGATGCATGTAGAGTTGGGTATGATCACAAGCTACTAATATTTTCCCATTTCCCCAGCTAGCACGATGGATTCCAATCACGACTCCTCGTGACAGGTCTCGATGATGCCAACTCGTGTAAATAACAGTGTCAGAGTCATGTACGCTATACAACAAGAATTATAGAGATAATCAACATAATAAAAATTGTCAGAGAATGTACTCGCCTGGGGTCCTGCTGCTGGTATGAATCAGAGTCCAAGTCAAAGTCCAAATTGCCTAAGATTACAATTTTACCATATCAAAAGATAATTTATTTTAATTTATTTAATTCTGAAATAATTACTCTAAAACTTATTTTAATCTTATTATTCTGATTTTTAGGTTAATTTCTAAATTTTCCCAAAAGAACCTAAATTTTATCGACTCGAGACTCATGGCACGCAAATCGAGGCGATCTGTTGACCAAAAAGTCAACCGACACAAACTCGACTTTCATGCATGATTTCCTGTAGATTTCATCATAAAAAATATGCTAAAATTTACGGCTCGTCCGAATTCAAATTCGTTTGGGAATTATGGCACGTACAAATTTCGTATTGTGCACCGATGGTTAAATTCTAACCTAGAAGTTCTACAGAATTAACAGTATACAAATACTTCGAATTAAATTCTGAGAAAAATATATGTCAATGATCTCGATATTAGCTTTCTGAAACTTTAAACGGTTCATGATTCTGATTCCTGGTTCTCCCAGAATCACGAAAACATCGAAACACGTCTATTTTCGGACATGTTATGCTCTACGAATTTTCCAGAATTTAATATTCAAAATTTCGTAAAAAAATTATATATTCAGAAAGCTAACCTCAATACGGTTCTAACGCAAGAAACTGGGCCTCCTTTGGAGTCTGGAGCTATGAGTAATGGCTTCTAGAAGATGAAGGAACCCTAGATGGCAATTCTCCAAAATTTGGCTCAAAGAAAACCCTAAAAATATAACCTAAACTATTATATATATAGAGGAGAGAGGGAAGCCGCGGCTCGTGAGCTTGCCACGTGGCAGCCATCCGCGGCTGCCCGCTTAGATCGAACGGTCAGGCTTTGCCCCGGCTCGGCTCAGCTTAGTCCGACTCGGACTAGGACGCGGCTCGGCTCGCGGTCGGCTCGGCTCCACCCACACCCACACAGCGGTCACTGACAGGCGGGCCCCGCCCAGTTGGCTGCGGGAGGATGACGGGTGGGCCCCGGTTGGCTGACTGGGCAGAAATAATTACTTTTTTGGATTTTTATTTTCAGAAAATAGTTTTTAATTCAGTTTTCCCTAATTAACTCAAAATAAATGCTAAAAATAATCAGAAAATTCCCAAAAATTCTAGAAAATATATTTTATTATTTAGAACCTAAAATAAAAGTTTGGGATACTTTTAATTAACTTTTAACCTAAAATAAATTCTTGAAAGTCCTAGAAAATTAGGGTTACTAGTTTTTAATTAACTAAAAATTATGGAAAAATTCCAATAGCCCAAAATTAACCTAAAAACCACATTTAAGCTAGAATTTCAGGATACGGAGGTTACACCATAATGCACTGATTCTGATTTAGACAATGTATTAGTGTGGGCCCCCAATAATACATGTGTCATGAACAAGCTCAATGAAAGAATAAGCTTGCAAAACTAGGCTATAATAGCAGCATAAGTCGAGGTAGTACAAAAAATATATGTACGCTTGATTATGATGGAGGAAGGTACAGAATAATTTAAGTTCACCAAGAAGACCGGTGTTGTGCCTCTACAGTTGCCATACTAATTTCTTGTCTAAGTCTAAAGTCAACCAAATAGGTGTATGGGCTTCTAAGTTCTATCGTCTGGGTAAACACTATCTTTTTATGCAAGTCTATAGTTGGTGTCATTCATTTATACTTCATTAATTGGTTAGAAGGACTATGTGATACTAGGTTATGAGGCATACTACTAAACTTACAAAAATTTAACTAATAGTGTTATTGAATACTAGAGTGTATATACCTAGTACAAGTCATCTTCCTAACCCCTATCAAGCACGAAAGAAAAGATAAGATTGACGTTGTGAAAGGATCAAGCAAGATGCAATGCAAGCAATCGAATAAGAATGCGAGAAAAATCAAGGGAGGTGATTAAATAAGTGGATGAGATCCTATATTCTAATCCTATGCGCAGGCTTGCTCGGTATAGTAACGTAACCGAGACAATATGCTCTCGACCTGCATGGGCCACCACAAAAATATGTCACGCCCCAGTCCCAAAATACGTAGGACTAGGAATACGTAAGCATGCCAGCCGTATGCATATGGCAACTCTAATATATGGATACCATAATACACACGTACGCTGTAACATGAATGTAAACTCACATGTGGTATATATATGGTCACAAGTCACAGATATACTAATCTCATCCACACAACAAGTCATAGAAAAGAAATAACTAAACTAGAATAATGAGTCTGAATAATCCAAATAATAGTCGGGTGGAGACAAATCCACTACCAATGACTATATCAATACTAAAATAAGGGAGAAGGGTAAATCTCCAATATAAAATAAGATGATGATATAAAGGTATCAGCGAAGAAGATCCATCACTAGAGATAATCAAAGATGCTCAGAAGGTAAGACCTCCTCGGAAGAGATAAGTAGTATGTCATGATCCGTGCTCCTGCGAATAGTCAAGATCGTCCACACCTGAAAAGGGACCAGGTCCTCAGAGGGACGTAACAAGATACATAGAAGCATGCCAATTTGAATACAGTAAACATGCATAATAGATAGAAAATATGTAAGTACGCTATACAAGACAATCTATATGAATGCATAATGAGGACAACTTTTCGACGTATGGGCATGGGTAGGCTACTCGATCTAAATCTCACAACTCACACACACGGCAGGGACATCAGAAATCGTCATACCGCGAGGGTAGCGACCAGCGCGACTCCAGAAATTGACATACCGCGAGAGTAGCGACCAGCACGACACACTACCATAGTGCGTGCTAGATACTACGGTTTACCAGAGTGGTTATAGCCCATACGCCTACTGATTGTCCTCCCCTCCCATGATACTATGTGTCAAGTGTGTGTCAACATATATATATATATATATATTTATATATATATATATATATATATATATATATATATATATATATATATATATATACACTTATGGCTGAAAGAAAATATACATGCAATGAATATACAGAAATATAATAAGCATGCAAAGTACTGTAAGCAATTTGGCAAGGTATCTGGCCTGGCAAGAGAGCAGCAAAGTGTAACGTCCAGGAGTCAAGCACACAAGATCAGAAACTACGGCCTCAGAATGGACGTCTCCGGATGCTAAAATAAATATCACCAACGTTTCCAGAATAAGCGAGATAGCTAGAAAACACTACCCTTTCGTCCAATTTGGACACAGGGGCAAAACGATAATTTCGGGTCAAAGCGGGGTCCACATATGGCCCACTTTGCACCGAAAAGCGTGCTTGGGGTAAAGGTCTCTAAATGGGACAAATTATAGGTCAAACAAATTCTAAACGTCAATACGAACTCAACGGTACGTCCAATTTTGGATTCCGGTGAGCCGAACACAAATTCGCCCAAAAAGTCAACCGTGGGGCCCGCAAATAGGCGGCTTGGTCAACTGTCTCAGAATCGCGTGAAACTTGGGTCACAGGACCAGTGTGATACCACGAATCCAATGGCGTAAGTTTCGTTGCATTCCGACGAGCGTACACTAAATGGTGCGGTGTTTTACAAAAGTCACGATACGGGAACTTTTTACGGATACATGTTGATTCCGACGCGCACGTACGTCCAAATCAGTTTCCGCGAAAGCCCACACGTCCAAATATACCATACGCGCCTTTTGGTGTAATTGGTACGTGACGAGGCGGTCCCGTTTGGCGGGGCGCGCTCCGTATCACAATTTTTAATATTTTAAAAGTCAAGTTTTTGGTCGATTTGGAGGTTAAATAATTTTACACATAGAACGAATTAACAAAAACTAAAAGAACAGAAAAATTCTCGGTTATATGGAGAAGAAAAACCCTTTAATTAGTTTTTGAAAATAACAAACAGGTTGGCGGCAAATTGGGTATAAACATGGGGAGTTGGTATTAAAATTCTGGACTATTTTGATCAGTTTTCCGGTCATTTTCCGGTCGATTTTTCGACCAATCCGGGACACGAAAACTCGTGCCGCTTGAATGAAAATCCTAGAGGGTTAGGTTGTGAACGTACACGAATAAACCGCACGCAAAAATGATAAAAATTGAGGGAGATATGATACCGTGAAGATGGATCCAAAACTGGACTGTGCGCATGTGCGGTGCGCATACGCGGACGGAGGCTGCGGCGGCGCGGGGCGGCGGCGGTCGGCGCGGGGGCGGTCGCCGGAGGTCGGGCTTGGTCGCCGGCGATCGGGCGTCGGGTTAGTCTTCGGTTAGGGTTTGGGGTTTATGTTTATAATACATGTAACCTATATATATATATGTATATATAGAGAGAGAAGGGAGAGGGGGAACGTGGGTTACTGGGAATAGGGTGTTGTGGGTTGCGGGGAATTAGGTTAGGGGGGTTTGGGTAGTTTTGTTAGGTTTTTGTTAGTTAGTTAGGAATAGTATAGGATTAGTTGTTAGGTTAGGTTTTTAGGGTTTAGTTATTATTCTTTTTCTTTCTTTTTCTCTTTCCTTTTTTTTTTCCTCCTTTTTCTTAATACTATTATTACTATCATTATTATTATAACTAATATTATTATTATTATTATTATTATTATTATTATTATTATTATTATTATTATAAATAACACTTATTATTATTATTAGTATATTATTATAACTATTATTTATTACTATTATCGTATTTAATAACTATTTATTATTTACGCATATATTTAAGGTATATAAAAATGCATTTGTACCCAAATTAAATTCTCAGAAAAATCTATCACTCTTTCACAAATATTCCTAAAATAAAATAATAGGACTTTGTGCAACAATTCTAAATGATTAATTATCTAGGTACTTAAATCAATAAATCATATTTTTAATTAATTAAAAAAATAATATAAATAAATTCAATAACTAATTAATTAAATAATATAAAAAATATGGGGTTTTACACATTGGCAGCCAGTTTTGACTTGGAGGTCGAGCAGATGGACGTGAAGACGACATTCCTCCACGGTGATCTTGAGGAGGAGTTATACATGGAGCAGCCAGAGTGATTCTGTGAGAAGGGCAAGTCACATTTGGTCTACCGGTTGAGGAAGAGCTTGTATGGTCTGAAGCAGGCTCCGATGTAGTGGTACAGAAAGTTTGAGTCATTTATGGGGGAGCATTGTCACGCCCCAGTCCCAAAATGCCGAGGGACTGGACACGCGGCAATGGCCAGCAGCACGCACCGATGGACAACCCAATTTAATGGATCCATCAGGGCATGCTTAAGCTGTAGTCTAACAGTAAAATGTTACAAGTCTCGGGTATTTCTAATCTCATCCACAGAATAAACACAGAATAAATGCCAGAAATAATGCAATAGAATAATTAAGCAAATCTCAATAAGTATCTCGGTGAACAATCCGAGATTATGTCTGGTACATCAAATCAAATAGACAGGAAATAAAGGAACTGGAAATAGAACAGAAATAACTGACTATATACAGCCAATGCTCAGGAGAAGTCCTCTGGTACGATCTCGTCCTCAGGTCCTGGTACAGCTCCTGGAAGTGCTCATGTACTGTATATCTCTGGATGGATCTCTTCGGCTATACCTGGGGACATAATCCGGATCCAGGTCCTCAGGGGACATAGCAAGGTACAAGAAAGCTCAAGCCAAAATAAATGCAGTGCAGCAATAAATAAGCAATAGGGTAAACTATGTAACCAGCTAAGTGATAAATGCAACATGAGAGCAACACAAGAACTCAGGCTGAAACTACTACAAGCTCTGTGTCGGGGAGCCGGTAGCAGCGATATCATGTAGTTGTCTAGCTCGGAGAGAGACTGAGACGCCGGCATAATATAGTCAACCTGTAGCCTGTGTGTCTCTCCAGCAATGGTACAATAGGAAACACTAAATAACCAGCTAAGTGATATGCAAGATGAGAGCAGCACTATAACTCAGGCTGAAACTACTACAAGCTCTGTGTCGGGGAGCCGGTAGCAGCGATATCATGTAGTTGTCTAGCTCGGAGAGAGACTGAGACGCCGGCATAATATAGTCAACCTGTAGCCTGTGTGTCTCTCCAGCAATGATACAATAGGAAACACTAAATAACCAGCTAAGTGATATGCAAGATGAGAGCAGCACTAGAACTCAGGCTGAAACCACTACAAGCTCTGTGTCGGGGAGCCGGTAGCAGTGATATCATGTGGTCGTCTAGCTCAGCGAGAGACTGAGACGCCAGCAGTCGTCTAGCTCAGAGAAAGACTGAGACGCTGTTATGATATACCATCAACCTGTAGCCTGTGTGACTCTCCCCACCCAATGTAATCATACGTCTCATGTCCATGTGGCCCCATGTCCATGTCACGTAAGATCATATCTAATGCAACAAGTCAGATAGTATCTAGGAACATATGTCAATGTCAAGTCCTGTATCCTATACAGAATCACCACGAATATCTCAGGAAGATCCTGTCCATGAATTGTGTCAAGTGTCCTGGGTTATAATGTACTTGATAAGACAAGTACCAAGAGTAAGGGTATCGAATGACCATCTCTAGATGACGTACCCAACACCGCGTACGGGGTTGGCACCCGACTATGATCGGACACTAAGTACGTCACACGTTTCCTAGGTTAAGTAGTTTAAACAAGTTTATATGATTTTACACAAGAAATCCAACAGAATATTATCACAGGAACTACTGAGATTTGACAAGCTTTACTTGTCCACTGATGCATAATTAAGTCCAGAAATTAAATAGCAAGCTGTAGGGTTTGGCAAGGTACACTTGCCTGTGGTTCCGGCTCTGTTTGAGGTTCTGACTTCAGTTGGATTTGCAGGCGGTACTCCGGTTGCTGTAATAAACATCACCATCATATCCAGAAAATATCAATCAGCTAGAAACGCCTGTCCTTGAGTCCAATTTGGAGACAAGGGCAAAAACGGCAATTTCGGGTCAAGACGGGGTCCACATGTGGGCCCGCTTTGCACCGAAAAACGTGTCAGGGTCAAAGGTCTCCAAATTCACCAAACTTAGTGTCAACAGGTCAGGAACGATGATACGAACCCAACGGAACTTCCAGAATTGGATTCCGATGAGCCGATCACAAAATCGCCCGTCGAGCGGGGCCTGTAGGGCCCACGACACGCGATTTCGTCAACGTTCTCAGAATTGAACCAAACTTGGGTCACAGGACCAGCGTATCGCTACGAGTCCGATGGCGCAAGTTTCGTTTCGATTCGACGTGTGTACACAAAGTTAGGGCGCAAAGCAGAAAAGTCGGATACGGGACGATGTCCGCGGATACGCGTTGATCCCGGTGTGCACGCACACCCGAATCGACTTCTGCGAAATCCCACACGTCCGTATCAACGACGCGCACGTATCTGTGAAGACCGCGTGCGATCAAGTCGTCCCGTTTGGCGGGGCGTACTCAGTTCCGGGGTGAAACAGGGTCTGGGTTTTTCCTGTTTTTGGATCGCGGTGTGCGATCACCACAGGACGCGATGCCCCGAGCGGTTTGTCTAGGCACCGAGAGGGTCATACAGGCTTCGCGTAGAAATTTACAGAATCGAAATCAGAGATCCGAGGTGCAAGTTACGAGTACCTGAAGGGGACCCGAGAAACCGGGGTTTGCCGTGTCCGAATCGTGTCCTGGACACGTGTCCACTGTGTCCGTGTGTCCAGCAGCGTGTCCGGCCTAGGGCGCTCCTGGCGGGTCGGCGGAGGCGGCCAGGGACCGAGCTGGCCGGCGGCGGGGGTCGTCGATCGGGGTTGGGCGGCTGCACGGCGGGGACGCGGGCGGCTCGGCAGCGGCGGAGGGGGAAAGCAGCCGCGGGTGCTGCTGCTGCGGACGCCTGGGGGGGGAAAGCTCGGCGGGTGGAGCGGCGTCGTCCGGAGGAGAGGAGGAGGGGGTTCGTCGGCGCCGGGGAAGGGGACGGAGGTGGCCGGAGCTAGGGTGGTTAGGGTTAGGGTTTCGGCTAGCTTGGGGGGGAAAGGGAGGCGGAGGAGAATATTTATAGGGGGCTGGGGCGAGGGTTGGCCGGGGCGTCGTGGGCGAGGGGTTCGGAGAGGGGGCGACGTGGGGGTGAGGCGCGGTCGTGGCGCCGGAGAGCGCGGCGGCCGGCGGAGAATTCGGGGAGAAGAAGTCGTGGGGATGGGGTGATGGGGATCCGGGTCGGGTCGGGCGCAGATCCGGGTCTGACCGACCCGCCCGACCCGCTAAGCCAAGGGGCTGGGCTGGGCTGGGCTGCTAACGGGCTCGGCCCACTGGGCCGGGCCCTAAAGAGAAAATAAAATAAAAATAATAATAACAGTAATTATAATAATAATAATAATAACTAATAATAACAATTAAATAAATAATAAATAATTAAATAAATACTTTTAGGCATTTAAAAATAGGTCTGAGGCCCAATAAATTCCAGAAAAATTGTCCTAAGTCCAGTTTTTCATTTTACATCCAAAAATATTATTTCCATAATATTTTAATATCATTTATTATCATTTAAAAATCATTGAATAATTAAAAGCCTGTTTTTAAATTACAGAAAATTCCCAGAAAATTCCAGAAAATTGTGAAAAATCCAGTTTTAAAATTTTGAAAAAATCAGGGGGTTTACAATCTACCCCCCTTAAGAGGATTGCGTCCTCGCAATCAAAGAATAACCGGTCAACAGAGATGACGTGGTCGCAAGCATCGTTTGAAAACACATCACAGGATACTTAGGGAAATATCGTTTCCCTAAAATGAAAGTTGTGCACTTCCAGAGAAAATCTAGTTAAAGCAAGAAAACTATAACTTTTATGAAAACCAGGTTATTAACAAGTTGCAAATTACTAGGTTGGGGCTGAGGTCACGAACCAATAGGCACGAGCTAAACAATACTAGAAACGGTATCTACGAATCACTTACGCGCATTAACTACTCCACGAGTCTGTGCGCTCTCCACTGTCATCGCTAGAGCTTGTCCGCGTCCTTGCAGTCGATTCTTCTGCTGCTGAGCCTGCTGGAAGAGTAGTTCCTGGGGTATCAAGGGTGGCCTCGGCTGATACCCTCCTGGAGCTGGTGGTAGGACTTCTTGAACTTCCGTTTGCGGTACTTCCATTGTTGGATAGGTTGGCCTCGCTTGCTGGTTACCCTTTGGTGCTCTTTCTCGACGCTCGGGGCATTCCCTCAATGGATGCTGACTGGATCCGCAAGCTAAACATACTTTCCTTTTTCGTCTGCACTCGTCCTCAATATGGCCTCGCTTGCGACAATATTGACAGATAGGTAGTGCCTGTGGAGATGCTTCTGGTGGCTGGTGTATGTGAGGTCTTTTTGCAACTTCTTCTTGTGGTGCTCCGGCTAGTGCTGACGTGGATGGCCGCTTCAGACTGGTCTCTCTCCTGATGACGCGTTCCATGCGTCGTGCTGCAGCAAGGACGTCCGAGTACGAAGTAGGTGCAATGGATCCAATTAGTTTCTGTAGCTCAATGTTTAGTCCGTCGAAGAATTTCTCAGCCTTCTCTTCTTCTGTCGGGATCAATGTTGGGGCGAAGCGACTTAGACGAATGAACTCAGCGTTGTACTCTTCCACCGTCTTAGTATCCTGAGTAAGGTGATTAAACTTGTCCCGAAGTTCTGATCGAGCGACAGCTGGAATGTACATCTCTTGAAAGAGTGTAGAGAACTCTTCCCAAGTGACTCGGTCTGGTCCGAGCCGTGCTTCCTCAGATAGCCACCAGTGATGTGCATTGTCCGTCAACTGCATTCTTACGGCAGTCATCCAACGTTCCTTTGGAAGCTCAGCTGCTTCTAATTGATGTTGAGTGTTGGTGAGCCACTCATGAACTTCAGTGGGCTCTTCTTTGCCTGAGAATGTACGGGGCTTCAGCTGGCGAAAGTCGGTGATAGAGCCCGTCGTTGGCCGTCGTGCCTGCTCTAGTACGTTTACTAAGCTGCGACTCCAAGCCTCTTGTTGAGCTTGCACTATTGCATAGATCGTTTGAAACATCTGCTGTCCGTCCATGGCCTGCCCTGGTGGAATTACGGACATTGATGGAGTAACTGGCGTCGTTGGTGGAATGCCATCTTGCTGGATTCTCGGGGCATGTTGTTGAGCTGACTGTCCTCTACCCACTGGTGTTACTTCATCTTCGTTGGTTACCTCAGCATCTCGTGGTGACGTTATGGGAGTCTCGTCGTTTGCTCGTGAATCCATAACCCTGCAACCAAAATAAACAATAAGAGGCGCATAGGAATCAAGGCAGGATGCAAGTCAAGGAATTAATTCGAAGTCGATATGGATATCAAGAACGTTTCAAGCAAGTGGATGAGATCCTAAACTTATCCTATTTTATTGCAGGCCTGTTCGGTCCCTGAGTTGAAACCGAACAATTTAGTCGTAGACCTGCATGGGCCACCACAAAAACCATGTCACGCCCCAGTCCCAAAATGCCGAGGGACTGGACACGCGGCAATGGCCAGCAGCACGCACCGATGGACAACCCAATTTAATGGATCCATCAGGGCATGCTTAAGCTGTAGTCTAACAGTAAAATGTTACAAGTCTCGGGTATTTCTAATCTCATCCACAGAATAAACATAGAATAAATGCCAGAAATAATGCAATAGAATAATTAAGCAAATCTCAATAAGTATCTCGGTGAATAATCCGAGATTATGTCTGGTACATCAAATCAAATAGACAGGAAATAAAGGAACTGGAAATAGAACAGAAATAACTGACTATATACAGCCAATGCTCAGGAGAAGTCCTCTGGTACGATCTCGTCCTCAGGTCCTGGTACAGCTCCTGGAAGTGCTCCTGTACTGTATATCTCTGGATGGATCTCTTCGGCTATACCTGGGGACATAATCCGGATCCAGGTCCTCAGGGGACATAGCAAGGTACAAGAAAGCTCAAGCCAAAATAAATGCAGTGCAGCAATAAATAAGCAATAGGGTAAACTATGTAACCAGCTAAGTGATAAATGCAACATGAGAGCAACACAAGAACTCAGGCTGAAACTACTACAAGCTCTGTGTCGGGGAGCCGGTAGCAGCGATATCATGTAGTTGTCTAGCTCGGAGAGAGACTGAGACGCCGGCATAATATAGTCAACCTGTAGCCTGTGTGTCTCTCCAGCAATGGTACAATAGGAAACACTAAATAACCAGCTAAGTGATATGCAAGATGAGAGCAGCACTAGAACTCAGGCTGAAACTACTACAAGCTCTGTGTCGGGGAGCCGGTAGCAGCGATATCATGTAGTTGTCTAGCTCGGAGAGAGACTGAGACGCCGGCATAATATAGTCAACCTGTAGCCTGTGTGTCTCTCCAGCAATGATACAATAGGAAACACTAAATAACCAGCTAAGTGATATGCAAGATGAGAGCAGCACTAGAACTCAGGCTGAAACCACTACAAGCTCTGTGTCGGGGAGCCGGTAGCAGTGATATCATGTGGTCGTCTAGCTCAGCGAGAGACTGAGACGCCAGCAGTCGTCTAGCTCAGAGAAAGACTGAGACGCTGTTATGATATACCATCAACCTGTAGCCTGTGTGACTCTCCCCACCCAATGTAATCATACGTCTCATGTCCATGTGGCCCCATGTCCATGTCACGTAAGATCATATCTAATGCAACAAGTCAGATAGTATCTAGGAACATATGTCAATGTCAAGTCCTGTATCCTATACAGAATCACCACGAATATCTCAGGAAGATCCTGTCCATGAATTGTGTCAAGTGTCCTGGGTTATAATGTACTTGATAAGACAAGTACCAAGAGTAAGGGTATCGAATGACCATCTCTAGATGACGTACCCAACACCGCGTACGGGGTTGGCACCCGACTATGATCGGACACTAAGTACGTCACACGTTTCCTAGGTTAAGTAGTTTAAACAAGTTTATATGATTTTACACAAGAAATCCAACAGAATATTATCACAGGAACTACTGAGATTTGACAAGCTTTACTTGTCCACTGATGCATAATTAAGTCCAGAAATTAAATAGCAAGCTGCAGGGTTTGGCAAGGTACACTTGCCTGTGGTTCCGGCTCTGTTTGAGGTTCTGACTTCAGTTGGATTTGCAGGCGGTACTCCGGTTGCTGTAATAAACATCACCATCAGATCCAGAAAATATCAATCAGCTAGAAACGCCTGTCCTTGAGTCCAATTTGGAGACAAGGGCAAAAACGGCAATTTCGGGTCAAGACGGGGTCCACATGTGGGCCCGCTTTGCACCGAAAAACGTGTCAGGGTCAAAGGTCTCCAAATTCACCAAACTTAGTGTCAACAGGTCAGGAACGATGATACGAACCCAACGGAACTTCCAGAATTGGATTCCGATGAGCCGATCACAAAATCGCCCGTCGAGCGGGGCCTGTAGGGCCCACGACACGCGATTTCGTCAACGTTCTCAGAATTGAACCAAACTTGGGTCACAGGACCAGCGTATCGCTACGAGTCCGATGGCGCAAGTTTCGTTTCGATTCGACGTGTGTACACAAAGTTAGGGCGCAAAGCAGAAAAGTCGGATACGGGACGATGTCCGCGGATACGCGTTGATCCCGGTGTGCACGCACACCCGAATCGACTTCTGCGAAATCCCACACGTCCGTATCAACGACGCGCACGTATCTGTGAAGACCGCGTGCGATCAAGTCGTCCCGTTTGGCGGGGCGTACTCAGTTCCGGGGTGAAACAGGGTCTGGGTTTTTCCTGTTTTTGGATCGCGGTGTGCGATCACCACAGGACGCGATGCCCCGAGCGGTTTGTCTAGGCACCGAGAGGGTCATACAGGCTTCGCGTAGAAATTTACAGAATCGAAATCAGAGATCCGAGGTGCAAGTTACGAGTACCTGAAGGGGACCCGAGAAACCGGGGTTTGCCGTGTCCGAATCGTGTCCTGGACACGTGTCCACTGTGTCCGTGTGTCCAGCAGCGTGTCCGGCCTAGGGCGCTCCTGGCGGGTCGGCGGAGGCGGCCAGGGACCGAGCTGGCCGGCGGCGGGGGTCGTCGATCGGGGTTGGGCGGCTGCACGGCGGGGACGCGGGCGGCTCGGCAGCGGCGGAGGGGGGAAAGCAGCCGCGGGTGCTGCTGCTGCGGACGCCTGGGGGGGGAAAGCTCGGCGGGTGGAGCGGCGTCGTCCGGAGGAGAGGAGGAGGGGGTTCGTCGGCGCCGGGGAAGGGGACGGAGGTGGCCGGAGCTAGGGTGGTTAGGGTTAGGGTTTCGGCTAGCTTGGGGGGGAAAGGGAGGCGGAGGAGAATATTTATAGGGGGCTGGGGCGAGGGTTGGCCGGGGCGTCGTGGGCGAGGGGTTCGGAGAGGGGGCGACGTGGGGGTGAGGCGCGGTCGTGGCGCCGGAGAGCGCGGCGGCCGGCGGAGAATTCGGGGAGAAGAAGTCGTGGGGATGGGGTGATGGGGATCCGGGTCGGGTCGGGCGCAGATCCGGGTCTGACCGACCCGCCCGACCCGCTAAGCCAAGGGGCTGGGCTGGGCTGGGCTGCTAACGGGCTCGGCCCACTGGGCCGGGCCCTAAAGAGAAAATAAAATAAAAATAATAATAACAGTAATTATAATAATAATAATAATAACTAATAATAACAATTAAATAAATAATAAATAATTAAATAAATACTTTTAGGCATTTAAAAATAGGTCTGAGGCCCAATAAATTCCAGAAAAATTGTCCTAAGTCCAGTTTTTCATTTTACATCCAAAAATATTATTTCCATAATATTTTAATATCATTTATTATCATTTAAAAATCATTGAATAATTAAAAGCCTGTTTTTAAATTACAGAAAATTCCCAGAAAATTCCAGAAAATTGTGAAAAATCCAGTTTTAAAATTTTGAAAAAATCAGGGGGTTTACAAGCATGGCTATGCACGGACGACGTCAGACCACTATGTGTTTGTGTGGTACTTTGCCGATGATGATTTCATTATTTTGTTGCTTTATGCTGATGATATATTGTTGGTGGGTCGGAATGCCACCAGGATAGCTGAGTTGAAGCGCCAACTGGGCGCGGCCTTCTCTATGAAGGATTTGGGTGCAACAAAGACTATTCTTGGGATGGAGATCAGCTGAGAGAGAAAGTTCAAGCTACTACACTTGTCCCAAAAGAAGTACATTCACCGGGTACTTCAATGTTTCGGGATGGACGGGTCGAAGAAAGTGAGTAACCCCCTTGCGTCTCACTTTAAGTTCACTGAGAAGTAGTGTCCATCTACCAAGGACGGGAAAGAAGATATGGAGCGGGTTCCATATGCCTCAGCTGTAGGGAGTCTCATGTATGCTATGGTGTATACGAGGCCAGACATCGCTTACGCAGTTGGCACAATTAGCAGGTATACTTCCAATCCTGGAAGGATACATTGGAGTGTGGTCAAGTGGATTTTACGATACCTTCAGGGCACTGCCAATTGGAGACTTTCTTTTGGTGGTGACGAGCCGAAGCTGGTTGGGTATACCGACGCTGATATGGCTGGAGATGTAGACACGAGGCGATCGACTTCGGGCTATGTGATGATGTTTGCTGGTGGAGCGGTATCGTGGCAGTTACGATTACAGAAGTGTGTTGCCTTGTCGACGGCATAGGCAGAGTACATTACGGCGACAGAGTTGCAAGGAGTTGCTGTGGATGAAGAAGCCGTTGTAGGAAATGGGACTAAAGCAAGAGCAGTACCCTTTGCTTTGCGATAGCCAGAGTACAATTCACCTTGTGAAGAACCAGACATTTCATAGCCGTCCAAAGCACATTGATATCCGGTATCATTAGATACGGGATGTGGTTGAAAAGAAGCAAGCGACGCTTGAGAATGTTCATACGGATGATAATGGAGCAGACATGTTCACAAAGATTCTTCCAAGGGAAAAGCTTGAGTACTGCAGGCGGATCGTCGGTATGACGACCCCCTCCATATAGTTGTGAAGGGGAAGATTTGTTGGAGTGGATGGGGTTCCCAACCGATGTGGAAAATATCCCGGAGCTGGATTGAATATTCCTACATATAATAGGAATACCTCAATATATTTGGATTTGGTATTCCTATATATAATAGGAATATGTCAATGGATTTAGATTTGGATTGGATATTCCTACATATAATAGGAATATGTCAAAGGATTTGGATTTGGATTGGGTATTCCTATATATAATAGGAATACTAGTTGTGGGTTTGAGGCTATATATATTAG
Source organism: Iris macrosiphon (assembly GCA_036927795.1). Classification (NCBI taxonomy): domain Eukaryota; kingdom Viridiplantae; phylum Streptophyta; class Magnoliopsida; order Asparagales; family Iridaceae; genus Iris; species Iris macrosiphon. The sequence continues at coordinate 190,384 of JAYESA010000059.1, read as the reverse complement.
GTATCTCTTAAACCTAAAACATATCTCAAAAATATTACAAAAGGAGGCAAGCGTGCTTTTACAACATTGGAAGGAGAGAGAGGAAGAGATTGAAGGCTATTTCGGAAGAGGAGATCGGTTTCAGGTAATTCTTTTCTCGTTATCTCCGTTCTTCGTTTGTCTGTGATCTATTTTCTATTCCAAAGAGTGGTGGGGATCCGTTTGGATCGGTGAAAAGTTTGTAAGGAATCGATGTATTTCTTATTTCATTAGTGGAGGCTTTTCAGAGTTGGACTCCGATCGTCCCATAGTTTTTCCTATTTGGGTTTTCCACGTAAAAATCTCTGTGTCTGCGATTTGTGTTTTGCGTGTTTGGTTTGTGTGCTTTTGCTCGGTTCTCTCGCAGGGCTTCTGGTTTGGGGAACGATTTTCGCGCTTTCGTTCCCAACAAGTCTAAGGCTGTGGTGTTCGCATGGAGGTGCAGTAAATGGGCTATCATATGAAGGAGGTTTTACCCAAATTCTTATAGCTGATCGTAGTATTACATTAGAAAGATTACGCATTCTAATTATTAATTTTTTTATTCAATATGAATTTATATTAAGACACGTTTATGGTACACATTGTTTCCTATTAGATTGTGAACAAGCTTGGAGTTTTGTTCTTGAATTAAATTTACAATCGCCATTTATAAGTATTTTCATAACTCAAGTACCACAAAGATTTGATAATATATGTAGTCAACGTATTTGTAATTACGAATCAGGTCCTACTTCTTCTCGACAACTCCTAGTTCTTCTCGACAAGCTCCTAGTTCTTCTCGATATCTTTCATCTCATGAAGAAGATAACACATTAGTTTTAGATAATAATGATGATTTAGCTAATTTTCAAAGTAATGAAGATAGTGATGATTTAATTAAAAATATATATAATGATTTTGAAGATATTGTCAATAATACTACCACTACTGAATTATTTGTCGGACAATATTTTGATAGTCGTTCTACATTTAGAATTTTTATCCGTAACCTAGCAATTGAACGCAAGTTTACTTGTTCAACTGGTGAGCAGAACAATGCTAAAGAAATTATATATACTTGTAATCAACCAACTTGTGATTGGAGAGTATATGCTAGACCTGTTCGTAGAGGTAATATTTTTAAAATTGCTACATTAGAAAACCGACATTCTTGTTTAGGTGGACTCACAACAGGTTCTCATCCATTGACTACTAGTTCATGGATCAAAAATAAGATAATTGATATAATTAGGGATAATCAGTCCTACAGTCCAGCACAAGTTGTTAAAGATATACTTAGAGAACATCAGATAAATATCTCTTATTCCAAAGCTTGGAGAGCCCGAGAGATGGCATTAGCCGAAATAAATGGTAGCTATTTTGATGCATATGCTATTTTTGAAGAATATGATTTTAGAATTATCGAGTCAAATCCAGGTAGTAGTTTCTTTCTAAAGACTAATGAAAATTAATTGCTTTCAAAGAATTTTTATTTGTTTCAAAGCATGTATTGACGATTTTTTGGGTGATTATTTACCAGTTATTAGTACTAATGCTACTTTTATTTCATCTAAATACCAAGGTATTCTTTTCATTGCTTGTGCTCATGATCCTAACTATAAACTTTATCCAGTTGCTTATGTTGTTGCGGAAGGTGAAAACACCGATTCTTGGACATGATTTTTAACTAGTTTAAGAACATCTTTTGAAATGTATTTTAATGAATGGAGTATGATTTTATTTATATCATATAAACAAAAGGGTTTGCTTCATGTTATGGTTTAACTTTTCTAGAATCTCCATATATTTTTTTTTGTATTTAGCATTTTAAAAACAATATGAAAGCGGTTACCAAGATTAATTTTTTTTATCAAATGCTGGACACTCTTGCAAGATCATACAATAAACCAACCTCTGATTATTTGTTTGAAATAATTAAAGCTGAAAACATAGACATGTTTAATTGGCTTGTTGAAGTAAATGATGAAATCCGTAATTTTGCACATTGGATTACTGCTTATTCCTTGTCCTAGACTAGATATTAACACTTCTAATCTTGCATAATCGTTCAATAACTGGATTAAGAATTTACGTGATAAACCGATAACAACACTACTTGACGGCATTAGAGCCAAGATTATATCGCTTCAAAACAAGAACAGATGATTTGCTGAAAATCTTGAAGTAGATTATTGTCCGAGAATGTTGCAAACTATCGGTCTTATTGTAACCTCCGATTTCCAATTTCCGAAATAATTAGATTTTTAATTTATTTTAAATACCAAGTTTATAAAATATTTTTCTCCTTGAATTTTTGTATTAGATTTTGAACAATGTTTGATTCTAGAAGGTAATTTAAAATCTTTTATAAAAATCATTTTTCCTAAATGTCGATTTCTTATGAAATAAATAAATAGATAAATAATGATGTAAATATAATACTATAGCTTCGAATATTTATTGGCTTGAAATCATAAGTTATTTGTTTAATAAAATTAATTAAAGGACTAGTTGTTTCTTCATAATAAATTTTATATTTATTGGGATAGTAAATAAATACATTTCATATTTTCTAGGATTTTGAAAATGAGTTTAATTAGTAGCTAATCGGAAATCAGTTAGCCTTGGAAGCCTCTTAAAACATTTTTTAAATTATATTTTTTCTATTAAATTTACCAGTTTACCGTCTCCCATTCACACCCTCATTTTTCCCACATGAAAAATCCATTTATATATATATTCTGGGCCATTCATTATTTGGGCCAATCCTCACCCTTTATCCCACACCCTCTTTCCCTATTTAAGTCTCTCACACCATTCCCAAGAAACCCTAGCTAGCCCTCACAAATTCCCACAAGCCAACAAGCCATCACCATTTTTGTGTGCCCGTGTCCGTGTGTCCAGCATTACCGTGTCAGCCGTGTTGGCCTCGGGTCCGACCCCGGGTGTCCTACCGTATCCATTCATTTCCTGTGTCCAGATTTACAACATTACAACCAGATTTTCGTGTCCGACACCATCTGGACACAACCCCCACACCACAGTATATCATTCCTGTGTCCAACACCCGGACACGTCCAACCCATACCACACAGCACCACCATCGTGTCCAGCTCCGGACACGAACCAAAACCCTGACACATACAGAGAAACCGTAACCCTAGATTTAGCCTCGCCGAGCCGGTGGCCGCGGAGCACCTCCTCGTCGTCAAGCTCCGGTGACTACAGGACCTCCCCCTCGGCGTCGAGCGCCTGTGGTCGACCACCGCCGCAGTAGATCCAGTCGCCGCCGCCTCAGATCCATCGAGCAGATCCGCCGCCTCCCTCGAGCCGAGCACCCGCCGCTTCCTCACCGGAGCCGACGTCGTCGCCGCCGCCTCAGATCCGTCGAGCCGTGGCCGCCTCCGTCGAGTAGAGCTCCGCTGCCGAGTCGAGTTTCCACCGCCGCCGAGTCGAGTTTCCGCCGCCGAGTCGAGTTTCCGCCACGTCGAGCCGATCGATCCAGCCGCCGCCGAGTTTCGACCACCGCCACATCAGATCCAGCCGCCGTCGAGTTCGCTGCCGCCCTGAGCTTCCAGATCAGCCTCGAAGTCGTGGACCGCCACCACCGCGTGACCCCGGCGGACTTCCCCGCGTCGACGTCGAGACCCCGACGTGAGCCCCTTTCCTCTTTCCCTTCTTCTGTTCTGAGAGTTAGGTTACGGATAATTAATCAGTGAGTAAAATGTAATTAGTTATATAATAATTAGTTTAATATAATTAGTTAGTTAATGTTTAATCAGTTAGTTAATAATTAACTAGTTAGTTAATTTATAATAATTTAGTTAATATAACTAGTTTAGCTTATATATAATTAGTTTATTTTTATGTAATAAATATAAGGGTTTTGACTATGTAAAAATAATAATTTCTGGTTTATATTATTAATTAAGGAATAGTTACAATAATAAATTTGTTCAAAATTGGTTATTTGGACTAGTAACTGAATTTACTATAGACATAAAAAATATATCGGCTTTTGCAAATTCTAGATTTTTATAAATAAACTTTTAAATTTGTAATTTTGTTCGAAAGGAAAGTTTTAACAATTATTGTTCAAATAATTTCGAAATGATTTTCATTAAATTAAGGTGTTACCTTGATTACGAACAATCGATCATTTTCTCTTATTAGCTAACTTGTTAATCTTAACCTTAGCTAAACCCCGGTAGGTTTCTCTATGTATTGAGGACTCGGTATCCTTATCTCGATTTTCGTGCCGAACTCCGATCTTGAACTTCTTTATGTAGTTTCTAGCTATTTGGACTGCTCCGGACCCATTGGAACTAACTGCTACTTCATTTGGGATCACCTTGAGGAGGGTGGCATTATATACATTCTTTGATTAGTTATATATATATATAATGTTTGATTGATATATATATACAAATATGTATTTTGGTATAAAAATATATATTTATATACGTCTATTAGTGTATATACACATATACGTATTTTGTACAAATTACTAATAGACACTTATATATATATATATTATATACGTTTTATTGGTATATACTTTGAGTGAATGTGTATTATATACGTATCCCTACTAGATGACCCTAGTTGACTAGTGCCATACCTGGCAGAGCCCCTGAGTTCATGTATTTGTGATGTGTTAGTGTAGCACCTGATGCAAATGTTGTATTTGATATATTTTTAGGACTGTTGGTTCCTCCAGACGATACTCTGGGACAGGACATTGGTTTTACCAGCTAAGGACCTAAGGCGAGTACATTCTCTGATTAGTTTCTAATTTATGATATCTCCTATGTTCACTGTATCTAGTGTAAATATCCATGTTCTTGACACGTTGGTTACACGGATTGGTATACACGGATCTCGTCATGAGATGTTATTCCTTATTCATGGTGTAGCTTGTACAAGACTTGTTTCCTTGATATCTTGTGCATGTACAGACACTGAGACCCGGGGAGATTTGCTACCTCCCTAGGGAATCCCGTGCCATAGCGTACCATGATTGGATCTACTATACCAGTCGGGGGTTGGGGAGTATTTTAGTGTAGATATGTGATCATACCCAACTTTTCATGCATCATAGCTCACCCCACATCTCACGTCGGGTGCGGCCTGACCATCTCCATGCTTCATAGTTGTTACGTGTGATTAGCCTGACCTCTACATGCATCATAGCTAACCAACGGTTAGCCTGACCTTCCATGAAACATAGCTAATCACATGTAACCAGCCTGATCAAGTTCCCAAGCCGATCACATGTTAAAGCTAGTACTCACACACTTAGTCATAGGACTCTTGCTCATTGACATATTGTTTCTTTTCCTGCATTTACTTACAGTATTTCCAGTATTTCTTTTATTGTACATTTCTCGTACCTATACATGCCTCTCGTATATTTCCATCTAGAACTGCTACATAGTTTATGTCATTAATATAGAACTGCTATTTAGAGATGTACTTTGCTCCTTCCTGACTGGAAAATATTTTTCCAGACTGTGACCTTAGTAGACTGGTTTCCGACACACTTGGGGATTGGAAGTTAATGATTGCAGGTATGATTATTTTGTCGTTAGACTTGTCTTGTATTTCTTGCTTGCCTTGATATCTCATCGTGCTTTAGTTTATGTGATTGAGTATTTCTAGCATTATTTTATGATATCCACGTCTCCTTATGGAGTTGGGTATTCACGTGAGTTTGATTAGATAGTTACATGACCTAGACAGCGTTCTACCGCCGATGCTGCGGCGTAGGCTGGACGTACCCACGCACTCGTGCCCCTAAACCGGGTGCGGATCGTGACACGTTTTTAGTGGTGGCCCATGCAGGTCAGACTTCGCAAGTTATGCGATGCTGTGGTAGTGCGACGTATTAGTTGTGCTACCGCGTGCCTGCTATAGAATATAGGACATAGGATACTAGGATGAGAGAGGATACTCAATCACAAAATTCTTGAGAGATTCCTGGGACGACCCCTTGAGAATCTTATTATAATTTCCAATTTAAATCTTTTTCCTTGTTTTCGTTTGCGCTCGCTTGTTATTATTGAACTTGATTCTTGTGATCAGTTATTAAATTAAAATCTTGGTATCATTATTGAGTTTATTCTTGTTGACCAGTTGTTAACTTTAATTCCTGGTATCGTTGTTGAGTTGATTTCAAATTGAGATGAATTTTACGGACTAGAATTTATGGTATCATCTGATGACATATATTGATGAGGACAGTGAGAAAGGTAAAACGTCTACTTTGGTTATGGAACCTAGAGTTTATCGCAGCCATATTAGCTGTCGTGACGAGAACGTAGGAACCTAACTTGGATGTACATACTTTAGTTATGAGATTTAGAGTTTCTCGCAGCCATACCGGTTGGCGTGGCGAGGATTCTAGATGACATGATTATAGAGTTGCATACCTTAGTTACGGAACCTGTCGTTTATCGCATCTATGCTTACTGGCGTGGCGAGGATTCTGTGTGTCATGATTTCTGACAGACGTGTATGATTATCAGGTTGTATCTTAAATTGGTTCTTAAAGTATCATCTCAAGACTTATCTATTTATGTTATTCCAGGACTTTGTTCCATCGCTTCTTTTCTTTACTAGCAGTAAAGATACCTTCCGTCCTTGATCCAGTTCCTTTTTGAGCTTATTTTCTTTGAGGATTCCTTGTTAGTATGATAATTAGTGACTTGCAATTTTGGTTGTGTCTTGAGTATTAGTATTGACTTAGTGTTGCTAGTGAGTTGTAAGTGTTTCCTAGTTGGACATGTGAGCAATAGGCATTTATCTAGAGTTAACCCAGAGAGTAGTGCCTTGTAGCGATAGTTCTATGATAGGTGTGTTATAGTTAGTATTGGCACTATAAATAGAAGGAGAAAAGAGTATCAGTGATGATTCCAAGAGTTAGTATCAGAGCCAACATACCCGTCCTGGATAATCATGATTATGCAATTGGATGATCTACGTGAATAATTAAGTATCCAGGAATTGTGTTAAGGATTTATGGAGCATGATGTTCAATTTGATGATTGATATCGGGTGTGTTAAAGGTAAGAAATATATATGCATAAAGAGTTATAATGAGGTGTCATGAGTAGAGAAATATCGGAATTGGTAATGAAGATGGTGAAGCGTATCACAGATCAGTTTAACAGGCTGAAAAAGTTAAAGAGGAATACTTATACATCAATCGAGATGAGGAACCATACACATACCCATGAGAGTAAAGAAACATGAGTGTAATAGAGGATACAGGTGATCATGAGTTCTAATGAGCTTGATGAATGATCCATTAATGAAGCTAGTAATATAATACCAAGAGTGCTAATGATTCTATATCGAGGATTAGTCGAGGATGACGTTAATAACAATAAGCACTCTGTGTGATGATAATTAGATGATATACCAGTTGACATAAATTGAAATCATGAAAGAAAATACAGGTGATGATAACTTTGATCATTGGAGGTAATAGTACAAGTGATTCAGGCAGTACAATTTTATTACACAATTATAGACACTAGATGCATTGAGTGCACCTTGAGTATCAGAGACCGTGAGCACTGATATGTACATTTGTGGAATTATAAATTAAAAGGTGGAAATAAAATTTTATTTTTAGAATAATTGAGGAGTTGAGATTACGTCATTAAATTGTGAGGAATTCAAATATGAATTCAATAAACGTGGTTAAGGCTACAAAGATTTTTTTTGGAGTGATTAAATTTTATTTCGATGTTGAGTATCTGATTTTGAGGAAGTATATACAGTTTATTTTAAGTTGATAGAGAAGTTAAACCTTGACGATTATTTTGAGGATTAATTCTATGGTAGATGAGAGATATGAATATTAATATATGAGTAGAGGATATACATGTGTAAGGATCTGGTGATTTGAGCATGATTGAGATGGCACCGCAGACTGACTGGGGTGTCCATCTAAAGTTGTATTGGAAAGAGCAGTATTTAGTATGGTGTTGCACTTGACGTATACTTGAGTGATAAGAACGACTAGTATGAACAATTGTAGTAGGAACAGGAACTGACAGCGGGTATGGTACTAAAGAGATAGAGGTATCAACTTGGATGCATTATTGAATCATGGTTAATATTAGAGATTCTTGGCATCAGATTTTGGCATTAATAGACAGGTGTGTGCAATACAGATATATTCATGGATTTTGTGGATTAATGATTAGTTGATATGCGTACCAGTGTACATGGATAGAAATTTGTTAGTGAATGTGCTAAGTTAAGTGTTTGTTAGAGATAGGAGATACTGCAAGAAATAGGTTAGCAGGTTCTTTCTTTCCCTCCTAATGATTCCTTCTTCCATCTTTCGATTGATTGTTTTTCCTAATACTGTAGTTCGTATTCATGATTTTCTTGTTAAAATATAACTTGTAGTACACCCTAACAGAGACTGAAATACCATGACAAAAGACACATGACCTATATATTTTCTTAAATTGCATGGCTGTAGGTAGAATTTTCTTAAACCATGATCAGTAGGGTTTTGACCATAGCAAAGATCTATGACAAGGGTATGACCGACAAAAATGGGCAAGATGATTAAATTGTGGATGAGCATTAATTTAAATAAAGAATTAAGGGGTTGTTATAACAGAGGTGATGGATCCTTGATTGTACGAGAATCGAGGTTTGATTGAAATTCGAGGATAAACATTAACTTAAATAGAGAGTTAAGAAATTCACAGGACAAAAAAAAATTGAGGATTTATTAATTTTAGGAATGTCTTGATATGATTAAATTGATTATTAAAATTTGAGAAAATTTGAGAGATTATCATTTTATCTATTTGATTGCAAGAAAGAAATTTGAAATTTTATATTATGAATGTTGCATTGAAGATTTTGAAAGTATCGCATCATTGAGTATTTGAGGAAAAAGGAAATCAGAAAATAAAAATCGTTAATGGAATAGTGTCGAATTAAATTCTCGGGATGAGGATTTAGATTTGAATAAGCATCAATTGAATTTGAGTTAGAGGAGTAAGATGATTGATGGATTAGTGTTTAAAATTTAAATTTTGGGATACAGATTTTTTTTAAGTTTTATAAATATGCATTGATTGGATTTCAATTGGAGGATTGGATATTAAATCCTTGAGTATTTAGATGCGAACTTAAATTTTGGAGGAGATTATGATAAAAATTTGAATTTGATTTTAAAACTTGAAGATTTTCCGGAATATGATGTTATAAAATTTTTGAAAGATTGTGAAATAGCAATATGGAATTACTTCATGATTATTTGGTTTGAAATTTAAATTTTGATAGAAATAATATGATGAGTAAAGACAATTACTGAGGATCCTAAATTTCGAGGACGAAATTTTTCTAAGGTGGATAGACTTGTAACCTCCGATTTCCAATTTTCGAAATAATTAGATTTTTAATTTATTTTAAATACCAAGTTTATAAAATATTTTTCTCCTTGAATTTTTGTATTAGATTTTGAACAATGTTTAATTCTAGAAGGTAATTTAAAATCTTTTATAAAAATCATTTTTCCTAAATGTCGATTTCTTATGAAATAAATAAATAGATAAATAATGATGTAAATATAATACTATAGCTTCGAATATTTATTGGCTTGAAATCATAAGTTATTTGTTTAATAAAATTAATTAAAGGACTAGTTGTTTCTTCATAATAAATTTTATATTTATTGGGATAGTAAATAAATACATTTTATATTTTCTAGGATTTTGAAAATGAGTTTAATTAGTAGCTAATCGGAAATCAGTTAGCCTTGGAAGCCTCTTAAAACATTTTTTAAATTATATTTTTTCTATTAAATTTACCAGTTTACCGTCTCCCATTCACACCCTCATTTTTCTCACATGAAAAATCCATTTATATATATATTCTGGGCCATTCATTATTTGGGCCAATCCTCACCCTTTATCCCACACCCTCTTTCCCTATTTAAGTCTCTCACACCATTCCCAAGAAACCCTAGCTAGCCCTCACAAATTCTCACAAGCCAACAAGCCATCACCATTTTTGTGTGCCCGTGTCCGTGTGTCCAGCATTACCGTGTCAGCCGTGTTGGCCTCGGGTCCGACCCCGGGTGTCCTACCGTATCCATTCATTTCCTGTGTCCAGATTTACAACATTACAACCAGATTTTCGTGTCCGACACCATCTGGACACAACCCCCACACCACAGTACATCATTCCTGTGTCCAACACCCGGACACGTCCAACCCATACCACACAGCACCACCATCGTGTCCAGCTCCGGACATGAACCAAAACCCTGACACATACAGAGAAACCCTAACCCTAGATTTAGCCTCGCCGAGCCAGTGGCCGCGGAGCACCTCCTCGTCGTCAAGCTCCGGTGACTACAGGACCTCCCCCTCGGCGTCGAGCGCCTGTGGTCGACCACCGCCGCAGTAGATCCAGTCGCCGCCGCCTCAGATCCATTGAGCAGATCCGCCGCCTCCCTCGAGCCGAGCACCCGCCGCTTCCTCACCGGAGCCGACGTCGTCGCCGCCGCCTCAGATCCGTCGAGCCGTGGCCGCCTCCGTCGAGTAGAGCTCCGCTGCCGAGTCGAGTTTCCACCGCCGCCGAGTCGAGTTTCCGCCGCCGAGTCGAGTTTCCGCCGCCGAGTCGAGTTTCCGCCGCGTCGAGCCGATCGATCCAGCCGCCGCCGAGTTTCGACCACCGCCACATCAGATCCAGCCGCCGCCGAGTTCACTGCCGCCCTGAGCTTCCAGATCAGCCTCGAAGTCGTGGACCGCCACCACCGCGTGACCCCGGCGGACTTCCCCGCGTCGACGCCGAGACCCCGACGTGAGCCCCTTTCCTCTTTCCCTTCTTCTGTTCTGAGAGTTAGGTTACGGATAATTAATCAGTGAGTAAAATGTAATTAGTTATATAATAATTAGTTTAATATAATTAGTTAGTTAATGTTTAATCAGTTAGTTAATAATTAACTAGTTAGTTAATTTATAATAATTTAGTTAATATAACTAGTTTAGCTTATATATAATTAGTTTATTTTTATGTAATAAATATAAGGGTTTTGACTATGTAAAAATAATAATTTCTGGTTTATATTATTAATTAAGGAATAGTTACAATAATAAATTTGTTCAAAATTGGTTATTTGGACTAGTAACTGAATTTACTATAGACATAAAAAATATATCGGCTTTTGCAAATTCTAGATTTTTATAAATAAACTTTTAAATTTGTAATTTTGTTCGAAAGGAAAGTTTTAACAATTATTGTTCAAATAATTTCGAAATGATTTTCATTAAATTAAGGTGTTACCTTGATTACGAACAATCGATCATTTTCTCTTATTAGCTAACTTGTTAATCTTAACCTTAGCTAAACCCCGGTAGGTTTCTCTATGTATTGAGGACTCGGTATCCTTATCTCGATTTTCGTGCCGAACTCCGATCTTGAACTTCTTTATGTAGTTTCTAGCTATTTGGACTACTCCGGACCCATTGGAACTAACTGCTACTTCATTTGGGATCACCTTGAGGAGGGTGGCATTATATACATTCTTTGATTAGTTATATATATATATATAATGTTTGATTGATATATATATACAAATATGTATTTTGGTATAAAAATATATATTTATATACGTCTATTAGTGTATATACACATATACGTATTTTGTACAAATTACTAATAGACACTTATATATATATTATATACGTTTTATTGGTATATACTTTGAGTGAATGTGTATTATATACGTATCCCTACTAGATGACCCTAGTTGACTAGTGCCATACCTGGCAGAGCCCCTGAGTTCATGTATTTGTGATGTGTTAGTGTAGCACCTGATGCAAATGTTGTATTTGATATATTTTTAGGACTGTTGGTTCCTCCAGACGATACTCTGGGACAGGACATTGGTTTTACCAGCTAAGGACCTAAGGCGAGTACATTCTCTGATTAGTTTCTAATTTATGATATCTCCTATGTTCACTGTATCTAGTGTAAATATCCATGTTCTTGACACGTTGGTTACACGGATTGGTATACACGGATCTCGTCATGAGATGTTATTCCTTATTCATGGTGTAGCTTGAACAAGACTTGTTTCCTTGATATCTTGTGCATGTACAGACACTGAGACCCGGGGAGATTTGCTACCTCCCTAGGGAATCCCGTGCCATAGCGTACCATGATTGGATCTACTATACCAGTCGGGGGTTGGGGAGTATTTTAGTGTAGATATGTGATCATACCCAACTTTGCATGCATCATAGCTCACCCCACATCTCACGTCGGGTGCGGCCTGACCATCTCCATGCTTCATAGCTGTTACATGTGATTAGCCTGACCTCTACATGCATCATAGCTAACCAACGGTTAGCCTGACCTTCCATGAATCATAGCTAATCACATGTAACCAGCCTGATCAAGTTCCCAAGCCGATCACATGTTAAAGCTAGTACTCACACACTTAGTCATAGGACTCTTGCTCATTGACATATTGTTTCTTTTCCTGCATTTACTTACAGTATTTCCAGTATTTCTTTTATTGTACATTTCTCGTACCTATACATGCCTCTCGTATATTTCCATCTAGAACTGCTACATAGTTTATGTCATTAATATAGAACTGCTATTTAGAGATGTACTTTGCTCCTTCCTGACTGGAAAATATTTTTCCAGACTGTGACCTTAGTAGACTGGTTTCCGACACACTTGGGGATTGGAAGTTAATGATTGCAGGTATGATTATTTTGTCGTTAGACTTGTCTTGTATTTCTTGCTTGCCTTGATATCTCATCGTGCTTTAGTTTATGTGATTGAGTATTTCTAGCATTATTTTATGATATCCACGTCTCCTTATGGAGTTGGATATTCACGTGAGTTTGATTAGATAGTTACATGACCTAGACAGCGTTCTACCGCCGATGCTGCGGCGTAGGCTGGACGTACCCACGCACTCGTGCCCCTAAACCGGGTGTGGGTCGTGACACTTATAAATAGAGAAAATCACCAACTGCATGTGTTGCAATTTGATAATTATACATTTGAAATATTAGATCGTGCAACAAGTAGAACGTATGTAGTTCGTTTAGAAGAGGGCTATTGTTCATGTTTACGATGGTATCATACATTTATACCATGTGTGCATGCATGCTATGCTGCTAAGTCTTGCAATACTAGTATAGAAAATTATTATTGTTCAATATTTTCTACTAACAAGTTGAAAAGTGTGTATGAGCCGCATCTGGAACCAATTTCGCTGCCCTACGATCTTCAAAGTGCTTTGGTTAGAGGAGAAATTACCCAATGTAAGACGCAAAGATGGAAAACCAAAGAAGAACAGTATAAATTCGAAGGATGAACCTACAAGAGATTTACGTTGCAGTAACTGTGGTGGAGTTGGACATAACAGAAGAAAATGTACTAATCAGCCAAGAGAGTGAAATTATGTACTAGTTAACTTTCACTTATTTTTAATACTTTCAATATTTTCAAGTTATTTTGTATTGATGTTGAGAGTAAAATTAAGGTTGATGTTGAATACTTTTTGTACCATATGATAATATTATAATCAAGATAGCTAGGGTAGCAATAAATTTAAAATCAAAATACAATCAATATTATACACAACATATCAGCTTCGACCATATCTGACCCATCAAGATTTGGACGATCCCATATCTGACCCATCAAGATTTGGACGATCTATCTGTTGTTCCATAGTCTCTAAAGGTAGAGGTGGATCTGCAGCCAAACTCTGACTGTCCATATGTTGTTGAGTTGGAATTAGAGCTGATGGAGTTGAGTAAAACCAATATGTAGGATCAGTCTGGTAGGAAGTCCCCTCTCCAGCCTGATAGGAAGTCCCCTCTCCAGCCTGGTCATCCCCCTCCTCTTCAGACTCATATACGTTGGAATAATGACACTGTCTCTGGCGAACGTTGCCAGATGGATAATCGGGTGAAATAAATACATGAGGCATATGAGGCTTTGGGCCACGCATAGCGGCATGATCTATCCAACCATGATCTATCCAACCGTCATTCGTCGCATCATATCGATAATATGTGGTCGACACGCAGAGCTCTCCATTATACTATTGATTGCTCCTTCAAATTCTAAACGCTGAAATGCAGATGGTTGTCTAGTAAATTTACTAAAATAAATTATACTAAAATGTATACTAAAGTGTTAATAAATAAACACTTATGAAATGGCCAAGTCTGGTTATTATACTGCACATGCTACAATCATCGACAACTCCATGTGTGAAACGCTGCTCCGTAAAATTATAATCTTGGTTGCACATACGCGACGCTCCCCACCAACTTCTGTAAGCATCGTCTCCGAAAACTGTATCATTTTTGACAATATGTTAGCAAAATATAATGATAAGTTTAATAAAACAGAATAAAATAACAACTTACAGTCATCCGGTGATTGCAATTCGGAAGACAAATCTCGCACACTATAATCCTCGAATCTCGAATTCCAACCAGGAAGCAAATTACGCAATCGAGATGGCACTTTAGATTGGGCATAATTACTAGCAGGTGGAGAATCAGGGATAATTTGAACCATCCCAAACTGTCGCAAAACACGACCAGCTGGATGGTACATGGTTCGATAGTCGCATATGATATAAAACCTATACAGACTATACGAAAACGAATTCTTTTGAATATCGGGAGAATCGGGCCGTATAATATACGGGATCCATATCACCTATTTGATCATTATGGAGTAAATAAGAATAACATATAATCATTTTAAAATAAATACAGATGGTTGTCTAATAAATTTACTAAAAATATGTAATTTATTTACCTCATGATACTGTAGTGAGTCAAATAGTGCACGGTAAAGGGAGGCAGCATGATATCTGCAGTGAGCCTGGTCCACAAATTCAACCATCCATCTCCTAGCTACCAGAAAGATACTGATTTCACGACTGATACCGGTAACTGGTATACTGATACCAAAATGTTCGCAGGACCATACGTCATATCATTACCATGCATCCAGTCATATTTGTGTAACAAGTCTAAGAAGAATGTAATAACATGATAATTGAATAATGTCGTTGTGACAAATACCTGTAGTAGAATCATGCATCCACAAAGATTCGTGGTACAGGTATCCGATGTCGTTGTGACAAACTCTGCCAATGCAGCATACAAAAACGCCAATACCGCTGCTCCCCATGCATGCCGAGCACGTTCTTGCAAATTTTCGAAAAAGGGTAGATAACGATCACTTACTTTGCAGCCAGTTCTGTTTGAAAAAAGAATTGAACCACATAAAGCAAGTAAATATGCTCTTGTGCAACAAACAAGCTGAAATATTAAATTATTACTAGTGAGTCAAACTTCAATATCCATTTTAATCTGAATTAAATAGTTAAATAAATGGTTAAATTTTATACCCGATAATCATCAACAGTCACCGGACCGTCAGATGTACGGTCAAGATACATAAAGTTATTCCTTAGCCATGTTATGTTGACGTCAGATCTATTCTTCTGTGCCGGTTCAGTCAGAGCAGACACACCAAGATACCGTTGAATCAGATCATTTCTATCTGATCGTTTTAAGAAATATATAGGATCACCTGCAATATTAATTTAGATTATTACATTACATTACTCAAATCAAGGTATCAGTTAAGATATTACGTAATAAACTATCATACATGTAATAGGTAACCCTGTGATGTTGGCTACATCCTAAAGGGTTACTTTCATTTTCCCTACTGGCAACTGAAAAGTATTACGGTTGGTCCACCAAACGTTCTGCCAAACTAAACATCAAATCTCTGTCGTGTTGCAGAAACTCAATTTCATTTATATAATGGAATCCAAAAGACCGAACCAAAGCTTTCTGTTGGGAGGTTAGCTCTCATTTGGTTAAGTTGGGGTCATTTCTTACCTGCTGCCATCGACCATGGTTACGTAAACGTTCATTACTCGGATTATCATATAACTACACATATAACTTAAGTAAGTAAGTAAAATATTTTAAATAAATACACTTAATCAATACAAATAAACAAACAAAACTTACATCTCCAAAAATTTTCAGTCGAGATATGTGATTTTTACGTTATTGTATTTCTCTTTCGGTACGGCCGTCGTTGTGTTCTGTCATTTCCTTCTGTTAACTCCTCCTCCTCCTCTTCTTCTTCTTGTTCTTCTTCTGCTGCTGCTAGTGTTGCTTCTCTCCTCTTTCTCTCTTTTTTTTACTAGTAACTCTTATGTCTCTCTGTTAGTGAATGCTGATTTTACATCTTTCCTCTTTTCTTTATAGCTTTCGTATGGTATCCGTTCATATTCATGAATCCGTGACAACCAAATGATCTGTGGCTACTGAAAATAAATGGACGGATGAATGGTGATGTGGTAAGCAGATAAAAGAAAAAAACAAAATCAAATTTTGCTTGGCACCAACACAAATGGAGCAAAAACAAAAAAATTGAGTTTTCAAATCTAGTTTTTGACTTTGGCTACAACAGAAATGGCGCCAAGTTTTTTTTTCTTTCCAGTTTTTAGTTTTTAGTTGGGAGCCAATGGTGTTGGCGCCGGAGGGTTTTTTTTTTTTTTCATCGGGTTTATTGGTTGGAGCCAACACCATTGACACCACCCCAAAATTTTTTTTTTGGGTTGGAGCCAATGGAGTTGGCGCCCAACTCAATATTTTTTTTTTTTTTGAACCAATGGAGTTGGCTCCCACCTCTCTCTCTCTCTCTCTCTCTCTCTCTCTATATATATATATATATATATATATATATATAATCTGGAGCCAACACTATGGACGTAAGCTCCCTTTACATAAAAATTTACCAAAAGTTTTATTGAAATTTTCTGCAAGTAATAAGAGTTGGGGAACACACATAAAAACGTAAGACTTATTACTTGGTCTTTTTCCCTTGAAACAACGCTGTAAAAAAGTTTTCAGGGGCATATCGGTAATTTGTTTGTGTGAGGAAGCAGAGCAGAGAGACCACTCTTTCTCATTCCGTCTCTTTCTCATCAAATCAAATTCCTGATTTGCTTCTTTTTTCTACAAAACTTCTTCTTTTTCGCCGCCGGTCCGGAAAGTTCCGATTTTTTTTTTGTTGCTATTGCGATGGATTCGAGGGAGATCAATTGGGACAGGTGAGCAATCTCCCCTATTTTTTCTAGGGTTTTCTCTTCGATTTGAGCTGTGATTTAATATATTATGCAGTTCTATCATGTCTAATTTGCATTGAAAGTAGGAGAAATTTGATGAGAGACTATGTATGTAGTTGCTATTTTCTTGTGATCTCCAAATTGTATGATTGGTTACATATATGGATACGGACTTCTTCATCAATTATTTACATTAGTTGAAGTTATAGATCAAGCTATACGATGCATGTAGAGGTTCAAGATATCCGTAAAGCTATTTTTGGATCGTCATAGTAGGAATTTTCTTTTATAGTAATTAACTATTCTTTAGAAACAACATGCAGAGTACGGCTATAACTAGAGAAATCGTGTTCTGGAAACCCAATTTCATACTGAAAGAAAGTGAAAGCATTCTCAGGACACAGACTTTTGGAACTATCCTATTTTTGGTAATATGCAAGGATATCAAGAAAGAAAAACACTATTTACTCAAACGGCTAGCTAGGATGTATGGACACTCTAAAATGCTTTCCGTGTCCATTTTCGGCTCAAAAAATATGATAGGACAGGCCAAACTCGTGATTTGTATCGTATTAGTATTCATGCAACATATATGACCGTATAATATGATTGTTGTTAATACTTAGTATAATACTAAGCTTAACATGGTTCAATCACACGCACAAGAGGATTACAAAAGGATCCGTGTAGTTATCCTCGGAGAAATCAAAAGAGAAGATATCTCGGAGAAAATCAAAGAGAAGAGTTTACTATTAGCTTTCTTATATAAAAACAGACATCATTCTAGAAGACCATATCATCAGTTTGATTTGGTTTGTGAACGTGGTGTGTTTTTTGTTCTAGATTTGTTTTCATCTCAAACACCTTCACTTATCCTACATGTTTAAAGTTAAACTGAATTATGTTTGTCTTTCATCTTTGAACATAGAGAGTGTCTCAAAGACTTCCATCTTCTTGTCGAATGATGGTACTTCTAAGTATAGCTAGTGTACTTTAGGATTAATTATCAATATAGTGTATGAGATTTGGGAAGGATTTGTAGTTGATACTTAGAGCCAAATAAGAGTAGCATAAATTTTAGTATTAAGTATTTCTATGAAGAAAGGATCAACAGTTTGAAGGGTCTATTGTATCAAGATTCTGGGCAGTTTGACAAAAGAAAGTCTAGTTGCATGAACATCCTACTCATTGTCTGATATGTAGAAATTCATCTGAAATTGTGTATCGAGTTATCAATAGAGGGAAACCGAATGAGCATGTTAGTTTTGTCCATTCCACATATTCCAAACACCACAAAGTTTTGACTCGCAGGAGAGTAGAGGATTGAGAACTTTAGGTTGAGAGAAAAAGCAGAGGAGAGAGAATACCTTTTTGACCTGTGGAAAAGGGTAAAAAAAGAGTAGCAGAGGGGAGAATGGATACTTGGTGAGTTGGTGTTGATCATGAACGGTGCATGTAAGGTCATTATCGACGATGCTATGTCAGAAGAGAAGTTAGGAGAAGAAGGGGTCATCACGGTGGACTTACTGGGAGGGATGACGGTTGGTCACACGGAATATCTAGGATTTCTTGGTCTAGAATTCCTAGACGAGATCTAAGAGGGTTAGAGTAGGGATTGGGTGAACGTGGATTAGGGTTTCTTATCCTAGAGGGATTGGGTCCAGGTTTTGGATTGACATTGCACATGGTAGTCAAAGGTGCACCTGAGACGTTCCTTGCAGCAAGGCGCAACAACTGCATCTTGCACCTCACTAAGCAATGCGCCTTTCTCCAGGCATATCCAAGGTGTGCCTTTCAACAAGGCACAACCAAGAGAATGCGCATCTTATGATTTTTATTTTTTTAACAAAAAACATTAAGGAAGGAAGGTAGTCCGTACCTCATAGAACTGGGAGGGAGGTATAGCCCTTTCCACGGTTGCCAAAATTGGCTACAGTTGAACTAAAAAAACTAAAATTTACTAAAAGCGTAGTAGGGAGAACACAAATTCTTTTTAGTTCTATTGAGTATTGACCGCTACTGTTGGTCTGCAAGTTTGCTTGGTTATGTTTTAACATGTTTTTATTTTTTTTTAAATTTTAATATGTTATTTGGTTTTATTTCTTACATTACTAATTTTTATTTTTTATTTTTGCACCTTACTTCGCTCAGGTGCACGCCTTAAGTGCGCCTTGCGCCTCGGACGATATGAACCTTTGCGCCTCGAGTGCGCCTTATACCTTTGACTACCTTGACATTGCATAATGATGGTGATTTGCAGTGATTGTAGTGGTGATAAAATGGTCACCTATGAAGTCAAAATGGATTGACCTAGTGTTGTTGCAGCTAGACTCTAGGGTCAGGGTCAGGTTGGATTTCTTTGGTGGCTGTTGGAGGTGAGAGACTAGATAGAAAAAAAAAACGTTAGCATGGCCTTGGATCTGATACCATGTTAAAGTATCGAAATGATGGATTTCAATCATTTAGCCCAAGGCTATCTACAGAGGGGATCACATAGGAGCTAGATAGCCTAGTCAATCTGGGACTAAAAGAGACATAAAAGTAAAAAGAGCTGAAAGAATTAAATCTATATAAGAATATGACTAAGATACTTATGTTATACTTAACATTAAATACTCTCGTCCAAGACTCATGCTCAAGACTAATGTTCGAAATATTGGTATCAGAATCGATTTCGGACCTTTTTTATGACTATCAGTATCGACACTTTCTGCAGCTTTGGATCATAGTATCACAATCTTCGTTTCAGAAAGCCAAAAATAATAAAATATATTTAAAAATCTGAAAAAAATATTTGATACACAGAGACATAATTTTGTATATTGTATGTTGTTTCTCGATAGTTTTAAATGGAATAACATTTCACCTACAATAGGTACTATTGTTTATTTATTTGCCTTTAGACACGTTGCAACCACCATATATAGTTTACAATGGAATTGTACTAATATGGATGAATGCTGTGAATTTATTGATATACAACTTCGACAAAAGGTAATTATTACAGCTTATTGATAAGGAATCATATTGACATAGTGTAATATTGTGAATGTTCGACACAACTTAATCATCGTGATGACATTTTATTTATTTATTTTTCTATCTTTTTTGTTTAATTTTTGTCTGTCGAATTGACCAGAAAAGAGACCTCAGAGTCGGTATTGTTCAGTATGGATCATGACATGCCAAAGCCAATATGTATTGGTTGTATCATATAGGTATCGGCCTATACTATGAACTATAATCAAGACATATTGCATCATTCTAAAGTAGCGTCGAAGAAGACTCCCTTGTGTCGATAAAGCCTTCTTGAACTACATCTTTGCAAGACTGCACTTCTTTGCTTTCGAGAGAATTCGTGAATGAAGTAATAAAGGTTCTTAGCCAACCAAGTGACAACTATAAGGGTTAGAGACCCCAGATATAAAGCATCAGCTGCTAAGTGAGAATGGAGTGTAGCTTAACATGTCTGGCATCATTATTTGGATATTTATGACTTGATTCATGAATGAAACCAGTTTCTCGTTTGTTACATTCTCCATGGTGCAAGTAATTTAGTGTAGTGTGGAGAAATCACTCATTTATTTGTCAAGTTTATTTGGATAGGTTGCTGTACTTCCTACTAGTTTTGCTGATAGCACTTGTATTCTGTCAATTGTGCTGCATATTAAAATTTCTTATGATATAGGAAAGCTTTAGTTTTGACTCTCTAGGTTTCTAGTTTTATATTTTAATATCCTGGCCTTCAACTTGTTTTACTATATATACTAGATTATCATTACTCATGTATGTTTACATATTCTGTTTAATTCAGTCAAATATTTGCCCTTATTTATTCTTTGCTATCTTGCAGGCTTGACAAGACAAAGTTGTATGTCGTAGGAGCTGGCCTCTTCACTGGTGTTACTGTAGCATTGTATCCCGTATCTGTCATAAAGACAAGGATGCAGGTTTCGAAAGATGTTGTACAAGTTAATGCATTCTCAACTTTCAGAAATATTCTAAAATTAGATGGCATCCGTGGTCTTTATAGGGGATTTGGCACAGTTATTACAGGTGCTGTTCCAGTCAGGATCATCTTCCTCACTTCTTTGGAGACCACAAAAATAGCTTCTTTCAAAATGGTTGAGCCATTTAAGCTTTCTGAGCCAGTGCAGGCTGCTGTAGCAAATGGTATAGCAGGCATGGCAGCATCTCTTTCTGCTCAAACTGTATTTGTCCCAATTGATGTGGTATGTTTACTGCTCATATGATTCTTCTTTTGTTTTTACACTCTTACAAGATTTATACTCTCATTGTGGATAATATCTGCTAATGATAATCCCGAAGAATTCTTGCATACACTGATGTCTGTAATACACATATTGACCCACCTTAGTTCTCGAAAATTGCTATATTAGGATGCATGTATTTTATTGATGACAAAATCCCAATTTGTTCGTCATTACGTGGTCCCCTATCGTTGCTTCCGTCTCTGCTTCTGTGCAACACATACCCGATCACCAGGAAGCTATTGGGAATTGTTGCCTTGAAATGTTGATAAACTTGGATCTTAAATTGTTGTGAGAGACAATATTGTCCACAACATAATGAAGCTTGCACATCCATTTTGAAATATAAGTTGATCGTGCACCCAGGTTAAATCCCGCAGTTCCATTGTGCAGTCAGTCAGGGACCATGGAATGATTAGTCAGATTCTCAGCAATTAATCAGATTACACGTTGCATACACTATTTTGTCACAAAAATTAGAAAAATAGCAAATAACTATACATAAAATATCCAATAGTCATAGAATAAAAATAGAAGTAGTTCACACACCATAGAGTTAATGAAAAACTACAAATAAACAGATCAGAAGTCCACACTGAAAAGAATTAATAAGAGTTACAAATAGTAAGCCAAAAACAACAAAAAGTCTATATTTTACGACAATACAGTCTATAACTCAGCTTTGACTCAGCGTCATCTGGATAATTGTTATCTGTGTTGCATGAATATGGATATGTGTATGAATAGAGATACCATTTTGTATTGTCGTTGCAACTTAGATGAATAGAGATACCATTTTGTAGTGTCGTTGCAACATAGATTGTTATTGCCTTTCCTTTCCTTCCCTTCGAGGAAGACTCATCAATTTGACCCAAAATGGATCGGGTTAACAGGTGTGTATGCGAACCTAACCCATAAACTAACTTGCTAACTGATTAACCAACGATTTATAATTAAGTGCCCCCTTAATCCTTACGCAAGCCGACTAAGCGGAAGGTTTACTTGGTCCGCTTTCTTAAATTTTCTGCAGTTTTTGACCACTTTTGAGTACTCAACTGCAGAATCCACAGAACGGAACAATGTGTTGCACGGACGCAGACTGACAACATGACATAAACAAAGTCACGACGCTGATTCTGGTTTGTCCATGTATGACTCATGTCTCCATTCTTGGTATTCTATCATGATTTTTCATAAAAAGTGATATATATATATATATATATATATATATATATATATATATATATATATATATATATATATAGGTACATGCATAGATGCACATATACTCATCTGCATATATAACTCCATATTGGAGGCTTCATGCAAAAGATTAGACCATATTTTGACTTTGTCAATCTAATATAAACTGTGTAAGTCGATGCTAATTCATGTCCAACAAGATAATAGGCATGAGAGGGGGGTTCTATAAGAGCTTGAACACTAGTTTCCGATGGAATTGGTGATCCCCAGGACGCAGATTGGTGTACATATCGATCGATAAAATATTAACAGGTTTAAGATGTGGTCTGACCCTTCAATGGCGGAAACTAGGGTTCACGAATTGTACCTGAAGTGATGAGAAGTAGATGACGATTTCCAGAAACCTCAATTAGTCAGCGACCTCAAGATCTTCTGCCGTATTCCTTCCTCGAATTGGACGTCGTGTGGGCGACGATCTTCCAACCTTTTCTTCTTCTTAGCTGACCATTTTTCTCTCCTTACGTGAAAAATGAATTTCGAGAAAGATGCCCACTTGGATGCATATGACGGCCAGAGAATAGAGTATATATATAGGCTGCGACAGGGACCATGAAGAGAAATTAGGGTTAGGTCTCCCAACGGATCTGGGTATCCCATGTTCAATCCGAACACACAATCCAGACCATTTAACAATAGCTCGGTCAACTAAAGAACTATTGTTGCACTACCTTCCTAATCCCAAATTATGTTTATGGGCTTCTTATTATATGCATGTTCGTCTCCTTATATTAAGATATCGAATGTCTGTCGATCAAATTAAGTTACTGAGAACTATATTGATCGACATCTTTTATCCTTAAATAGTACCACTCAACTTTATTTGTCATGTCGAATATAATCCACCTGCAGGGTTTACATGACAATCATTATGAGCTCCTTAAGGAGACATCATCAACCCGATGTATCGGGACATGGATTCTTTTTATAATCAACAACCCATCATACACACAATGCCATTACCCAATTCATAGAGGTTATTGACCCATAATGAATCTCATTCTTTTATGAGTCAAAATAATGTACACTGCATATACATGTATGTTATTATATCCGGATTAAGAGCATAAGCATCCATAATAACAGAGGTGTTTGTTTTCTTATGTAGTCAGTACAAAGAGAACAATCTCAAGTGGTCATGTTCAATACACAAAGTGTACTGGTGTAAACCTATAGTCAAGATAGACTAATACCAGATTACACTAAAACCTTACCAATGGTTTGTCTAAATCCATCTAGGTTCTAAACTATTTATATATTCCGCAGAAAACTGATAATA
This sequence comes from Iris macrosiphon, assembly GCA_036927795.1. Taxonomy (NCBI): domain Eukaryota; kingdom Viridiplantae; phylum Streptophyta; class Magnoliopsida; order Asparagales; family Iridaceae; genus Iris; species Iris macrosiphon. The sequence continues at coordinate 166,389 of JAYESA010000059.1, read as the reverse complement.
TGATCTTCTGTGTGACACCACACACCATATTATCTACAATATAGAATATTAGACACTTGCATTAACATTATAACAATTACAATATGCAAACATGTCCATATGTTTCTCATTCAAAAATTAGAAAATGTTATTAATACAAAGTGATGCTTTTAGTATATAACCCTAACAATTTTAAGAATTGGACTTTTGACCGTCAGGTAGTTTATTAACCAAGGCATCAATCAATTATCCAACAAATTTTTTCTTCACTGAATGAAGGGTCTGGAAGAAGGGAAGGATGGTAAACTTTGCTATATGCATATATCTTTGAGCCACTAAAAGCTAAAGAGAGAATTAAAAATTAAAGTGTGTATTATACATGTAAAAGGCATCCTAGTGCATAGTAAAATCCATGTGCTACATTCACGAGGATGAAATCAGGTAAAGCTTTCACGTTAACCAGTCCATCACTGATATATTTATGAAATTATATTATTGGTATTATAAGATAAACCATGATACTCTAAGACAATTTAGTATTTGAATGCTTGTTTTGTGATTAACATGGCTTGTGTTAGGTTAGCCAAAAGTTGATGGTGCAAGGGTACTCTGGTTATACGAAGTATAATGGTGGACTGGATGTTGCTAGCAAAATTATCAAATCTGATGGTATCAGGGGACTATATAGAGGATTTGGTTTGTCGGTTATGACTTACTCCCCATCCAGTGCTGTATGGTGGGCAAGTTACGGATCCAGTCAGCGTATAATCTGGAGGTAAGATACTGGGTCTTTCTTTAGTAATTAGAAACTAGTCTATTGTTCACATGACTACTTATGAATCATATATTGTGTTATCTATTTTTGTCACTTCTGGCCCTACCAACTATTTTCTAACTCAGACTACAATAAATGCCAAGATTCTTTGTTCTCATCTCCTTATAAAATGTGATAGTTCTATGATGTTAGTTTCATTATAATGACATCATGAAAGGTCCCATGTATCCTCAAAGAAAATATGGGATTTTTATTACAGGAATGTTTGATTTGCTTCTTCCACAATTATTTAAAAGATGGTAGTTAGTTATATTATTTTTTATGTTATATTAAGCGTGAGGCGAGACAAGACGATAAAGCTGGCGCGGCGCTTACGCGTCGCCTAAACGCTTAGTTAGCGCTTCATCAATTTTTACCACCTACATGTAAAATATTCTATATACACATAAATTTTAATATATTTTCCATACAATCGTATTAGTATATGCATGAATAACAATACCAATTATCAATCAAGCAAAGACACAATATAAATACTATAATCAAAATACAAAGTCATCAAAATACTATGGTCAAGTGATTTTTTTTGGTTTTTTAAAGCTTGATGCTTTTTCCAGCGCCAAGCGGTAGGCGAGACGTTGTTAAGCGTCGCCTAAGCGCGCCTAAGCGCAGGTCCATTTTTTGGGACGAAATTTTCCTAAACGAGATGTCCAGGTCTCCAAAACCGCTTAAGCGTCGCTTAAGCACTGCTTAAGCGTGCGTTTTAAAACATAGATTATTTTAATGTAAGAATTACCTCATATGTAGACAACATAGGTTAACGAGGCCATCACTTGGTGCAATGGTAAGGCTTGCTGCTTTCATCGTGGAGGGTGTGGGTTCAACACTCAGGTACAGCTTCTCTGTATAACGGGGAAGGATGCTTACCTCTGGACCTTCCCCAAACACTGCATTAGCTAGAACCTCCTGGCACCACCAGAACCTTTTTTCATGTATAAGAGATTATTCTATTTAGTGTATTACAGGTGATAATTTGTCTTGAAACTCTTCAGCTTCATTTGTCAGTCTCTTATATACACTTTTTGTCCCAACCCTGTATAAATGTCTTTTCTATACAGTGTCGTTTTTCTTATATTCTCGGTCCAGAAGATTTACTATATGTGCATTTGACTTCTTTTCCATATGAAAGGTTGAATCTGTACGTTTTAAGTACTGAATGCTTATATATGGTCATGTGGGTTCCAAGACTATTGGTCTATTGCTAGTCGATAGCAATCAATATGTTGGAGTAGTGAATAGTTTGGAGCCTTTGCTTTTATTCTTTACTAGTATATATGCGCGTGTTTTATATGTATTTTATACTAGTTAGGAAGAGCAAACAATAGTCCCTTATTTTTTTACTGTTTGAGAAGAGCAAACAATACTCCATTAATTTTTTACTACTTGGAAAGAGCAAACAACACCACCTTTAATTTTTTTTCTATACGTAATTACCTAGCTACCAATGTTGAAAAAAAAATTTAATTAGTAAACATAGGTAAGGACATTTTTGAAAAAAAATCCACGGTGAAGCCTCAACTTTTTCTATTATATAGTACTAGTATATATGCACGTGCGTTGCACGTATTTCATACTATTTGGAAAGAACAAACAATAGTTCCTTAATTGTTTACTACTTGGGAAGAACAAACAACAACCATCCTTATTTTTTGTATTAATTGATAAACATACGGAAGGACATATTTGGAAAAAAAAAATTACGGTGAAGCCCAACTTTTCTTATTGTATATAAGATTATAGATCATAGATGATGTCGTGAACAAGATGTTAAGCCATGACAATTGCAATCAATATGCTCAAGTATCAATATCTCACTTTTATTCTTTATGCTGTCTTGAACAGGCTGTTAGGTCATGGCAGTGATCAGAAGGAAACTGTTCCTAGCCCATGGAAAATAGTTTGTGTTCAGGCTACAGGAGGAATTATTGCTGGTGCAGTGGCATCGTGTGTCACAACCCCTTTAGACACTATAAAGACCAGACTGCAGGTTCTTGATATTTTAAAATCTAACTGTTTTTCTCCTAGTTTTAATTTCTAGTCTGAATTAATGTTCTGCTACATCTTGATGCGGTTTACATGCCTATGTCCTTTCTGTTTGCATGCCTATTCACTTGTGCTCAAGTTCAAAATCATGCATTAAGAATAAGGGTGAGATTGTTAACCAAAATATTACTTCTCAGAACTTCATGTCCAATTGTCTACGTGCAAACAAAGTCGTAAAATGTTGGCCACAGACACGTCGTTTGATTGCATGGTTAATAGTTGCAAAGACGTCAAGATAATTCGTAATGGCGTAGAAAATATTTATCAAAATGTCTACACAAATAAAATCGTCTATCTTGGAGAATATTAGAATTGTATAAAATTAGTTTAAACCAAAGTAATATTTGATTATCATATTTCATCTATTGTTCTGTCCACACAGAGTAACAAAGTATGGATTTACCCTACAATTGTTTAACATTCTTATTCGTAAGAGAGCAGATGCAATTGCTGTATGGAACCCAGTGGTCTTAGGCCAGATATATTCGTCTGAATCGTTGTATATGGGCAATGCATCATTAGATGCATGTGAGGAAGTCTATGAAATGATAATTTTCTCATGCAATACTTAATGGGTGTTGGAGGATAAAGTCCTAGTGAAGATACAGTTGCACATGTTAACTGTAATGGGTTCCACAGAAAACTTTGACCATCAATCTTATTGAACAGAAGTGTCAAGTGTCCCATACAGTACGGTTATCTGCGAGAATCTGTGGCACTGTTTTTACTTTAACCCCGATTGCATTAAGTTGTAGTTATGACTCCAAATTAGCTTCATTTTTGTAGCTTTTAACCCATGTTATGTTAAAAGGACGAGGACTATATTCAAAGTTCAAAATTCCTTCAGTATTAACGGCAAAAAACTGAATTTGGAGTTGGAAATTCTCTCTTTGATTTGTGATTTGGTTAATTTCCACTAAACCTGCCTTGAACACTGCCATATTGCTTTACTACTTTGACCTTTTCTGTTCACATGACTACCATGAACTTCTTAAGTGATCTCACTTTGATACCCTCAGTTAAACCACTGCTAAGTTATCAGATATATGACCATTTTACCCCTAAAGATAAAAATTACCTCTCATCACCCAAAAGCTATTTCTTAACTGTGATGATGGAGAGTGGTGGGGTGCCTGTCGATTGCTGATGAGAGGAGACTTAGGGGGGGGGGGGGGGGGGGGGGGAGGGAGGAGAAGGGGAGGAAGAAGATAGTAGTCGTGGTTTAGAGATTGAGGAAGGAATAAGATGAGGAAGAAGAATGTGGTGGTGATGTGTCAGGGTTTAAGGATGATGGAGGACGAATGATGTTGGATGGGTGGGTAAAACCATATCTTTCTTGTTGTTGACAATTTCATGAAGTCCACGGTATTAAAGTGATAAGAAAAGAGAGTTTAAGACTTTAAGGTAGTAAAGCGATCAAAAAAGGTTCACTTGACCCAACAAAAGAAATCAAGGCCATACATGGATATGATGGATGGCTTGTGCTTTTGAACGACTTATGCTGACATGGCCGTTTAGATTCCTAGGATCCAGTAATTTTCAATTGGTACAAGTTCAAAATGTAATTTATAACATTTAAATTTTTTACTCTTATTATCTATAGAACCCAATTCATTGACGACAATTTGTTTTGTTAGTCTATGATCTTGACTTTCACACGGTATATGTTATCCTATATTGTCATTCTATTACGGCATGGTTTTTTTGTAGCTTTCCCAGAAGTTGTTCTTATATTACAATTTTATTTCATTTGATGTAGGTTATGGACAATACGCAAAAACAAACTGCACGGCAAGTTGTTAAGAGATTGATTGCCGAGGATGGGTGGAAAGGGTTTTATAGAGGGTTAGCTCCAAGGTTTTTCAGCATGTCAGTTTGGGGAACTTCAATGATAGTATCATATGAATATCTGAGTAAGGACATTCATCTTTTAATTTTTTTTTTGTCTCACTTGTTATTTCAGTAGAACAACCCTCCAGCAACATCTTAAAGTTCTTATCATGGTTTGGTTATCTTTGTGAGTCCGTGCCTTTGAAAAAATTAGACGAGCCTGATAATTCATTTATCTTGATTAAGCAATGTACCTTTTGTTCTTTCTTTGCAGAGCGATCGTGTGCTAAGGCCGAATAGATCAGAATTTAATAATTTTCCATTCAAAGTGAAGATTCAAACGAGCACTAAGAACTCCAAGCTTTATAATGTCAGTCATTCTTCAAAATGTAAAATTGACCCCAGAGAGCTCCAACTTGTGAAGATACGGGCATCAAGTCTTTGAAGAACTTCAATGACCAGAGGTCACAAGAGCCATTTATTTCATTAAAGCTCTTTATTCATTACATTTCATGCAAGCACAGCTCAACAATTCCTAAAGATGGAAGTTTTGCTGTGTGATTTCTCTTACATTGTAACAAAATTTCAAGATTAGATAATCTCGATTTAGCAGTGCACATTGTATAATGACAAGACTAAATACAATTGTTTGGAAGGCCAGTCCTTCCCTCGTTTGTAGTGCTGTACTCAGAGCAGTTGTAGAGTGGATAGAGGTATTATCATACTTGTAAACGCATACTCAGCAAATTTGGATATTATTTGAGTATTGAATTGATGCCCTTAATAATATGTATATAGTTCTGATGAGATAGATATGGACCAGATATTGATAAATAAGACTAAAGTTTGTATAATAGTAGATAATTTACTTTTTTTCTTTTGATTTTTTTTTCTTTTATATGCAACTATTTGTATTTGTGATGATCTGCAAATTCTATGACCTAAACTGTATTGACGTTTCAGACGTTAGGTTTGGTTTCATTTCAGTGAATGCGGACAAGAAATTTTCGGAGCCATGTATGTAAATGTAGGTTTAGTCCCTGCCTAGTTGGGCGAAAAGAGAGGTTTTCCAACTCGTTCAATGACCAAACATGTATGTAGGTTGTGATCTTAGGTGATCATCAAGTAACTGCATTAACTGGTTTGTTTTAACATTCGTGAAAAGAAGATGCATATGATAGCTTGGTGCTGCAGCCACACTTGACAATCACGTCGCCTTGCAAAAGCAGCTGTCATCGCTATGCCCAGAGCTTGATCGAAGATGACCATTGGTCTATCCTCCATTAGCATTGGTCTATGATCTCTAACAGTTGCTTGCACCCACTACTAGATTGTGTGTACTACGAGTTACTCTTGTTAGTCCCCAAGTCAGATCAAAATAGAGGAGGTCCACAAAAGTTGGTGTACTGAGATCCACTCGCAAGCGTCTCTACAGTAACACACAACTCCACAACAGCACTAAACCACGAACATGTTACAAACTGACGAGTTTGTTGTTGGATCAGTCGCAGTTGAGTCTTGTTCACAACCGTCTCCGACTGAGTCACCATTTTCTCTACTGACAATGACTTTCCCCGAAGTCTGCCTCTGCGCTGAATACGAGCATTTGAAGAAAAAGAGAAAAAAGAAAATACAGCAACAAACAGAAAATCGTTCTTCTCTTTACGTTTGCATACGCTACAATGAGAAAGAACAGAAAACAAGAAGAACAACACCAGAGAAAGGAACTCCTTATTGGGGTGATCAAAACCACCGGTGCTCAAGGCAAGATTCGTTCTACACGACGATCTGCCCCCAGGATCCAACAAGTTCGCAAACGAACTTCTGGAACACTCTTGGTCACCTTCGGATCACTCGAAAATCACTATGTGGGAGGGGCGCTGGCTAGGCCGCATACGAGCTCAGGTGCTTTCAGTTTTCTTGGTGAAGTCTAAATTCTCTCTCTTCAAATAAAAGAGGAGCCCCTATATAAATAGAGAAAATCAACACATATGCGGCCTGAGAAAGCTCATGCCGCATATGCGTCATCCGACACCAGGCCGCATGCTTAGCCGTAGCAGCATGCGATGCCAGGGCCGCATGCTACGCCGAAGCCGCATGTGTCGTCGTCGTCGCCTCCGGTCACGCTGCACAAAGCAGCGCCGACAAACGCCGTCAAGCGCCGAAAGCAGCTACCACTGTGCATGGACACCCCTCGTGCCGCATGCGCCGCATAATCTGGATGGCACGGATAACCATGCGACGCATACGCTGCCAACAACCGAACCTGTTCCCTCCATACGCAATTCGCTCATGCAAATTCGCAGGCCGCATGGCCCCTAGCCGCATAGCACCTCTGGCCGCATAGCTCCTTGGCCTCATAGCTCTAGGTCGCATAGTGCCTTGGCCGCATAGCTCCTTGGCTGCATAGCTCCAGGCCGCATGCAATCGACCTAGCATTAGTGCATGCAACTCGCGCATAAAATGAGCGCATGAACTCCATGCGGTCGCATAGCTCCTTGGCCGCATAGCTCCAGGCCGCATGCGACCGAGCTAGCAATCGTGCATGCAACTCGCGCATAAAATGAGCGCATGAGCGCCATGCGACGATGCTGACGTGCTAAGTGCAAAATACGCCAACAAAGCGCCACTTTGCGCCCTTGAGCCCGAGTATGAGTCGCTTTGGGGCTTAGCGACCAAGGAAAGCATCCCAAAGGTGGTGTCAAAATAAAGAGGGCCATAAAGGTGTTTACACTTAATCCCTCTAGGAAAGTCAACCCACATGGGCCACCACTCCATGTGCATATACCATTACTAAGCAAAGTTATATATTGAGATATACACATTGGTGGTTTTTCAATGTGGGACTAAAACTCCCAAAGCAAAGTGGAAAACACCAACAATCCCCCACATATATCATAATATATGGTCGAGCTTTCCTCACAGTGACTGTCCATCATGCATTAGGATAGATGTCGCTCACGACTTGAATCTTCCCGCATGGGTCAAACAACAGTACGATACAAGAATGGACTACGCCTTGAATTCTGAATCATTGTTGTTGTTCTTCCCACTCGCACAATGACATCAGTTGTGCCTCCGGTCGCACATTAAAGGCCCTGTGCTGACCTGGTCTCAGTGTATGTATCTTGGGTGTGTACAAGCTTTCCCTCAAGAGACGGCCTATATCTCTATCCATACACTTAGGTGAGTTCTTTCACCATAGAGAGTTTATTATCCGGCATGAAGCATCGCACTTCTGTGCGGTGCTATGCCGCATGACATGGCCGTCCAAGGCCGAGGATCCCCCTCTTGTGGTGTCATACCACTGTAGCATGAGGACACATGCCTCCTAGTAGTGTCGTTACTACACACAACATAGAGCCTTGCGCTCCTGTGCGGTGCTACACTGCTGTCGCGCACCAGTCCCAAAAATACGTAGGACTAGGAATACGTAGGCATGCCAGCCGTATGTATATGGAGACTCCAATATATGGAAACCATAACACATACATACGCTGTATTATGAACAATAATTCACAAGTGGTACATAATTGTCACAGGGCATAACTAAATCTCATCCACAGAAATCATAAAGAAATAAATGATCAAATATGTCAATGAACCAAATATGAACTAATCGAGAAGAACTAATAGTTGGATGGAGACAAATCCATTACCAACTAGAATATAAAAGTAAACATAATAAGTACATCATCTAATGATCAGAGAGGCTCGAAGTGAAGACCTCCTCGAAAGAGAACGAAGTAGCAAGTCCTGATCCATGCTCCTGCGAATAGTCATGATCGTCTACACCTGGAAAGGGACCAAGTCCTCAGAGGGACGTAACAAGATACAGAAAATAACATGCTAATAAAGTACTGAAAATAAACATCCAAGGGTCGCCTAACTATCTATGTGAATGCACTTTGAGAACAACTTTCCAACACGTGGGCTATCTGGCTAAAATGGGATTGGCATGATTCTCTCGGAGAATCAGGGGCCTACAAAGCATGACGTCTTTTGAACGTTAGAGGCCGCCTGATAATAATAATATAGGGGTCATCATGACCGCGCATTTCCGGCGGAGCATCGATCTAGAATCGATTTATATCGGTTTTGTGTATCAAAGCTTGTTGGCTTAAAAAACTGAGCTTGTAGCTCATTTTTTAATATAACTTTATGGTCTAACGAGGGGGTCCCTCGTTATTCCCTCGTAAAGTAGCTCCTTTAGTCGCTTCTTTTACTCGCTGACCTGGGGGAGTAGTCTTAGAGGCGGTCTCCTCCCTGTCCTTCTTAGATGGTATCCTCTCTGTCCTTCCCCTAGAAGAAAGACAAAAAGGAGATAGAATGCCTTAAAAAATAACCGCACTTTACTTATTTCTTTTCTGGTTTCTAGACAAACACTATTTCTTTTTTCCTCATTCTTTGCATTGAAATAACGGATTCAAATAAAAATGATATGATTCAACCTCAGACTCTTTTGAATGTAGCGGATAATAGCGCAGCTGCTGCGGAATAAACTAATTTTAAAATAGGAAAAGATGCTCGATAAGGCACGAGTTCCAGTATCATAAGTGTTTCTTCATAAGAACGCACTCGAATTTGATCAATTACTCTTTGCACTTTGAGTACGGGTTACACAAGGAAAGTGCAAAGGAGCCCAAACGCCTTACTCGTTGTCCTCCCCACCCCATGCTCTAAGCATGTCATATCCATGATACGATGAGACCTCTAATAACTGCCAAGGCTTCTAATTATGCACATTCTATCAGCAGTTATTCCCTATCGCACGTCCCATACGTACATGTGGCCAACCCGTCACGCAAGTCCGTGTCCTACATGAGACTCACTCTCGTGTAACAGATGTGTCACGACCAATGAAATATAATGTTGCCTCCAAATCATGTTGTGGTCTCGTAAAACTAGGTCGACATGCATAATATATAATAAAGATAAAATACGACGCCACCGTCGTTGCACCCAAGTTATTCTTGGACGCGCAGTTTATATAGCAGTTAAAATGTATGAACTAAATAACAGAAATAAAATGCATGCATTATATGGAATATAAATCACAGTACAATGGCAATGTATACTTGCCTGACAAGAAAGCTGCGTAGTGTAACGTCCAGGTGTCAAGCACAAGGGATCAGAAACTATGGCCTCCGAATGAACGTCTCCGGATACTGAAATAAACATCACCAACATTCCCAGAATAAGCGAGATAGCTAGAAAACACTACCCTTTCGTCCAATTTGGACACAGGGGCAAAACGGTAATTTCGGGTCAAAGCTAGTCCATATGTGGGCCACTTTGCACCGAAATGCGTGCCAGAGGAAAATATCTCTAAACGGGACAAATCATAGGTCAAATAAATTTTAAACGTCAATACGAACTCAACGGTATGTCCAATTTTGGATTCCGGTGAGCCGAACACAAATTCGCCCTTAAAGTCAACCGTGGGGCCCGCAAATAGGCAGCTTGGTCAACTATCTCAGAATCGCGTGAAACTTGGGTCAAAGGACCAGCGTTATACCACGAATCCAATGACGCAAGTTTTGTCGCATTCCGACGAGCGTACACAAAATAGGGTGATGTTTTACAAAAGTCGCGATATAGAGACTTTTTACGGATACGGGTTGATTCCGACGCGCACATACGTCCGAATCAACTTCTGCGAAATCTTACACGTCAGGATATACCATACGCGTCTTTCAGTGCAATTGGTACGCGACGAGGCGGTCCCGTTTGGTGGGGCGCGCTCCGTATCGCAAATTCTAATATTTTAAAAATAAATTTTTCTTAGTTTTCAACCTAATTTATCTCTGATTCTAGCACAAAATAAAATAAACTAATTAACTGGGAATGATCTTGGTTATATAAACTTCACATAGCAAAAAGTAGATTTCAATTTGGAGGTCTATGGTGGAAGATATCAGTCTCTAAACATAGGTTGTTGAAACAGTTCATAACAGTTTAAAATATATGGTTTTTCCTCAACTTGGTTTCGATTTCTACCTAGTGTTTAACACTGTTCGATTGAAACTAATTAACAGAGTTTATAGAGGGATAGGTTGTGATCATACCGGCAAAGACAGATCCAAAAATGATCGAGATATGGGACGGGAAACGGCGCATGAAACAGGGGTCGTCGCTGCCTGTGGTGCTGCGGTTGACCGTGCGGGCGTGGCCGGTGCTGGGCGTCTGGGGCGGCGGCGGTCGGCGCGGGGGAGGCGGCGTCAAGGTCGGCCGGAGGTCGGGGCGTGGTCGCCGGCGTCGGAGCTAGGGTTTGGATTTTAGTTGTAATATATATATATATATATATATATATATATATATATATATATATATATATATATATATATATATAGGGAGAGAAAGAGAGTGCCGGGGGGAGGGAGGGGGTATTTCTGGGTCGGGGGGGGGGGGAGTCTGTGGGAATAGGATTAGGGGTAGGTTTAGGATTAAGGTTAGCTTTTAAGTTAGGTGGTTTTTTTATAATAGTTTAGTGGTTTTTTTATATTTATATTTTTTTTTTTTTTTTTTTTTTTCTTTTCTTTTCCTTTTTATTTCTTTTATTATTATTACTACTATTATTATTATTAACCTTTCTTATTTTTTATTATTATTATTAACTATATATTTATTAACATATATATTTACATATATAGATGAGGCTAAAAAATCTAAAATAATATTTGCACATCAAATAAATTCTAAAAAATTTTACTTTGTAAAACTTTAATAAAATCTTACACTCAAAATATTTTATGAAATATTTTATAATTAATAATTAGATATTTATCTAGTTATAATAAATCAAATAATTGTATTATCTAATTAACTAAGTAAATAACTAAATGGTTATCCACAAAATAGGTAATAGTAAATAATATGCAATCTTACAAAAAGGGAATTTGTCTAATTTGGCATGGAGAATTATGGGATGCTAATGTAGAAAAGTTGGAATTAGAAAATAACCACAGTTAAATTATATATATAAATTATCTAAATATTTAACACATAATCTATGGTTGTTACACTAATGTCATACTAACACCAAGGGATCGAATATTTGTGCCACGAAAAGATCCTACATGTAGTGTCTCTTGTGTAGGCTACTTCCTATAAAGGGAGACAGATTTTGGGGCTTTTCTATATCATTAATGTCCAAACCACGGTGAAGTATCCTAATAAAATCATTGGGTTTTAATTTGATTTGAAAATAATCTAAAACAAATACAAGGAATACAAAATACACACAAGATACCTATTTTTGGGTCAGAGGGTTTACAATCTACCCAACTTAAAAGAATTTTGTCGAAATTAAAAATAAGGTATGATTTGTTAAATTCTTCACATTCGTATATAAGACAAGTCAATCGCAATCTCTTCCAAAAATTTAAATAACAAAATCTTTTCAAATCCATCACAATTACTTCAAATTTAAAATAACCACTATTTAATAAAAATTCAACCAATCGTAATATATTCGCGATTTTTAAATAATCAACATCCAAATCTAATTCAAACCTATATGACATCCCACATCAAAATTTACATCGCAATTTTTAACTATCATAATCTCCTATAGACTTTAAATAATAAATAATTCTAATCAAATCTTATTCCTATTCTCAACTTAAGAATTTCGTACTCTTCAAATTTTAAATTCAATTTACATCCTCAACATTTTAAATAGGTGATCCAATAATCAAAATTCAACTTTTAATTCAAATCATCAAATTATAAAATTTTAAATCTAATTCACCAATTGTTCAAGTCTAAAATTCTATATTTATACTCAAAATTTAAATCGATGATTCAACCTTCAATATTCAAAATTTAAATCATGTGCTCAAAGTATAAATATTTGGTCCGCCATATCAAGATTTTAAAATTCATTAAATCCTCATTATCTTAATCATTCTTCTACAAATTTCTCAAAATTAAAATGACTTAAATCTCTCAATCTAGTCTTACTTGATCACAATCTAAATTTTTTTTACCTCAAGTTGACAATGCAACTTCTACCCAACTTAGAATTTACCCATCTATCATATAAGGCTATACATTTAAGAAAGGCTTCCTCAAATTATTTAATCGTGTTATTCAATCCTCAAAAGTTTTTTAACACACAAAATATCTCACATGTGATGTGCCCTTAATTACGAAAGATAGTCACAAGTAATGTGATTGGCCTATGAGATATATCTAGTACTCTACGTGTATCAAACTTATACCAAGCACGAGCGTTCGTCTTTCCGAAATAAGGGGAAGACATAAAAATAATAATAAAGGATTCAAGGAGGAGGTGATAGAATACAAGTACGGGGTCCAAAGCAATTAAAGAATTCAAAAGGGAGTTGTCAAGGCAGTTGTGGATTGAAATCATATTTTGGTAAATTCTTATTCACATGCTCATATCAGAACAGTTATGTACCTGATATGATATGCTCTGACATGTCTAGAAGGCAAGTATATTCGTCTAACAAGCTGAGTCAACTATATCTTAATCCACGTAAAGTAGTTATGCGAAGAGCGAACCAAGCGCACTAAGGTTAGCTAGACCATAATACACTGATTCTGATTTTAGATAATGTATAAGTGTGTGCACCCAATAATACATATATCATGATCAAGCTCGATAAAAAAATAAGCTTGCAAAACTAGGCTATAATACAAACTCCGTGTTTGAGGTATGATCAAGAAAAATATTCTATTCATTCCTCTTGGTTTCCTAAGGTACAGTTCTGCTAATATCAATACAAGAATCTAAATTTATAGTTCTCTAATACTATCTCACTATGAAAGTTAGGTTTAGTCCTAATATTCAACTTTGGATTTCTATTAGTTCCTCAATACTAGGGTCAAACAATATGGTCAAATTTCTAACTAACCCTAGTAGTGTCTATACTACTCTCAAGTCCTTCATAAATATATCAAGGGATAATGGTAAATTAATTTACAGGTAAGGGATGCTAGGGTTCATTAGGTATTCTAAACTTAGTGATGTGTCAATATTCTAGTTGCATTCTTAGTAGGAATGTTACCCTAATTATCATCCTAACAACAAGAATTCCTATATTCTAGCAGAAGGCTATACTCAAGGAACTATTAGGGAAGTACATGAATCAAGCAGGATGCAATTATTTAAATTGAACGGATTGGAAGAAAGGTGAGTCATAGTCAAATGTGGATGAGATCCTATACTCTAATCCTATTTGCAGGCTTGCTCGGTACAGTAACGTAACCGAGACAATAGACTCTCGACCTGCATGGGCCACCACTAAAAATATGTCACGCCCCAGTCCCAAAATACGTAGAACTAGGAATACGTAGGCATACCAGCCGTATGTATATGGAGACTCCAATATATGGAAACCATAACACATACGTACGCTGTATTATGAACAATAATTCACAAGTGGTACATAATTGTCACAGGGCATAACTAAATCTCATCCACAGAAATCATAAAGAAATAAATGATCAAATATGTCAATGAACTAAATATGAACTAGTCGAGAAGAACTAATAGTTGGATGGAGACAAATCCACTACCAAACTAGAATATAAAAGTAAACATAATAAGTACATCATCTAATGATCAGAGAGGCTCGAAGGAAAGACCTCATCGAAAGAGAACGAAGTAGCAAGTCCTGATCCATGCTCCTGCCAATAGTCATGATCGTCTACACCTGGAAAGGGACCAGGTCCTCAGAGGGACGTAACAAGATACAGAAAATAACATGCCAATAAAGTACTGAAAATAAACATCCAAGGGTCGCCTAACCATCTATGTGAATGCACTTTGAGAACAACTTTCCAACACGTGGGCTATCTGGCTAAAATGGGATTGGCATGATTATATCGTAGAATCAGGGGCCTACAAAGCATGACATCTTTTGAACGTCAGAGGCCGCCTGAGAAATAATAATATAAGGGTCATCATGACCGCGCATCTCCGGCGGAGCGTACGGGTTACACAAGGAAAGTGCAAAGGAGCCCAAACGCCTTATTCGTTGTCCTCTCCACCCCATGCTCTAAGCATGTCATATCCATGACACGATGAGACCTCTAATAACTGCCAAGGCTTCTAATTATGCAAATTCTATCAGCAGTTATTCCCTATCGCACGTCCCATACGTACAGGTGGCCAACCCGTCACGCAAGTCCGTGTCCTACATGAGACTCACTCTCGTGTAACAGATGTGTCACGACCAATAAAATATAATATTGCCTCCAAATTATGTGGTGGTCTCGTAAAACTAGGTCGATATGCTTAATATATAATAAAGATAAAATACGCCACCGTCGTTGCACCCAAGTTATTCTTGGACGCAGTTTATATAGCAGTTAAAATATATGAACTAAATAATAGAAATAAAATGCATGCATCATATGGAATGTAAATCACAGTACAATGGCAAGGTATACTTGCCTGGCAAGAAAGCTGCGTAGTGTAATGTCCAGGTGTCAAGCACAAGGGATCAAAAACTATGGCCTCCGAATGTACGTCTCCGGATGCTGAAATAAACATCACCAACGTTCCCAGAATAAGCGAGATAGCTAGAAAACACTACCCTTTCGTCCAATTTGGACAAATGAGCAAAACAGTAATTTTGGGTCAAAGCGAGTCCACAAGTGGGCCACTTTGCACCAAAATGCGTGCCAGAGGAAAAGATCTCTAAACGGGATAAATTATAGGTCAAATAAATTCTAAACGTCAATACAAACTCAACGGTATGTCCAATTTTAGATTCCGGTGAGCCGAACACAAATTCGCCCTTAAAGTCAACCGTGGGCCCGTAAATAGGCGGCTTGGTCAACTGTCTCAGAATCGCGTGAAACTTGGGTCACAGGACCAGCGTGATACAACGAATCCAATATCGTAAGTTTCGTTGCATTCTGACGAGCGTACACAAAATGGGGTGGTGTTTTGCAAAAGTCGCGATACGGGGACTTTTTACGGATACGGGTTGATTCCGACGCGCACACACGTCCGAATCAACTTCCGCAAAATCTCACACGTCAGGATATACCATACACGCCTTTCAGTGCAATTGGTACGCGATGAGACGATCCCGTTTGGCGGGACGTGCTCCGTATTGCAAATTCTAATATTTTAAAAATAAGTTTTTCTTAGTTTTCAACCTAATTTATCTCTGATTCTAACACAAAATAAAATAAACTAATTAATAGGGAATGATCTTGGTTATATAGACTTCACATAGCAAAAAGTAGATTTCAATTTGGTGGTCTATGGTGGAAGATATCAGTCTCTAAACGTAGGTTGTTGAAACAGTTCATAACAGTTTAAAATATATGGTTTTTCCTCAACTTGGCTTCGATTTCTACCTAGTGTTTAACGCTGTTCGATTGAAACTAATTAACAGGGTTTAGAGAGGGATAGATTGTGATCATACCGGCAAAGACGGATCCAAAATTGATCGAGAGATGGGACGGAAAACGGCGCGTGAAACAGGGGTCGTCGCTGCCTGTGGTGCTGCGGTTGACCGCGCGGGCGTGGCCGGTGATGGGTGTCTGGGGCGGCGGCGGTCGGCGCGGAGACGGCGTTGTCGAGGTTGGCCGGAGGTCGGGGCGTGGTCGCCGGCGTCGGGGCTAGGGTTAGGATTTGGATTTTAGTTGTAATATATATATATATATATATATATATATATATATATATATATATATATATATATATATATATAGGGAGAGAAAGGGAACGCCGCAGGGGGGGGTCTGGGTCGCGTGGGGGGAGTCTGTGGGAATAAGATTAGGGGTTGGTTTAGGATTAAGGTTAGCTTTTAAGTTAGGGTTAGTTAGTTTAGTGGTTTTTTTATATTTATATTTATCTTTTTCGTTTTATTTTATTTTATTTTATTTTCCTTTTTATTTCTTTTATTATTATTATTATTACTATTACTATTATTATTGTTATTAACCTTTCTTATTATTTATTATTATTATTATTATTATTATTATTATTATTAACTATATATTTATTAACATATATAGATGAGGTTACAAAATCTAAAATAATATTTGCACACCAAATAAATTCTAAAAATTTTACTTTGTAAAGCTTTAATAAAAACTTACAGTCAAAATATTTTATAAAATATTTTATATTTAATAATTAGATATTTATCTAGTTAATAAATCAAATAATTGTATTATCTAATTAACTAAGTAAATAACTAAATGGTTATCCACAAAATAGGTAATAGTAAATAATATGCAATCTTACAAAAAGAAAATTTGTCTAATTTGGCATGGAGAATTATGTGATGCTAATGTAGAAAAGTTGGAATTAGAAAATAAGCACAGTTAAATTATATATATAAATTATCTAAATATTTAACACATAATCTATGGTTGTTACACTAATGTCATACTAACACCAAGGGATCGAATATTTGTGCCACGAAAAGATCCTACAGGTAGTGTCTCTTTTGTAGGCTACTTCCTATGAAGGAAGATATAGATTTTGGGGCTTTCCTATATCATTAATGTCCAAACCACGGTGAAGTGTCATAATAAAATCATTGGATTTTAATTTGATTTGAAAATAATCTAAAACAAATACAAGGAATACAAAATACACACAAGATACCTATTTTTGGGTCAGGGGGTTTACAGCTGCTGTGACATGGCTTAAAGCCGAGGTTCACTCCCTCATGTGGTGTCACCCACTTTAGCATGAGGTCACAGGCCTCTTAGTAGTGTTATACTACCTCCCAGCATGAAGTCTTGCGCTTCCGTGCGGTACTACGCCGCTGTGACATGGCTCGAAGCCGAGGTTCACTCCCTCATGTGGTGTCACCCACTATAGCATGAGGTCACATGCCTCTTAGTAGTGCTGTACTACCACTCTCTATTTCCTTTCAGCATTAGACTACCTGCCTATGTGCGGTGCTACTTCTGCTGTGACATGGCCCGAAGTCGAGGTTCACTCACTCGTGTGATGTCACGCCACTGTAGCATGGGATACAAGTCCCTTGTAGTGCTGAAACTACTCATGCTTCCCGTAATGCACGCCAGACATTCACTATGCCCGAGAACTCATTAAGGCGTTAAAGCCATCCTCCCACAGGAAATGTCCTGATCAAGAACAAATAGTAGATCACAGTAGTTCTGGGTACGTATCCCATCCTGTCCCGAAAGACTACCCACTGTACCTGATATTTTTCCAGTCAATGATCCTCTCTTGAACCAAAAGCTAGATGTCTAGTAGATTTTCTTTTGAACTAATAGCATAAAACTTAATGGTAGGATTACAAAGACACAATATCAGAGGTCCTTCAAGCCCATTTTACCTACTGTGTCTTCGACTAGCTGGCGCTTGAGGCCTTTAGTGAACGGATCCGCCAGGTTCTCCTGACTCCGAACATCCACCACTGCAATAACATCAGTCTTGATGAGATTGTTCAGTGTTCGGTGCCGAAGCCGCACAATCCTTTTCTTACCATTGAAGAGATTATTAGATGCCACTGCTGCAACTGCCTGGTTGTCGCAGTATATCGTTACAGCCGGAATCTGCGCACCAACCATTGGAAGATCGTACATGAGCTCCCGAAGCCATTCTGTTTCATCTGCTGCAGCTGCAAGTGCATAGACCTCAGACTTCATCGATGAGCATGAGAGCATCATCTGCTTCTTCGACTTCCACGATATGGCAGCTCCTCCTATTGAGAAAACATATCCTCCTGTGGATCTCTCGCTCTCTTCTTATGAGCACCAACTAGCATTACTGAAACCTTCTACCACTGCTGGATCTCCATTGTAGTAAAGTGCAAACTTCTGAGTCTTCTTGATGTATCTCATCATCCTCTTCACAGCTTTCCAGTATTCTACACCTGGGTTACTCGTGAATCTACTCAGCATCCCCACAGCAAAAGCAATGTCAGGCCTAGTGGCATTTGTAGCATACATCAAGCTCCCGATGACGCTAGAATACTTCAACTGTCTGACGCATTTTCCTGGGTTAGGCTTCAGTTTCTTGTCATACCTATATGGAGTATCGATCCCTGGAAGATCCTGATATCCATAGCATGTGAGCATCTTCTCCACGTAGTGAGCTTGTGATAGTGCAAGCCCTGCTTTCGTTTGAATTATCTTAATCCCAAGGATTACATCTGCATCTCCCATGTCCTTCATACTGAATTTAGACGAGAGAAACATCTTTGTTCTAGTGACACATTCTTCATCCATGCCTAGGATTAGCATGTCGTCCACATAGAGACAAACGATGACACCTCTATTTCCAGTGAACTTTGTGTAAACACACTTATCAGTTTCACTGACCTTGTAGCCATTTGATCTGATAACTTTGTCAAACTTCTCGTGCCACAATTTGGGAGTTTGCTTCAGACCATACAGAGATTTCACCAGTTTGTATACTTTGTCTTCAAGACCTTTGACGACAAACCCTTCTGGCTGCTGCATGTAAGTCTCCTCAGTCAGTTCACCATTCAGAAATGCTGTCTTGATGTCCATATGATGAATCACCATTCCGTGAATGGCACCTAGAGCAATCAGCATCCTGATAGTAGTCATCCGTGCAATGGGAGCATAGGTATCGAAGTAGTCAACCCCCTGTATATGAGAAAACCCCTTGACCACTAGCCTGGCCTTGAACTTGTCAACAATTTTGTCTGTTTTTATCTTCTTCTTAAATATCCACTTGCATCCGATGGATTTAGCTCCTTCAGGCAGATCGACTAACTTTCAAGTATTATTAGAAGTTATCGAGTCAAACTCGTCATGGATAGCCTCTTTCCAGAAAATAACGTCTCTGGTCTTCATTGCCTCATCATAGGTAAGCGGATCAACTTCCACATGATAGGTAACAAAGTCTTCTCCGAAGTCCTTCGGCCTCCTCACTCGCTTTGCTCTCGGCTCAGCGAGTTCTGGTTCAAATGTTGTCTCATCAACTACAACTTCTTCTTGGACTACTTTTCTCTGAGAGGTACTTGTCTCGTCCGTGCTAGCAACATTCTTCGGGATATCTGCCAGAACAACATTATTGTGCCTAGCAAACTTGTCTTCAAAGAATTCTATATCGCAAGATTCTATGATATGATTAGATTCGATATCAAGGAACCTCCGAGCATCACTCTTATCAGCATAGCCCAAAAATATGGTCTTCGTAGTTCTCGTTTCCAGCTTCTGAATCTTGAGGTCTGGAAGCTTCACATATGCCAGACACCCCCACACTCGAATCATATTCAAGTTGGGTCTGACCTTGAACCAGAGTTCATGAGCAATAACGTCATATGTCGCGAACAGTACTCTATTCAGAAGAAACGTAGTTGTAAGTGCTGCTTCTCCCAGAAGCACTTTGGAAGTCCTGCTGTCAGCAACATGGAGTTCATCATCTCCGTCAGCGTCCTGTTCTTCCTTTTTGCTACACCATTAGATTGGGGAGAATACGAAGCAGTCATTTCGTTGACAATTCCATGCTCTTTGCAGAACGATGCGAATTTCAAGGAACAATATTCTCCGCCTCGATCGCTTCTGAGTCTTTTTAGTTGTTGACCGGTTTGACGTTCTGCTTTAGCCTTGAAGTCTTTGAACTTCTCGAACGCTTCATCTTTCGATTTGAGAAGATATACGAACGCGTATTTCGAGAAATCGCCGATAAAAGTGATAAAGTACTTCATCCTGACCTTCGTGGAGAATTGCTTGAAGTCACAGATATCTGAGTGTACCAACTCCAGAAGATCTGTCTCCGGTTCACCCTTCTGAACGGCTTCCTGACGATCTTCATCTGCGCACAGACTCCACATTTCTCCACCTCCTTACCTCCATATTTGGAGATAAGGCTTAGACTAGACATCTTGTTAATGAGTTTACAATGCACATGTCCTAGTCTATTAAACCACAACTTAAGAGAATAGCCAGAAGTAGAGACTGCATTGATACAAACAGAAGGAGTTACAAGCTGCAGTTTAAACATCCCTTCGGTACATAAAGCTTTTTCGAAGTATGTTCCCTTGTAGGACATCACCATCTGACCGACATTAATGTCCATCCTCAGGCCCGCCTTGCGCAGCATACTCCCAAAAATCAGATTCTTGGAAATCATTGGTACGTGCTTCACATTCTCCAGTGTACGTGACTTTCCAGAGGTCATATTTAGCACTACCGTCCCGATCCCCAGTACTGTAACTTGAGACTTATCCTCCATCGAGACTTTCTCATAGGTAGGCTCATACTTGGCGAACAGCTCCTTCTTAGAGCACACGTGGGAAGATGCACCAGTGTCCACCCACCGGTCAGTATCCACGCCATGTGACTCAACCTACGCAATCATAGCAACTAGGTTAAGGCCACCTTGCTCTTTCGGTTTAGGCTTTGATCTGCAGTCGCTCTTGTAGTGACCCTTCTTGCCACAGTTGTAGCATGTCACATCAGTCTTCAGCTTTGGCTTGAACTGAGCTGACTTCACCTTTAGCTGGTTGAAGTACTTCTTCTTATTCTTGTAGGGAAATTTTTGCTTCTCTTTAGAGTCACTAGCATGTACCATGTTGGTCTTAGCCAACTGCTTGGACAAGGAGTCCAACTTCAGTTGCCCCTGGCTTCATCTTCAATGTGAATCTAGTGAAGAAGATCTTCGAGCTGGATCTCCATCTTATTATGGTACATGTCAGTCTTGAACCTGATCCAGCCTAAAGAAAGTTTGGTGACGATTGCCCACACCATAAATTTGTCCTCTTGTTTTATGCCCTCTTCCTCTAGTTTCTGCTGCATCTTCAGTAGTTCCTTTACTTGTGGTAACATCACATTCTCGTCCTCAAATTGCAAAGTGAAGAACTTCTCGACGAGATGGATTTTAGACATTTTCTCGTCAGTTTTGTATTGCTTCTCAAGAGATTCCTAGACATCTCTTGCCTTCTCCCTCTTGTTGTAGGACTCTGCCATCGAGTCGTCCATAACAATGAGAATCAACAACCTGCAGAGGTCGTTGTCTTCCTTCCACTTGGAGTGCGCGTCCTTTGCCACACCAATTGTAAGCTCTCCTCCATCTTTGGGAATGGTAGGTTCAGGATCAACCAACACATAAGCAACTTTGACAAGACGAAGATTCAAGGAGATCTTCCTCTTCCAAATGTTATAGTGTTCGCCATCGAACTTCTCATGCTTGTAAAATCTAGTATCGAGAAGGTTTGAGAGGTTGTCCATTCTAACTCGGATCTTGCCTTGAGATTGTTAGTCTCGAAGTCAGATCAAAGTAGAGGAGGTCCACAAAAGTTGGTGTACTGAGATCCACTCGCAAGCGTCTCTATAGTGACACACAACTCCACAGCAGCACTAAACCACGAACATGTTATAAACTGACAAAAGAGGAAAAGGAAAATACAGCAACAAACAGAAAACCGTTCTTCTCTTTACGTTCACAGACGCTACAATGAGAAAGAACGAAAAAAATAAGAACAACACCAGAGAAATGAACTCCTTACTGGGGTGATCAAAACCACCGGTGCTCAAGGCAAGATTTGCCCTACACGACGATCTGCCCCCAGGATCCAGCAAGTTCACAAACGAACTTCTAGAACGCTCTTGATCACCTTCGGATCACTCAAAAATCACTATGTGGGAGGGGCGCTAGCTAGGCCGCATATGAGCTTAGGTGCTCTCGATTTTCTTGGTGAAGTCTAAAATTCTCTCTTCAAATGAAAGAGGAGCCCCTATATAAATAGAAGAAATCAGCACATATGCGGCCTGAGAAAGTTCATGCGGCATGTACGTCATCCGACACCAGGCCGCATGCGTCGTCGCCCCGGGGCCGTATGCTACGTCGAAGCCGCATGCGTCGTCGCCGCCGCCGATGCTGACGTGCTAAGTGCAAAGTGCGCCAACAAAGCGCCACTTTGCGCCCGAGTCGCTTCGGGGCTTAGCTCCTAAGGAAAGCATCCCAAATGTGGTGACAAAATAAAGATTGTCATAAATGTGTTTACACTTAATCCCTCTAGGAAAGTCAACTCACATGGGCCACCACTCCATGTGCATATATCAATACTAAGCAAAGCTATATATTAAGATATACACATTGGTGATTTTTCAATGTGAGGCTAAAACTCCCAAAGCAAAGTGGAAAACACCAACAACTCTTCCGTTTGCAACTCATATATCTAGGTAGGTTTCACTTGTGTCGTGTCTTTGCAACCCATATACGTAGGTTTTACTCGTGTCGGGTAGGACTTTTTGATTAGCTTCTAATGCGTAGAGACTACGCATTTAGATCTTACTCGATGAAACAATTGCATGGACTGCTTTTACACTAAACTCCAACTAATTAATATAATAAACATTAGTTTCAGTGTTTTAAAATCCGGATCGGATCAGATCGGTCGGTTCAACCGGTTGATCCGTGAACCGGTCACTTTCTGGTCTGGTTCAGTATTTGACCCACTGTTTTCAAAATCTTATTTTAAATGAATATTTTTTGCAAAATCAGTTTACACAAGAAATTAAAGTTGGACCATTTAGATTAACCCAATGGTTGAACCACTAGTTGAACCAACTGGTTGAACCGGTTTGATCTGACCCAGTGTCTTGACCGGATCGATTTCTTGTCCGGTTTTTAAAACACTGATTAGTTTATAATGTACAAATAAAATCATAAAGTAGGAGATATAAAATCTAAACTTCTAAAATAGGGTATACGAGCAGTTGGAGTAGATGAAATCCCATTTCATGGCTTGAAGCTATTTCTCAGAATCTATATCACATATAGCTTCTTTGTAAGTAGTTGGATCTTCACTATCTATTGATACGGCTCTCAGTCACCATTGATCATGAAATTGGAAGTATATGCCGGGTGCTCTATGTTAGTCTCGAAGTAAGATCAAAGAAGAAGGGGTAGTCACAAAGTAGAGAATCACACAAGAGTTCGTCTCAATAAACTTCAAAAGAGAAGTTGGTGTACTGAGATTCACACACGAGTTTCTTTTCAGTGATACACAACCCCACATAAGCACTAAACAAATAACATGTTACAAACTGACAACCCAAAGAAAATAGAAATACAACAAGAATCAGAAAACTATTCTTCTTTTTACGTTCGCAGACGCTACACCGAGAAGAACGGGAACAAGAACAGAAATACAAAAAAGGAAACTCTTGCTGGGGTGATCAAAACCACTAGAGCTCAAGGCAAGATCCGCGCTATACAACGATCTGCCCCCAGGATCCTGCAAGTTCACACGAGAACTTCTACAACGCTCTTGGTCACCTTCGGATCACTCAGAAGATTCCTTTGGAAGGATGCTAAAAACTGCCGCAGGTCCTGCTGGTGCTCTCGGTTTTGTCTCTCTCACTCTCTCTATTTTTGCAACCAATTAAATGAAAGAGGAGAGCCACTATAAAAAGAGGATTTCAGCTTCCATGCGGTCTGAGAAAAAAATAGGCCGCATGAGCCGCTATACTGCACAGAGCAGACAGCGTCGTCAGGCGCCGAAAGCTGCAGCCGCGTGGCACAGAGAGCCACGAGCCGCCTTCGCGCTGTACTGCACAGAGCAGAGAGCGCCGCACCGAGCCTCCAACAACAGTCCCTGTCCCCTCCACACTTGACTCGCTCAAGCTAACTAGCTGGCCGCATAGCTCTAGGCCGCATGGGCACCGGACCGCATTGGCACCGGACCGCATGGGCACATGGCCGTATGGCCCCTGGCCGCATGCGCACATGTCCGCATGGGCACCTGACCGCATGGCTCCACGAAACATGCGTCCGAGCAAGCAACCGTGCATGGAACTCGCGCACGAGCGCCATGCGACGATGCCTCCACACTTGACTCGCTCAAGCTAACTAGCTGGCCGCATAGCTCCAGGCCGCATGGGCACCTGGCCGTCCGAGCAAGCAACCGTCCATGGAACTCGAGCACGAGCGCCATGAGACGATGCTAAGTGCAAAGTGCGTCAACAAAGCGTCACTTTGCGCCCTTGAGTCCGAGTCCGAGTCGGGACTTAGCTCCTAAGGAAAACTTTTCAAAGGTGGTAAAAAAATAAAGATTTGTCACAATGGGGTTCATACTTGATCCCTCTAAAAAAGTTAACCCACATGGACCACCACTCCATGTGCATATATCAATACTAAGCAAAGCTATATATTGAGATATACACATTGGTAGTTTTCTAGTGTAGGACTAAAACTCCCAAAACAAAGTAAAAAACACCAACACTCACTTGGTAGAAAGATGTTGCAAGTAATTTTGTTTAGTAATTCAAGTCACTGGTAAAAAAATATAATAGCATCGGCTACATAAGGATTTCTTTTCCTCATTTTTTGATAACCCCTATTCTTTCTCCTTCTTCTAATCTCTTTAGATGAACTAAAGATGCTCTGTGTGCCCCCCATTCAATCCTATGAGAACTTTTTTTTTCGTAAACTGTAAGTGGAGAAATATTTGAATTTACGCTTTCAAGGATAAAAAATAGATAAAAATTTATGTAGTTTTTAATATCTTTAGTATGGAACAAATGGATTTAATTAGGATAAACAAGTAAGAAGTTGAAAGTAAGAGAGTATATTATAACAATAAAAAATATGATAATTAATTTTACAAATAAAGATGAATAGTAGTTACAATTAATTAATATTAATTAAATTTTTGGTTAACTAACTAATTATTCTAATTATATAATAAAATAAATAAATTATCTCAAATGATAATTAATTATTCTACTTATTAATTAATTACTAATAATTTGATAATCCAAACATATTCAGTCCAAATCTAGATAGTACAGACACATCAAAAAAAAATTGTCGTGTCGAACACGTATCAAAAATTGTACAAATACGCATATGAAACTCAAAAGTATACTTATCAAAGACTAGGAAGTATGGATACACCAAATCAATAAAATTGGGTCAAACATTTGTCAAGAACTCAAGAAATACATATGAAAATTTCTTGGACATACCGAAATATACATCATGTCAATCATGTTCTTATTTACTGTGTCATATCGTATTCTTGTTCATGCAAAAAAACTCCAAATCAACCATCAAACAAATAATTATGATTAATAACTAAATAATTGAATTAATTAATTCCTATATATTAGTAAATTGCTAAATAATTATGATTAACTAATTACTATATATTAATTAATTATAATTTCCTACTTTTCTGTCCACGTCCAAGGTCTTTGAGAGGTTGTGGAGTGGATTAAAAACATAGGGGACATGAAGTGCTGATGTCGGGAAATGTTACTTTCCATCCAAAATGCAAGCTTTAACCAAATAACTGATTTGGAGATCCATTCTCCACTTTCAGCATAAACACAACATTTAGGACAAAAAAACATGTTACCAAACAGTCCCTTATAGGAAAATGATTTTTCATATCATGACAAACAAATCAACTATCATAGACGCAACATGAAACAAAAGTCTTGATGGTCCGTCTTGATGTTGGTCCTTTATGTCAGAATCCCCCCTTTCTGACTTGACTAGTCGAAAAATCTCCCCTTTCTGTCTGGACCGACTCAGGGAAGGTTCGACCTCCTCCAGACCATCACTTCCAGTTTCCTTGACTAGTAAAGGGAGCTATCACTAGGACCTATGATCCAACCCCTATACCGAGATGTCCTTATGACCGATGGTATGTCGTCCTTCTCTGAAATGGAACTTGAATGTATCTTCTTGCTCAAAGTCATGTTATTTCAATCAACTTAGCTAAAGTGTTTGAAATCAACAATCATCGCTCAATCTGACTTAGTTCTCGGATGGTGACTAGTTTTCATATAGTACATTGATCAAGATCAGGATCCCGTTTTGGTTGAGCTCTTTTAGAACCTTCACCTTAGCCGTAACAAGCAACTATATGAACCAGTCACACTACAAAAGTTAAGTTTTCAACTCACTTCCAACAACCATCCAAACGATGTTGGAAGTGGTAGTTAAGAAGTGATATGGTTTTCCACTTTTGAATATTATAAGGTTACCCCCAACAATATTAAGAGAAATTTTGACTTATTCTCCACTTTATTTACTCATATTCAGGGTGCACCCCATACAAGTCCCCCAACTTTTGATGGAAACTGTCTCTTTCTAACGGCCAACTCGTTTGACTTATTTTTTTGGACGAAAATGCTCCCGTCTTCTTTCCCTCTCCTTGCTGCAGGCTCCCGCTCCCCCCTCCCCGCCCCCGCCCCCGCGATACACCATTCTAATGGTACTAACAATCTGCGGTCTACTTTACAGATACAAAAAAACTATCAAGAGACAATAACTATAATCATAACTACATGTACAATGTGTTTTAGAATACAAATGATTCAATATATGGCTACGTTTGGTTTTTAGACAACCAATACATGAGATGTATTGGCTGAATCAACATTATCAGACATTTATGCATGGAATTAGTGACTGAATCAGCATTTAGGGTGTTTATAATCATTACATACCATATGTATACTAATTGTAGTCCCCCTCCAGACTCTCACAAAAATCATGCCCACGACACTATAAATATTGTAACATGGTAACACAAAATATAACAATAGAAAGCGTGAACATGGTCTAGTATAGAATATCAAAACTACTCTCGTTTACAAGTAATCTAACTCCAAAAATTCTCGCTTTTTGTGAGAAACACACCCACATGTTATAATTTCTGGGAAAAATTAAAAAGCAGGGTTCGTAGTCAGGTTGTTATGGTTTATGATTCCTTAATCTAAACAGAATCGATCTAGACCACTCCTGTTACTAAAATCATAACAATTCGAAAAAAACTCCTAATTCCTTGAAAATTTAGATTTCGATTTCTGACATGTTATGCTAATATCTGACCAAATTTCAAAGCAAAATCAGTTCATGCAAGGAGTATTGATGATTTCAATTTGATTATTTAGTGGTAAAATAATGTATTCATAGATTCTTAATATACAGCAAAACATCTTAATAATTAACCAAATTTCACTATGTTGTATCCTAATGAGTTAGGAATCCTAGAAAACTTATAGATTAGAAAAATATTAAAATGCACGAAGTTATTGCAGAGTTACTAAAACCTAGTCTACAAACAACACACTTTATATCAAGGATTTTTAGAATTTAATTTATGGCAACCTAAAATATACTAAAAATACTAGTAAATTTACGTGAAATAATTGTTTCCTATTAAAATTAATATTAAATTATTTAAATATTTAAATATATTTAAATTACGATTTATTATATATGTTTTTATATTTTAATTAGAATTTGTAATATATTTGATTATATTTTAATTATAATTAGATATGGATATATTTTCTACTTTTTACAAAGAGTCTTGAAAATGTTTAGCTACGTAATATTATCTTATTATAAAAAAACATATCATATTACTCATGTGGTTAATGTGGGTGGTATTCTCTTTGGTTGACTGAGTTCGAATCATCGTAGTGTTATTTATAAATAAATTAAAAAAATTCAACAATTTTTTTATGTAATATTAATTTTTTTAAAATAATTAATTGATGATATACATATGACTTAGACGTCTCACTTTTGAGCCGTTTGGAATCCTCATTATATTATGGATGGATGGATGAATCAAATAACATGGAGTTTCAGGTGCTTGGGAAAAAAAATTGAAGCCAAAATAAATTTGGGAGATGGCTGGAACCCTAGCTTGAATTCGGAGAAAGCCCCTTGTAATTTGGTAGAAAGTTCTCCATAAATTTTCACAAAGAAAAAAAAAAACTAACTCTAATGCCCTATTTATAAAATTAAAAAAAGCCATGGATCCAGCTGTCCAAATCAATCCCGCTGGATCCAGTGACTCACAATAAGCCCCGTGCCCCTCTCCCCCCACGGGTCAGTCGGCTGCGGATGCCAATTACATGTGGGTCAACCTATGCGCTCGCGGTCAATGGGGGGTGGGCCTGGGTCACAAGGGGGTCAATAATTGGGGTGCGAGCGGGTGTGGCTGTAAACCCCCTCACCCAAAATTAGGCCTACTTGGCCTAGATAGTGAAACTAGGGCTAGTTTGAATCCAATTAGAAATAGAATACGGTATTTTATTTAAATTCGTATTATTTAAATCACTTAGTGCACCTTACCGTTGCTTCGATAATTGGAGCACTATACTAGTCATTACCTTCCTACAAATTTTATACTCTTGCCCTAGACATGACCGCCTTCTATTCTAACCTCGGTGTAACTTATAATTATGCTCTCTTGTGCTACATTTTAGTCGCACAATATTCGTTATGGAAGTTTATATTTAATTCTAAATAAATTTAAACTTTGTATCCTTGTGCGTTCCAATCGAAATGGAGACACAATCTTGACCCGTTTCGTGCAGCCCAATTGATGATAACATTCTACTCTGAGCCCTCTATGTCCATGACACTTGTGTCCCACCTAATTTTATTCTCATGTACTTCTAATTAATTCAAGAACACCTTGCACATTAATTTTAATTAATTTAACCCAATTTCTATCTTTGTGCAATTTTCCCAATTGTTGGGCATTTTTATACAAAAATGCATTAAGGTGTCCACACCATTGGACAGTACATGAAGAAACCTATTTTTCGTTTATATAAATTTTTTCCACGATTTTCGGAATATACAACGCACAACAAGGCCCCCTCATTTAACCCTATCCTTGCATTTTAAACAATGTAAATTATAGCCCTCCAAACATTCCCATGTCAAGCCAAGGCCCACTCCAAGGGCATGTTGACCAAGCCTACCTACCTAGGTCAACCCCAAACCCAAATTATACATGTATAAATAATCACTTTTCCTATTTTTTTTTCACATTACAAAACCCATCCCTAAACCAATACCTAGCCGAATTCCTCTCCCTATTCATCATCTTCAACCTCTCCCTCTGCCAACCGCCGGCCGGAGTAGCCCCCAACCGCCGGACCCGACCTGAACCACCACCTCCTCCCTGCTCTCTTCTTCTTCATCTCCTCCTCTCCCGCCGCCCCTCGCCGGACTCCCCCATCACCATCACCATTGCCATCTCCCTCTTCATCTTCTACCTCCCGACCCTGTCGGAGCCCAAGCCGGAGACCAGCATCTCGCCGTAGACGATTCCCCACGCCTGAACCACCTCACCCCGACGCTCCTCGACTCCCTTCCTCCCTGAACAGCACCTCCCTGGCCACCCTCACCTCTCGCCGGACTTCCCTCGACCCGTCGGAGTTAACACAGCACCACCACCACCATCGTCTCATCTTCCTCGACTCCCTCCGCCTAGACCTCCACCCCTGAACCGTTGAGCTCCTCCCACCTTCGACCTCGACCACCCTCTTCTCCTCCCCGACTTCCCGGCCGTCATCCCGAGCCACCCTGCTCCCTGTCATCCACCAGCACCGAGCCTCCTCTCCTTCTTCCTTCCGAGCACCATCACCTCCTCCTCTTTCCTGTCATCTCCTTCCTCCCGGAGCATGACCCGACCACCGCCACCTACTCCCTGTCCTCCTCCTCCTCCTCGACCACAGCCCCACCGTCTCCTCTCCACTCTCCTCCTCCTCGCCGGACCCCCCTGGCCGGAGCAGTAACTTCACTATCATCCATTATCATCATCACCACCATTACCATTATCATTATCATCACCATTAACACCATTACCATTATCATTATCATCACCATTAAACACCATCCACATCATCACTATCATCCCAATCACCATCCACATCATCACCATCATCCACATCATCATCCCCCTTCATCACCATTATCATCCTAATAACCACCATCACCCTATTATCATCATCACCCCATCATCATCATCATCTTCATCATCATCATCCACATCACCACCATCATCCCAATCATCTCATCCTCGTCATCACAATCATCATTGACCTAATCACCACCCTAACCATAACTATCATCATCATTATTACCTTAATCCTTATCATCATCATCCTCATCACCCTCGTCATCGTGTTCATCATGGACCCGTCACCCTCGCCGAAGACAACCTACAGCAGTCACCCCCGATTCTCGTGCCTGTGCACGCTGACCCGAGGATATTGGATTGTTCTACGTGACTTCCGGAGCAGCTTATTGGGACTTTGCAGCTTTCTTGCCAGGCAAGTATACCTTGCCAAATTGTTTACAGTATTTTGTATTATTTATTATATTCTTACATATTCATTGCATGTGTGTTTTCTTTTAGTCATTACTATATATTATATGTATGTTGACACACACTTTACACTTAGTATCATGAGAGGACAATCAGTAGGCGTATGGGCTACAACCACTCTGGTAAACCGTAGTATCTAGCACGCACTACGGTAGTGTGTCGCGCTGGTCGCTATCCCTCGGTATGTCAATTTCTGATGTCCCTGCCGTGTGTGTGAGTTATGAGATTTAGATTGAGTAGCCTACCCTTGCCCATATGTCGAAAAGTTGTCCTCATTATGCATTCATATAGATTGTCTTGTACAACGTACTTATATATTTTCCATCTATTATGCATGTTTACTGTATTCAATTGGCATGGTTCTATATATCTTGTTATGTCCCTCTGAGGACCTGGTCCCTTGCTAGGTATAGATGACCAGGAGTATCCGCAGGAGTACGGACCAGGGCCGGACACATTACTTTCTGCCAAGGAGACCTTACCCACTGAGCATCATTGATTATCTCTAGCGATGGATCTTTTAGCTGACACTCTTATATCGTCACCTTATTCTATATTGGAGATTTTACTCTTCTCTCTCATTTAGTTTTGATATAGTCATTGGTAATGGATTTGTCTCCACCCGGCTATCATTTTTGGATTATTCAGTCTCTTTATTTTAGTTGGTTATTTCCTTTCTGTGACTTGTTGTGTGGATGAGATTAGTATTTCTGTGACTTGTGATAATATAGATACCACATGTGAGTTTTATTCATATTATAGCGTACGTGTGTATTATGGTATCCATATATTGGATTTGCCATGTACATACGGCTGGCATGCTTACGTGTTCCTAGTCCTACGTATTTTGGGACTGGGGCGTGACATATTTTTGTGGTGGCCCATACAGGTCGAGAGCATATTGTCTCGGTTACGTTACTGTACCGAGCAAGCCTGCACTAAGATTAGAGTATAGGATCTCATCCACAATTGACTATGATTCACTTTCCTCCCAATCCATTCTAACCGAATAATCGCATCCTGCTTGATTCCTGTACTTCCTAATAGTTCCTTGAGTATAGCCTTCCCTAGAACATAGGAACTCTTGCTGTTAGAATAATAATTAGGGTATCACACATACTGAGAATACAACTAGAATATAGACACATCACTAAGTTTAGGACACCTAATGAACCCTAGCACCCCATACCTATAAATTAGATGAGATACCATAATACACACGTATCTGAGATATTTTTGAAGGACTTAAGAGTGGTGTAGACACTACTAGAGTTAATTAGAAATTTAACCATATTGTTTGACCCTAGTATTGAGGGACCACTAGAAATCCAAGGTTGAATATTAGGACCAAACCTAACTCTTATGGTGAGATAGTATTATAGAACTATACATTTAGATTCTTGTCTTGATATTAGCAGACAGTACCCTAGGAAGCCAAGAGGAATAAAATAATATTTCCCTAGATCATACCTTGAACACAGAGATTAGCATACCACCTTTCCCTTAGAAAACTATGATATTATCTAGAGTTTCTATTTAAATTCAAATCTTGTTCCTCTGAAAACTTAGCGCTCGCTATTTGTGCGACGACTGATTATGCTTTTCTCTTCTTTTCTTTCAACTCGTGCAACCTGACATTTCTGATTGTAGGCCAAGCGATTTTATTTTAAGTGGTAAGATTATAGTTGTAATTTGAAACTTTGAAATTATGTGCCTTGTAGTTAGAACTTGATAGATTTGAGTTGTTTCTTTTAGATTGCTACTTGATGATTATCCTTTAGTTACAAATCGCGTAATTTGTACCCATATCTCCATATAAAGCCAGTAACCCTTCCATACTTAATATTAACCCTTTTGTTCTATGAGCACTATGATTAAGACTTAAGATGACCAATACCTTTATAATGTAATAGGATACCCTAATAAGTACCAAGATCTTTTCTCGTAAACCTTAACAGGAGTTTCTACTATATCCTTAAGGCAGTACCGTATTAGTAATTATTTTAAGTTGGGTAGTATGCCTCACAACATAGTATCACATAGTCCTCTTGACCCATTGATGAAGTATAACTGAATGACACTAACTATAGACTTGCATAAGAAGATAGTGTTATTCAGACTGTAGAACTTAGAGGCCCATACCCCTATTTGGTCGACTAACAACTTAGACAAGGAGCTAGTATGACAACTGTAGAGACTGTAGAGTCTTGCCTTCTTGTGAACTTGAATTATTTTGCACCTTCTTTCATCATAATCCAGCATATTTATATTTTCTGAACTACCTTGACTTATGCTGCTATTATAGCCTAGTTTTGCAAGCTTACTCTTCTATCGAGCTTGATCATGATATATGTATTATTGGGTATACACACTAATACATTGTCAAAATCAGAATCAGTGTATTATGGTCTGATCAACCATAGTGCGCTTGGTTCACCCCTCGCATGACTACTTATGTGGATTGAGATAAAATTGACTTAGCTTCTTAGACGAATGTACTTGCCCTCTAGACATGTCTGAGCGTATCGTATCGGTTACATAACTATATTGATACGAGCATGCGAATAAAAAATTACCAAATAGAATTTCAATCCACAACTGCCTTGACAATTCCCATTTGAATTCTTTAAATGCCTTGATCCCCATACTTCTATCCTATTACCTCCCCCTTGAACTCTTTATCATTGATTTTCGTCTTCCCTTGTTTCGGAAAGACAAAACCTCGTGCTTGGTATAAGTTTGATACACAGATAGTACTAGATATATCCCATAGGCTAATCACATGACTTGGTGACTCTCTTTTATAATTGATTAATGGCATATCATAGGTAATATGTTGGTGTTAAAACTTTTAGGGATTGAATAACACGATTAAATAAATTGAGAATAGTTTTCTTAGATGTATAGCCTATTGTGATAGATAGGTAAATTCTAAGTTGGGTAAAAATTGCAATTTTAACTTGAGGAAAATTCTTTTTAGATTGTGACCAAGTGAGATTAGATAGAGAGAACCCATGCCTTATTTTAATTTTGAGGACAAAATTATTTTAAGTTGGGTAGATTGTAAACCCCCTCACCCAAAATTAGGCCTACTTGGCTTAGATAGTAAAACTAGGGCTAGTTTGAATCCAATTAGAAATAGAACACGGTATTTTATTTAAATTCGTATTATTTAAATCACTTAGTGCACCTTACCGTTGCTTCGATAATTGGAGCACTACACTAGGCATTACCTTCCTACAAATTTTACACTCTTGCCCTAGACATGACCGCCTTCTATTCTAACCTCGGTGTAACTTATAATTATGCTCTCTTGTGCTACATTTTAGTTGCACAATATTCGTCGCGGACGTTTATATTTAATTCTAAATAAATTCAAACTTTGTATCCTTGTGCGTTCCAATCGAAATTGGAGACACAATCTTGACCCGTTTAGTGCAACCCAATTGATGTTAACATTCTACTCTGAGCCCTCTATGTCCATGACACTTGTGTCCCATCTAATTTTATCCCAATGTACTTATAATTAATTCAAGAACACCTTGCGCATTAATTTTAATTAATTTAACCCAATTTCTATCTTTGTGTAATTTTTCCAATTGTTGGGCATTTTTATGCAAAAATATATTAATGTGTCCACAACATTGGACAGTACATGAAGAAACCTATTTTTCGTTCATATGAATTTTTCCCACGATTTTTGGAATGTACAACGCACAACAAGGCCCCCTCATTTAACCCTATCATTGTATTTTAAACAATGTAAATTATAGCCCTCCAAACATCCCCATGTCAAGCCAAGGCCCACTCCAAGGGGATGTTGATCAAGCCTACCTACCTAGGTCAACCCCAAACCCAAATTATACATGTATAAATAATCACTTTTCCTATTTTTTTTACATTAAAAACCCCATCCCTAAACCAATACCTAGCCGACTTCCTCTCCTTATTCATCATCTTCAACCTCTCCCTCTGCCAACCGTCGGCCGAAGCAGCCCCCAACCGCCGGACCCGACCTGAACCACCACCTCCTCCCTGCTCTCTTCTTCTTCTTCATCTCCTCCTCTCCCACTGCCCCTCGCCGGACTCCCCCATCACCATCACCATTGCCATCTCCCTCTTAATCTTCTACCTCCCGACCCTGCCGGGGCCCACGCCGGAGACCAGCATCTCGCCAGAGATGATTCCCCACGCTTGAACCACCTCACCCCGACGCTCCTCGACTCCCTTCCTCCCTGAATAGCACCTCCCTGGCCACCCTCACCTCTCGCCGGACTTCCCTCGACCCGCCGGAGTCAACACAGCACCACCACCACCATCGTCTATCTTCCTCGACTCCCTCTGCCGAGACCTCCATGCCCGAGCCATCGAGCTCCTCCCACCTTCGACCTTGACCACCCTCTTCTCCTCCCCGACTTCCCGGCAGTCATCCCGAGCCACTCCGCTCCCTGTCATCCACCAGCACCGAGCCTCCTCTCCTTCTTCCCTCCGAGCACCATCACCTCCTCCTCTTCCCTATCCTCTCCATCCTCCCGGAGCACGACCCGACCACCGCCACCTGCTCCCTGTCCTCCTCCTCCTCGATCACAGCCCCACCATCTCATCTCCACTCTCCTCCTCCTCGCCGGACCCCCCTGGCCGGAGCAGTAACTTCACTATCATCCATTATCATCATCACCACCATTACCATTATCATTATCATCACCATTAACACCATTACCATTATCATTATCATCACCATTAAACACCATCCACATCATCACTATCATCCCAATTACCAACCACATCATCATCCCCCTTCATCACCATTATCATCCTAATAACCACCATCACCCTATCATCATCATCACCCCATCATCATTATCATCATCATTATCCACATCACCATTATCATCCCAATCATCTCATCCTCATCCTCATCATCACAATCATCATTGACCTAATCACCACCCTAACCATAACTATCATCATCATTATTACCTTAATCCTTATCATCATCATCCTCATCAACCTCGTCATCGTGTTCATCATGGACCGTCACCCTCGCCGAAGACAACCTACAGCAGTCACCCCCGATTCCCGTGCCTGTGCACGCTGACCCGAGGATATTAGATTGTTCTACGTGACTTCCGGAGCAGGTTATTGGGACTTTGCAGCTTTCTTGCCAGGCAAGTATACCTTGCCAAATTATTTACAGTATTTTGCATTATTTATTATATTCTTACATATTCATTGCATGTGTGTTTTCTTTTAGTCATTACTATATATTATATGTATGTTGACACACACTTTACACTTAGTATCATGAGAGGACAATCAGTAGGCGTATGTGCTACAACCACTCTGGTAAACCGTAGTATCTAGCACGCACTATGGTAGTGTGTCGCGCTGGTAGCTACCCCCCGCGATATGTCGATTTCTGATTTCCCTGCCGTGTGTGTGAGTTGTGAGATTTAGATCGAGTAGCCTACCCTTGCCCATACGTCGAAAAGTTGTCCTCATTATGCATTCATATAGATTGTCTTGTACAGCGTACTTATATATTTTCTATCTATTATGCATGTTTACTGTATTCAATTGGCATGCTTCTATGTATCTTGTTATGTCCCTCTGAGGACCTGGTCCCTTGCTAGGTATAGACGACCAGGAGTATCCGCAGGAGTACGGATCAGGACCGGATACATTACTTTCTGCCAAGGAGACCTTACCCACTGAGCATCATTGATTATCTCTAGCGATGGATCTTTTAGCTGACACTCTTATATCGTCACCTTATTCTATATTGGAGATTTTACTCTTCTCTCTCATTTAGTTTTGATATAGTCATTGGTAGTGGATTTGTTTCCACCCGACTATCATTTTTGGATTATTCAGACTCTTTATTTTAGTTAGTTATTTCCTTTCTGTGACTTGTTGTGTGGATGAGATTAGTATTTCTGTGACTTGTGATAATATAGATACCACATGTGAGTTTTATTCATATTATAGCGTACGTGTGTATTATGGTATCCATATATTGGAGTTGCTATGTACATACGGCTGGCATGCTTACGTGTTCCTAGTCCTATGTATTTTGGGACTGGGGTGTGAAAGTGGCCCTTCTGGTACTTGTTTCCTCGCCCATGCTGCTACCAAGTTAATGACAAGCGAGCCACCCCCTTTTTGGGTGCACGAACGGGGCCGGGTAGCTGTCTTTAATTACCTTTTTCTTTATTAGTTAAACCTATTTATTTACTTGATTTCAAGGGTGAATAATTCTTGAAAATATCTGTTAATTTCAGAAAAATATGAAATATTATAGAAAATATTTTAGGACATTAATTAAGATCATTATGGTCAAGTTAGGGGATACTTTAGCTTAGGGGTTGTCATGCCCTACTCCCAAAACATATGAGACCAGACACGTGGCAATGGCCAGCTGGTACGACTCCGTAGGGTTTTCTAATTTAGTGGACCCAACGAAGTGCACTTACGCTGTCCATGGTCAAGTGATCAAGCTAAATATCTATTTCTAATATCCAACAACTAAACTAAATCTCAATCCACGATAAATAAATCTCAAGAAGGAACGGTACGCATCATTAGTCTTCAGTCCAATAATACATCCGTTCGAATAGACCAGGAGAACAATATATGTCTATAAACACTAGGCTATAAAGCATAATCGTAAAGAGAATTAGTACATAACTGTAATAGAGAAAATATATAATGATACCTGCAAAGATGTCTAACTCACTACTCGATCAAGCCTCAACCAACCTGCTTAAATAACCTTGAAGGGAACCAGGTCCTTAGAGGGACGTAACAAGATACAAAAATTATAGCCATAATATAAATACTGAGTAAAGTAAAATCACGATGAACTATCCTTCTAAGTGAATGCAATTTGAGGATAACTTTAGTACGTATGGGAAGGCTAGACTAGACATATACTGACGTAATTCACCAATCGTCATGACTGGCTAATATATGCCATATATGCCCCCCATATCCGGAGCAATCTACATGTATAAAAACTATAGCGTTCATAGGATGCGACATCTGATATATAAAACCATAACGTTCCGAAGAACGCGACATCTGAGTATATAAAACCATAACGTTCTGAAGAACGTGGTGCCATCATATATATAGAGGTTATCAGTTTTCGTAGTTCCTCGGGATACTACGGTTATCGATGTGGGTATCCCATATGCCAACTAGTTGTCCTTTTTGTCCAATACCAATGTACAAGTCTCAAGTACGACGTGGACATCTCGTAACTATAATGCAAGTCACATAGAGCTATACAACTATGCTAAGTACCGTCATACATGCTACTCGTACCGATGGCTAATAAAGTGCGTAAGCTCGTGTCCTAACATTAACTCACTCTGTGTCATGACCCGCACCCGAATGAGGGTACGAATACGTAAACAACGTCCAGCCTATGCCGCAACATCGGCGATAGAATGCTGTCTCAACTCCAAATGGAGGACAATATTATAATATGATAATGGTAACAATACTTAATCATAATATAAAACTAGAGAAAGATATATCACGATATGGAATAGAAGAAAAGAAATACAAAGTCACAATACATCACAAGTCCAAGTCCAAGTCCAATCTCAACACAAGATATCAAATATAATACAATGTCAAAAGTATCTAACAGACATATACAATATCATGAATGAGCGAGCTATGTCTCATCGACTGCTAGTACTAACTCAATAGGCTCTACGGGTGCTAACTCAACTGGCTCGCCATCCTGTGGCCCATAATGCGTAGGGCACCAGTCCTCTAATGAATCATCTAAAAAATATATCCAGTCAGGATTGGAGCGAAGTACAATCCAAATAGCAATTCCAATAATTGACAAAAACTATGAAATAACAATAGCAATGAAAATAAATGATTGAAGTAACTGAACTAGCATATATCACGAGAAGAAGCATCATGGTAAATAATAGCAAGAAGTGAGAACAATATGGTGAGGAACAATAATGAAATAAACTGGAATAAAGAAAATAATATATAAATGTGCCTTAAAATATTAGTAAGATAATGTGATCGGCTTGGGCCTAACACGGGCTATATATAAAAGGTGAGCTAGCGTGATCACACGTGAGTTGCATGGTCTGCTAACTATCATGGGCTATACTAAATTACGGACTATAATGTATGATCACATATCCACTAATACTTCTCCAATCCTCCGACTAGTACACGGATCCAAATCATGACACGTTATAACACATATATCACACTGCACTGTCTATAATATCATGCACTATGATCACGGTCTATATAATCACTAATATATCACGGTAATCACTGAGTAATCATAAAGCATGACACGGTGATCAATGAGTCATCACGATAATAATATCTCATGACCATGATCCACGTATACCAATCCATGAAACCATCGTGTTAGGAATCAAGTATCTCAATACTAAATACATGAAAGATAGATGCAATCAAATAAAGAAACTATCAGAGAGTGTACTCGTCTCTGGTCATGAGCAAATGATATATCTCGGTATCCTAGCTGGTGTCACACTCACCTAAATATGAATATCATGTCAATGGGTGTAATAAAATGATAAATATGCTAAAATATGAGTTCTAGGCCATTTCTAGGTCATACTAGTCAAAC
The DNA here is from genome assembly GCA_036927795.1 of Iris macrosiphon. Lineage (NCBI taxonomy): Eukaryota > Viridiplantae > Streptophyta > Magnoliopsida > Asparagales > Iridaceae > Iris > Iris macrosiphon. The sequence continues at coordinate 126,956 of JAYESA010000059.1, read as the reverse complement.
TAGGTCAAACTAGGTTAATACCTTAACTAAGGATTCATTACCTAGACAATACCTTATACCCTTACTAGGTTAACTAGTTATATTAACCAACACTAGCTAATATACTACAATGTATATATCATATAATATGTATATAACTTAATATAACATAGATCCTAGTATTTGCCTATAACTCATTACCTTAACTATATAAAACTTATTCTAACTAAAATGAGAATTAAGCTAATCTCTTTAATTAACTAAATGAATGGTCTAATTGGGTCTAGTCTAATGTTGGACTCAATGTTGTCATGACAAGTCTAATTTGGGTCAACTAGTGTCAAGTCTAAATAATAGGCTAGCCCACTAACTATAAATAATAATAATAGCACACAATATATAAATAATATGAAATGACAAAAATACCCTTCTTCGGAAAAGTGAAAGTTATACTATATGACGTGAAATAATATGTGTCAAGGCCTCAGAGTTATGATGATAACTCTGCAACTTTAGGTACGTCCACTATAAACTAGGTCAAACACAAGTCCTAACGTCGACGTCTTCGTCGACTGCACCCGAGTCATTCTCGGACGCGCACATTTATATAATATTCAGAACACAAAATATATGAATATTAATAACTGAATTTAAACAGCACAATAAGGCAAGGTATATCTTCCTGGATCTCCAAGATGCAATGTAAAGAACCTGCTCTGGCATCCAAGTTTGAATGATCCCAGGAGCCTATATATAGTAATAACAAATCAGTCACTAAGACATGGTTCACTAAGCATGCACACGATAACAACTATTCTACGCCATTAGTTATTAGACAAATATGGTCTAAAATAATTAAGGTTAAATCTTACGTACTATATTTATTAACTATGATTCCATAACGACTAGGGGTAGTAACTAGGTCATCAACCATAAGTATCCAGGTTATCATCCTCAAGTATTTGTCGCAACCACATTTATGCCAACTAGGACAGATTAAGGCAAATTCTAAATCATGCATGGCAAGTAGGTGACAAGTTGATCAACTAGGTAGTTTGACTATGTAAGCGTCAATGAAAGTATGAAATCACCAAGTCCTCTAAATAACGCAATATCCTTATATATATATATATATATATATATATATATATATATATATATATATATATATATATATAAACTTTGGTATGCTTGATTGTAAATTGCTCCTCGAACTCGTAGGTTCTAGTTACACTTCACACTAGAGTTTTACGCACCAAGGTGACTCATTCACAACCTCATGTCATACAAGTAAGGGTCAACCTAACTCAAGTAGTTATTAGTGTTAATCCGTAAGTTCTTGTGAATTAACAACCAACATAACACCTAATGTGGTAGCGAAACTCACTTAGACAACTCCCATATCGTACTATACTTGTACTCATAGTCATCACTAATCATGGTAAGGGTCATCAACATAAACTTACCATGTGTTAAGGGTTTATTCTAACTACAATGCAACCTACCAACCTATATATCATCTAGTCAAGATCAACTAATTAGTTATACATACAACAAGTTGGCAACTTGAGCTACCTATCTACATTTGCTTAACACATATACATAAATTTGAATATACTTATATCATGGTATAAAAGCACATACAAACATGCATTTCTCCAAGTTTCATACCCAAATACTCATAATTAAATATGCCTAAATCTGGACTTTTATTACTAAGTGGATCTAGCATGGGGAACAACTATTTCTAAAACATACATTCAACCCTCAACTCATGCAATTACATATAAAAAAAACCCTAATATGAGTTTAATATATGGATTTAAAAAGAAATAGGGTTATTATGAAGATTACATAAGTGTTATATGGGTTAAATGCTATAAAACATATACACAAGTTTTTAGGTTAAAGAGAAGAAGAACTAGAAGGAGTTGAAGGAGATGAGGATAAAATTTACCAATGGAGTGGAGGTGCATGGTCGGAGGGAGGAGATCCGACTGGGGGGGGGAGTGCTCTGGCGGCCTGGAGGTGCTTCGGCGGCCAGGCAAGGCAGCAGCAACCGCAACATCAACTTAACATCAACAACAGTAGCAAAACGCAATAACAACAGTCGCAGCAGCAAATGCGGCAGTAGCAGTTGTAGTAGCGGTCAGGTGGGGTGGGGGGTGGGCAGGATGTCTTTGCAAGGATGAAGGGAAGAAGAGAAGAAGATGATGAGGGTAGTGGTCGGGTGCTTGACAGGACAGTTGTGGTGGTCGGGTGCTTGACAGAAGGGTGGTGGTATTGGTGATGATGTTGGTGGTGGTGAATGGTGGTGGTGGTGGTGTTCGGGTTTGGAGGGGAGGAGAGGAGAAAGAAAAAGAATGAAGCAATAAATTATGGGAGAGAGATAGGTGTGTGGTAATAAATTATGAGAGGGAGAGGGGGATGTGTGGGAATTTGGGTCGGCTGCTATAGGCTTTTCCTAGGAGTGTGTGTGTTGTCATGAAGGGATGAGTGGTTGTGATAGGTTGAGGTTAATTTGAATGGAAGGCTAGGATTTAGTGTAGGTGAATAATGATGCATAGTATCATGTAAAGAGAGAGAGAGAGAGAGAGAGAGAGAGAGAGAGAGAGAGAGAGAGAGGATCGGTCATGGCTTCCAAAAATGAGATGCTTCTATTTGTTTCCATCCAATAGGAGGTGGACACCTAGCAATTATTTTTCATTTAGGTCCCTAGTAGTTTCGGGTCTTCTCAAAAGAGGGAAAAAGGAGATTTGATGTGTGTTTGAGGGTGTTTGGTGTTTTGTAGGATGGAGATGGTGTTTGGTGTTTTGTATGAGTCACATGAAGGTGTGAGTTGGTGGTTGGTGTTTGGACTAGTTTTGGGCTAAGTTAAGTCGGTTGCTCAAAATGACTAAAAATAGTGTCATAGGTGTCTTTCATTAAATTAAAAGCGTGTAGGGGTCCAATTGGCTGTGACACAAATATCATGGATATAGTGGACTCAGAGTAGATCATCATCATATATTGGGTTGCAAGGAACGAGTCGAAGTTGTGTTTCCAATTTCAATTGGAACAGACATAGGTACAAAGTTTAGGTTAAAGTCTAGATATTGGGTCACGAATGTTGTGCGATTAAAATAAAGCATAAGAGGGTATATTTTTGAGTGACACAAAGGTCAAGATTGAAGATTGGCTTATTTGGGTCAAGGGTGTAAATTTTATTGGAAGGTAAAAGCTAGTATAGTGCTCTAGATACTTAAACAACGGTAAAGTACAACAATTGAATCAAAAATAAAATTAGTGAATTATAACTCCAATAATAATTCTAGAATAATTCTAAATAAATTCCTAAACCTGGATTTTGGTCAAGGTGTTTATAATCTATCCACCTTAAAAAATTTTGTCCTCAAAATTCAAAATCCATCTCCCCGACAACGAACTCAACATTTCTCTAAATAAATAAACACAAATTATCTCTTAGTCCTACTCCACTCTCTTGACCTTAAACTGCCACATACGTACAGTCTAATCATTTAAGACATTTGGTCCTCAAAATATCTTCTCACCATCATGAATTGTCTCATCATTGTTATCATGCTAATCATCATCTAGAAAATCACCACCTATAAGCGTAGGTTACTTAAGGGTGCCTCAACAAAATCTCAGCTTGAATCTTCCACTATCTACAAAGAAGATAATGTCATATATTCACTCCCGAAGGGATGCATGGGTTAGGCACTAAAATTCAACAAGCACAAATTCTCAAGGCCACCTACATAGTAGCTAAATCCCTTGTTCTGTAGCTAAGATAGTTACTAGCTCATCATTCTTTCCTAGGTACAATATCATCAACCTATAGTATCCGTAATAAAATTTTGCAACCTAACTTCTTATAGTTGCTCTTAGCAGCAACAGTCTAATCTAGCCAGTCAGTCGTACCTAGTCTAGAAGCTCAACTCAATTCAATTCCTAGAAGAACTACATGTAATAAAGTACAACATAAGCCTCTATTCAAATACATAGCAATAATAATGTAATAATTATCATTCAATCATTCTAAATACCATAGATAAAATTCTAACCAATAATAATAATAATACTATTCCTAAAATCTGAAAATCTATCAGCTAGGGTAAATTTAAAACAGGTTCCCATATAATCGCCTACTACTAAGGATTTGGTCCAACAAGCTCATACCCTATTAGTCAAAAATCTAATCCCATCTTCCATTTACACTCTCCTACATATATGGAAATATATAATCCAAGGGTCTTGCGATAATCCTCTACAGGATGACCAATGAGTCAGTATGTGATCTAAACTTGTGTTTAGTTCCTCAAAATTCATGTTACCTAAAGGCTGATCAACAATTTCCACCCGCACTAAATCCTCAAAATTCTAAAATTATTATAATTCATAAATACTAATATTATTATCCCTCAAGTCCATATCAAAATTCCTCCTCCTTGGGTTACGTGACCCTAACGTCTTTCTCTTATCATTTGTTTCCTACACACCTTCATATTATCCCAGTATGTTAATCTTGTTTTCAACTATAACTATTCTAATCATGGTACAATACCTTCAGCTTCAAGGTATAGATCTTTTAGGCAACTACTGAGTGATAAATAATTTTCAGTCCTTCCTAGATCCTTTTCTTAATTTAAAATGCTCAAGTTCAAGTACTCCTCATGAATCTCTTCTTGTTGTTATCCTATATTTTTCAACTCCACTACCATAATAACACATATTAGCGGCGACTAAAAAATTTGCTAATAGGTAAACTAACGTTGGTAAAATAATTTAGCGACGTAATTAGCGACGTTTTTACGGTGTCGCGTATTTTATGGTCGCTGACAACAAAAATGTCATTAGTCGTCGCTGCAACGACCTATATTTGCGATGACTCGATGTCGCAGAATATACGACGATTGGCGATGTGTCATCGTTAAATGGCGATGTAATATGTGGTCGCAATACGTCGCTATATTAGCGACTTTATAAGCGACGTTTTGCTACAACAATGCTGACATGGCAAGTTTTGCCATGTCAGCATGTTAGCGACGTTTAGCGACACACTAGCGACGTCCTTGGTATAAGGTAGCGAAGTTTTGATACTTTTTAGCGACATAAATGTACATCACGGAATGTCGCAACATGTCGCTAAATTGAAAAAAAAAAATAGAATACAGTTTGTAAAATATTTCCCAACAAAACACTACCTGCAGTTATAAAATCACAGTTTATATAAATAGACCCGGAGCAACCCTTCGTTGAATTCCCTTGGTTCAACGACCCCTTTGGGGGAACACTCAACACCGGTAAATTTTGGTGTACAGTTAATATGAATAACAAAATAAACTCACGTAGAAAGAAATCTACAAAGTTATATTACATTAAATATGTCCCAAGAAATCTACAAAATAAGTGTCACATGCGTCTCAGAATGTAATGAAAAGTATGAAAAAATAGATCAAAGACCCAAGAATGGGCCAATGCATACAAACACACTAAAACCTGTCCAAACAAGGACTGCTACTGATTAGGAGGAGCACCGCCACGCATCTGGGATAGAAGGAACTCATACTGCTCCTGTGAAAGCGCCATCGATGTCCATAGAGGAGGCAGAGATGGAGGTGGTGTCGATGTCGGTGGACCAGGAGGACGTATCTGCTCCAATGCTAGCAGTCGAGCATTGTATGAATCCATGGTAGATACCACCCTTGAAGTGTTCTCCGCCACCGACCGGCTCAACAAATCCTGTGCCGCATGGATCCTCGTAAGTGAGTCGCTCATGGCCATATACGACCCCTCCAGCTCTGTCTGTCTGCGCTCCGTAGATGCGACCAGAGTTGCCAAGCTGCGCTCTGTTGTCTGGCCCATAGTCCTGAGCTCCATAAGATTGTGCTTTGTCGTATGACTCAGAGTCCTGAGCTCCATAAGGCTATGTTTGAGCGAATCAAAACATGCGGTGACCGTCGCGTCGTCCATCTATGGCGCAGACTATGGCCACTCCATAATCCTCCGTAGCAACTGGTCACGCATGTCAGCAATCTGACGGTCAACGCTCTCCTGGGCTCGTACCGATGCCTGCGAAGGCTCCGAGGAATGCACACTGGCAGAGGGGGCCCTGGTTGACTACGTTGCAACATAGGCACTGTAAGATCCCGTATCATAGTACGTACCCCTCTAACGACCACCAACGACAGTCATCTAGAGCTCATCCGCCGATGAAGCTGTAGAGGGCTGCGAGAAAGTACCAGCCCCTCCCACTACAGGTGCACTAGCAGTCGCCCGCTCACGTAGTTTAATATACTCGTCTTAGAAAAGTGGTTGGTAACGTTTAAGTTGCTTATTACTAACTATATAGATATATATTTGCATATTTTTTAAGTTATATTAAAACTAACACATGATAGTAAAACGTATATAGGTCTGCGTGGCCTTCTCATCGATTAGCTTTTTGCCCTTCCGATGGGTGGCCAGGAAGACTATCACCATGTTGGTGTCCTCACCCCTCTCTACTTGTTAAAAATTAGATTGTTTGTTATTAAAATTAAACATCTTATCCTACTTGCATTACAATAATATATATTTAATATAATACATACCAAACGGCAAAAATGTTCCGTCATGGGAATCGAGCCACCACACCACTTTCCTGCCTTCGACCAAGCCGCCTTTGCCTTCTCCGACCGTTCCTTGTACTTGGGTTCATCGAATATCGCCTTCATCGCAGTCCACTACTCAGGTGTGATCCAACTGTGGATCGGTTCTCCGTCACGATCATGGACCTTCTGTTCGTTGATCGCATCACGGATCAGCTTGGCGGCGACGAAAGAAAACTGCTCCTCGATCTTCTCAACTTGGTGTGGTGGATAAAAATAGGTTTTCTACAAGAAGTAAAATAGTGAGTTACATAATATGAATAAATGATTATTGATATTAAAAGTAAATATATGTTTACCTTGAAGTGGGCAAACCAAAATTTCTTCATATCTTCAGGAGCATCTGAGTAGTTGATCCAAGGCCCACCATAGTTCTGCCTAAGAAACACCCCCAGTGCTCTCTGTACCGCCGACAGACGATATCTATACAAGGATAATTAAATTCATGAGTATATAGATATAATTATTTGGAAAATGTTAACTATTTAACTTACTTTTGAGGCCCGTCCCTCCAAATCTCCCACTAACAAAATATGTTGAAATAATGACGTTTTTAGCGACGTCATAAAAAAATGTCGCTAATATTAAAGAATTCAGCGACTCCAAAAATAAACGTCGCTATACGTCGCTATTGGTGACATATAACGACGTTTAGCGACAGCAATTAAGTTTTTTTAAAGAATAGTCGCTATAAGCTTCTTTAAGGTCTCTAAACGTCGCTGAGTTTTTAATTTAGCGACGTTTGGCGACGTACTTAGCGACGTTTGTTTTTTCGATTTTTAGCAACGTTTTTAGCGACGTCTATTACGTCGCAAACTTTTCTTAATAACGACGTCATAAGTTGACGTCGCTAAACGTCGCTAAAATTTTAATATAGGTTTTGATTCCCCCCTTCTGTCGAAGACTTCTCCCAATTTTTCAAAAATCCCCGCCTCTTCCCCCCCTCTCCGGCGAAGTGCACCTCCGGCGTCCTCCACAGCTACCTACTCCGGCGTCCCCCTCCTCCTCCTCCTCCTCCTCTAGGTAAAACCTAACTCTCTCTCTCACAGATGCTTGACACTGACACTGACACTGACACTGACACAGGCACATACACTACACACACACTGACACAGACACGACACAGACTATGAGAGAGGGTGTAAACCCTAACCCTAACCCGATCTCTCTTTCTCTTTCTCTCACACAGATGCACACGACATAACACAGACACAGACATAACACACACACAGACACAGACATGACACAGACTGTCACAGAGGGTGTAAACCCTAACCCTAGCCCGATCTCCCTCTCTCTCTCTCTCACAGATGCACACGACATGACACTGACACAGACACGACACACACACTGACAGATACGACACAGACTGTCACAGAGGGTGTAAACCCTAACCTGATCTCTCTCTCTCTCTCTCTCTCTCTCTTTCACAGATGCAGACATGATATGACACTGACACAGACACGACACACACACACTGACACATACATGACATACAAACACTGTCACAGAGGGTGTAAACCCTAACCCTAACCCTAACTAGTATTCACTAACAATGCATCTAACTGATACATTCATCAGTCAGTGATATACACATAGTAGTACATAAATACAGTGGACTGAAAACTAATGCCGCCACTACTGATATTCCCTATAATATATACATCAATACCTTTCTACTGAAGGCACTAACCGAAGGCCCATCAGTGTACTACTGATACCAAACTAGACTGACATCAAGCCCTTAGTTGTAGTATGATCAACTCGAGTGAATCTTACTCACAACATATACCTATATCCATTCCTCACCTACACACAACCACAGTTGATACATAAGATATACAGAGATTCCCCCAATCTTCTAATGCCTGTTGTGATACTCAAGTTTAAAATGCAACTTCAAATTGCTGCTGCCTAATGTCGCACCCTGCTTTATACGATGGTGTGCACAGACCCTGTGAAGTCTGCCACAACACTCATGTGCACATCAAATGTGCACTGTCGGGTCTGTGTAGATGGTGTGTGCAACAGCCTCTCCCCATCTCACTGCTCATTGTGTTGCTCCCCAAATCTGCTGTCAACATAATATATACTCCTATGGACAGACACTCCCCTATAACCAGATGACTAATACTTAAAGCAGTGCACAAACCCTAACCCTAACCCAAATCTCCTCAGTTGACACTAATTGATATACTGTAATATGAGTATCTAGGATACAGAGTTGAACGAAGAAGTATCAGTGCTAGGATTCCTGAGTATTCTTATGTGTGTGTAGACGAGTAGGTGTATAACATAATTGGGTATTCCTGTGTATATATGCTAGGACTAGGAGTATCAGTGCATGTACTGTATATAACGATGAGTATATACTTGAACGATGTCTATTTATTTTTGCAGAAGTATCTAGAAATGGATATGAATTACTATCTGCATCATCGTTCCTGGACGTACAACCGTCATCCTGATGACATGTGCGGTATGCGGGATGAATTCATTGTGGGTGTACAGCAGTTCCTGCAGTTTGCCAAGGCGTTCCCTCAGTACATGGATGGTACCAAAATTAAGTGTCTGTGTGTGAGATGTCGTAACTTAAAATATCATCCAGAAGTGGAAGTCACATATCATTTGTACTCGAAGGATTTCACGCTGAATTACTATCAGTGGACCGCGTACGGTGAACTTGTGTCTTTAGCATCAGAGTCGGAGCCTTATGTGGAGCCGTATATGGATATCCACGACCACGCTGCTTACGATGACATAGGGTGAACATGGTTTTTGATGCGGCGGGGCCTAGTTTTGATTCGAACAATCATGATGCAGCTGAAGAGGCACCGAATGTCGATGCTGTGAAGTTCATGGAGTTGCTGGAGAATGCAAGGACTCCATTATATCCTGGTTGTGAGGATCATTCACTGTTGGAGGTGGTTACAAGATTATTGATCATCAAGTCTGATTTTAACATGTCACAAGAATGCTATAACCGACTGATGGATTTGATTATAGAGATCTTACCAGAGGGTACAAAGTTGCCTAAAGACTTCTACCGATCTAAGAAGATGGTGAGATCGCTCTGGATGGGATACGAGAAAATTGATGCATGTCGCAACGGATGCATGTTGTACTACAAAGACGACAATGATGAAGATGCGTGTAGATTCTGTAGTGTTGATCGCTACAAGGCCACTGAAAGAAGAAAGTTTGTCGGTGCAAAGAAGCCTACCGATTCGATGCACTGCTTGCCTTTGACATCGCGGTTGCAGAGGTTATTTTTGGCAAAGGAGACTACAGAAAACATGAGTTGGCACAGGCGGAAACAAATTGAAGGAGTATTGGATCATCCATCCGATGGAGAAACATGAAAGTACTTTGATCGAGAGTATCCAGATTTTGCTTCGGATCCACGTAATGTCAGATTGGGGCTCTCCTCCAACGGTTTTACCCCATTCGGACTTTCGGGCTCCCAATATTCGTGTTGGCCTGTGATCGTCACTCCGTACAATCTACCGCCTTGGATGTACATGAAGACTCCGTATATGTTCCTAACCGTTATTATCCTGGGTCCGAACAATCCGAAGAGGAACATCGATGTATATTTACAGCCTTTGATAGATGAGTTGAATCAGTTGTGGGAAGTAGGTGCCAACACGTACGATATTTCCAGAAAGCATAATTTTCAGATGAGGGCAGCACTTATGTGGACCATCAACGACTTTTTGGCCTATGGAATGTTATCGGGATGTAGCACTCATGGTCGTCTCTCATGTCTGTATTGCATAGACCGTACTAAGGCTTTCCGTTTGAAACACGAAGGCAAATCGTGCTTCTTCGATTGTCATCGACAATTTTTGTCGAAGGATCATCCGTACCGGAGGAACATGAATGCTTTTCGTGCGGACATTGTGGAGAAGGCCAATCCATCGCCAAGGTGGCCCGGATACACGTATGGAAAGAGGTAAAATATTTACCAAGTGCTATCGAAGAGCCTGCTAAGGGGTACAAGTGTGACAGATTTGGTCGCACCCATAACTGGACGAAGAGGAGTATATTCTGGGATCTGCCATATTGGAGCACCGATATGATCAGACATAACCTTGATGTCATGCATATCGAGAAGAATGTGTTTGATAACATAATTAATACTGTAATGGAGGTAAAGGGGAAGACGAAAGAAAATCCGAAGGCCAGGTTGGACTTAGAAGAAATATGTAGACGTCCTGCGTTGCATTTGATAGAGGAGGGGAATAGAAAGTTAAAGCAGCGTAAGTCAGTTTTTTCACTGGAGAAGGAGGATAAATGGAGACTTTGTAGGTGGATTCATGGTCTAAAATTTCCAGACGGGTACGTGTCAAACTTGAGAAGATGTGTCGACCTCAAGGAGAACAAACTGGCGGGTATGAAGAGCCACGATTATCACGTATTCATGGAGAGGTTAATTCCAATTTTATTTTGAAAATTCTTACCGCAGGTTGTTTGGGATCCATTAACAGAGCTCGGCATATTCTTCAGAGATCTTTGTTCTACTAAGTTGCTCGTCGATCGTCTAGAAAAGCAAGAGAAGGACATTGCGGTAACATTGTGCAAGCTCGAGAAGGTGTTTCCTCCTGGATTCTTCGACTCTATGGAGCATTTGCCAATTCATCTTTCCTATGAGGTACGTGTTGGTGGTCCTATCGGTTATCGGTGGATGTACCCCTTCGAGCGGCATCTGAATCACCTAAAGAGAAAGGTAAAAAACAAGGCACGGGTTGAGGGCTCTATTTGTGAAGCTTATGTTCTCGAGGAGATTACAAAATTTTGCTCGACGTATTTCAAACCTCATATTGCTACTAATAGAACGAGAGCTCTGAGAAATGATAATGGATATCATGAATCTAATGATGTAATACTGAAAGTATTCAATGCGTCCGTAAAGCCTTCAGGGAAAATGAAGAAGAGATATTTGAATGACGATGAGCTAAGGGCTGCTCAGTTGTATATATTACTCAATTGCGACGAGGATGAAGTGGAGAAGCTAGAGGGGTAAGTAATTAATATGTCCACGTTTACGTCATCTCAATGTAATAGTATAAGCTACTATTATGCTAGTAATCAGCGGTTGCTTCGTTATTTTTCAGCACATATAATAATGAGCTGAGGTCGGTTAGACCCTACATAACAGACGAAGAAGTAGAACAAGAAATAAGACACCATTTTTCTTCTTGGTTGAGCGCATATGTAAGGAGCTTGGTAATTACATTTTCTGTATGCACTTGCACAATAAATAACTTACTATCGCTACTTTGGTATTTAGGCCGATCGTCTAATAACACCCGAGACTGAATCTATTAGAACTCTAGCCAAGGGACCAATTACTGCCATCAAAATATGGCCAAGTTACTGTGTGAATGGGTTTAGGTTCAAGTCAACAAATGCTTCGATCAGAGACAGCTTTCTGGATCTTGATTCCACGAAAAATAGTTGTTTGTGTATCAAATCTTCGAACTATAAAGACGTCGATCCAGGAAATGATTTCTTTGGCATCTTACGAGAGATTGTGGAATTGACATATAGTTATAGCACATAACCTGCTAAGATCATGCTATTCAAGTGTGAATGGTTCGATCCGATTCAAGATCAAGGTTGGAAAATTGGCAAGCATGGTCTTGTGGATATAAACTACACGCGTAGATATCAAGGCTACGAACCATTTATCCTATCAAGTCAGGCTCAGCTCGTGTACTTCACAACTTATCCTAGACGGGGGACAGTGAGGTCGGATTGGTGGGCAGTATGCAAGACTAAAGCTAGAAATACCTTTGATGTTGACGAAATAGCTTATCAGGAGGACGAACTACCTCTTGTAACAAATATTGTAAACATGGACTCAACGAAAGTTACTCATTACACGACTAATAATGTAGAAGATATAGAATTATTTGAAGTGGAAGACAAAGACGGAGTAGATGAAAGTGAAGATGAGATGGAAGAGGAAGAGGAGGACGAGGAAGACGAAAAAGATGAATTTTCTGAAGATGATTGAAAATAAAATATTTTGCCTGTAGAATATACTATATTTTGACTGTAGAATGTACTATTTTGACGAAGATATGTATTATATTTTGACTGTAGAATGTACTATCTATTTAGACTTGTGACACCACTAGTTATTTATTGTGCAATTCTATGAATGCTATGAGATATGCATAACATTTTGACTGTAGAATGTACTATATATTTGTGTATTTTTTTAATAATCATATGTTGTTATCTGGTATGACAGGACGATGCGGAGCGTTCGGCAGGTCCCGAGGTAGACAGAGTGCTACTCCGGTACTGCCTACTGTTGGTTCTGGATCCTCAGCGCCTAGTACTCCAGTATATCGACCAGTCACATCTCCGACTGGGACGACGTTACGTGGCAGCACTCCTGGGACGAGTAGTTCTAGGCCTGATAGTACTCTCTCGTCCAGCGTTCCTCCTACTGACGGAACCATGGAGACAAATGAGCATATGGAGGAGGTCGAGCCGACGTCGTCCCAATATCAACTAGATCCTCCATACACACCTCCGGAGGAGACGAGGACAGAGATTTGGGCCGGCGGTACAAAGTAAGTTAATTAGATGGTTTAGCATCATATATATCGTGTATTCCTTTATTCATCATATATTAACTTTTTTGACAAAAATAATTATTGTTGTATAGATATCATCCCTCATCGGTACAGAGATGCCTGGGCCTCTTTATGATGAACAACTATGGTGGCCCTTTAATCAACTACTCTGATGCTTCGGAGGAGAGGAAGGCGTTCTGGTTTGCGTGCTTCAAGGTAAAAGTATATTATATCAATCATCTAATTTATGCATATTATATAACTTACTAAATTACTTATTGTAGCAAACGTATTTCTATCCACCGCACCGGGCCGAGTTGATCGAGCAGCACCAAGCTGATCCGTGATGCTCTGGATGACCAGACGGCTCATAATCGCGAAGGAAAATCGAGCCAAGGTTGAATCACGCTTGAGCAGTGGACTGCGATGAGGGATAGATTCGACGATTCGAGGTACAAGGAAAGGTCTGCGAAGGCCAAGGCGGCTAGGCAGAAGGCAGCAAAGTGGTGTGGTGGCTCGATTCTGATGATGGAATATTTCCGTCGTTTGGTATTTTTTTTATTTCAGATATATTATTTTAATGCAAGTACGATAAAATGGTAGTAGGATAAAATGTTTAATTTTAGTACTAAATAATATATTTTTAACAGGTACAGAGGGGTGATGATGCAAACATGGTGACCGTCTTCCTGGCCACCCATCGAAAGGGCGGGAATCTCATTGATGAGAGGGCCTCGTAGACCTATGTAAGTATTACTTTATTTTGTGTTAATTTTAATATAACTTAGGCAATTATCGAGTATCCAAACTTTTCTAGGCCAGTATCTTAGGCTGTGTGAGTGGGCGACTGCTAGTGCACCTACAGCGGGAGAGGTTGGTACTTCCTCGCAGTCCTCTCCAGCTCCGTCGGCGGACGAGGTGTGGGTGACCACCGCTGGTGGTCTCCAGAGGGGTACGTACTATGGTACGGGATCCTATGGCGTCCTTGTTGTGACACAGTCATTTAGGGCCTCCATGGAAAGTGCGTATATTCCCCACAGCCCTCGCAGTCGTCGGCCCGAGTCCAGGAGTGTCACGACCCGCACCCGATGTAGGGGCACGAGCACGTGGGTACGTCCAGCCTACGCCGCAACATCGGCGGTAGAACGATGTCTAGGTCACAATACTATCTAAACAATCTCTCAGATGAATATCCAACTCCATAAGGAGACACATATATCACAATATAATATGGAATACTCAATCACAGAAATAAAGCACGATGAGATGTCGAAGAAAATAAACGAAATACAACACAAGTCTAAACAGCAAAAATAGTCTAACCTGCAACAATAACATCCAAATCTCCAAGTGTGTCGGAAACAAGTCCTCTAAGTCGCAATCTGGAAAAAATATCCAGTCAGGATTGGAGCGAAGTACAAGCACTAACAGCAGTTCTATGTATATTGACAAAAACTATAATACAGTGTAAAGAAATACAAGATGGATATAAATACTGGCAATAAACAATACTAGAATAATGAGATACTGGAAATAGAAATACTGGAGCATGTGTTATCATCAATGGCGCACTAGCAATGAACAAAAATACAGGTGCATGCTAGAACAATGAACTGGAATATAAGTAAATACTAGAACAAGAACTAGAACATGTAGAGATGCTAGATCAATATACTAGAGATACATGCCAAGAACATCTAGCTAAGTGTGTGAAACATTAGCATATCATGTGATCGGCTTGGGAGTGATCAAGCTTGCTATGTATGACTAGCTATGATTCATGTAAGGTCAGGCTAACCATCCGGATAGATATGATGCAAGCAATAGTCAGGCTAATCATACATAACAGGCTATGAGGCATGTAATGGTCAGGCTGCACCGACGTGAGGTGTGGGTGAGCTATGATTCATGTAAAGTTGGGTATGATCACATAATCTTCTAATATTTCCCCATTTCCCCAGCTAGCACGATGGATTCCAAATCATGACTCCTCGTGACAGGTCTCGATGATGCCAACTCGTGTAAACAACAGTGTCAGAATCATGTACGCTATACAACTAGAATTATAGAGATAATTAATATAATAAAAATTGTCAGAGAATGTACTCGCCTGTGGTCCTCTGCTGGTAATACCAATATCCTGTTTCCGAAGTCTTGTCTGAATAATCCAACAGTCCTATAAACATATCATATAATACAATATTGCATCAGACATTACACTAACACATACGATCAATAGCACAATGAACTCAGAGACTACGCTAGGGGGTGTTACGTCTGTAGTTGCTGTGCATAACAGACAGTCAATGATATGAGTCTTGCCAGTACGTCGGTGTACCTATGACAGTCTGCTAACATGTTACATGGTCACAGGTCAATGTAACTACGGGATATCCATAATTACGCTCGGATCACCTAGTACATATATAATTATACATATTATTAACTAGCATATAACATTAATACTTATAATATATATGTACACCAAATAAATACACACAATACCTATAATATATAAAATGACAAAAATACTCCTATTTTCAGGATGTGATAGTGACAAGTCTACCCTCCTTAAAAGAATTTTGTCCTCGAAATTTAAAATCCTCAATAGTTGTATTTATCTATTTATTTATTACGATCAAAATTTAAATTCATCAACCATATAATCATGAAGTAAATTCATATTGTTATTTCACCAAAAGTTTCAAAATTCTAAAATATCATATTCCTAAAAATCATCAAATAATTATCAAATTCTATTCTTTTCACAATCTCCTCCCAAATTTTAATAACTAAATACAAAAATTTAATATTCAATCCTCTAATTGAAATCCAATCAATGCATATTTATAAATTTAAAAAAATCTCATCCGAAAAGTTTGAATCTCCAACACTAATCCATTAATCATCTTACTCCTCTAATTTAAGTCCAATCGATGCGTATTTATAAAATTTAAAACCACATCTATCTAAGTATACCTATATATTCACAGTCTCTAGCACACAAGATACACACAAATACACCAATTGTCTACAATCCTCAATTGTGTACTAAAATTTGCACGGCCCGGATTACTTGCACTATTACTTCCAATAATTTCTATCTATATTAACTGATACTCCAATCTAATATCATCACCCAAGGTACTTACTGTTACTAGCACCTTGCTCAACTAATCCTTGATATAGAAATATTAGCACTATTGGTATGGTAACACTAGCTTCCTTATTTAGATCACCTAATCACACTCACCAGAACTCATGATCACTTGCACTTTTTATAACACACATGTTTTATTTCACTCTCAAAGGCAGGCATATGGTTCCATATCTCGATTGATGTATACGTATCTTCTCTCAAATCTTTTACAGACTGGTACACTAATCAGTGATATACTTCACACATTCCATGACCAATCTTGATATTTCTCTATCCATGGCACACTCATTAATACTCTTTATGCGTATACATTTCTTTACTCTTGTCACACCCAAGTATCAACCACCAAATTGAATATCATGCTCCATTAATTTTTTTAATACAATTTTCTCGATACTTAATTGTTTACATGGATCACCCAACTACATAAATTTATGACTATCTAGGACTGGCATGCTGGCTTGATACTAACTCCTGGAACCATCACTGATACTCTTTACTCATCTTTCTACCTATAGTACTAACTATAATGACACATATTATAGAACTATTGCTACAAGGTACTATGCTATGGTTATCTCTAGATTGATGCCTATTGCTCACATGTTCTACCAAGAATACTTACAAACTCATAAGCCACACTCAGTCAACACTGATACTCAAGACACAGAACTAATTGCAAGTCACCAATTATCACACTAACAATGATCCTTAAAGAAATAAAGCTCAAAGGAACTGGACTAAGGACTGAAGGTATCGCTACTGCTAGCAACAAAAAGAAGCGATGGAACAAATTCCTGTAATAACAGAAGTAGATAAGTCTTGAGATGATACTTTAAGAACCAATTTAAGATACAACATAATAATCATACACGTCTATCCAAAATCATGACACTCAGAATCCTCGCCACGCCAGTAAGCATAGCTGCGATGAACGATAGATTCCATAACTTAGGTATGCAACTCTATAATCATGTCGTCTAGAATCCTCACTGTGCCGACTAGTATAGGTGCGAGAAATTCTAAATTTCATAACTAAGATAGATACATCTGAAGTCAGGTACCTACGTTTTTGACACGCCAGATAATATGGCTGCGATAAATTCTAGGCTCCATAACCAAAGTATACATTTTACAATTCTCACTGTCCTCATCAACATATGTCATCAGATGATACCGTAAATTTTAGTCCGTAAAATTTATCTCGATAAGAAATCAAACTCAACAACGACACCAAGAATTAAATTTAGTAACTGATCAACAAGAATCAAATTCAATAACAACGAGTGAGAACGGACGGAACAAGAGAAAAATATTTGAATTAGAAATTATAATAAGATTCTCAAGGGTCGTTCCAGGAATCTCTCAAATAATTTGTGATTGAGTATTTGCTCTTGTCATGACCCGCACCCGGAATTTGGGCATGAGTACGTGGGTACGTCCAGCCTACGCCGCAGCATCGGCGGTAGAATGCTGTCTAGGTCAAGCACTATCTAAACAAACTCGCACGAGTATCCAACTCCATAAGGAGACACGGATAACAATATAAATGAATAACATACTCAATCACATAACTACATCATGATAATATATCGAAGAAATAAAATACAACACAAGTCTAAAAGTAAATAATCTAACTCAACAAATATCCAAGTCTCAACAAGGTATGCCGGAGACAAATCCGGTACCAAATAAACTACTGAAAGAAACTAACTAGATAACTAGTGATTCTGGCTAGACCTCCCGGAATCATAACTGAACTACCAAATCCAAGTCTGCAGCTACTCTCCAAGTGGTCCATAAAATGTCGGACAGCGGTCCTCTAAGGCATAGTCTGGAAAAAATATTTTCAGTCAGGAAGGAGCAAAGTACATTTCTAATAGCAGTTCTATATCAATGATATAAGCTATGTAGCAGTATTTAGATAGAAATATCCAAGATGCATGTACATGTACGAGAGATATACAATAAAGGAAATACTGGAAATACTGTAAGTAAATGCGGGAAGGAACATTATGTCAATGAGCAAGAATACTATGACTAAGTGTGTGAGTACTAGCTTTAACATGTGATCGGCTTGGGAACTTGTACAGGAATAATGGCCTGGCTAGTCATATGTGCGGTGTATGACCAACACTAACATGTGAACAAGACTTGTACATGAAGGGTATGGTCACATATCTACACTAAAATACTCCCCATCCCCGACTGGTATAGTAGATCCAACCATGGTACGCTATGGCACGGGATTCCCTAAGAAGGTAGCAAATCTCCCCGGAAATCAATGTCTGTACATGCACAAGATAACAAGGAAACAAGACTTGTATAAGCTACACCATGAACAAGGAATAACATCTCATGACGAGATCCGGATATACCAATCCGTGTAACCATCGTGTCAAGAATATGGATATTTATACTAGATACAATGAACATAGGGGATATCATAAATAAGAAACTTATCAGATAATGTACTCGCCTTGGGTCCTTAGCTGGTAATATCAATGTCCTGTCCCAGAGTATCGTCTGGATGATCCAACAGTCCTATAGACATATAATAAATGTAACATTACATCAGATGCTACACTAACACAATCATAATACATTGAACTCAGGGCTATGCCAGGTATGGCACTTAGTCAACTAGGGTCAAGTGCGTCAAGTTGCACGGGCGTCGCGTCTGTGATTGCTGTGCAGGACAGACGGTCAAAATGATATGGGGCTCGCCAGTACGTCAGTGTACATATGGCAGTCTGCTAACAGTTCACAGGGTCACAAGGTCATGTGTAAAGACGGGGTATCCGTAATTACACTTGGGTCGCCTAGTACCTATATATATATAAATATACATATCATTACTAACATATACATTAATGTTCATTTGCTACGAAAATAGATATGTGTATATATGTATCCTTTAAATAAAAATTAATACTTGTATACATATAACATATATAGAGAGAGATATATACAATACGTATATATACATGTATATATACTAAATAGAATTTAACATACTATATATATATATATATATATATATATATATATATATATATATATATATATATATATATATATATATGTCTTAAAAATATATATGCCACATATTTATATAAATATATAACGACCAATATCTATATATACAAAAGAATATGTATATTGAAAATATATACATATATATTTACCAAGTACTAATATACGTATACTACATTTAATACATATACCAAAATACATTTATAAGTACATATATATATACCAATATATTTATATATATGCTACGTATATATATACATACCAAAATACATACATATACCAAATACATACTAAAATGCGTACTAACATATATTATTTAATACTAATACATACATATATGTATATGAATACGTATACACGTAAATTATATATACTATACATACGTATATACACTAAGCTATATACACTATATGAATAAATTCCTCAACCAATGAAGGAGGGAAGAGGGGAGGGATGCTCACAGGTGGAGGGTGGTGGTTCTGGCTCGACGTGGAGGGGCCTGGCTTGCCGGAGCTGGGTGGCTCGGCTCGTCCGGGTGGAGGTGGTGATAGCTGATGATGATGGTGGTGGTGGTAGCTTGGTTGGCCGCCGGGGGAAGAGTTGGCCGGTGGAGGAGCTAGGAGGAGGAGGATGGTGTAGGCGGAGTTAAAGGGGAGGAAGCCGGCGGTGATGCTGGACTGGCTCGCCGGGGGAGATGAGCAGTGTGGCCGCTGAACTCAGGCCGGAGCTGGGAAAGAACAGTGGCCGGGAGTGATGTTCGTGACGAGGAGAAGGACAGGTCGGGGAAGTTGCAGTGGAGGAGATCACGGTGGTGATTCGGTGGTGGTAGGGTGGTTGGACTGAACGGGAGAAGCGTGGCTCGACGCGGGGGAGAGCAGGGTCGGGGAAGTTGATCGCAGCAGTGGCCGAGGAGACCGGATCTACAGGCGGGGAGGTGCAGGGAGAGCCGGGTGTAGGGAGGTGTCGAGCCGTGCCAGAGAGGGGATGCAGGGAGTCATCGGCCGAGATGCAGTGGCGGAGGTGCGGCCTCGAACTGTTGGCCGGAGGAGAGGATGTGAGGGGAGGAGATGGATGGAGGGGCTTGGCCGGGTGAGCAGTGGCCGGGGCCGGAGTATGCAAGGAGTCGGCTGCGCTGCGGGCCGCCGGGGGAGGAGCTGGAGGAGGTCGGGCCGGGCTGAAGGAGGGTGGTGCCCGGTTGATATTCCCCCTCTTTTTAAAAATTTAAAAAGAAGAAGAAGAAGAAAGGAAGAAGAAGAAGAAGAAGAAGAAGAAGAAGAAAAGAGAAGAAGAAAGGAAAATGAAGAAGCATACGGTTGGGGGCTTGTGAGGAGGAAGGAGAGAGAAGATGGGGGCTTCCCTAGGTTTGGGGATTAGGGCTTGGTTGGGAAGAGAGCCTTGAGGAGACATTAAATAGGATAGGGTGTGTGGGAATGAATGGTGATGATGCACCCATTTTGAATGGGTGGTCAGGATTTGACTTGGAGGATTCCTTCATGCAAGGGTGAGGGTTGGGTTGACTAGTCAATATTAGGACTTCTCCATTGGTTTGAACCAATGGGGTGTTGACACCTAATGCAACATTTGCAAATTAGCCCCCTTAAATTTGGGTATTTGTACAGACACATGAAATGATAAAAAATTGGTCGGCGATTTGGTGTTTGGTGTTTTGTAGGGTAAGGGGGTGTTGTGTGTTTTGTATGGGCTTAATTAATGGGGTATTTGGATTAAGTCAGGATTAAACGGGATTAGTCAAAGTTGGTATCCTTAATTTAATTAGAAATAAATGCAAGCTGTGTTCTAAAATTAATTAGGAGTACATGGGGCCAAAATTAGGTTGGGCCACAAATATCATTAGTGAAGAAGACTCAGAACAGAATATTACACTAATTTGGATTGCACGAAAAATGGGTCAAGATTGCCTCCAATTTTGATTGGAACGCACAACGATACAAAGTTGGAATTTATTTAGAAATTTAAATAAACGTCCGCGACGAATATTGTGCGGCTAAAATGAAGCACAAGAGAGCATAATTATGAGTTACAAAAAGGTCAGAATGGAAGGTGGGCACGTCTAGGACAAGGTTGTGAAATTTGTTGGAAGGCAAAAGCTAGGGTAGCGCTCCAAATATCGAAGCAACGGTAAGGCGCAACAACTAAATAAAATTACGGTAATAATCACAATCCCAAATAATTAATTCTAATTAATACAAATTAATACATAATCCTATAATTAGGTCAGGTGTTCATCTAGTGGGCCTCTAGGTCAAGTCTACCAGCTCAAACATTAATGAACACTGTATATATATAATATTATAAATACACATCTCATGCAATTATTTAATTTAAATACACGCAATATCAAATACATATAAAAGTCAAAATTACCCCTGTTTTTGGAATGTGGTAGTGATAGCTCTCATCCTAGTATCCTATGTCCTATATCCTATCGCAGGCACGCAGTAGTACAACTAAGTCGTTACACTACTACGATATCGCTCTAATTGCGAAGCTCGACCTGCATGGGCCACCACTAAAAATGTGTCACGACCTGCACCCGATGTAGGGGCACGAGCACGTGGGTACGTCCAGCCTACGCCACAGCATCGGCGATAGAACGCTGTCTAGGTCACAATACTATCTAAACAATCTCTCACATGAATATCCAACTCCATAAGGAGACACAAATATCACAATATAATATGGAATACTCAATCACAGAAATAAAGCACGATGAGATGTCGAAGAAAATAAACGAAATACAACACAAGTCTAAATAACAAAAATAGTCTAACCTGCAATAATAACATCCAAATCTCCAAGTGTGCCGGAAATAAGTCCTCTAAGTCACAGTCTGAAAAAAATATCCAGTCAGGATTGGAGCGAAGTACAAGCACTAACAGCAGTTCCATGTATATTGACAAAAACTATAATACAGTGTAAATAAATACAAGATGGATATAAATACTGGCAATAAACAATACTAGAATAATGAGATACTGGAAATAGAAATACTGGAGCATGTGTCATCATCAATGGCGCACTAGCAATGAACAGAAATATAGGTGCATGCTAGAACAATGAACTGCAATATAAGTAAACACTAGAACAATAACTAGAACATGTTGAGATGCTAGATCAATATACTAGAGATACATGTCAAGAACATCTAGCTAAGTATGTGAAACATTAGCATATCATGTGACATCATATAATACAATATTGCATCAGACATTACACTAACACATACGATCAATAACATAATGAACTCAGAGACTACGCTAGGGGGTGTCACGTCTGTAGTTGCTGTGCATAACAGACAGTCAATGATATGGGCCTTGCCAGTACGTCGGTGTACCTATGGCAGTCTGCTAACATGTTACATGGTCATAGGTCAATGTAACTACGGGGTATCCGTAATTACACTCGGGACACCTAGTACATATATAATTAAACATATTATTAACTAGCATATAACATTAATACTTATAATATATATGTACACAAAATAAATACACATAATACCTATAATATATAAAATAACAAAAATACCCCTATTTTTAGGATGTGGTAGTGACAAGGAGACCGTTGACCGTCAGATTGCGTCTCTCCGTGATGAGTTGCTGCGAATGATGGAGGAGCAGCCCCTGTCCCAGCCATAGACGGACGATGCGAAGCTCATCGCACGATTTGATATGCTCGAGTGCAGATCATGGAGCTCCGGGATATGACAGCTGATCTTAGAGCGTCGACAGAGCGCAACGTGACGGAGCTGCAGGCATCACAGCTGTCCATGGGCGAGAGGCTGACGATGATGCAGGATTCAATGGTTCATAACAGTACGAGACTATTATCTACCATGGATTCATACAACCATCAACTAGAAGAGTTGGAGCAGATACGTCCTCCTGGTGCGCCTTCATCGACACAGACTCCACTGACGTCACTGCCTTCTCCATCGACATCAGTATCGATTTAACGGGAGCAGTATGATCTGATCTTATCCCTGATGCGCGCCGGAGATCATCCTCTTACAGATCCGCAGTTGTCCTAGTTATGACCGTTTATTGATTGTTTGTGTTTCAGACCTATGATATTTGGTTATTTATGAATATTCTTTATTTTTGAGGCATTCAGACATTATTTCTTGTATTCTTTAGGACGAGGCTTTCAGACTCAGTTGTGTGGATATTTGTTGTATTTTTACGACAAGATTTTCTTCTGACTCGGTTTGTAATCTCAAGGTTTCGTTTTCTTCAAATTTTATTATATTATTCATATTAAATGTATGTTAATTTACTGGTGTTGAGTGTTCAACCGAAGGGGGTCGGCGAACCAAGGGTCGGCGAACTCAACAAATTCAACGGAGGGTTGCTTCGGGTCTATTTGTACAAATTGTGAATTCATAAACTGCAGGAAGAATGGTTTGAAAACAATTCAATATTCATTTTGTTTATTTTTTTATTGTATCTTTAGCGACATTTTTAGCGATATTTAGTGACGTTTAGCAACGTTTGTATATGTCGCTAAATACGTTACTGAGTACGTCAATATAGACGTCGCTATCCACGTCGCTATCTATGTCGCTGCTCGTCGCAAATCTACTGACATGGCAGTATTGCGAGGTCAATATAACGTTGCTAAATGAGTTACACAACGTCGTTAAAAAAAACTTAGCGACATATAGCGACATAAAACACGTCGCTAAGTTAGCAATGTTGCGTCGCTAAACGTCGCTAATATAGCGACGCATTTACGTTGCTAGAAAACGTCGATATAGCGACGTTTTGCGACATTTTTCCGGTAAGCGACTAGCTTAAATGCGACTTCATCGAAATATCGCTAAAATTATTTAGTGACATTTTTTGGCCATTTAGCAATGTTTTTAGACGTCGCTAATTTGACTTATTTTGGTAGTGTCCATCCTCGTCTCGCCCGGAGGCGTGCATGGAGGATCGCTCTTATCATGTGCAGACGAAGTCGACTCGACCTCCTCCATCAGCTCCTCTGTCTCCATGGTGCCGTCAGTAGGAGGAAGGCTGGACGAGGGAGTAGTCTCAGGCATAGAACTGCTGGTCCCAGGAGTACTGCCACGTACCGTCGAATGAGTCAGAGATGTGACTGGTCGGTACACTGAACTACTCAGCGATGAGGATCCAGAACCAGTAGCCGGTACCGGAGGAGCACTTCGTCTAGAGGATCTACCTCCGTATGATCCTCGTCGTCCTATCATACCTGATAATAACATATGATGATAAAATAAATACACAGACTTATAACAGTTCAACAAAATATACAGACCTGGAGCAACCCTCCGTTCAATTTTCTGGGTACGAAATATCACAATAAAAAGTATCACAGTCACATAATAAGCACAATATAAACGTATAACACTCACACAATAATCACAATATAAAAGTATCACAGTCACACAATAAGCACAATAAAAGTATCAAAGTCACACAATAAGCACAATAAAATTATCACAATCACATGGCCAGAGTGCTAAATAAATTTTATTTTATTTTTACTCCTCTTCTGAAAATTCAACTTCTTCGTTTTCCTCGTCCTCTTCCTCTTCCTCCTCATCTTCACTTTCATCTACTTCGTCTTCCTCTTCGGACAATTCTAAATCTTTCACACGATTAGACGTGTAATGAGGAACTTTCGTTGAGTCAACATCTACAATATTGGTTACAATAGGTAGCTCATCCTCCTGATAAGCTATTTCGTTAACGTCAAAGATATTTTTAGCTTTCGTCTTACATACTGCACACCAGTCCGACCTTGTTGTTCTTTTTTTAGGATAAATTATGAAGTACACGAGCTGAGCCTGACTTGATAGGACAAATAGTTTATAGCCTTGATATCGAAGCCGGTAGTTTATATCCACAAGACCATGCTTTTATATTTTCCAACCTTGATCTTGGATTAGATCGAACCAATCAAACCTGAATAACATGATCTTAACAGGCTCTGTTCCA
This sequence comes from Iris macrosiphon, assembly GCA_036927795.1. Taxonomy (NCBI): domain Eukaryota; kingdom Viridiplantae; phylum Streptophyta; class Magnoliopsida; order Asparagales; family Iridaceae; genus Iris; species Iris macrosiphon. The sequence continues at coordinate 101,554 of JAYESA010000059.1, read as the reverse complement.
TAATTATATGTCAACTCCATAATCTTCCGTAAGATACCATAGAAATTATTGCCTGGATCGACATCTTTGTAGCTCGAAGATCTGATATACAAACAACTATTTTTCGTAGAATCGAGATCCAAGATGTTGTCGCTTATCGACAATTTTGTTGACTTGAACCTAAACCCATTCACATAGTAGCTTGGCCAGATTTTGACGGCATAAATTGGTCCCTTGGCAGCCCTTAGCTCATCTTTATTCAGATATCTCTTATTCATTTTGCCCGAAGGCTTACCAAAAGTATTGAATACTTTTAGTATTGCATCATTATATTCCTGATATCCCTCGTCGTTTCTGGAAACTCTTGTTCTATTAGTAGCAACATGCGACTTGAAATACATCGAGCAAAAGTTTATAATCTCCACAAGAACATAGGCTTCACAAATAGAACCCTTAATATGTGCCTTATTTTTTACCTTTCTCTTTAGGTGGTTCAGTTGATGCTCGAATGGGTAAATCCATCGATAACCGACATGCCCACCAACACATGCCTCGTAGGAAAGATGAATTGGCAAATGCTCCATGGAGTCAAAGAATCCAGGAAGGAGCACTCTTTCAAGCTTGCATAATATTACCGCAATGTCCTTCTCTTGCTTTTATAGACAGGGGGCTGAGGTCGGAGAGGGGGTCGCCGGGAGCTCGGAGGCAGTCGTCGGCAACGAGGGAGGAGGGGTAAGGAAATAAAATTTTGGGGAAAAATAAAAAGAAAAGTCGAACCAGCGGAACCCTATATGAATAAATTTAGCGACGTCAATACTGGATGTCGCTAACCGTCGCTACCTTTTAAATTTACCGCGACACATAAGATTTGGGGTCGCGAAACATCGCTATTTTTAAACATTTAGCGACGTACACCGACTCCTAGCGACGTAAGCTTTCATAATGCTAACATGGAATATCGCTAACAACGACGTATTGCGACGTCTTTTATAGACGTATCTAAGTTCAATAATATTAGCGAAGTCGTTTTCTGGAGTCGCTAAATTCGTCACTGATTTGACTTATTTTGGTAGTGTGTAGAGAACACCATCTCAGTGTGTGTGTCCATGTGTCCGTATTTGTGTTCGAGTTTCACCCACAACACCATCTCAATGTGTGTGTCCGTGTGTGTGTGTATGTGTCCGTGTGTCCATGTCTGAGTTCCATACAAAACCCCTAATCCAATTCTACAAACAACACCATCTCAGTATGTGTATCCGTGTGTTTGTGTGTCCATGTGTCCGTGTCCGAGCTCCACACACAACATCATCTCACCATCTGTGTGTGTGTGTGTGTGTTTGTGTGTCCATGTCCGTGTCCAAATTTAACCACAACACCATCTCAGTGTGTGTGTGTCCGTGTGTTCATGTCAGAGTTCCATACACAACCTCCGATCCAAATCCACACACAATACCATCTCAGTATGTGTGTTTCATATCGTATTCGTGTGTCCGTGTCCGAGCCCCCTGTTCGTGATATTGTGTGTCGTGTCATGTCTTGTCAGTGTGTGTTGAAAACCCTAGATAGACAAAGAGAGAGAGAGAGAGAGAGGAGCTCACTGAGTGAGGAGGAAGGGAGCCGTAAGAAGGGAAGAGGAGCGCCTGAGGGAGGGGTCGATGGAGGAGGACCACGTCGGAGGGGAGCAGCTGCGCCGGAGGGAGAGGAGCCGCATCTGGGGGTCACAGGGGGCTCGGAGGGGGGGCATCAAAAAGGGGGTCACCGGGGCGGGTGGGTTGCCGGTTGCTCAGAGGCGGTCGACAGAAACGAGGGGTAGGGGGCGCGCGAGAATAGGAAATTTGGGGGAATGAAATGAAAAGTCGAACCGATCAGCGGAACCCTATATGAATAATTTAGCGACGACAACACTATACTTCGCTATATGTCGCCAATTTTTTAATATACTACGACATATAACGTTTGTCGTCGCTAAATGTAGCGACGTCTACCGACTCGTTGGCGACGTCAGATTTTATAATACTAAATATAGTCGCTAAACGTCGTTGAATGCTACTGATAGCGACGTATTGCGATATCTTTTAAATACGTCGTTAATTGCAAAATTATTAGCGACGTTATATTCCAGAGTCGCTAATTTCGTCGATAATTTGCCTTATTTGGTAGTGCTCGAATATGAGGTTTCTTCTAATTTTGTTTATCCCATGAACACTCCTTGTCTAAGACTCAGTTACACCTTGATAAAAATTACCGTCCATTAGAGAAAATTTACTATACCTAACTCAAGTCTATTACATCTATCAGTACCCTCGTCCTTCAATCCTATTGCTCTATCTCATATACTAGTCTAACTACCCAAGTTATCAATGGTGAAAACCTTGAGTCAAATTAACATTGGCAACCCCGTGAGCAAGTGCATCTAATCTGATTCCAAACGCTACACCCTTAATACTCAATTTACCAGATTATTCAAAAAACAGATCTTGCGTTCTATCTATCTATCTATCTATCTATCTATCTATCTATCTATCTATCTATCTATCTATCTATCTATCTATCTATCTATCTATCTATCTATCTTAACACAGTCATAGAATATTCATCTAGGTTTGATACTAAAAGTCATAAGGCAACTAGAGGTCTAACTTCTATGGCCTGCTACATAAAGTTTTATTTTCTTAAGTCAATTTTTTTTCACATATCCCTTATGCTTTACCCATAATTCGTCCTCGACAAATTTACAGAACTTCAAGATTTTATAACAACTTAATCATCCATTGATTTACCAAGAGTTTCTCCAATCATAGTCTAGACTTAACCTCATAATAAATTTTCTCGTTCTATTTACAAATACTAACCTCCTTAAAAATTTCTTTTCGTATTTTCTTTCCTTTAATGTATAAATACTCTTCTTCTCATAATTTCTTCTCAAATTTTTTTCCCAAATTTTATTTCATACCTCAGTTTCATTGGTTTCAGATAATCATCTTCTAGGTGGGAGCCTAAATTTTTTTTTCTCAAGTTTATTATTTCGTTCCTTGTATCGCTATTATGGGGCTATAACTAATCCCTGGCATCTAGCTATGTAGTCCATAAATTATTCAAGGGCATTAGAATCAAACAATCTTTCTAGCTTCTAATACTTCCAAATCACTGCTACCTTGAGTAAGGGTAGGGTTTTATCAGTTCTAGGACTCTACTACTAGGTTAAATTCTCATGCTATCAATCTACACTAGCGCTAGTATATAGAATGAACCTATCAACCTCCTTTACTATGCGTAACCATCTTCTTATAAAATATTACATCAGTCATGCCATCTTTCGCCTTGTCGAGCATCTGCTTCTGGAGGAAATACAACGTAAGAGTATCAATCTCTCCAAAATAGGGGGAGACGAGAAACAATAATAACAATATTGATGGAAAAAGGAACAAATTCAATTTTGAAGTCCAATGGCGATAATATAATCAAATACAAGAGGAGTTTTAAAATCGATTATGGATTGAGATCTTACTCAACATTAATCCTATCTCACAGGCTCATTTGATAAAGTGACATAACAGAATGATATGCTCTGACCTGTATGGGCCACCACTAAAACCATGTCACGTCGGCCCCAGTCCAAAAATATATGGGACCAGACACGTGGAAATGGCCAGCTGGTACGACTCCGTAGGGTTTCTCAATTTAATGGACCCAATGAAGTAAACTTATGATGTCCACGGTCAAGTGATCAAGTTAAATATCTATTTCTAATATCCAACAACTAAACTAAATCTCAATCCATGATAAATAAATCTCAAGAAGGAACGATACGCATCATTATTCTTCAGCCTAATAATATATCCGTTCGAATAGACCAGGATAACAATTTAGGCCTATAAATACTAGGCTATAAAGCAGAATCCTAAAAAGAAGTAGTACATAACTGTAATAGAGGAAAGATATAATAATACCTACAAAGATATCCAACACACCACTCGATCAAGCCTCAACCAACCTACTTAAATAACCTGGAAGGGAACCAGGTCCTCAGAGGGACGTAACAAGATACAAAAAGTACATGCCATAATGTAAATACTATGTAAAGTAAAATCAGGGTGAACTATCCTTATAAGTGAATATAATTTGAGGACAACTTTAGTACGTATGGAAAGGTTGGGCTAGACATATGCTGATGTAATTCACCAATCGTCATGACTGGCTAATATATGCTACATATGCCCCCCATATCAGGGGCACTCTGCATATATAAAAACTATAACATTCATAGGACGTGGCATCTGATATATAAAATCATAACATTCCAAAGAATGCGACATCTGAGTATATAAAACCATAACATTTTGAAGAATGCAACATCTGAGTATATAAAACCATAACGTTCCGAAGAACGCGATGCCTGCATATATATAGAGGTCATCAGTTTTCGTAGTTCCTCGGAATACTACGGTTACCGATGTACGTGTCCCATATGCCTACTAGTTGTCCTCCCCGCCCAATACTAATGTACAAGTCTCAAGTACGACATGGACATCTCATAACTATAATGCAAGTCACATAGAGCTATACAACTATGCTAAGTACTGTCACACGTGCTACTCGTACCGATGGCCAGTCAAGTGCGTAAGCTCGTTGTTCACCATTAAAATTTGAAGGTTCTAAAACTTGATTTAATTAACAAACAAAAGAAAGATAAAGAAATACAGGACGGACAATCTAAGTACAATATTTTTTTGATTATGGGGTGTGGCGATGGACAAGGAGTGCTATGGCATCTCCTTTACTCCGTGGATGATCCAATGCAGGGTGAGGAAGCTTACGTTCCTTCTCCGCTCATCTCGATATGCTCTCTCTCTGTATTGGCGGGGGTGGTATGCTTTCTATCTTAAGCAGAAGTAAAAGAATCCAGCCTTTAGAACGTTCCAGTTACTCCTATTTATAGCCATCGTGCTGATAGGCTATGGGTGCCGCATATGCCTCTTTTTGGTGGCCGCATAAGGCTCCTTCAATAGAATACGGTTGCAACTGTAGTCGTATGTCATGGGCAGATTTTTATGTGGTCTTGGTTGATATATGCTGTTGAAGAGATCTCGGGGTTATTTTTAACCCGTTGTGTGCGTGTCTTGGTCAGCTGGACACGTGGTCGGCACCAACTTTATGAAAATATCTGCAGTTGTAATAGGAAAATCTTGTGAGATGGAGGCCGCATAGCATCTTGGTCGCATGATGATGAGGCCGCATGGGTCTTGTAGCCGCATACGTGCTCTCGTTTGGGCCTTGGTCGAATGGACACTCTGGCCGTATGATGGTGAGGCCACATGGGTCTTGTAGCCGCATACGTGCTCTTGTTTGGCCTTGGTAGGATGGACACTCGGGCCCCATGGCGTTGTGGCCGTATACAATCTCTTGTCAGGCTTTGGTCGAATGGACCCTTAAGTCGCATGGAGACGAGGTCGCATACGTAGGACACGTGGAATAGCACGTTTGTCGAAGCAATTATTGTACTGATGTGACTTGTTATCTTTTCCTGAGCCATCGTCTTCACGAGTCTCGAAGCATCTCAGAGTGATGAGTGATGTGTCAAAGATTCTGATAGAAATCAAAATCTGTGTCAGGGGGTCCTTATGCGGCCTCCCTACTCTGTGGTCGTTCATGCCGCATATAGTATACTATGTGGCTTTTTTCGATTTTGTTGATTTGGCCGCATGTGGCTCTTCTGCGGTTTGACTGTTCAGGCCGCATGTGGCTTTTCTGCAGCTTGACTGTTCAGGCCGCATGTGACTTCTCTGCGGCTTGATTGTTCGGGTTGCATGTGACTTCTTTGCGGCTTGTTTGAGGGGGGCATGACATTTATGCGGCCTGCATAATTTTTTTATGCATCTACAAGACCGCTTTAAAGTTTCCAAAATAATAAGTTTGGAATACTTTGAAAGAAGCATTGATGAGCACTTTTTGCCACATATGCAGGGCATACCGTATAGTCTCATTACCGCATAGCTGTCTCTGACAGGCTGTCCGATCATTAAATGAGGAGATTTACTTTAATCCTTGCGCAGATCTCTTGGAATTCTGTGCCGTCATTGGATAAAGTGGCTCAACTAACGAAGAGTCACCGCCAAACATTTTTGTTGCGTGGATCGAGGTAGATCCCGGATCGGGATTCGAATAGCCGCCGTCGTTATTCGTTGTCGCATAGCCCCCCTATATAAAGGGGAAGAGAAAGAGAGAAGTCTTTTTCTCCAAACTCTTTTTCTCTTTCCTCTTCCTTGTTATTTCCATGGCTCCCAAGGTTGCCTCCTCTGCCGCCACCACCGTTAAGAAGGCTCCCAAGGGCAAAGGAAAGATCAAGAGCGGGAGAAGGGTCGTGCCGCCACGACGGACCTCCCCCATACCCCACCGACGTTCAGCGATCGATCCAGGGTAGATTTTCTGGAGAAGATACTTGGGTTTTGGAACACATAGACACATGAGCACGGTTGGACTAATGGATGCGTCTTTGCGCCAGCTATTCACCGCCGCATGGCTGACTTGGCCGCATGTTTGGCGTGGCCGCATGGTTGACTCGGTCGCATATTTGGCATGGTCGTATGGCTGACTCGGCCGCTTTTTTAGCGTGGCCGCATTATCATATTGCTTTAGAACATTACTCTGATCTAACGCCTTTGTGGTTTCTGCATTGACTTTTTCCACCATTCCCTCTGGCGAACTGGTCCTTGGGCACCGCCAGCTACCCTTGAACATGAATCTCGGGGACCTTGCTGCAGCCGTCCAAAAACAAGTTGACAAAGATCTCCAGCTCGAGCGACAACAAAAGATCGTCGAGCAGACTCCCTCTTTCTTGTTCAGTCAAATCAGCTCAGGGGAGATCCCTGCTAAAGACGGAAAGAGTTTCTTGAAGAAGTCGTACTTCTTGTTCGGTGATGCGATAGAGCCTTCCCAGTCCGAGATGGGGACGACCCGAGAGAACTGGTATTTTACCTTCCGCGGGACGGAGATGACTTTTCCTTATTTCGAACGCTACATGCCTCTGTCAGACGGAAGGTGGTGATGGGGATGGACTAGAACTTAACCCCTGAACCTTAGGGGGCTCTCCTTGGGAATGTTTGATATGGGACCGAAAAGAACAAGGGGGAGTTTGATAGCGCGAAGGAGTCACCTTCATACTCTTTGCTAGGACTGAAGCCTGGTCTCGTCGGCAGTGACCTGGGGCCAAACCTCAACGTATATGCGGCGGACACCTTCCTCCACCAAGTTGCAAAGAAGGGAACCAACCCTACCGGATAGTTGTGGGCTCCCAGCTGGGTGCATTAAATGCCTCCTTGTGCCGCATGACCCAATGGATCTTGAAGAAATACGAGCGGGAATTCAGAGCCGCCAATTTTTTCTTTGCAATGAGGGGTACTTGTTATGGCTTGGAGGTGAACCGCCCTCTAGTTCGTCATCCTGATGGAGCTGCACAACCTTCGTACTGGGACCTTCTTTACGCCCGGCGGCAAGATTGGACTGGCTTTACATGAGATGCATGCCTGCTCAAAACTCCCTTGGGACGATGAACCCTATGAAGAGTGTACCCCGAGCAATGAGAAGCTCAAAGAATTGGAAGCAGAGGAACCAGAGATCTTGGCGGTATACCAATAGTTGTTGTGCCATCACGGCATATGCCAGAAGTCTTCAAAGAAGAAGAAGTCTATTGAGGGATCATCTCCTCATATTACGACTTGGGCTCGCGACCTCTTTCCGAGTAGAAGGTATCTAATAGAGTTCATGTTTGGACGCCGCGGTCCAGACAGGAAGTGGCTGACTCTATCCACGCCCTGAAGGACTTGGCCGTCGAGGGTAAGGAAGTTGAGGGCTCCTTGGAGGAAAAGGGCGAACCCCTTGACGAGCTGAGTGGCCTCAAGGAGGAGCTCAGCTATTTTTATATAGATATGCACTAATTGTCCCCTTTGGCCTACCCGCGGGGTATATGATGCTCTGGCTGCGCAACTGCGTAGGCGGGTCCGGGACAATAGAAAGGATCAGTCGCACCTTAATCCTACCTGCCATAAAGTTGGCGTTCAGCCACAAGCTGTCCCTTCTACCGGCTATGGTATGTTGCATCCATCGTGGCCTCCGTAACTTTGCTGAGAAGTTGGACGACTATCCTGGTAAGGGGCATTTCAACCAGGTCAAGCATCATTACCACTATTTGATGGGTTGGCTTCTCCTACATCACGGGTTTTTGATGAGCCCGGAGACTGACGAGGGCATGGTGGTCGCTGATGCCCTGATCCGCCGGTATAAGATGATGAAGTGGCAGTACGATATTGTCCCTGCTGGCAGGAGGGAGCTCTCCTTCATGACTGGCTGGACCTTTTTTACGTCTGAGCCAGGGTTCACCGCCGATGAAAGGAACGTCCTTCATTATGATGACGCAGTGGCTTCTTGTGGCTTATCTGAGAGACTCTTCCGCTGGCTCTAAGCCATCCGTCCCTCCCACCTGGTGTATCAGAATAAGGCTACCATCTTCCTGGAACATTATCTACCCAGTCGGTTTGCTCGTCAGTTTGGCTACACTCAGCTTTTACTGGGTCATCTGAGTGCTTCTCTCGGGTATAGTGGCAGTTTGCTCGACTGGGACCGAGCATAGAGTTACTATACTACAGCTGCCACCCAGGTCAGGTTCCAATTGCCACCATACTACTAGAAAAAGCGGAATTAGCGACGTATTTTAGCGACTCTAAGTAAAAACGTCGCTAAATTAGCGACTCCGTAAAAATCGTCGCTAGACGTCACTAAATGGCGACATTTAGCGACGTTTAGCGACTTTTATTAAGATTTTAAAAGATTAGTCGCTATAAGTTCAATTAAGGTCGCTAAACGTCGCTAATATATCTGATTTAGCGACGTTTAGCGTCGAAATTAGCGACGTATCTGTCAAAAATATTTAGCAACGTATTTAGCGACGTCTTAAACGTCGCTAATTTTTATTTTAGCGACATTTTTATTTGACGTCGCTAAACGTCGCTAAATTTTGGTTAATTAGGGCTCAGTTTTCTTTTCCCCCATCTGTCGAAAATTTTGAAACTTTTCGATTTCCCCCCCCCCTCTCCGGCGACCGGCTCTCCACGGCTGCGGCTACTCCGGCATCCCCCTCCTCCTCCCCGAGCTCTAGGTAATCTCTCTCTCTCTCTCTCTCCCCCTCTCTCATGTGACACTGACACAAGACACACTTGACAGACACGACACACGCACACAGACACGACACACGCACACAGACACTGACAGACACACACGACACACGACACACACACACAGACGCAGACACACACACACACACTCACACAGACACTGACACTGACACTGCCACAGGCACGACACACACACATACACACATACTGACACACACACAATATTTGATCTATTGGATGTGTCCATGTGAATTAAGGATTGGTATCATGGTGGTGTGGTGTATGGAGGATGTATCCTAGAGTATCTTGGTGTTGCACACCAAATATTTGTGAATTGGACTAGTGGTTGTGCGTGTGTGTGTCTATTTATGCCTTAGAGTATCATATGATATGTATATGTAAATTGGTGTATTATCTATTTGCATATGAGAGAGTGTATGCATATATAGGTGTATCTCGATATATATATATATATATATATATATATATATATATATATATATATATAGCTACTGTTATCTGTGTTGGTGTTCATAGTGTCTTCTAGCTGTGCTTGATGTGGGAGAGGGTAGAAGAGTCGAGTTGTGTGTGGGTGTCACTACTGAACTATGAGGCTTCAGGAACAGAACTCAATTCAGTTTGGCCTAGTGCATTAGGCAAGCTGGCAATATGTTGCAGTAGTGTCGGGTTGGCACTGTAAGGAGGGGATTGGTTCCTGTCATCTTCTGCAGTGAGAGAGTGTTGGTGCACACTTGAGCAGCATCAAACACATGCATGCTTGAGCAATGGCAAGGCAGCAACAAGCACTGCTGCGAGCCATGGCAGTAGCTAAGGGCAGTTGGAAACAACTAAGTGAAGGGAAGATTTAGCCACTGCAGAATAAGTGCAAAGTATCAGAGGTTGCAGACTTAGTTAGGGTCTGCAGGCATGTGTTTGGGTTAAGGTATAGACAAGTATCGGGTAGGTGTTCACCGGTCACTTGTTGCATGCCAATACAACCCTTAACTGGGTTGTAGTCCAGTGAGCAAGTATAAGGATGAAGTGCAAGGTGCCAGGCCAAGGGTAAGAGGCTCTCAGTGTGGATAGTAGAGTACTTAATTTTAAAGCAGAATATCCTAGTACGACCTAGAAGACATAGTGTAGCAAGGTATTAACCTAGTATTGACTAGTATAAACTAGTATGGATCTAGAAGTGGCTTAGAAACATCACCATGAACTAGTTAACCCTGTTTATCATTTCAAGGGCTCTTGGACTTTGATAAATGAAAGTATGTATTATATCAGTTATGAAATAAAAGTATTGCTTATTTTAGACTTTGATAAATGGTCAGTTGTTTTGAATATTGCTTATTTTAGACTTTGATAAATGAAAGTATGTATTATATCAGTTATGATTTTTATAGTACGGTTAAGTTATGAAGTTAGGTAATAAACCACTATATGTAATGATCTATATGATACATACTGTCATTTTTGCAGAAGTATCTAGAAATGGATATGAATTACTATCTGCGTCATCGTTCGTGGATGTACAACCGTCATCCTGATGACATGTGCGGTGTACAGGATGAATTCATTGAGGGTGTACCGCAGTTCCTGCAGTTCGCCAAGGCTTTCCCTCAGTACATGGACGGTACCAAAATTAAGTGTCCGTGTGTGAGATGTCACAACAGGAAATATCATCCATAAGTGGAAGTTACATATCATTTATACTCGAAGGGCTTCATGCCGAATTACTATCAGTGGACCGTGCACGGAGAACTTGTATCTCTAGCATCGGAGTCGGAGCCATATGTGGAGCCATATATGGATATCCACGACCACGATGCTTATGACGACGGGTTGGTGAACATGATTTATGATGCGGCGGGGCCTAGTTTCAATTCGGACAATTATGATACGGTGGGACCTAGTTTCAATCCGGACAATTATGATGCAGCAGAGGAGGCACCGAATGCCGATGCTGCAAAGTTTATGGAGTTGCTGGAGAATGCAAGGACTCCACTATATCCTAGTTGTGAGGATCATTCACCGTTGGAGGTGGTTACAAGATTATTGAGCATCAAGTCCGATTTTAACATGTCGCAAGAATGCTATAATCGACTGCTCGATTTGATTATAGAGATCTTGCCCGAGGGTACAAAGTTGCCTAAAGACTTCTATCGATCTAAGAGGATGGTGAGATCGCTTTGGATGGGATACGAGAAAATCGATGCATGTCGCAACGGGTGTATGTTGTACTACAAAGACGACAAGGATGAAGATGCGTGCAGATTCTATGGTGCTGATCGCTACAAGGCCACTGTTAGAGGAAAGTCTGTCGGTGCAAGGAAGCCTACCGATTTGATGCACTACTTGCCTTTGACGCCGCGGTTGCAGCGGTTGTTTATGGTTAAGGAGACTGCAGAAAACATGAGTTGGCACAGGCAAAAACAGATCGAAGGAGTATTGGATCATCCATCCGATGGAGAAGCATGGAAGCACTTTGATCGAGAGTATCCACATTTTGCCGAGAAAGCGCGTAATGTCAGATTGGGCCTCTCCTCTGACGGTTTTACCCCATTCGAACTTTCGGGCTTCCAATATTCGTGTTGGCCTGTGATCGTCACTCCGTACAATCTACCGCCTTGGATGTGCATGAAGACTCCGTATATGTTCCTAACCGTTATTATCCCGGGTCCGAACAATCCGAAGAGGAACATCGATGTGTATTTACAGCCTTTGATAGATGAGTTGAATCAGCTGTGGGAAGTAGGTGCCAACACGTACGATGTTTCTAGAAAGCAGAATTTTTAGATGAGGGCAGCACTTATGTGGACCATCAACGACTTTTCGGCCTATGGAATGTTATCAGGATGGAGCACCCATGGTCGTCTCTCATGTCCGTATTGCATGGACCGTACTCAGGCTTTTCATTTGAAACACGGAGGCAAAGCGTGCTTCTTCGATTGTCATCGACAATTTTTGTCGAAGGATCATCCGTACCGGAGGAACCAGAATGCTTTTCGTGCGGGAGTTGTGGAGAAGGCCAATCCACCGCCAAGGTGGCCCGGATGCATGATATGGGAAGAGGTAAAAGATTTACCAAGTGCTATCGAAGAGCCTACTAAGGGGTACAAGTGTGACGGATTTGGTTGCACCCATAACTGGACGAAGAGGAGTATATTCTGGGATTTGCCATATTGGAGAACCAATATGATCAGACATAACCTTGATGTCATGCATATCGAGAAGAATGTGTTTGATAACATAATTAATATTGTAATGGAGGTAAAGGGGAAGACGAAAGATAATCCTAAGGCCAGGTTGGACTTAGAAGAAATATGTAGACGTCCTGCATTGAATTTGATAGAGGAGGGGAATGGAAAGTTAAAGCAACCTAAGTCAGTTTTCTCACTGGAGAAAGAGGATAAAGGTAGACTTTGTAGGTGGATTCAGGGTCTAAAGTTTCCAAACGGGTACGTGTCGAACTTGAGAAGATGCGTCGACCTCAAGGAGAACAAACTGGTGGGTATGAAGAGCCACGATTGTCACGTATTCATGGAGAGGTTAATTCGGATTGCATTTCAGGAATTCTTACCGCAGGTCGTTTGGGACCCATTGACAGAGCTGAGCATATTCTTCAGAGATCTTTGTTGTACTAAGTTGCTCGTCGATCGTCTAGAAAAGCAAGAAAAGGACATTGCGGTAACACTATGTAAGCTCGAGAAGCTGTTTCCTCCTGGATTCTTTGACTCTATGGAGCATTTGCCAATTCATCTTTCCTATGAGGCACGTGTTGGTGGTCCTGTCGGTTATCGGTGGATGTACCCCTTCGAGCGGCATCTGAATTACCTAAAGAGAAAGGTGAAAAACAAGGCACGGGTTGAGGGCTCTATTTGTGAAGCTTATGTTCTCGAGGAGATTACAAACTTTTGCTCAACGTATTTCAAACCGTATGTTGCTACTAATAGGACGAAAGCTCCGAGAAACGACGACGCATATCAGGAATCTAATGATGCAATACTCAAAGTATTCAATACGTCCAGAAAGCCTTCGGGAAAAATGAAGAAGAGATATTTGAATGACGATGAGCTAAGGGCTGCTCAATTGTATATATTACTCAATTGCGACGAGGATGAAGTGGAGAAGCTAGAGGGGTAAGTAATTAATACGTCCACATTTACATCATCTCAATGTAATAGTATAAGATACTATTATGTTACTAATCAGCAGTTGCTTCATTGTTTTTCAGCACATATAATGATGAGTTGAGGTCGGTTAGACCATACATAGCAGACGAAGAAGTATAACAAGATATGAGATGCCATTTTCCTTCTTGGTTGAGCGCATATGTAAGATGCTTGGTAATTACTTTTTATTTTTGCACTTGCAAAACAAATAACTTACTATCGCTACTTTGGTATTTAGGTCGATCGTCTAATAACACCCGAGACTGGATCTATTAGAACTCTAGCCAAGGGACCAATTACTGTCGTAAAAATATGGCCAAGTTTCTGTGTGAATGGGTTCAGGTTCAAGTCAACAAATGCTCCTATCAGAGACAGCTTTCTGGATCTTGATTCCACGAAAAACAGTTGTTTGTGTATCAAATCTTCGAACTACAAAGACGTCAATCCGGGCAATGATTTTTTTGGCATCTTACGAGAGATTGTGGAGTTGACATATAATTATGGCATAGAACCTGCTAATATTGTGCTATTCAGGTGTGAATGGTTCGATCCGATTCAAGATCAAGGTTGGAAAATTGACAAGCATGGCCTTGTGGATATAAACTACAAGCGTAGATATCAAGGCTACGAACCATTTGTCCTATCAAGTCAGGCTCAGCTCGTGTACTTCACAACTTATCCTAGACTGGGGACAGCGAGGTCGGATTGGTGGGCAGTATGCAAGACTAAAGCTAGAAATACCTTTGACATTGACGAAATAGCTTATCAGGAGGACGATCTACCTCTTGTAACAAATATTGTAGATGTGGATTCAACGGAAGTTACTCATTACACGAGTAATAATGTAGAAGATGTAGAATTATCCGAAGAGGAAGACGAAGTAGATAAAAGTGAAGACGAGGAAGAGGAAGAGGAGGACGAGGAAGGCGAACAAGATGAATTTTCTGAAGATGATTGAAAATAAAATATATTGCATGTAGAATGTAACTATATTTTGACTGTAGAATGTAGATCAAGGTTGAAAAATTGACGAAGTAGATGTACCCATTAACGAATATATGTATTATATTTTGACTATAGAATACTTTGAGATATGCATCACATTTCGACTGTAGAATGTACTATATATTTGTGTTTTTCTATATTCATCATATGTTGTTATTAGATATGACAGGATGACGCGGAGGATTCGGCAGGTCCCGAGGTTGACAGAGTGCTCCTCCAGTACTGCCTACTGTTGGTTCTGGATCATCGTCGCCCAGTACTCCAGTATATCGATCACTCACATCTCCGACTGTTGGGACGAGTAGTTCCTGGCGTGATAGTACACCCTCGTCCAGCGTTCCTCCTACTGACGGAACCATGGGGACAAATGAGCATGTCGAGGAGGTCGTGCCCACGTTGTCCCAGCATCAGCAAGATCCTCCATACGCACCTCCGGAGGAGACGAGGACAGAGATTTGGGCCGACGGTACAAAGTAAGTCAATTAGATGGTTTAGTATATATTTGTGTTTCTCTTTATTCATCGTATATTGACTTTTTCAGTATTCTAAATTATTATCTCTGTATAGATATCGTCCATCGTCGGTTCAGAGATGCCTGGGCCAATTTCTGAGGAACAACTACGGTGGCCCTTGGATCAACTACTCTGAGGCTCCGGAGGAGAGGAAGGGGTTCTGGTTTGTGCACTTCCAGGTAAAAGTATATTAAATAAATCCTCTAATTTATGCATATTATCCGTGATGCTAACTTATTAAATTATTTATTGTAGCAAACATATTTTTATCCTCCGCACCGGGCCGAGTTGATCGAGCGGCTCTTTCCTACCGTTGCCGCCAAGCTTATCCGAGATGCTCTGGATGACCAGAAGGCTCGTGATCGTGCTGGAAAACCGATCCAAGGTTGGATCACGCCTGAGCAGTGGACTGCGATGAGGGCTAGATTCGACGATCCGAGCTACAAGGAAAGGTCTAAGAAGGCCAAGGCGGCTAGGCAGAATGCTGCCAAGTGGTGTGGTTGCTCGATTCCGATGACGAAACATTTTCGTCATCTGGTATGTTTTTTCTTTTAAAATATATTATTTTAATATAAGTACCATAAAATGGTACTTGGAAAAAATGTTTAAGTTTAGTAATAAATAATATATTTTTAACAGGTACAGAAGGGTGAGGATGCAAACATGGTGACCGTCTTCTTGGCCACCCATCGCAAGGACGGAAATCTCATTTATGAGAGGGCCTCACAGACTTATGTAAGTATTACTTTACTTTGTGTTAATTTTAATATAACTTAGGCAATTATCGAGTTTCCAAACCTTTCTAGGCCGAGTATCTTAGGCTGCGTGAGCGGGCGACTGCTAGTGCACCTACACCTGGAGAGGCTGGTACTTCGTCGCAGCCCGCTCCAGCTCCGTCGTCGGACGACCTGTGGGTGACCGCAGCTGGTGGTCTCCAGAGGGGTACGTACTACGGTACGGGCTCCTATGGTGCCCTGGTTGCGACGCAGTCATCTAGGGCCTCCCCGACAGCTGCGCATTCCACACAGCCCTCGCAGTCGCAGCGCTCGCAGTCGTCGGCCAGAGTCCAGGAGGCCGTCCAGGAGGCCGTTGACCGTCAGATTGCGTCTCTCCGTGACGAGTTACTGCGAAGTATGGAGGAGCAGCCCCGGTCCCAGCCGCAGGCGAACGATCCGATGCTCATCGCACGATTGGATATGCTCGACCGCAGCATGACGGAGCTCCAGGATTTGACAAATGATATTAGAGCCTCCAATGACCGCAACATCATGGAGCTGCAGGTGTCACAGGTATCAATTGGCGAGAGGCTGACGATGATGCAGGATTCAATGGTTCATAGTAGTACGAGGCTGTTATCTACCATGGATTCTTACAACGAGCGACTCGCAGACTTGGAGCGGGCACGGCCTCCTGGTGCGCCTACATCGACACAGACTCCACCGACGTTACTGCCTTCTCCATTGACATCGGTGTCGATTCCACGGGACGAGTATGAGGAGTTCTTATCCTTCAAGCGTGCCGGTGGTCAGCCTCCTGCAGATCCGCAGTAGTATAGTTAGTTACTGGATATTTATATATTTTTTTATTATTTAGGATGCGATTGTATGGATATAAATTTGTCATATTCTTTACGTTTACGATGAGATTTGCTGGATGCTTTCTTTTCTTCAAGTTTTATTATATTATTCATATTTGGGTTTATAACTGATGACTGATACTTGGCCTGTATTTACCCAGTACACTAGAATTTTTTCCCTTGGTGCTGCTACTATGTTCTTTATTCAATTATTTCTACTACCATCATATACCTGATAATGAACCCAAGGGGTTGGTAAACCCAGAATTGCAATATTTTTTTTTATTTTTTTTGAAAATTAGCGACGTTTTTAGCGACGTTCTCCTTAGTCGCTAAATACGTCGCTAATTAGCGATGTTGTAACCAGTCGCTAAATACGTCGCTAATGACGTCGCTAAAAACGTTGATGTACGTCACAAATTGCTGACATGGCAGTATTGTCAGGTCATTAATGACGTCGGTGTAACGTCGCTATATAAGTCTCTAATCAGCGACGTTTAGCGACTTTAATAAACGTCGCTATTTAGTGACGCGGCGTCGCCAAACGTCGCTAAATTTAGCGACACATTAAAGTCGCTAAAAAATGTTGGCATAGCGACGTTTAGCGACGTTTTTTGTTTTAGCGACTTGGTTTTTTTCGACTGCTTTAAAACGTCGCTAAACCAAATTAGCGACGATTTTTGGTTATTTAGCGACGTTTTTAGACGTCGCTAATTTGATTTTTTCTAGTAGTGCCAGTCGAAGTCGTGCCCCGAATGTTGTATACTACAACGAAGTATTTTTGCACTGCGAACGCTCTGCCGACTAAATTCGACCCGGAGAGAAGTTGTATCGAAGGCACCATGCTGATGCCTCCGGATGCCAGAGTGTGTAGGACATCCAAGAAGGGAAAGGGAGTAGCCCTGTCCCTGATTGTAGAGCTAGACCCGTCGACCGAGAAGACACAATATCTCCGTCTGACGATCCCCATCCCGCCAAGAGCAAACCGAAGACGGGGACGCATCACTTCCGCTACTCTAAGAGGGCAAAGACGGCTGTGGACCCTGATCCAGAACCACGGTGAGACCGAATTCCCTTGCGAGAGGGACTGGGAGCAAAGAGGTAGGACCTACTGAGCCAGCGGTTTCCGAAGTAGAGCCATCTTTAGATACTACGGCGGTAATCGTTCCTCCTCTTAGTCTAATTGTGCCCGGTCCTTTATATTTTGGTATGTTTAGCGATTTGCAGCTACATGAGAGAGGGGGCCGTCCTCGGCGGGCAGCCACTTCGATGGTTTCTTACGCTGAACCGGAAGTGGGATCCTACTCGGATTCCGACGTGGGTGCCTCGGAGCCGGTACTTGAGTCCTCGGGAGCTCACAGCTTGGGTGTGACTTTCTCAGAGCAGCCCTACACCCCTTTGGAGCACATATCCGTGGAAGAAATGGAAGATATGGGGGAGGCTATGACAATACTGGACGAGCCGCAATACGTGTTGTCTCCCTCTGGTAGGTCATTCCTCAACTTTACAAGACAAATTTTTTTTTGGCTTCATCTTTCAATTCTCCTAGTAAATTTAATTACTGGTTGTTCTGGTTCTGTAGGACCTGCCTCTCCCTTGAGCACCGTGGATGTGGCCGCTGAGAAAGATGTTCTGGAAAAGGGGGCAGTGAACTTGTTAGGAAGGCGCCTATGTCTCTTCCTAGTTCTGGTAACGGGCGTCCTGCAGTGCCCTCTACGGAGGCTGCAGTGGACGAGGTCCGTACTGCTGCGGGTCCTTCTGGTGCGGCGGCTGTTTTCCCCATTATTGTTTTCGGGGGCTTGACGGTTGAAGCCTCTCTAGATATTGGGGTGGCAAGCCGTTGTAAGGAGGTTTCCCCTGATGTTTCCAGTACCGCAGTTGTTAGGTCGTCTTCTGAGGCTATCGCCGCACAGTCTGGGGTTGGCCTTCAGGCGGGAGATGACACAGCAGGGCACCCCGGTGCTCCTATCCCGAGTCATGGCTCCATTCTGCCATCCGTCGCTCAGTTATCGGACACTCCAGCGTCCCACGCATCTATGCAGATTGTAAGTAGGACTGTCGGTTGCTCCTCGGTTGTAACTTCGCCTTACGGATCTTCGAGTATCCCTGCATGAGCTGTCGAGCCAGTGGCCTCTTGCTCCTTCCAGCTGCCTTTGACTCTGATTACCCTGGAAGAGCTTGACGAGAACATAATGCTCTCGGTTCGGAGCTTCTATATGTTCCTTAAATAAGGGGTCGAGGGCGTGTTGGAGCATAATAAGTCCTTCGGCCTGGGCCAAGCACTTTTTTGAGGGCCAGGTCCACTCTCTAAGGAGTCTCCCCAGTTTTGAACCAATGGCTGACCTCCTGGGCCAAAGGTTGGTGGAAACGGAACAATGCTTGATAGATCTTGAACAACACCGACAGACAGATATGGGGATATTAATATCCCACAAGTATGCTGAGTTCTCGAAGAAGGTGGATATGGAGAAGGCCTCATTTGTTTCCTCTATGGAAACTTTGCAGCGCTCCCTCCTGGATATGAGGGAGAAGCGTGACCGGCTAAACGATCTTAGGGAAGGATGTCTCTCTCAGCGGGAGGACCTGACTGAGGCCATTAGAAAGATGCAGGTTGAGCTCGCCGCGCTGGAGAATAGGCTGCGTGAGACCCAAGAGGAAGAGGAGGCAATCCGGACCGAGGCGAGCCAAGTGGCGAAGACTATGGCTGGTGTAGAGGTTGCGGTACAGAAACTCGAGGACAGTTACGAGTCCTTTGCTCGCTACGAAGATCCCGAAGTCATGGCCAAAGAGGTTGAGCGCCAGGCCCAGATGCGCCTGGATGGCCGTGTAGCCCATCTCCATGAGCGAATAGCCGACTTATGCTCTGACTCACAGCACCAGTAGCTCTTCTTTTACCTTTTTGTGTCTTCGTTCTGCGTTCGAGCTTGGGATATTGACAATCCCCCGAAATATAGTTTTGCTTTCAATCTCTCTTCGCGGTAAAAAATAAAAGTTATCTTATTTGTTTTGCAATTTATTAGTATTAGCTTTGGGTATCGTACTAGAGGTAATATGGACGTAGTATAATACCGTAGCCTTTTAAGGATATCCTGCTGGGGGATCTTTAGTGGACCTATTACTTATTGCGCATGAGGGTGCAAGTAATAAGTTCGAAAATAATCCCTATCAAAGGTAATGTGGACGTGATAGGTTTTGTGGATCCATTATTTTTTGCGCATGTTAGTGCAAGTAATAGATTTGGAACAAGCCCTACCAGAGGTGATATGGATGTGACAGTTTTTGTGGACCCATTACTTTTTGTGCACGTTAGTATAAGTAATAGATTTGGAATAAGCCCTGCCGAAGATGATATGGATGTGGCAGTTTTTGTGGACCCATTACTTTTTGCGTATGTTATTGCAAGTAATAGATTTGGAACAAGCCCTGCTAGAGGTAATGGCAATTTTGGTGGACTTAACACCGTTGGCGCACTTAAGTTTAAGTACATGTGATAAGTTTAGACGGTGATCGATATCAGAGTTACTATGGACGTGATGATCGATAGCCAAACCTGAAAGGTTTGCTCAGAGGTTCGAAGGACACGGCAAACCCTACCGGGGAGGGGGTAAGAACGATAGCTCAGAGGTGACGTAGACGTGAGCTGGTCGATAGTCGTACCGGGAGGTTAGGTATGATCCCGGTATTTTTGGTGGAAGGAAAAAGGAAATGAGCCAGAGGTAATATGGACGTGGCTGTTTTCTTTGGAGGAAGAATAGGGGCAGCTCATAGTTCAGAGGTGATATGAATATGAACTGTTTGCTTCCATTAGGGACATCCCACTGGGGAATTTTTAGTAGACTTATTACTTTTTGCGCACTAGGGTGAAAGTAATAAGTTAAAAAATAATCCCTATCAGAGGTAATGTGGACGTGATAGGTTTTGTGGACCCATTACCTTTTTGTGCATGTTAGTTCCAGTAATAGGTTTGAGACAAGCCATGCCAGAGATAATATGGACGTGGTAGTTTTTGTGGACTCATTACTTTTTGCTCATGTTAGTGCAAGTAATAGGTTTGAGACAAGCCATGCCAGAGGTGATATGGACGTGGCAGTTTTTGTGGACTTAACACCGCTGGTGTACTTTAGTGAGTACGGGAGATAAGTGGGGATGACAACCGATATCAGAGGTAATATGGATGTAATGATCGATAGCCAAGACCCGGAAGGATTGCTTAGAGGTAAGATGGACATGGAAAACTCAGCCGGGGAAAAATGTTAGGACGATAGTTTAGAGGTAATATGGACGTGAACCGATGTCCGAGAAACTCGCTGAAGAGTGATTTGCTGAGTGTGGTATATCCGAAAGTATGGATAGACCTGAGGATTGCTCCGCTGGGGAGATTAGTTGGAGAGTGGTCACTGCGAAAGTGTGCAAGTGGACCTGAGGAGTGCTCCACTGGGGAGACTTTGAGGATCCATCATCCGTCGCGTATCCAGGACTCCTAGATACAGATAATGGCTTTTACGAAAATTTATACAAAAAAGGAAAAATGTTGAACATAGGCACTTGCTGGGGATGGAGAAATAAGAGTTTAGAGATGTACATCTGGGTTGTCCCGCTGGGGATAAGGGGAGTACAAGTCTAGTTTAGATATAGCAATTTTTTAAGAACTTGCCGTTGATAGGCATCATAAGCAAGTCGTCATTGGGTTTCACTAGCCGGTAGGCGCCGTTGGAGAATACAGACTCCACGATGAACGGGCCCTCCCATTTAGGCTAGAATTTGTCGGTCGTCTTGTGAGTCATGACCAACGGTCTTCTCACGATCAGGATGAGGTCTCCCACCTGGAAGGTTCTCTCCTTGACACGTCTGTTGAAGGCTCCTGAGGGACGCACTTGGTATAGCTCAATACGCTGCTGAGCTAAGAGACGTTTCTCGTCGAGTTCTTCTTACTCTTGTAGCCGTCGACGGTGATTGTCGTCGACGATTAATTGGTTGGAGAGGGCTACTCGGAGTGAAGGAATTTGGATCTCTAGCGGGAGAACCGCTTCGCTTCCATACACCAGAGAGAAATACGTGTTGCCAGTAGCTGTCCGGACCGTTGTTCGGTAGGCCCAGAGACATTCACCCAGCTTCTCGTTCCAGTCGCGCTTATTGGAAGACACAAATTTTTTGAGTAGCTTTATGATGGTCTTGTTGAAGGCTTCTGCCAGACCATTTACTGCCGGGTTGTAGGCTGTTGACGCTATATTCGGACTCAGGTTTTTGTCACAAAATTGGTAGAACGCGTGACTTGCGAACTGTGGACCATTGTCATTGACAATACTTTATAGCAAGCCGAAGCAGTATATGATGTGATGCTTGACGAAGCTAATCACGTTCGATATTTTAACTTTAGCGAGTGGAACAACTTTCGCCCATTTGGAGAAGTAATCGGTTATAGCCAGGAGAACCGATGACCTTTAGAAGAAGGTGGACTGATTGGTCCGATAATGTCCATCCCCCATGTTTGAAACGGCCAAGATGCGACCGTTGGGTGCAGAAATTCTGAGGGCTGGTGGATGAAGTCTGCATGGATTTGACACGTCTGGCATTTCCTCGCATACTCAATGGCCTAAGATACCATCGTCGGCCAGTAATAACACATTCTTCGAAGACGGTCCTGTAGCTTTGGGCCGGGTTGGTCCGTGCCGCAGACGCCGTAGTGAGCTTCGCGGAGGGTCTGCTTCACTTCTGTATTTAATAGGCATCGTAACAAAAGGTCATCATAGGACCGACGATACAATATTTTGGTAGCTGTATCGAAATAGAACTGGAGGGAACGTCTTCTGATTGATGTGGCTTCTCGGGAAGAATTTCATAGATCGCCTAGTTATAGAAGCATGAAAAATACGCTGGGAAGAGCTACGCAGCATATTGATGTAGAGCAGCGTAAACGAAGGCCTTCAGAGCCATCAGGCGTAAAATCTCAAAGGACCATACGTGTAAGGTGCAGTACGTCCAAGCCGCTTCAGCGTAGACGGGGTTCTCCATCGCCTCCATGGCGTAAAACTCATCCGCTCTCAAAGCAGCGTTAAAGCGTACGAGGAACGCTTCGTCTTCCCCGAAATGAACCTGTCAAGTCACGCAGTGAACCTGGCCTCTGACTCCTGACAAAAAGTGCTGCACGGCTACCTAGACGGCGGCTGGAAACGAGCACTGACCCCTCGGGACGCACACCACAGTATGATGGCGGATCTCCGCATTTAATGCAGAGGATTTGGTTAAAATATCACCAAACCGTCGTTTACTGACGTCCCCTCAGCATAAACTGCTCTTTCGCGTACAAGGGGATACGCTGCCTTGTTTTACACAGGCAAACATGAGCTGTTTTACGCTCCGCAGTAGACAAACCGCCTGCCACGTCAAAAGTTGCACATCGTACGGGGCTCGAGGCACGTCTCTACGTTTAATTGCACAGGGCGGTGACAGTTTCGCTCAAGGCACGTCTCTGCGACGGATGCACAGAAGGGCTGCAGACCTTCAAAACACGCCTCCGCATTTAATGCACAGGATGGTGGCAAATCTCTGTATTTAATGCGAGAGATTTGATTATATCTTCAACAGCCGTGGTTCCGGCTAAGATATCTACATCAGCACCCAGGCACGGTACGCAGCGGCTTCTACGCCCATTCAAGACCTGTGCTCATTCGGCTTCTACGCCCACTCAGTCTCTACGACTCTTCGGCTCTCTACGCCCACTCAGTCTCTACGACTCTTCGGCTTCTACGCCTGTTCGGCTTCTATGCCTATTCGGCTTCTATGCCTATCCGGCTTCTACGCCGGGGTGACAATCATTTGGCTTCTACGCCAACCTTTTCTACACGAGGGATACCTACCTACGTGGCTTCTATGCCGTGATCTTCGCAGCAGATATACGCGTTTTGTCCCCTTAGTTGGACACGCGTCACATGCTCACTCAAAAGGTCATCTATACGCAGGGATTGGTTATTTTAACCGTTGTGTAAAAGGGTGTTGTATTTCCCAATCCTCGGTTTTTACACCGACGGAGTGGTCACTGTCACCAAAGCTCTATAAATAGAGACCCCTATCAATGGGGAAGGGGAAGGGAAAAAAGGTCAAAAATTGGTAAGGAGAACCAATACCATATCAAACGGTCGAACTTCCGAGAAAGGTCGAACCCGAGGTCAAGAGAGAGAGAGAGAGAGAGAGAGAGGGTCCGGAGATCAGGCAAAGAGCAGGGATCGACGACTTTGGCATCGTGCGTCCAACCTCTTCTGCAACCTTCGAAGCTGCTACCTGTCTTCCACGGCACTTCTTCAACATCGTGTGGTCCAAGGGCTAAAGTGATCGACTGCAGATCAGACACCTATAGCAATTTATACCCAGATTAAATAAATTGTACTCCCACATCCTCGTATAGGATTACATTGTACAAGTTTGTTTGTAAACAGAAGGGCGCGGGTTTCGCATAAACCCCGTCATTGAAATACACTTTCATTCTTTCGTTTAATACCACAAACAAGATGGCGACTCTGCTGGGGAAATCTTTCTCTTCTGATGAGGAAGTAATTGCTCAACACGATGCGGTATCTATAGGAACCGTGAAGAAGACGCTGGTCGTTCATTTTGACCAGTCTGCCTACGAAGACATGCTCCGAACCGGGGGTAGCTCTCACCCTCTCTCCGTCAAAGACAACAGGAAGCTGCACAAGGTGTGGATGCCCAAGACATCCTCCGCCATTCCTGTGGACTCTCCGATCTCTCCGACCAATGAGGTTGTAGCATCGCTCCCTCCGTGCCCAGCACGTAAAATTCAGTCTCCCGCTACGCGCGGTACAGACAAAACTTCGGGCAAAGCCTCAGCGCTAACCCAGAAGAATCCACTGCGCTCCACGCGTAGAAATCAGTCTCCCGATCCGCGCGGTACAGACAGAACTTCCGATGGTGCCTCGGCGCCAAATCGGAAGTACAGATCACGCTCCACGCGCAAGACAACATCTGACCTCTACGGTACACCAGATGAGCGCTGTGATCTCCGCGAGGGAAAGTAAGCGGCAGGGTACTCAACCTCTCGGCCTTCACGCTACCAAGGGAACAGACTGCCTACCCTCCAGATTACGCGAGAAGCCAACGGCCGGCTGAGGGCCTCTCCAGCTTTACGCCAGTCTGAGCAAATCTCCAAATTACGCCAGGCAAAGTCTCTCGGCGTAAAACAAGCTCAGGTTGCGAAAAGACATCCCTCCAGGGGATTATCCGCCACCCAGATGGCCAACCTGTTGTACGCAGGTGGCATAGGGAAAACCGGGGTGGCCAACCTCCGCATGCCCGCTGACGGGAACAGAAGAAACAAGCCTTCGTCTTCCTCTCCGACAACTCCTCCTGACCTGCGCAAATATCTAATCCAAAAGCGTAAAGAGAGGGGACCTTCCAACATGTCTATTACGCCTCCTAGCGAGCACCATTGTAATAGTCACAAGGTTGTGATTAATTGCTGCTGTTCCAAAACAAAACGATCGGTCTTCGACCGGTTGAGCTACTCTATGTCTTTCCAGGGAGAGGAACCCGCGCATGCGTCTGTAAACATGGCCTCGCACATACGTAGAGGAGGGTCGAGTTCAAGACGTCATCCCTCCAGTCCCCCGAGCCGAAGGAGGTCCAGTGAGCCCCTCAGGAACGCTGAAGCCGGAGTGTTCCAAAACACTCGCGCAAGGTCACGACAACCAGCTTCGTCCTCTTCTGATTCCGACGCTGGGGGTCGCCAAGCCCCCGAATCAGAAACAGAAAGTGTAGAGTCGACTTCTATAGCGACATATACTAATCCTTCAATGACGCCCAGGGAGATGGGAGCTTACGCCGTTGAAGATGAATGCGAGGAAGCTTCGCCGTCAGGGAACGCGGAACAACGCATCACTACACTGGAGACATCTCTGAAACAAATGCAATCCATGATGGAAAACATGCACCAGATGATGCTAACTCAGCACGCAACTGCCATGGCTCAAGCATCGGTCCCGCCAACTCAGATACGTGTGGGGGTGGACTTACCACCATCCAACCCGAGCCAAGAGCCCGCGCTAGATCAAGAGTCAGCAGTTCCTCCGCTTCCTCACTCAGAGAATGCCTCACCTCCCGCTGGAGTTACAATACAACCAACTCCGCACCACTCCGTGGCCCCGCTTCCGACTGAAAATCCGATGCAGGCAGTACGGGAGTTGAAAGCCCAGTTCGACGCCTTGAAGCACAAGGATCAGCTCAAGAAACTGGGAATCAACCAGCCCTACCCAGCTATCTGGGAGGAGGTCCCTTTCCCGCCGAGGTACAAACCTCAGACTATGGCCCTGTTCGAGGGAAAAACATCACCGAGCCAGTACATGAACTATTTCAGTATGATGACGGTGTTGCTACAAGGGAACGACGCCTTCCTCACTCGGGTGTTCAAAGGTTGTCTCTCAGGAGTAGCCTATCAGTGGTACCGTAGCTTGGCGGACAACTGCATTACTTCCTTCGAGGACTTCAGAGCTTTATTCTTCACGCAATTCTACGAGGGAGGAATGGACATGTCTATGTCCTCTCTCATCGAAGTCAAGCAAAAGGAAAAGGAGGACGTTCGCATCTTCATCGAACGTTTTCGTCAGGCCACCTTACAAATGCCTCCAGGAGTTCCCGACTCTGCATTAGTAGACATTTGCAGGAAGAACCTCCTTCCCGTGGTCTCGGTGTTCACAGGACCGTATCAGTTCCGTGATTGGCCCTCGTTTATCATCTCGGCAGTAGCAGCCGAAGACAACGGTCGCAAGGCGCGCGACAATGGCATCATGATCTCCGCCTCTGACAGAGGCAAGAGGTCATCTCCTAGCAGCGACCATCCTCGTGGTCCCAAAGGGAAAGAAGCCCTGGCAATCAATACGGCCAGACCAAAGATTGCGGCAACCGCGCAAACGAGACCCGGGACTTCCAGGCCCGTTGAAGTCTACTCTTTCAACGACGACGACGTCCCAAGTATATTCGAGTGTCTCGTCAAAAGTGGCAAGATCACCCTTCCGGAGCTGAGGCGGCCCTAGGAAGTCGGCGATACTAACGACCCCAAATACTGCGTCTTCCACAAATACGTACACCACCCGACAAAGGCGTATTACATACTGAAAAGGAAGATCCAGGGGTTAATCGATGCTAAAGCTATCACCCTGCACAACACCGAGAAGACGGTCACGGCCAACATGATCTCTCTGCAGTTTGGCAGTCTGCCTCCCCAAAAGATCCTGGATGGTGTTGCACCTATTTCCCGGACAACGATGAACATCGTCAATCCCCCTCCAGCTAGGGATCAAAATTGCCACCTGGTACCCCTGGCTACCCGGCAAGGCAAGATTATGTGGGTTCATCCCGATCTGGTGTCAGAAATCGAGGAAGAGACTAATGCTACCAGAGCTAAGTCCAAGAAGAACTCTAAATGCAGACCATGCCATATGGTTGCGACTTCTTCGACGCCAGACGAAGACGAGGTGCTGGCTACTGCAACCCGTTCAGGGAAAGCCTACCTCAAGGACTATGGAGGAAGCCCGGAGGACGTGCCGGCAGACGCTCCAGCCACCAAACCTTTAGAGCCCGAGGCCGCCATAACAGAGACCGGTCCTTCAAGACCAACTCCAGCGGACAAGGGGAAGCAAAAAAGAAGTGCGCTTCGATAAACCTGTGAAAAATATTCCAAACAAAGGTTTAGAAAAGCCATACAACTTCGACATCCTGGCCCAACTAGCCAATACGCCAGCCAGGTTGTCCATCTTCGAGCTACTCAGGCTCTCCCAAGACACTCGTCTAGCCCTGAGTGAAGCGTTGATGCAGGCGGATGTATACTTGACTCAGCTCAAGTCCCCCGACGAAGAACCCGTGGCGTGCCCTCAATGCCACAGTGTGATGGAGGTTGTACCAAACATCACTTTCACCCAAGACGACATGCTGCTGAAACACAACAGGCATGACAGGCCCCTCTATCACACCGGATATATCGGTTCCATGGAGGTCGACCGGATTCACATAGATCCGGGATCGTCAATCAGCATCATTCCTCACAGTCTACTCAGACCATTGAGGATCCCCACCAGCGAACTGGCCTATACCACTACTACAATCGTGGGTTTCAACGCCGGAAGGAGTAAACCGTTGGGGAAGATTCGCCTGAGGATCCAGATTGGCAACCTTAGATCAGTGGCTACGTGCTACGTCATTGATTCAGAGGTGTCCTACAACATCCTGCTGGGAAGACCGTGGATCCATGACCACAACATTGTCCCTTCAACTCTACATCAATGCTTCAAATATGTAGATACCAAAGGGACAGTACAAACGGAGTTTGCTGACTTAAACCCATTTAGAGGGGTAGAATCCTACTACTCCGACGCCGTGTTATACTCTCAGAACTACACGGAAGAGGTGTCAGCCCAAATAGAGAAGGAATCCCGCCGGGAGCCAGAAGAACCCTCTGTCGAGCAACCTCTGTCAATCAAGGTGAAAGGACGGACTGCTCGTCCAAAGGCCACAGAGCCAATGACCATCCACCTGAACGATACTAGGTCAGGAAGAGGGGGTGATCCTTTAGTAATCACCTTAAACAAGAAGCCTCCACCCTTAGTCATCGACCTTCGGCGCAACAGACAACCAAGGGATGTAAAAACTACTAACGCGGTTGCCAATGACAATAAAAGTCCCCTTTTCCAGTACATTGATGAGATAGAACCTATAGCACAAAAATTCTTGGGAGCTATAAAAGCCTATCATCCATATGTATGGGAAGTAGCGTCATCATCCAACGTTATCGCAACGTATGGACCCCATGAGGATTCTATCTTCATTGTCCCGCCTACCTGCAGCAGTCAGCGTCCAATATTCTTCGACCGTATGCGCAATCAGCCAACTATCCAAGGAGATGCTTTCGACGACGATATTGGGAAAATACAAGTTCGCCGATACAGCCCGCAAGCGTTGAAGATCATGCAAAATATGGGCTACGATTTGAAGCGGAAGCAAGGTCTCAACGGCGGGAAGGGCAGGCGAACGCCGCTGCTCGGCGACCCCTGCTATCAACAAACCCGCTTCGGGTTAGGATATCCGACCTCCCTTACGACTTCTGAAGACACCATTGCCTCTCCTCGAGGTGGCTCGACGTCCTCCGACTCGTCCGACGATCTCGGACAAACATTCTCGGTAAATATGGTGTCAACAGATCCCTTGGAGGCGAGCGAACAAGAATCTGAATTGTTCGAAAACGACGCTTGGGCTCAACAGATGGATACGCAGTGGGAATTTCGCTTCGAGCAAAGAGAACCTCCCACCAAAGACGAAGTTATCCAAATCGATGTTGGGGGTAAACTTTCACCAAAGCCAATATTTATCAGTAACTATCTTTCCCCAGCTGAAAGGGAAGAAATCATCCAACTGATAAAAGAATACATCGACGTCTTCGCGTAGAATTACGAGGATATGCCAGGCCTCGATCCAAAGGTGGCTACTCACAAGCTCAACATATTAACCGACTCAAAGCCTGTCAAGTAGCACCAACGCCGGTTCCGCCCGGATATGATGGACGCCATTGAGGCCGAAGTCAAGAAGTTGATAGCCTGCGGCTTCATCCATGAAGAGCAACATCCCGACTGGGTCGCCAATGTTGTCCCAGTCATGAAGAAAAATGGGAAGGTACGTATCTGCATCGATTACCGAGATCTGAATGCGGCCTGCCCCAAAGATGAATTCCCTCTTCCTATCACCGACATCATGATCGACAACACCTGTGGTTTCGAACGCATGTCTTTCATGGACGGATTCTCAGGATACAATCAGATCAAGATGCATCCTGAAGACGAGAAGCATACTGCCTTCCGGACACCATTGGGGGTATATTGCTATACGGTCATGCCCTTCGGATTGAAGAATGCCGGGGCTACATACCAACGGGCCATGAGTAACATATTCCATGAGCATTTACGCAAAACAGTGGAATGTTATGTAGACGACATAGCCGTCAAGAGTCGCCTCAAAGATGATCACATCCAAGACTTGAGGACGGTATTCGAGCTAATGCGCCGACATCAACTCAAGATGAACCCTACGAAGTCATTTCTGGGTGTATCTAGTGGCAAGTTCCTGGGATTTGTCATCACCGCCAAAGGCATCCAGGTGGACCCCGACAAAGTCCAGGCGATCGTAGAAATGCGACCACCCCGTAATCTGAGGGAACTCCGGGGATTTCAAGGCCGTCTGGCCTATATCCGGCGATTCATATCCAACCTCTCGGGGAGATGTCAGCCCTTTTATCATCTCATGAAGAAAGGTGTATCCTTCGTATGGGACGAAACCTGTCAGCAAGCGTTCGGAGATATCAAGCGCTACCTCACCAATCCGCTAGTTCTGGCGCCTCCCGTCATGGGAAGGCCGTTCTTGCTGTACGTTCGAGCGATGGATCATTCGCTAGGAGCTCTTCTCGCACAGAAGAACGACATGGGCCATGAACAGGCTATCTACTAACTCAGCAGGATGATGGTCAGAGCCGAACACCGGTACAACCCGGTGGAGAAAGAATGCTTGGCTCTGATGTTCGCTGTCCAGAAGACGCGACACTATGTCGCTGGCCAGACTATTCATATCATCTCCAGGATCAATCCTCTTCGGGTACTGATGAGCAAGCCAAGTGTTCTTAATTCCCGACTCGCGACTTGGGCGATGCTATTAACACCATATGACATGGTATACGTACCGCAGAAGTCCATCAAAGGCCAAGCACTGGCTGACTTCCTAGATGCTCATCCGATCCCGGAGTCCTCCAAGTTATACGAAGACATTCTCGACGAAGTTGCAGAATGTAATTCCGCGATGGAGAGTGACGCATGGCAACTCTTCTTCGATGGTGCCTCCAGAACCGGTCCTAAGGGAAACGTCGTCTCAGGAGTAGGAGTCGTCCTGGTCACTCCGGATCAGCTCGTCATCTACCGAGCATATTCTCTTAGCGAGCCCTGCTCCAACAATGTGGCAGAATACAACGCTCTGCTAATCGGGCTCCAAGTCGCCAAAGAGCTGGGGGTCGAATCCCTGGAAGCTTTCGGTGATTCTCTGCTTATCGTCAATCAAGTCAGAGGGATATATGAAGTCCAGAATCCAGACCTCATCCCCTATCACCAAGCAACGGTCGAGATAGCCATGACCTTCAAAGGGTTCTTCCTAGAGCATGTACCTCGATCTCAGAATCTGAAAGCTGATGCCCTAGCCAGTCTAGCTGCAGATTTAGCCGCTCCTATAAGAAGGCAGGATTTGGTAATCCTTCTTAACAGAGACTTATTCTGTGTGAAGAACAACCTTCACATAGAATGCAGCCACGCTGTGAACACAGATCCCCCCAGAAGAGACTGGAGAAGTCCCTTCATAGATTTTGTCGTATACGAAATCTTGCCGGAGGACCCTAAAGAAGCAATGTCCGTCAAAAGACGATCATTACGCTTCTACTACGATGCACCTTCACAATGCCTGTATCGCCGGACTTACGACGGACTGCTGTTGAGATGTCTATCTGATGACGAAGCACAGCAGATTATCCGGGAAGCTCACGACGGCATATGCGGAGCGCACCAACCCGGTCCTAAGCTACAGGATCGCATCAGGAGAATGGGCTATTATTGGCCTACTATGATCACAGATGCAATGCGGTATGCAAGACAATGCAGAGCCTGTCAGGTTCATGCGGACTTCATACACCAACCGTCTGAGTATCTACATCCTACAGTTGCATCCTGGCCTTTCGAAGCATGGGGTATGGACGTCATTGGTCCCATTCACCCGTCTTCTTCCAGAGGTCACCAGTTCATACTGGCCATCACGGACTACTTCTCCAAATGGGCAGAGGCGATCCCTCTTGCTGAGGTAAAGGCGTCTAATGTGATCAGCTTCATCAAGCATCACGTCATATATCGCTTCGGGATTCCCCGAAGGATAATCCATGACAATGGGCCTCAGTTCATCAGCCAAGCGTTTCATCGATTTTGCGATAAAAATCGGATACACAATATTGCCTCTACGGCATATTATCCAGCTGCTAATGGTTTGGCGGAAGCCTTCAACAAGACCATTATCAAACTCTTAAAGAAGTTCGTCTCTTCAAACAAAAGAGATTGGAATAAAAAGCTGGACGAGTGTCTCTGGGCATACCGCACAACGGTACGAACACCGACAGGTTGTACCCCATTCTCACGGGTATACGGAAGCGAAGCAGTTCTCCCCATTGAAATCCAGATCCCGTCACTCAGGATAGCCGTGGCTAACGAGCTGACTCAAGAAAAGAATGACCTGTTAAGGCTTCAGGAGCTAGAAGGATTAGACGAGAAACGCCTCCAAGCTCAACAGTGCATCGCGCTCTACCAAGCACGCATTTCCAGAGCTTTCAATCGTAAAGTAAAGGAAAGGGTGTTCAAAGTCGGCGAGCTAGTTTTAGCCGTAAGAAGGCCGATGATTCTTACTCACAGGAGTAAAGACAAATTCCAGCCAAAGTGGGAAGGCCATTATGTGATCGAGACAACGTTCTCAAACGGAGCCTATAGGCTAGCCCAGCCTAACGGAGACCTGTTAATGGCCCCTATCAACGGCAAATTCCTGAAAAGGTACTATGCTTAATCTCCTCTGCTCGAGTAGAATGTGGCGAGAATCTCAGGTTCCGACAAAAACTACTTCCAAAACGAAACTAGTTGAGTCCACAAAATCTGCTACGTCCATATTACCTCTAGCAGGGCTTGTCTCAAACCTATTACTTGCACCTAGGTGCGCAAAAAGTAATGGGTCCACCAAATCAGTCATGTCCATATCACCTCTGAACTGTATTCCCTTGGAGAGTTTGCCATGTCCATATCACCTCTGAACAGGCTTTCCAAAATTCTGACCATCGATTATCATGTTCATATTACCTCTGATATCGGTCGTCACCTCAACTTAACACCCGTACTTAGTCATAAGTACGCCAGTGGTGTTAAGTCCACAAAATCTGCTACGTCCATATTACCTCTAGCAGGGCTTGTCTCAAACCTATTACTTGCACCTAGGTGCGCAAAAAGTAATGGGTCCACCAAATCAGTCATGTCCATATCACCTCTGAACTGTATTCCCTTGGAGAGTTTGCCATGTCCATATCACCTCTGAACAGGCTTTCCAAAATTCTGACCACCGATTATCATGTCCATATTACCTCTGATATCGATCGTCACTTTAACTTAACACCCGTACTTAGTCACAAGTACGCCAGTGGTGTTGAGTCCACAAAATCTGCTACGTCCATATTACCTCTAGCAGGGCTTGTCTCAAACCTATTACCTGCACCTAGGTGCGCAAAAAGTAATGGGTCCACCAAATCAGTCATATCCATATTACCTCTGAACTGTATTCCCTTGGAGAGTTTGCCATGTCCATATCACCTCTGAACAGGCTTTCCAAAATTCTGACCATCGATTATCATGTCCATATTACCTCAGATATCGATCGTTACTTCAACTTAACACCCGTACTTAGTCATAAGTACGCCAGTGGTGTTAAGTCCACAAAATCTGCTACATCCATATTACCTCTAGCAGGGCTTGTCTCAAACCTATTGCTTGCACCTAGGTGCACAAAAAGTAATAGGCCCACAAATCAGCCATGTCCATATTACCTCTGAGCTGTAATCTCCAGTAGAGTTTGCCATGTCCATATTACCTCTGAGCAAACCTTCTGAATATTGGCTATCGATTATCACGTTCGTACCACTGATATCGATCGCCATCTCAACTTATCATCTGTACTTTAATCTAAGTACGCCAATGATGTTAAGTCCACCAAACCTGCCACCTCCGGCGGGGTCTCGAACTTATTATTTGCACTCAAACGTGCACAACAAATAATAGGTCCATCAAAGGTCCCCCAGTGGGATGTCCTTGTTTCCTTGCTTAAAGCGGGGCATAGTAAAAGATCTTATTCTGACGACACTAGTTATAAAGGCTAGTTGGATCGTATTCTATCAGGTTCATGTGACCTCTGAATAGATATCCTTAAAACTAAATTGTATACCTATCATATCCATATTACCTCTGATAGTGTTTCTTATACAAATTTAGTTGGATTATATTCTGTTAGGTTCATCTTACCCCTGAATAGAATTACATTCAGCCAAGACTTATCTAAAGTATATCATGTTCATACTACCTCTGATATCACTTTCACCCAAACCTGTCATTTACATTCCGAAATGATAGGTCCACAAAGTCAGATAAGAGTCTCTTTATTTATTCCCAAAAAGAGCAGAATTATATCTGGGGAAGCAAAAGGCAAAAAGAGTACATCATTGTGGGGGAGCGGTCATATCACGAATCTACTGCACTAGCGCAGCCATCCTCTCGTTCCTGATAGCCAAAGCATCAGCACGGGCCCGCTCCAGCAGTGCCTCATTATCGCTCGAATGGGACAGTTCGGCCCTCGTCCGACGAATGCCCGCACAGGCAGCTTCTGCGCGATCCAAATCCCGTCGCGCTGCGCTCAGTCGACCGGCCACCACATCTAAGCCCGCCAACGACTGAGAAGCCCACTCATCTGCCTGAGCAAGTTTCTCCCTCAACCTGCGAGCCCTTGCTGCATTTCCTTCATGCTCGGATTGGCACTTCGTCTGGAGAGCAAGAATCTCCTCCACGGCGGTTTTCCTCTCAATCGCCTCCAGCTGGCGAGTTCGGAGGAGTTCATTCAGGCCTTCCAGCCGTTTGGTAAGATGCGCAGTCATGAAGTCGTATCTGGTCTGGACCTCCGCGTCAAGACTACCCTGAGCCAGCTGCAAGTATTCGTTAATGGGTTGCTCTAAACCATTAACCATCGCCTCCAGGGCGTCGGCTCCCCCAGAATCGCCGAACTCCCTGACAACCCCGATCGAAAACTGAGCAGCTCTCTTCAGGCGCTCGAAATCCAGACTCTTCGCCAACACCATTGATATCATCGCTTTCAAACCGGTGTAAAAGAGGCTGGTGTGTTGCTTAGTCAGCGCAACTAGATCTGACTGAACGCCAGGAGTGGCCGCGATATCAGCGAGTCCCCCACCAGGAACGAGTGCAGACGAGGTGGCCACAGCCGCCGCCTCGACGGTTGGTGCGACCGAAGGAGGTGCAACGACGACGGTCGAAGTCATCGGCATACTCGCGAGAGGCGAGGTCACGATGACGGGCTCGTCCTCCTCTCGAGGTGACGAAACCACTCCAGGCGAGCTGGCCCCCGAAGGTATTTCCTCCTCGAAGTCGAAAGCCGCCGTATCATCACCAGGAGCTGGAGTAGAGCCAGAAGGTGCTTCAACGCTATACTCCCCGTGGACGCCATCCCCTGAGAAAAAAGGACCAGAAAGTCGACATCAATATGATGGTAACCTTTCTAAAGGGAGACATAAAAATGACATTTACCCGGAGCCAACGGTATATATGGCGCATCTGCAGCCGAGGTAGCTAAACCTCGCTTTAATAACGCAATGCGAACTATCATACCTGGGGAAGGAGGTGGACCAACCGACATCGCCCGGAGTTCTGCCAAGCCTCCACCGAGACACAGTCGAGGTTCGTCAACTGGAATCTCGCTAGGCGTGCTCGCTGAC
The DNA here is from genome assembly GCA_036927795.1 of Iris macrosiphon. Classification (NCBI taxonomy): domain Eukaryota; kingdom Viridiplantae; phylum Streptophyta; class Magnoliopsida; order Asparagales; family Iridaceae; genus Iris; species Iris macrosiphon. The sequence continues at coordinate 66,536 of JAYESA010000059.1, read as the reverse complement.
ACAGCGGGAGTTTTATCTGTTGCGGGTCTAGGGAAATATTCTCCCATCTGCCGTGGCCACACAGGCGATCTCGTTCCACTACCCGGAGCAGCAGCCACGACAGTGACCTCTAGCGAAGATTCTCTGGCGCCGCCGACCGGAACTGTGGAAGGTCCCTCTCTAAAAGGCGAGGAACCTCCAGCCAAAGACTCATCCCCGACATGGGGAAATGTAGGCCCACTTCCAGGAGCCTCAATACCAAGAATGCGGAGAGGACGAGCAACCGTCTCCTTCCTCCTCTTACGAAGAGAAGCCTCCTTGGGAGCAGGTGCCCTTCGCTTCTTAGGGACTACTAAAGCCCCCGCAGGCAGAGGCACTTCACACCCCGGCATCGACTCCAGGGGTTCATCCGGAGTATCAAACTTCTCACCCTCGTCAGGAGAGACCGAGGGGACTTCAACTCTTCCCCCAGCCTTAGGAGAGGGCACCCTGAGACTTTCGTGCATGTCAAAATCGCGATGGAAGGTGTTGATCGCCACGTAGAATTGGGCGTAAGAATGGAGGATGCGCAGCTCTGTAGAGGTGGTGACAACCGGCACGATGAAGACGGCTCCCGTGCAACCCATGATAAAATACCGCCATCCTCTGGCTCCATCAATGAGCCCGCCTCTGGACCTGAAGCTGGTGACGGCATTGCCCACGTGCAACTGATCATACCCAAATTGCCTGGCGAACCGACTAGGCAAATAGGGCTCGAAGAAGCAATGATCTTCGCTCCTGTACAGGAGATGGGAGGGTCTAATGTAGACCAGCCAATTAAAAGCTTTCGGAGAAAGATCGGTCTTCTCTCCACCTGAATCCTCAAGCCTCATCCCTGATTGATTATGATGTACAGGAGGGGGAGTACAGAGGAATTTCCAACCATGGCTGAGGTTCAACACCAGCCGACAATCTAAAACGGTGTCCATATTCCAGGGAGAGTCCTTGTAATTCAGCAAGAAATTACCCCCCGAGCTGCTACCAGAGCCGGGAGACATCACCCGGGGATTGTGGAGAATTAACCATCCCATCAGATACGGGTATGGTAATTCCACCCGGGGAAAACTCTCACGCCGAGCTTCATCGACGAGCAACCCATCGGTCATAGCTCTCAGGCCAGCCTGTATACGGCACACCATGGCAGGAAGCAAGCCCAGTCTTGCCCCGAACACCAGGCGCACTGCCGGCCACAGGATGTTCCGGTGAATGAGGTCCGCGGACGCAGCACCAAGCACTACTACTCGACGTAGCCATATCGAGAGGAAACCGGCCAGCTGGGCTTCCTTAGATAGAGGCCTGCGACAGCGCCTCAAGTAACTACGGGCCGTAGTACCTTCAGGGTACTTTCCTACCCCCTCAACGAGGATCTGATCCGGAGCTTTAGCCTCCTCCATAAGGCCCTCCACGACCTGGGCACTAAGCACGCCCAAACAGTTCACGGGCTCATTCTTGCCCCCCGAGACTTTCTCCGACTTGGCGGCCCTGGCTCGGTGGAAGAAGAGATAGGACATCCACTTGGTGGTGTGAGCCAAATCAGAAGGCTCGTTATAAAAAGCGGTGCACGCGAAGTATTGACACATCAGCTCCTGATACACATCCGCCACCAGAGGGTCCAAGTCCCCCAACTCCCGATTGGTGGGAACATACTCTTCGTATGGGGTATCCCCCATCGGCAGCTTCGAGACAACTGCCATCTCATGGAGGGCCAATCTCAGCTCCCCCAGTGGAGTGGCGAAGGTCCCGGTGAGCGAAATGTATCGCTCCATCAGTGCCAAGAACAAATTATGATTGGGAGGCAACCCGACGCTCGTCTCACTCACAGCGGCATACAGCCCAATGCCCTCCAGCTCTTTCCGAAAGTGCTTCAAGGCCCAGTTAACTAGGCAAGTCCATCGGAGGTTTGTTGGGACGATCCACCCATTGCACCGAGGATTCTCCTTGGGATATACCCCACATCGTCCCATGAAGTCGTTGCAGAAAGTTGGCAATTGGACCGGCTGGATCACTGAGTTGTCTTCACTCGGGACACTGCCCGGGTACAGTCCCCTGAACAACGTCACAGGGCCGGAAGGACGACTGACGAACGATCCCTGGTCAGCTCCTTTCTGATGAAAGATCTTCCCCGGCTTGCCGTGAAGATCGGGAGTCAGCGTCCACGACATCTTCCTGGGATGAGTGGCATGGAAGAAAGCCGAGATGGGATAATCCCTCGGCATCGTCGGCAGATACAGAACCGAACTCTCGGCAGCAAAGACCCAAAGTTCTCTCTTGGGCTTCGTCTGAGACCGTTTGTCGATCATGTCCCCGAAAAGAAAAGCCAGCTTTATGTACCGCTCCCCGTCTACATACGTCAAAGGCTCTCCATTGATCATACTCAGCAGCGCCCGCTCGCCCTGAGCCGATATCAAAAATCCCCTTCCCTCAGGATACTGGGGTCCGGAGAGAGGAAATGCCACGTGGGACAAATCCTCCAGATAGTTCGAATGCAGCATCCCGGCAGCAGAACCCATCACCTCGGCCAGTGGAGACTCACCCAAGTCAACTGCAAAAGTGCAAAGAAAGTATGTCATTACAAGATCTTGCACGAACATACAAACCAAAGAAACGATAGTCTGTGCTCTACGCCAGGATTGTACGAATATGGTTATTGTACGCCGGAAGTCCCCTCCACAAGCGTAAAATTCTTATTTTACGATATACGCCAATTTTCGGTAGCCAGAGCTTTTACGCTCGGAACTACGAAAATGTGGAGTTTTTACGCTGGCACATGAGAAATGTGGGCATAAAAGGTGAAAACGCCTCCGTGCATCATCTTCCTCAAAGAGGCTATCAGCACAGAAGACGACCTAGCGCGGTCACGTTCAACGTGTGCGAAGGATTTTTCGTTGTTCTTGTCACCCCAAAGGCTCTACCTCTAAGACCAGGTGCGCTGCTCGTCGGCGGGATACTTCGCTCAGAAGGAAGTTCACCTTGCCCGACCGAAGACTCCCTCGCGGGGGCAGTGGAAGAAGAAGAAGAACCTATGCTCTTTCCCTTAGTGGAGGAGGTTTGTTTCATCGCCATTTCTGAAGACTCGAAGTGCTCGGAGAAGGAACGAAGAAAAAACTCGAACAGTCGAAAGCTCTCTTTCGCAGAAGACGGATAAAAGGTTTTTCTCTCAAAAAACTTGGGATATATATAGAGTCCGTATCGACTCCTCGAATCCTCGGACGGACTCCTCGAGACCCTAACCAAATCTCGTAATTAATAGTCGGTTATGATTGGGTGCTACGACAGCCCACTACTCTCGAAAGACGGACAGTCAGCGAATTCGAAAAATTCTTCGCGCAAAGCAGTTCAGCAGTTCTACGCTAAAGGAGCTTTCTACGCTCGACAGCAGCAGATCTACGATTTTACGCTCGCAAGCTATAAGTCTATGGTTTTTTCTCGCCCGGATGCCTTTGTGCTCGGTAGCTTTTACGCTCGAGAGGCGACAAACCTACGACCTTACGCTCAGCAGATACCAAATCGATGATCTCACGCTCGGTGGCGCTCAATTTATGCTCAGAAGCAACAGATCCGCAAAACATCACGCTCGAAGAAATTTTCTTTTCAGGAGCTACAGATCTACAAGTCCTACGCTAAAGGAGCTTTCTACACTCGACAGCAACGATTCTACGGCTTTACGTTCGACAGCTATAAGTCTATGGTTTTTTCTCGCCCGGATGCCTTTGTGCTCGGTAGCTTTTATGCTCGAGAGGCGACAAACCTACGACTTCACGCTCAGGAACCACAAGTCTACGATTTCACGCTCGATGGTGTTTTACGCCCAGAGGCTACAGACTGATGATTTCACGCTCCGCGACTTTTCGCTTATCCGAAACAGTCCCCGACCCGGTCAAGTGCAAAGAGTTCACACAGAAGATACTCGTCCTTGACCCCAAAATATCCCAAGTACCCGAAACACACAGAGTTCAAACATTGAGAAATTACTCTTTTCGGGTCCAAAATTGGAGGTTCATCCAAACTCCAGTCTGAACATCTCGTCTGTCAAGATGACAAACTCAGCCAAAATCCTCGACCCTGTTTCAAGGGAGTTTCGAGAGATCATTCTTGAAGACGAAGACTGAACAAAATTCTGCTCATCAGAAGCAGCAGTTCAGAGCTCTACGCGGACCCTCAGTCCTAGCAAAAAGACAGTTCTAAGTATTCAAAATGCTAAGCAGCGCTCTATGCACTATTCGCTGAAAAGGACAGGGCCTAATACTCTTTTAAATCAGAGTTGGCGTAAAGAATCAGACGTGTCGAAGCTGCACACATTCAGACATCACAGCAACGTATGGCAAGATGATCATATGAAGAAAGACGACTTTATTTCAAAATCATGATTACATATGAGGGAAATCCTATCTACAAGGGTTTTTCTCTACTTTTTATGGTTACATCTGAGGGAAACTCCATCTACAAAAGGAGATACCCCCTCGTCGTCTGAAGATCACGTCCAGATCTTCATCTTCAGCCGTCCTTTCCAGCGGTCAGTCAGTTGCCGTAAACTGACCGGCACGGCGATGATCACCGACGGGCACGACAGAGTTGGGGCTTGCATAGATTTTGCAGATCCCATGCTCCGTGCGCCGCTCAAACTAGGACAGAAGGAGTCTGTCTGACTCTCGTCACCGGAGGTAACGGGAGAAGGCACCACTTGCAGGCGACGTGGTCCAGTGCGACCCTTCTCCTCTCGCCGGAAGCAACGCCATACAAAGTTGCTGATTATCCCGAGCAAGGGAGGCTAAGATATCCTTCCATGATCCATCGCTGCAGTGGACACTTGCTCGAAGACGCCGTCTTTTTCGGCTCCCAATATGCTGGAAGAACTTGATCTCCTTCTTCCTCAGATCGACCCGACGAACTCCGGCGATCATTTCTGCATGGTGATGGGAATATGGGGAGGACAGGTTAACCCCCCGCCTTTTTATAGGCGAAAGAGATCACAGCGGTCCCCAATAAATCTGCCATAAAGTCTGCATCGACCGTTTCAACGCTCCATTCAGAAACGTTTCGAGTTACGAGGGGCTGTTCATGCTTCATTCAAAGCGTTTCAAATTCCGAGGAATTTAAAAGCTTTGAAGGGGGTCTTGTAGAAGCATGAAAAATACGCTGGGAAGAGCTACGCAGCATATTGATGCAGAGCAGCGTAAACGAAGGCCTTCAGAGCCATCAGGCGTAAAAGCTCAAAGGACCATCCGCGTAAGGTGCAGTACGTCCAAGCCGCTTCAGCGTAGACGGGGTTCTCCATCGCCTCCATGGCGTAAAACTCATCCGCTCTCAAAGCAGCGTTAAAGCGTACGAGGAACGCTTCGTCTTCCCCGAAATGAACCTGTCAAGTCACGCAGTGAACCTGGCCTCTGACTCCTGACAATAAGTGCTGCACGGCTACCCAGACGGCGGCTGGAAACGAGCACAGACCCCTCGGGACGTGCACCACAGTATGATGGCGGATCTCCACATTTAATGCAGAGGATTTGGTTAAAATATCACCAAACCGTCGTTTACTGACGTCCCCTCAGCATAAACTGCTCTTTCGCATACAAGGGGATACGCTGCCTTGTTTTACACAGGCAAACATGAGCTGTTTTACGCTCCGCAGTAGATAAACCGTCTGCCACGTCAAAAGTTGCACATCGTACGGGGCTCGAGGCACGTCTCTACGTCTAATTGCACAGGGCGGTGACAGTTTCGCTCAAGGCATGTCTCTGCGACGGATACACAGAAGGGCTGCAGACCTTCAAAACATGCCTCCGTATTTAATGCACAGGATGGTGGCAAATCTCTGCATTTAATGCGAGGGATTTGATTATATCTTCAACAGCCGTGGTTCTGGCTAAGATATCCACATCAGCACCCAGGCACGGTACGCAGCGGCTTCTATGCCCATTCAAGACCTGTGCTCATTCGGCTTCTACGCCCACTCAGTCTCTACGACTCTTCGGCTCTCTACGCCCACTCAGTCTCTACGACTCTTCGGCTTCTACGCCTGTTCGGCTTCTACGCCTATTCGGCTTCTATGCTTATCCGGCTTCTACGCCGAGGTGACAATCATTTGGCTTCTACGCCAACCTTTTCTACACGAGGGATACCTACCTACGTGGCTTCTATGTCGTGATCTTCGCAGCAGATATACGCATTTTGTCCCCTTAGTTGGACACGCGTCACATGCTCACTCAAAAGGTCATCTATACGCAGGGATTGGTTATTTTAACCGTTGTGTAAAAGGGTGCTTTATTTCCCACTCCTCGGTTTTTACACCGACGGAGTGGTCACTGTCACCAAAGCTCTATAAATAGAGACCCCTATCAATGGGGAAGGGGAAGGGAAAAAAGGTCAAAAATTGGTAAGGAGAACCAATACCAGATCAAACAGTCGAACTTCCGAGAAAGGTCGAACCCGAGGTCAAGAGAGAGAGAGAGAGAGAGAGAGAGAGAGTCCGGAGATCAGGCAAAGAGCAGGGATCGACGACTTTGGCATCGTGCGTCCAACCTCTTCTGCAACCTTCGAAGCTGCTACCTGTCTTCCACGGCACTTCTTCAACATCGTGTGGTCCAAGGGCTAAAGTGATCGACTGCAGATCAGACACCTATAACAATTTATACCCAGATTAAATAAATTGTACTCCCACATCCTCGTATAGGATTACATTGTACAAGTTTGTTTGTAAACAGAAGGGCGCGGGTTTCGCATAAACCCCGTCATTGAAATACACTTTCATTCTTTCGTTTAATACCACAAACAGTAGTCAATAAAATTTCATAGACTGCATAGTCAACAAAATTTCATAGACCGCTTAGTTAACATATTGGGTTCAATAAAGAATCCCTCGAAGGTTGAGATGTCGCCAAGTGCAGCTTGGTGGTAAGGAATTAGGTCTTCGTACCGGACTTCATACTCACCTCGGACCTGACTGACTATTAATTTGGAGTCACCGTAGGCCACTAGATACTCCACTCCTACTTGTTTGGCAAGTTATAACCTAATGACCAAGGCGTTGTACTCTGTCACATTGTTGGAGCACGGGTTTGTGAGAGAGTAGGCCCGGTTGATGACCAGACCGTATGGAAAGATTAGTACTATCCCAACCCCCGCAATGATATAGCCCTTGGGCCCTTTTCTTGAAGCACCGTCAAAGACCATTCGTGAAACAGCCTCGCATGAAGTTACATTTGAATCTACCACTTCGTCTGGAATCTCGTCGTAGAGTTTCGAGGTTTCTAGAGTCGAATGTGCTGCCAGAAAGTCGGCCAGTGCTTGACCCTTGATGACTTTCTGTAGGAGAAACACCATGTCGTATGGAGACAGTAATATCACCAAGGTAGCTAGGCGGGAACTGAGCACCCCCGGTTTGTTCATGAGAACCCTAAGAGGATTGATTCGTGAGATCACATGAATGGTCTGTACAGTTATGTAATGACGAGTCTTCTGGACAGCAAATACTAGAGCAAGGCATTCCTTCTCGACGGGGGTGTACCTATGCTCCGTGCCAACCATCATCCGACTGAGATAATAGATGGCTTGCTCGTGGCCTGCATCACTAATCTGGACTAATATAGCACTGAATGAGTGATCTATATGCGTACATAAAACAGAAAAGGCTTCCCCAAGACTGGGGCTACCAGTATTGGAGGGTTTTATAGGTATCCCTTGATGTCGTCGAACGCGCGTTGGCATTCTTTATTCCAGACAAATGAGACACCTTTCTTCATTAGTTGGGTGAACGGTCGACAATGCCCAGAGAGGTTTGATATAAACCTCCTGATATAAGCCAGCCTCCCTTGAAGGCCGCAGAGTTCCCGGAGGTTCCTCGGCAGGTTCATCTCAAGGATTGCTTTAGTTTTGTCGGGGTCTATGTGAATACCTTGAGAAGTGATAATAAAGCCCATAAATTTTCTGCTGGAGACGCCCATGAAGGATTTGGTAGGTTCATCTTGAGCTGGTGCGTACGCATGAGGTCGAACAAATTCTTCAAGTCCTTGAGGTGATCACCTTTGGAGTGACTTTTGATGGCGATGTCATCGACGTAACACTCGAACGTCTTGTGTAGATGCTCACGAAAGATGGTGCTCATAGCTTGCTGGTATATAGCACCTGCATTCTTCAGACCGAAGGGCATGACTGTTTAGCAGTACACTCCTATCGACGTTCAGAACGATTTAAGCTTTTGATCGTCAGGGGACATCTTGATCATATTATAGCCTGAGAATCCGTCCGTGATGTTGCGCCCCGTTCCCCCTATTCGGGGAGCGCGGTTAAGAAATACATGGTATCGTTCGATCGGGACAGATTGAATCAAGATCCTTTCCTTGTTATGGATTGGTTTTTTCGAAATCAGGTCCCATATTCAACGGATCTTGCCTCGGGGAAGGATTCGGCGACAGAGTCGAGAGGGCCCTTTCCGTTGCGCTGGTTTCTTGCCCATTTTCGATGCCGCTTGGTTGCTTCTTGTTGGTTTTGTGCCTTGCATTTTCTTGAACAATTTTGATGGATTTCATTGTCTTTGTTCTTTAGATTTCATATTTCTATCGAACCATTGGAGACCGAAGTAGGAGATATTGAACGTCTGTTGGTGCGTGCAGGTGATCGAGTAGGCGACGCGCAAGCGGAGTTTTGAAGATCTCCCTTTTCTCTCTTTTTCGAATCACCAACTTCTGAGTGGCTTTACTTCGATTAGCGCCATTCTTCTAAGTCTTTATTCCTAATAAATTTACTCGTTTGTGCATTCTGATCAACGATACCAAAAGAATGAATTGAGTCAAGATAAAAGAAGAAGTAGATTTAAAACACTTATAATCATTGTCATATAAAATATCATATGGTCACTTTGTTGCGTGCTTGTCTGCTATACATTTAGCTATTTTGTGTTCAGTTGTAGTTAGAACTTATTTATCTATAACTGTTCAACGGATAGTGTAAATTAGAAATGTGAATCATTGAGCAAAGTTGCCTCGTTTGGCGGTACGCACCCCGTATCGCGAGATTTTGGGTATTTTAAAAACAAATTTTTGGTCGTTTTGGAACAAGAATAATTTAACCATTAAAGCAAACTAATAAAAACTAAAATAACAGTAAAAATCTTGATTATATTGTGAAGAAGTCCTTTCAATTATATTTTGAAAATAATTAACGAGTTGGTAGAAAATTTGGACATGAACATGGGTACTGGGACTGAATTTCTGAACTGTTGTTGAACAGTTTTTTGGCCAACTTTCGGTCGATTTTTCGATCAAAATCGGGTGCCTAAATTCGTTCCACTTAAAGGAAATCCTAGAGGGTTAGGTTGTGAACATACTAGCGAAGACGGGACGCGAATCAGACAAGCGAGGAGGGCGGATCTTTCGCGCGAAGGGGGGTCCACAAGGCTGCTTTTGCCGCTGCTCGCGCGCGGCGGTGCTGCGGGCGACGGTGCTGGCGGTGGTTCGGCGCTGCGGGCGGCGGTCGCCGTGGGTGATGGTCGAGGTGGTGTGGTGGTGGCGTGCGTTAGGGGTTTAGTAATAGTTATATGCTATATATACAAAGGGGTCGGGGAAGGGTTCTAGGTAGATTTAGGTTTTGGGTTAATGGGTTAATGGGTTTGGGTTAATGGGTTTGGGATAAGAGTTTTGATTTTAATTCTTTATTCTATATATATATATATATATATATATATATATATATATATATATATGGCCATTAAAAAAATAGTTTTAGACCTCAAAAAATTCCAGAAAAATTATACAATACACTAATAATAGTTGTACACCCAAAAATATATTTTTTGTACAATATTAATAATTAATTAAATACACATAATTATAAATTCATGAATATTATATATTATAATTAGCTAAAAATGAATAAAAAAATATTCCTTAATCACAATAATTTTAGAATACCAATATTAATAAATTAAAAATTTTAATTCAAAGAATCAGGGTGCTTACACCCTGGTCACCTACCTTACTTCTTTGACGCTCTCCTCTGTCTCAATGTTCAGTTACTAGAGGGCCTGGTATCGGTGAGTCTTGTGATGAACGAACCATCGGGTCTCCTCCGGCTGTCGTAGCGTCTCTTCCTACAGGGAGAGCACAAAACGAGGACGAGTTGTCTGTTGTTGAGAACTTTATGTCCGCACTGGGGTTAACCTTGGAGGCTCTTGTTAGGCCTCTAGAGTCCACTCCGAATTTTGCCTTGCTGCCCCTAACTCCGGAGGAGAGGGAGGCATTGGTAAGTCCTCAAATGTCGTTTTCCCCCTCTCTTTTTTGTTCCCTATTTAGGGGAAACTAATAAAAAGAAACTTTTCCCCTTTCTCTAGAATTATCCGTATAAACTTCGGGTATTGCACTAGAGGTAATATGGACGTAGTACAATACCGTAGTCTTTTAAGGATATTCTACTGGGGGATCTTTGGTGGACCTATTATTTGTTGCGCATGTTGAGTGCAAATAATAAGTTTAAAAACAATCCTTATCAGAGGTGATGTGGACGTGATAGGTTTTGTGGACCCATTACTTCTTGCGCGCCTTGGTGCAAGTATTAGGTTTAGAACAAGCCCTACCAAAGGTAATATAGATGTGACAGTTTTTGTGGGCTTAAGACCGCTAGTGTACCTTGGTGAGTACGGGTGATAAGTGGAGATAAAAATCGATATCAGAGAAAATATGGATGTGATGATCGATAGCCAAGACCCGAGAAGTTTGCTCAGAGGTAATATGTACATGGCAAACTCGGTCAGGAAGAAATGTTAGGACAGTAGTTCATAGGTAATATGGACGTGAACCGCTGTCCGAGAAACTCGCTGAGGAGTAATTTGTTGAGTGTGGTCTATCCGAACTTGAAGATAGACCTGAGGATTGCTCGGCTGGAAAGATTGGTGGACGATAGCTCAGAGGCAATATGAATATGGCTAGCGTCTAACGAGATTGGTTTTTGAGTGGTCACTGCGGGAGTGTACGAGTGGACCTGAGAACTGTTCCGCTGGGGAGACTTTGAGGATCCATCATCCTTGTGTATCCAGGACTCCTGGATTCAGATGATGGCTTTTACAAGAATTTGTAAAGAAGGAGAAAATGTTGCACATAGGCACTTCCTGGGAGTGAAGAACCAAGAGTGTAGAGATGTACATCTGGGTTGTCCCGCTGGTGATGAGGGGAGTACAAGTCTAGCTTAGACATAATACTTTTTTAGGAACTTGCCATTGATAGGCATCATGAGCAAGTCGTCGTTGGATTTTGATTGCCGGTAGGCGCCGCTGGAGAATACCGATTCTACGATGAATGGGCCCTCCCATTTGGGCTTAAAATTTGTCGACCGTCTTGTAGGTCATAACCTTCGGTGTCCTTACGGTTAGGATGAGGTCTCCCACTTGGAAAGTTCTCTCCTTGATCCGCTTGTTGAAGGCTCCAGAGAGGCGCTTGGCACAACTCAATATTCTATTGAGCTAAGAGTCATTTTCCGTCGAGTGCTTCCAAGTCTTGTAGCCGTCGGCGATGGTTGTCGTCCACGGTTAATTGATTGGAGGGGGCTACTCGGAGTGAAGGGATTTGGATCTCGAGCGGGAGGACCGCTTCGCTTTCGTACACCAGAGAGAAAGGCGTGTTGTCAGTAGCTGTCCGGACCGTTCTACGGTAGGCCCAGAGGCATTCATCCAGCTTCTCATTCCAGTCGCGCTTGTTGGATGACACAAATTTTTTGAGAAGCTTGATGATGGTTTTGTTGAATGCCTCAGCCAACCCATTTTTTGCTGGGTTGTAGGGAGTCGAAGCCACATTCTGAATCTGGTTTTTGTCGCAGAACAGGTAGAATGCATGACTTGCGAACCATGGACCATTGTCATGAATGATCCTTCGTGGCAAGCCGAAGCGGTGTATGACGTGATGCTTGACGAAGCTGATCACGTTGGACGTCTTGACTTCCGCGAGTGGTACTACTTTTTCCCACTTGGAGAAGTAGTCGGTGATGACCAGGATGAACTGGTGCCCCTTACATGAAGATGGACTTATTGGTCCGATGATATCCATTCCCCATGCCTCGAATGGCCAGGATGCTACCATTGGGTATAGGAACTCCGATAGTTGGTAGATGAAGTCTGCGTGGATTTGGCACGACTGATATTTCCTCGCATAGTCAACGATATCTGTTACCATTGTGGGCCAGTAGTAACCCATTCTCCGGAGGCGGTCCTGTTGTTTTGGGCCGGGTTGGTGTGCACCACAGATGCCATCGTGAGCTTCCCGAAGCATCTGTTTGTCTTCTGCATTCGATAGGCATCATAGTAGAAGGCCGTCGTATGAGCGGCGATACAGCATTTTAGTAGCCGTATCATAGTAGAACCGGAGAGAACATCTTCTGATTAAAGTAGCTTCCTATGGGTTTTCGGGTAGGATTCCATATTTTGCGTAGTCAATGAATGAGAGTCTTCAGTCCTCGGTATCAATATGTACTTCCGCCGCGTGGCTCAGACATAGGCAGTGGTTATTTTTGGGGCAGACCATCTCTTGACTGATCATCGTGATTAGATGATGGGTGTTGTCTGGAATCGCCAAGGAGGTAGCGAGGCCGGCCAGGGCATCAGCCTCGATGTTCTGCAGCCGAGGGACGTGCTCAATGAAGAATCCCTCGAAGGTTGGGATGATGCCAAGCACAGCTTGGTGGTATAAAATTAGGTCTTCATTCCGGACTTCATATTCGCCTCGGACTTGGTTGACTATCAGCTTGGAGTCACCGTATGCCTCTAAATAGTCTACCCCCACTTGTTTAGTAAGTTGGAGTCCAATGTTGAGAGCATTTTACTCCGCCACATTGTTGGAGCATGGCTCCGGGAGGGAATAAGCTCGATTAATGACCAAATTGTAGGGAAAGATTAATACTATCCCAACTCAGGTGATGATATTGCCCTTGGGCCCTGCTCTCGAAGCTCCGTTGAAGAACATCGGCCAGATAGCTTCGCACGAAGTCAGGTTTGAGTTTGCCACTTCATTTAGAATCTTTTCGTAGAGTTTTGAGGTTTCTGGCACCAGATGTGCTGCAAGGAATTCGGCCAGTGCTTGGCCCTTGACGGCTTTCTGAGGGACAAACACCATATCGTATGGAGACAGTAGTATTGCCCAGGTAGCCATGCAGGAACTGAGCGCCCCTGGTTTGGTCATGAGAACTCTGAGAGGATTGACTCGTGAGATCACATGAATTATTTGTCCTGTCACGTAATGTCGAGTCTTCTGGATAGCGAATACTAGAGCAAGGCATTCCTTTTTGACGAAGGTGTACCTATGCTCCACATCAACCATCATTCGACTGAGATAATAGATGGCATATCCGTGACCTATATCACTATTCTGGGCTAATAGAGCGCCGAGGGAGTGATCCATTACACGCACATAAAGTATGAAGGGCTTTCCCATGACCGGGGCCACCAGCACTGGAGGGCTTGATAAGTATTTCTTGATGTCATCGAATGTGTGTTGGCATTCTTTATTCTAGGCAAAGGAGACACCTTTCTTCAGGAGATGGGTAAACGACCGACAACGCCCATAGAGGTTTGATATAAATCTCATGATGTATGCCAACCTTCCTTGAAAGCCGTAGAGTTTTCGGAGGTTCTTTGGCGGCTTCATCTCCAGGATTGCTCTAGTTTTATCGGGGTCTACGTGAATACCCCTGGAAGTGATGATAAAGCCCAGGAATTTGTCGCTGGAGAATCCCAGGAAGGATTTGGTAGGGTTCATCTTGAGCTGGTGCCTTCGCATGAGATCTAACACAATCTTTATGTCCCTGAGGTGATCATCTTTGGAGAGGCTCTTGACAACGATGTCATCAATGTAACATTCCACCGTCTTGTGCATATGTTCACGAAAAATGGTGCTCATAGCTCGTTGGTATGTAGCAACTGCGTTCTTCAGACCGAAGGGCATGACGATGTAGCAGTATACTCCTATCGATGTTCTGAATGACGTATGCTTCTCGTCTTCATGAGACATCTTGATTTGATTGTAGCCAGAGAATCCGTCCATGAAGGACATGCGCTCAAAGCTATAAGTGTTGTTGATCATAATTTTGGTGATCGAAAGTGGGAACTCGTCCTTAGGGCACGTCGAATTTAGATTGCGGAAGTCGATGCAGATCCGGATCTTCCTGTTCTTTTTTATGACAGGCACGATGTTGGCCACCCAATCTAGATGCTATTCCTCATGGATGAATCCACTAGCGATCAGTTTGTTGACATCAGTTTTGATGTCGTTCATGATATCCGGGCGGAACCGTCGTTGTTGTTGTTTGACAGGCTTGGCGTCCGGCAAGATATTAAGCTGGTAGACAACGATTTGGGGGTCCAGTCCTGGTATCTCTTTGTAGATCCAAGGAAAGACATCAATGTATCCCCTGACGAGTTGTAGCAGGGATTCCTGATCTTCTTCGGATAGACTTTTGCTGACGAAGATAGGTTCGGGGGAGGATTCGATGTCCAGATTGACTTGTACGACTTCGTCCTTGGTAGGAGGTTCTCGTTGTTTGAACCGCATCTCTCATTGTGCGTCTAGGCGTTGGGCCCACGGTTCTACTTCAAGGAGTTCCTATAGATCTTCGTCGTCTTCCTCAGGATCAGTTGACACTATGTTGGCATACAATGTTTTCTTGAGCATTTCTCCGATATTGACGTTGGAGTCCCAAGTTGAAGATTGCGAAGTGTGGGAGTGAACCTCATCTTCTTCATCTGAACCTTCGGGGGTTGTGGGAGGCATTACGTACACTAAGCTATGCTTGGTTTTATGGTAGTAATCCTCGGACTTGGCTGTGGGAGCAGGTAGATGCAGGGGAAGCCGTCGGCCCTTGCCGTAGTTTAAATCTCAGTTATTTTTAAGATCATAAACCATCTTCTGGATGATATGTTTGGCTTGACCACTGAACCGGTAGAGTTGTATTTTGCCGGTGTCAGGTTCTGGCTCTTGTTCATCCGGGGTAAAGGACCGGGGGCATTCAACCATGCCGAAGATGATGGATTTGTATCCCCTCATTCTTGCTGGAACCGTGAGGTAGGAACCTTGACTAAAGAGGATGTGGTTTACTGCGTAGGTGGTAGTCATCGGTGTTTGCAGATGAAGGCCCAAACTGTGCTCCATGGAAAATAAGGTGCTTATATGTGCAAGTTCAGAGTAGTTCAAAGATAATCCTTTATTAATAAAATATGGTAACTTCTCCTCGGGGATTACATCATCGAGAGAAGGGATGTTAGCATGAGCAGCCATGCACTCCTCTATTTAACTTTCTCGAGGGCTACCCCAGCGCGAACGAAGGCTTCAGTGAATTCCTGTACAGTTTTACCACCAGGGGTTCAAAATTTGTAGGAGGTGCCGGAGCTTCCCTTGGTGGTCTTCGAAGGCGAACGACCAAAGACGTATACAGTGCCGGATGTTCCCTCTGCAGTTGATTCGGCCTATGAAGGCAAACAACCAGAGGTTCGAATGTTATAGTCGGTACCGGATCTTCCTTTAATAGCCGATTCGGCCTGCGAAAGCGGACGACCAAAGGTTCGGGTGCCTTGCTGTTCAGTTTCACGACAAGGGGAACGGTTGTGTCGGGTGCAAGTGCCTTTAGACGAACTCTCAAGGGTTTATCTGGTGTAGTCCTGGCCTCTGCCTCATCATCAGCATCACTGCCACCTTTATCTCGGTGGACTTGCTTGTAGAGGATTGAATCGGGGTAGTAGGCCTCGACCCCTTTAAACGGGTCCACGTCCGCGAATTCTGTCTTGACTGTGCCATGGTCGTCCATATACTTTAGACATTGGTGTAGAGTTGATGGCACGATCATGTATTGGAGTATCCAAGGTCGTCCCAGCAGGACATTGTAGGATGCATCCATTTCAATGACATAGCAAGTGAACTCTGTCTTCAAGTCGCCGATCTGGCATTTCAGGCAAATCTTGCCCAGAGGGTAGCTTCTTCCTGTGTTGAAGCCACTGATGGAAGTATTAGTGGCTTCCAGCCGATGCATCGGGATGCCCAAGGTCTGAAGTAGACTCCGTGGGATGATGCTGATTGATGAACTGGGATTGATGTGCATTCTGTCCACCTTAATGGCGCCGATGTACCCTGTGTAATACAGGGGACGATTATGCCGGTTGTTCTTTAGCAACATATCCTGTTACGAGAATATGATGTTGGGTATTGCCTCTATGATACTATTGCAGTAGGGGCAAGCAGCCGGATCTTCAGCTAGCGGTTTGACCTTAGCCAGGTAGGTGTCGGCATTTTGTAATGCCTCGCTAAGAGCAGCCCAAGTGTCTCTCGAGAGCCGCAGAAGCTCAAATAATGACAACTTTGTCGGGGTATTGGTAAGTTGAGCCAAGACGTCAAAGTTGTAGAGCTTTTCCAGTCCCTAAGCTGCATCTTTGCACAGCGGTTTGTCGAAGTGAGCCTCATTTTGCTTAGATTTATAGGCCGCGGGAGGCTAGGATGGACCTGGCTTAGAGGCCGTAGGTACTGTAGGAGTATCGTCGTCGGGGGTGTTATAATCCCGCTGGTAGGTGAGTCCTGACCGGGTTGCTCCTGCCATGGCTTCCTCAGTGGTGGGGGACACCATGTGGCAGGAGTTGGCTTTTCGTATTTTAGGCCTGACGACGGAAGGCGCTGCTTGCTGTGTCAAGTCTGGGACAAGATCCGAGTGGACGCACATGATTTTGCCCCGAGGTATAGTAAAAGGTGTCAGCCCGGCTGCTTGGTCGCGAGCTGGTGGAAGCTTGACTACCTCCATTGTTGCCCTCGGGATCGGTATGACTCCGTCTTGGGCCTTTGTTGCGGAAAAGTTGCCGAACTGGACGGATGCCATTTTGGCGACAACTGTTACGTCTTCAAAGTCCAGGGAGAGGGCCTTGGTATCGATCAGACGTTGGATGTACCGCTTCAAGGTATAGCAGTCCCGCGTCGGGTGGTGGACGTAGTGGTGGAAGTGATAATACTTTAGGTTATTTAAGTCTATCGCTTTCGGCTGGCGTTTGACGTCGGGGATCCGAAGTTTTCCTCCCTTCATCAGCATGTCGAAGATGGGAATGACATCATCATCCTCGAAAGAGTAAGTCTCCTTTGGTTTCAGAGCTTCCGCCTATTTTTGCTCAGGCCTCTTAGTTACGTTGGCGACCATAGCCTGTTTCCCTTTTTCGTCGCGGCTGCTATTGCCGCCGTTGTTGTTGTTGGGACGTCTCCCCATATCATCGGCGACAGGAATCTATATACCCAAGTGTCGAACGTCCTTGACCTTATTCTCGGTACCGACAATATTTATAATGAACACCGTCGAGTCTTTAAGCTGGCTATCACCCATCCAGAGGTTGACTGTCGAAAGTAGATTTCTCTGGCACATCTACATCAGCGTCTTCTCGAGATTGCCATGAGGCAGCCTCAACGCAGCTTGTCAGAACCGCTCGATATAATTTTGTGCTAGTTCCTTTTCTCCCTGTACAACGTCCATTAAGGAGGACATAGTCATGTCACTTCCCTCCTCATAGAATCTTTGAAGAAAAAGACTCTTGAGGTCGTCGAACGATAAGATACAGTTATCTTGGAGACTGCAAAATCAGTTGAAGGCCACCCCAGATAATGTCCCGACGAAGAGCCTAGTGAGGATAGCATCATTTCGGGGTAGGTTTAACGTCGTAGTTTTAATGTAGCTCATATACCGGCGGGGGAGGACTTCCGGTCAAATGTGTCAATATTGAAGGGTTTGTACTTGGGAGGATATGGCATATCCCTCCATTCCAACGGATATGGCTGCGGCACTCCGAGATCGCGGAGTAAGTCCCAATTGCTCATGGAATCTATGCGGGCTCAGAGTTCTCGGACCTCCCTCATCGCTTCCCTAGCTTTATCTGTTGCGGGAGGAGCAGACGACCCTGGTAGGAGCGGTTGCATTTGAATATGCATTAGTTCCAGGGTCTTAACCTGAGGCCCTTGGTGGTCGGGAGGCTACAGTCGTCTTGATGTCTAGCACTGCTTGGGTCAAGGCTTGCATTGACTCGCTCATAGTGTGCATTATGGCTTCGAGGGGCTTGAGGCGCTGCCGGTCACTGGGGACTTCGAGGTCGTCCTCTGCCATATGTGTCGTTCTTTCATGAGCTGAGTAGGAAGGGACGGTTGACATAGCACTTTTCGTCTTGGACTCCTGCGGTGAATAGTCGTCGAGGAGAGCTAGTAATGTTGCATCCTGTTCGGACTCTGATGGAACACTACCCCCAGCGTAGGAGGCTATGTCTCCTTGGTGAGGGTGGCTACCCCCGGTGTCTGTTCCTTGAGAATCGCTAGCTCCTCGGAATGTCGGATTGTTGTATAGGTCCGGGGGATTACCACCCCCATCTTGCTCAACCCTCAGTAGTTCTAATGAAGAACTACCCCCAGCGGCTAGGAGCTTCTTCTTTGAGAGGATGCTCTGGAAAACACCTTCTGCATGTCCTGCTGTTGGTCCTCCTGGTAGTCGTCTTCGCAACACACTGGTAGAGAGCGACGGACTGGAGGTACCCGACTTCTTTCCTCTCTTGGTGGTGGAAAGCCTTTGAGTCGAGTAGCATGAGGTGAAGGGCAGCTCCTCCTCCTCTGGTACTTGCACCTGATCTCCGAATTATTGTCGGATAGGTGCTTTCTGGTGCAGTCGCTCAAAGGCTGACTGCCTGCTTGTGGGTGTTTCTACTTTGTTGTAGCAGTAATTAATAATGATCCTGGCATAGAGATGTCATGGAGAGGATATTTCACCAGCCACGGTTGTTTCCCTCGCCTTGCGCTTGTGTTTGATCACATTACGCAAGTCAAGCAAGGGTTGTTCCACCTTTATACCTTTTTTGTGGGCCCGGAAGGACCGAGCGCACAGGTGCGTAGGTGCTGTATTTGCTCCATGATCCGGGGTTCATACAAGGACTTCCATCGGATCGTCAGAGAAAGATTTTAAGACTGACGCTGTCAGTTTGCCGTTGCGGACTGGACGCACGAGAAGGTCTTATATATCTTCCCATCGGGGCCCGTGTAACGATTAACGGTGCCTGCTGACGGTCAACTAACTGGACAGTTGCTTGAGCCTGATGAGCTCGCTCTGTCCCGAGCTTTTTTGACTTAGCACCCGCGGGCGTGTAGTACAAAGAGTCCAGGTTTGGGCTTTCACCATTCTCGGCGAGCCCCATAGGATCTGTGCCGCATGAGATGCGGTCAAAAATAGAAGTTTTTTTGTTGTTAGGGCCGCATGCGGCCATCTGCCTATGGCTGTAAGCTGGTGCCGCTTGGTCAGTCTTATGCGGTATCCTTCTTGGTCGCATAGCACCTGCCTCAGCACCAGAATGTCTGGCATTGTATTGCTTTCTTCTGCCAGAGTCTAGGTGCTGAGTAGTTTTTGCGTCAGACGGGGATGCCGCATAGACGTGGATTTCCTGGGTGTTCGCCTGAGGACCATCATCAACAACAGGGTGAGAGGCGGGAAGCGTCTGCTCCGTAGTTGAACGAGGCGCAACGGCCTTTGCTACCCACGTCATGCGGATATTCTTGGGCTTGGCTAGCCTTGGAGAAGGACTAGCCCTTTCTTCCGAAAGCATTTCCTCAAACACTTGCTGGTCGAAGCTAACTACCAGCATCTTTTGCGTTGAGCCAAGCTTGGCCGCATCGGACTACGACAACAACTTCTCATCAGAGGAGAAGGAGTTACCCAACATAGTCGCCATCTTGTTCGCCATTAAATTCAAAAGTCTTTAAGAAAGAACTTGATTTAATAAACAAACTAAAGAGATTACAGAGAGGTCCTAGAAAATCTAAGTACAAATTTGTTTTCTAGGGGGGGTGACGATGGACAAGGAGTGCTATGGCGTCTCCTTTACTCCGTGGACGATCTAATGCAAAAGCTCCTCTCTCATTTGAGTGTAGGTTCGCAGTTAGCCAGCCATGTGTAGGGGTGTGGTACCCAACTATTTATAGTCATCCCTGGATGCGCATATGTTGGGCCGCATAGATGCTGGAGGGTGCCACGTGTCCCTTTTTAACAGGGTGTAGATGTAACCGTGAGCAGGTCAAGCTGCCACGTGGGTGCTTGTTGGGATTTTTCGTTGCTGAAGATCTGAGTGTTCTCATCCTTTATGGGCGTGACTTGGTCGTCTTGACACATAGTCCGCACTTGGTTGGAGAGAATTACTCTTGTCATAACAACAAGATTTGGTCTTCATGGAGTCCGAAAAACATATGGCCAGAGATGCATGGGATGCATGGAGTCTAGGATGCATGGGGCCAGAGACGCATGGACCGCATAGAGTCTGGGACGTATAGGGGCAGAGACGCATGGGACCGCATGGATCCTGGGACACATGAGGCCAGGGATGCATGTGACGCATGGAGTCTGGGACGCATGGGGCCAGCGACGCATGGGGCCGCATGGAACCTGGGACACATGGGGCCAGCGACGCATGGGGCCGCATGGAACCTCGGACACATGAGGCCGTTTAGTGTGTTCACATCTTTTGAGGAAATCAGAAAATCTTTTTTGTCAGGATTCTTTGTCAGAGACGATCCTGCTGACGGGACGCCACGTTAGGTCCTTCTGCGGCCAAGCTGCTTCGGCTGATTGGGAGGCATTGATGTCGCCTTTCTGGGCCGCATGGTGACTCTGCGGCCTGATCTCTTCTGCGCTTTACTTTGGGGCGCATGACTGTTGGACGAATGGATGCATAATTTCTATGCTTCTACACTATATGTTCTCCAGGAAGTACATCATCGAGGGAAGGGGAGTCTACGTGAGCAGCTACGTACTCCTTTAGCTCATCCTTTCCTTGATCTACTCCCAGTGCGAATGACATCTTTGGAGGTTTTCTGGTCGGCTTTACTACCAGAGGTTCAGACACAGTAAGAGGTAACGGAATATCCTTCGGCGGTCGACTCAGCCTATGAAGGCGAACGACCAGCGGTTCGGGTGTAGCGGATGGTGCCAAATCTTCTTTTGGCGATCGACTTGGCTTATGACGATGAACGACCAGAGGTTCGGGCATGGTAGATGGTGCCGGATCTTCTTTTGGTGATCGATTTGGCCTATGAAGACGAACGACCAGATGGTCGGGTGCCTTCTTGCGCAGTTTTACGACGATGAGAGAGGTACTATCAGGAGCGCCCGCCTTTAGATGTACTCTCAAGGGTTTATCTGGTGTTATCCTCGCCTCTGCCTCATCGTCAACATCATTGTCACCTTCATCTTGGTGGACTTGCTTGGACATGAGTGCATCGGAGTAATATGTCTCGATCCCTTTGAAAGGATCGACATCCACGAACTCCGTCTTGACCATGCCATTATCGTCCACATACTTTAGACATTAGTGTAGGGTTGATAGCATGATCATGTATTCATGTATCCATGGCCGGCCCAGCAGGACATTGTAGGATACGTCCACGTCAATGACGTAGCAAGTGACCTCAGTCTTCAAGTCACCAATTTAACATTTCAGGCAGATCTTGTCCAGTGGGTAGCTCCTTCCTGCGTTGAAGCCAGTGATGGCAGTATTGGTGGCTGCCAGGTGATGCATCTGAATGCCCAAGGTCTGAAGCAGACTCCGTGGGGTGATGCTGTGTCACGCCCCGGTCCCAGAATACACGGGAGTAGGCTACGTAGCAATGGCCAGCTACGTACCAAGGGGACTCCAGTCCGACTCCAATACGTATAAGCTGTAAATGAGGGTCATTATCTAGATAACAGTGTATACATGTCTATGTCTCAATCCACAAGGATATATAATAAAGAAGGGATAACATGTATCATGGTGTGCACCCCACACTACACTAGTCTAAATAGACTCGAAGAAAATAATATGAGTCTACAAATACTGGGCTATACTAGCAGAAAATAAGCAAAAGATCATAATAGCAGAACAATAAAGAAATGATACAAATATCGAGTAACAATACTTGCATACCGGTATAATACTCATCAGCAGCTCCAGCCTCCCGTCAACAATCGACCCTACAATCTGGCAGGGAACCAGCTCCTCAGAGGGACGTAACAAGATACAAAAACAACATGCTATAGTAAAACAAAAAGGAAACATGTGATACGCCGGTGTAATCTAAAATAACCACCTAAGTGAGACACAACTTGAAGACAACGTTCGACACGTGGGCTTTCCAAATATAAATCTGTAGCTCCGAGGAACAGAGACACGGTGCGTACCCGTAGCTCCGAGCACAGAGTCACACGGTAAATACTACGACTCCGGATACATGATATCTACATAAATAAGGATATATATATATATATATATATATATATATATATATATATATATATATATATATATATATATAGTGCATGCGAAGTAGTCCAAGCGTCTAGTAACTGTCTTCCCCTCCTAATGCGGTCAACGAGACGCATCCGCAGCTCGCTAAGCCTGAACCTTTGTCTAACAGTCAAGTAACTAGCACCAATCATTATCTTATAGTTATCACAGGTTCCGGTCATGCTGACACTATCAGTATACAGGAAGTCTGGCACGGTGACGGTGTCTGAATGTGTCCTAGGGTTCCAATGTATCCAAGTAGGTACATAAAAGTATCGAGAAACATCTAACAATCGGTACTAGACGTTACCGACGAACGTCTGCACCCGGATATGACCCAGACGCTAAGTAACGATTCCGATCCAAAGCGCACACAATGTATAGATGGAAAAAAATAGTAAAACTGGAACTGAGTTACAGAAGGACAAGGTACACTTGCTTCGATCCTGATGCTGAAGGCGGGACTCCAGTACAACGTCCAAGTCATAGGATCCCAAAGTACCTAGAGAAAAATAATTTAAAGCTAGTTAATTATTTATCTAGCAATCTCACCCTCAAAGAATTATTTACTCTACATATGAATACATAATAGTTAGGCCCTGACTTGAGTCTAATATATTATTGTTAATAAAAAAAGATTTATCCATCACCTTCTCTTCCAATCTGCATAATAACTTAACCATCATTTCTTTAACTGCTATTTAGAAACCCTCTAACAATTATTATCAATTATTCTTCATATCTATACAATATGAACCATCCTAAGATTTATGAGATACATGCAGGCACATGTTCCAATAAGATATTAGTCTGGTTCTCAACACCTGGCTATGTTTCCCTTATTCCAACAACCCACACACGCACACTGTCTCTCTTGGGGAGTAGTTTTCCATCCCTAGCACAACCCATTCATTCCTAATATAAAACTTTGCCTACATATCATTCCTCTATCCCCATAGTATTATATAATCACTAGCCTTTTTATATACATCAACGGATGTGCTTCCCGGGGATGGTGAAATGAAGGATCGGTCGAATGAGGTTTATGTTGGGGGTGGTTAGGGTAGGAGGAGGGGGATTGGTCGGAGCTTCACCCCGTACGAGTGCGCCTACCAACTACAAAGTCGTATAGTACTAGGAAATACCGCAACCCACTGATTCTCCACCATTTTTGGTTTCCAGTTTAGGGATGGGTCGGTGCACAGTGCCATGCAAAAGTAATGCAAACTGCTGCAGCCAACCCGGTTTAAAGGTTTCGGGTTTGGGCAAGGTTTGGGAGCCACCCTGGATTGGTTCTCCAACGGGTTGTTTACTGAGGGACCCACCTGTAGTCGGCTGGATGGTTCGGTCCAGAGAGGAGTATACAGTGCTTCAGTTGGTTGTAATAGAGAAATGCTTGTAGTAGTAACTTGGTTCATGTGGCCCATGGTTTGGGTTCACCACAAGTGGAAAGGTTTGTTTAAAAATGAAGATGGAGAGAAAAAAAAAATCTGGAGTTGGGTTTGAAATAACAAAAGTTACTTAAGCTTAACTAACTACCCTTTAACCCCTTGCTTATAGATAATTTCCTTTATAAATAATTAGAGGTTCATTAATCTAAAATTTGCTAATACTATTAATTATATTATAATAATAATAATAATAAATGAGGGGGTTTACATGCTGATTGACGAACCAGGATCGATGTGCATCCGGTCCACATTGATGGCACCAATGTACCATGTGTAATACAAGGGACGATTATGCCGGTTGTTTTTTAGCAATATGTCCTGTTGCGAAAATATGATGTTGGGCACCGCTTTTGTCACATTGTTGTCGTGGGGGCATGCGACATGATCCTCTACTGACGGCTTGACTTGCGCCAGGTAGGCGTCGACATTTTGCAATGCCTCACTCAGAGCATTACAGGTGTCTCTGGAGAGTCGGTGATGCTCAAACAGTGACAACTTTTCCAGGGTATTGGTGAGTTGAGCCAAGACGTCAAAGTTGTAGAGCTTTTCCAGTCCCTGAGCCGTTTCTTTACGCAACGACTTGTCGAAGCGTCCCTCTTTTTGTTTGTACTTGTCTGCTGGTGGGGGTTGAGATGGAGCCGGATCAGACACGACAGGTGCAGTAGTTGGAGGTGTATTGACGTCGGGAGCCTCGTAATCCCGTTGGTAGGTAAGGCCCGACCTGGTTGCCCCTGCCCAGGCCTCCTCAGCGGTGGAAGAAACCATGTGGCAGGAATTATTTTTTTGTGCTTTAGACTTGACGGCGGAAGACGCTGCTTGCTGCATCAAGTCTGGGACAAGATCCGGGTGGACCCACATGATCTCGTCCCGAGGTGTAGTAAGGGGTATCAGCCCGACTACTTGGTCGCGAGCTGGTGGAAGATTGACTACCTACATTGTTGCCCTCGGGATCAGAATGAATTTGTCCTGGGATTCTGTCTCGGGAAAGTTACCGAACTGGAGGGACATCATATTGGCGGCAACTGTCTTGTCATCGAAGTCCAAGGTAAGGGCCTTGGTATCAAGCAGGCGCTGGATGTACCGCTTAAGGGTGTAGCAGTCCATCGTCGCATGGTTGATGTAGCGATGGTAGTGGTAGTATTTTGGATTGTTCATCTCGGCTGCCTCTACAGGGCGCTTGACGTCGGGGAGCCGAAGCTTACCATCCTTCATCAAAATGTCAAAGATGGGCACATCTTCGAAGGAGTAAGTCTCTTGGGGCTTTGGAACCTCAGCCTTCTTTTGCTCGGACTTCTTGGTTTAGTTGGCCACCAGGACCTGCTTCCCTTTTCCCTCGCGTCTGTTGTTGCCGTTGTTGTTATTATTGGGACGTTTCCCCCTGTCATCTGCGACAGGGATCTGTATTCCCAGGAGCTAGGCGTCTTTGACCTTCTTTTCATCGTCGACAACATTGATGATGAATGATGTCCAGTCTTTGAATTGACTGTCGCCCATCCAGAGGCTGACTGCTGGAAGTAGATTCCTGCGACACATGTCCATGAGTGTGGACTCAGGATTGCCTGGAGGCAACCTCAGTGCTGCTTGACGAAAACGCTCGATATAATTTTGGGCGAGTTTCCTTTCCCCTTAGGTAACATCCATTAGGGAAGACATCGTCTTGTCGCTCCCTCCGTAATAGAATTTTTTAGGAAAAGACTCTTGAAGTCGTCAAATGACGAGATGCAGTTGTCTTGTAGGCTGCAAAATCAGTCGAATGCGACCCCGGACAATGCCCCCACGAAGAGCTTGGTGAGGAGTTCGTCACTATGAGGTTGGTGCCCCGTTGCAGCCTCGAAATAGCTCATGTATTGACGGAGAGATGTCTTCCCGACGAATGGGTTCAGGTTGAAGGGCTTGTACTTTGGCGGGTACGGAACATCCCTCCACTCGCGGGGGTACGGTTGTCGTATCCCAAGCTCGCACAGTGAATCCCGGCCGCCCATAGAATCTAGGCAAGCCCGGAGGTCCCAAATTTTCCTCATTGCTTCTTTGGCTTCGTCTCCCGCGGAAGGGGCAGATGAACCAGACAGAGGATAATTTTCGACTATGGGCGGAGCGGTTGCGTCGGAGTCCGTGTTGGCCCCAGGGTCCAAACTTGCTTGTCCAGAAGCCCTTGCTGGTTCGGAAGCCATGTTCTATTTAATCTCTAGCATTGCCTAGGTCAGAGCTTGCATTGGTTCGCTCATAGTCTGGATCATGGCCTCGAGGAACTTGAGGCCCTGCCGATCACTAGGGCCTCCATGCTCGTCTCCCACCATCTATGTCGTTCTTACATGAGGAGAGATGGACGGGACAGTAGACGTAGCACTTTCCGTTTTGGACTCTTGTAACGAATAGTCGTCAGGGAAGGTTGGCAGTGTCGCGCCCTGGCCGGACTCAGATGGAGTACTACCCCCAGTGTAGGAGGTGGCATCTTCTCTCCGAGGGTGGTTACCCCCAGGGATTTCATGTGCTACTTACACCGGCTACTCCACCAGTTGCTCCCAAAGGAGCAAATCCATTTCCAGGACTTCTTGTGGACAACATAGTATTTGTCCGCCGTCCAGGATTTGAAGACCCCCTACTCTACCAGATCGGCTAGCCAATATCTGTCGTCCCGAGCTATGGACCGATGGAGCGACATAACCATTTATTTATCAATTCACACATTTATTTTGTATTTTTTATTCTAATTGTATAATGACTACTTATTTCAGATTCTTCCCGATCAAGGCTTGAAATGATCTGGGGGAGATCATGCGGGACTACTTTGATGGCCCTTATATCAACTTCAGTGACATCCTGCTCGATCGACGATTTTCTTGGCTGGAGAAGCTCAGGGTATGTATATAAATTTTATTTATAATAATATATAATTTTTTTGATTACAATGATAAAAAATATTTTTTTAATTTGCAGAGGTTGTACTGGTGGCCGGATCATAGAGATAGTGATATCCGGAAGTACTACAAGACCGTCGCCAGCAAGAGATTGAGAGATATAATCAATGACCAAAAGGCACTGGCGTTGCTTGGACCGGATCACCGCAAGGATTGGCTGAAGGGGGAGTACTGGGAGGAGAAGAAGAAGAAAATGGACACCCCGACATACAAGGCCAAGTGCGAGAAGGCGAAGGCTGCCTGTGCTAAGGGTGGTTCCATACTAGTGGATCCATTCCGACCGTCGAGCATTTTCGACTGATGGTTAGTATTAAAAATTTTTGCTAGATCAGTTTTTTTGTAATTCTAATTTTTTTTGGTTATTTATTAATTGCATAATTTTTACAGTGCGACGAGGCCGCCCGAGCCGGGAAAGACCCCAAGACCGTCGACTTTCCAGCAATTTTTCAGTGGACCCACAAAAGAAAGAAGGATGGGAAGCTTGTACATAAGCGGGCCGCCAAAGCATATGTAAGTTATCTTTATAAACTTTTATCAATTTAATTAGATTATTTTTATAATTTAATTAGATTATAGGCTTCTTGGTCAAAATAGTCAAACTAGGTCAACTCTAGGTCAAACAGTCAAACAATGATATTTTTTAGTTTCTAGGTTGATTTTTTTATCCATTCTGATGGTTTATGAAGTTATATTAAGATTTTTTTTTAAAATCATATAAAAGAGGAAAACTTATCTATCGCATGTAAATTAATCGACAAAGGTGATTACTATTTCATTCAATTTCAAAAATACTAAGAAATAACACTGTAAATACTTAAAATTATATACCTTGTTAATATACTATTTTAAGAAACAACACTGTGAATACTGTAAATACTTAAAATTATAATTTTATTCAATTTACTTTAAACCTCATAGGAATGTTCTGATCCGATTCTGATTCTGATTCTGATTTTGATACTTTGAACCTTGGTTAATATCATATTTTAAGATATCCTGAAAATCAAATATAACTCAAATTATATACATATACTATGATATCTAGTATCTAATAAGATACTCTAACCAAAATCAAATATAACACATATAACTCTAAAATTCCTAACTCTAAACCTATATATATATATATATATATATATATATATATATATATATATATATATATATATATATATATATATATATATATATATATATATATATATATAAATATAGGAGACGTATGAGACGTTAGAGGGGGACGCTGAGAGCAGTACGCCGACTGAGAGAAACGATCGATGGGTACAAGTTGTCGGGAGAGGGAAAGGCGGCAACGTGTACGGTACCGGATCGTTGGCATCCCAGCCATCGGTTTTTTCCAGGGCTCCTCCGACGGCTACTCCAGCTCCATCAGTGCCTGGCTCCGGCGTTGTCACGCCCCAATCTCCCGCAAGCTCAATAGTCCCCGCTGAACGTGAATCACCACGTTGCAGCTCTCCCGCAGGACTATCGTTCTCATCGGGACGTGATGCCGTACGAGCCTGGAGTTGCGCTCGTACAAGGCGATGTTGTCAAACACCAAATATTATCATTGAAACAACCAAGTTGCAGCGGAAGTCAAGTATTGTGTACCAAGCACACAATCAGAGTGATACGCAGCGAAGCTCACGATAGGGTCCAAATGAAATGCCTCATCGAAGGCAATGCCACAAAGGCGATGCCTCGAAGGCGATGAAATACTCTTGCTCTTTTCTCTAGCCCACAAAGGTACTTACAGTTCATACATCATGTCCCGTATATCCAAGCAGCGCCACTACACCTGCGTACCTGAAATAATTCCCACAAACGTGGGTCAGTACACAGCCGTACTGGTGAGCGGGGTAACCCACTCGTCTAAGCCGACACTAAGTAAAAAGTGAATGCAAACAGTTATATGGTGATCTTTCTAGTTGAATCCTAGATTCATTTCATGGCATAGGGATGACATGTTAAGGAAAGCTATAAAGCAGTTTAAGCATGCAAGTATTCAACTCAAACCAATCGACAAGCAATATATAACCAACTCGAAGGAAACTATCATGCAACCGTCCTGCTCAAGTCCAAGCAACACGATAACATGTCGAACCATCAACCAAGCCTCAATATCCATCCTCAACCAAAATACTATAATCCAAATCCCAAGTGCACACTCTTGCCGAGGCAAGGTGGCCGCGCCTATGTAAAACCCCCTTCCTAGAAAATCGTAAATACATTTTTATTTATTAATTAGTAATTAAATTGTATTAATTAGGTCCAAATAGGAGAAATAGATTTTTAATAATTTTTATGTTAGGTGTTCGGGCACTTAGAGGACTTGTGGGACCATCAGGAATTTTTCGGATTTTATTCCATGTAGGAGACCCCTTGAGCAGTTGCTAGCCTAACGATGTGAAAATACCCTATTATATAAATTTTCTTATGAGTATATATATATATATATACAAATATATATGTATATATATTTTAATTAAAGAAAGAAAAGAAAGAAAGAAAAAGTTAATAGAATAATATAATACTTATAATAATAATAATAATAATATAATAGTTACTACTAATACTTAAGTTCCTTAGGAACTTGTTACAGCCGAATTCCCAGGGAACCCGCCAGTAGGGACCGCCCCCATTTTGCTTGGCATTAGGCCAGCGTTCCCTTCAGCCCTCTAAACGCGGATAGAAAACCCGAACCTATATTTCCCCCCCTCTCTCCTAATTATATATAAAATATATATATATATATATATATATTAGCTCTCCAAAACCCTAACCTAAACTCCAGACTTCCCCTTCCCATCTAGAGCCGTCACCGAAGCCAGAGAAGCCTCCCCAAGCCATCCAACCATCCCGTCGACGCCGACATCGCGAACTGCAGTTTCCCACTCGAGGCACCTTCGCTCCGGCGTGATTTCCCGTCGACTCGCTCGACCAAACGCTGTTCCGTTTTCATAGGTATGATCTTCCCTTAACCCTCTCCAATATTTGTTTTATAGTCAACCTCGGAAAACGTGTGCCCCTAGGTGAAAAACAGCGCCCAAGTCAGCGCGAGCAGACAGAATTCTGCAATCGCAGAATTCCAGAATGACCACCCATATTGCCGAGTTCGTATCTCCCACCACAGAGATCCGAATTCGGTGATTCTTTTTGATACTTGTAGATTACATGACCTAGTTTATTTTCTGTATAATAACTTTGTGCTATTAGTTGCTGTGGACAAAATTGTAGTCGTCACAAAACTGCACGCACCCACTTTTTTCGGTTTTCTAAAAGTTGGAGATCGGAGCGCGCCCCGCCAAACGGGACCGCCCCGCCGTGTGCCAAGTGTACCGAATGGTGCACGCAGCATAATCGGACACGTGAAAATTCGTGGGGACTGATTTGGACGCGTGTGCGCGCCGGAATCAGGCCGTATCCGCGAACACATTCCGTGTCGCCACTTTTGTGGAACTCGCGAGTATTTTGTGCACGCTTGTCAGATTGCGACGAAACTTGCGCCACTGGACTCGTGGTAACACGCTGGTCCTGTGACCCAATTTTCACGCATTTCTGAGACGGTTGACCAGATCGCCAATTGGCGGGCCCCACAGTTGACTTTTTGGACCAAATTATGTTCGGCTCATCGGAATCCAAAATTGGACATACCGTTGGGATCGTATTGACATTTAGAGTTGTTTGACCCATAGTTTGTCCCATTTATAGATTGTTACCCTCGGCACGCTTTTCGGTGCAAAGTGGGGCCACACGTGGACCCCACTTTGGCCCGAAAATGACCTTTTTGCCCCTGTGTCCAAATTGGACGTAAGGACAGGCATTTCCAGCTATTTGACATCTTCTGAGACTGTTGGTGATATTTATTACAGCTTTTGGAGTAGTCCCTACCGGATCCACCGATACCAGGACGACAGTTGATATTCAAACATCAGGCAAGTGTACCTTGCCAAACTTGCAGTTCTTGTTATTTATTCCTTTGACTATACATATATATTTGTGCATGCTTAACCTAGGACCGTGTGACGTACTTAGCGTCCGATTATTAGTCGGGTGCCAACACTGTACGCAGTGTTGGGTACGGTCATCTAGAGATGGACATTCGTGACACTTTATATTCTCGTACTTGTCTTATCAAGTACCATATGACCCAGGACACTTGACACTAATCATGAGACAGGATCTTCCCGAGATATTCGTGGTGATTCTGTATAGGATACAGGACATGACAGTGATACTACATTCTTAGATACAGATGACTTGTTGCATTTAGTTATGATCGCGTTTGCCATGGACATGAGACGTTATGGCCATGATATGCGTGGTTACATTGGGTGGGGAGAGACACACAGGCTACAGGCTGATTTCATATATAATCCATAGTAAACACATAGTAAAACACATAGAAAAAAATCCGCTACCGGCTCCCAGACACAGAGCTTGTAGTGGCTCAGCCTGAGACTAGTGATGCTCTCACTTGCATTTCACTTAGATGGTTACATATTTACCCTGTTGCTTCATTTAGTTATTTATTTGCTGCACTGCACTGCTTATATTTGGCTTGTATTATCTTGTACCTTGCTATGTCCCCTGAGGACCTGGATCCGGATTTTTGTCCCCAGATTTTGCAGACGAGGTTTATCCCGAGGTTTACGGGACCGGAGCAGGAGCTGATCCAGGAGCTGTACCACCATCCGAGGACGAGGTCTTAGCTGAAGACTTCTCTTGAGCATCCATGTTCATGCTCAGCTTTTATTATTTATTTCAGTCTTTTATATTCTGGTCATTTGAACCATTGTACTAGATATTTATCGGGTTGTTCCCCGAAGTACTTTGTGAGACTTGCTGATGATTTACATTCCTTGTTTTTTTTGTGGATCACATTTTATACTTGTGTGGATGAGATTAGTTGTGCCATGATTGTCGTAGACTTGTTTTACAGCTTAAGTATGCCCTGATGGATCCATTATATTGAGTTGGTCCATCGGTGCGTACTGCTGGCCATTATCACGCGTCTGGTCCCTCGGTATTTTGGGACTGGGGCGTGACAGCCTACACGAAGCACAAACCAACTAAAGAAAAGCAAACCAACTCGTATCTATATGAAGTCACTGGCAAAGCCATAAAGGACAAAATCCAAGCATTAACGGTGCGCCCTATCAGCCCGGGTAGCAAGTCCCGCTGGAGGTCCCGCAATGCATCGTGACTAGCACGAATCAATATTTCCCTCCGGATCGATATGGTCCCAGTGCCCCGGAATGCCGTTTCGAGAAAATGTCAAACCCTGTGTACACAGGTTATCCGTGACATGCAGAAGTAGGTATGGCGAGAGGATCGAACATTCTCGCCCCACCAAGCGATCCTAGACTCGTTCCATGAATTATCCAACCAAAACATCCATAACCAAAACATCCATAACCATTCTTCCAACATATCCAACCAAGGAATCCAATCTCGATCTCAACATATAGCCCAAGGCACCAAAATATCCATAGGCACAATCTCTCAAGTTGTGCCCAAGTTATGTCCATATTTCACATTGCCGCTTCTCAACACAGTATTTTCATTTGGTGCAACACCCCACGCTCAGAATAAATCCCATGGCACAATGCCCCAACAGTGGCACAATGCCCTCGCCGATGCAGTTGTTCGGTTTCGAACCACAACTGCTCGCTTTGCAAGACAAAGCGACCAAATGATACTCGTGCACGGATGCACGCTCGCTCGCCCATATTCCCGATATTCCCAAAGCCTCAAAGTATCGTATCATTCCAACCGTCCAAGCATAATCCCAAATATTCAACCAACTGCCTCAAATGTAATATTCCAACTCTAGCTCCAACTATCCAACGCGCAAACCAATCAAGCCACAAACCTATCCAAGCAAATGACGTACACTCTATGTACGCCTCAGTGTAGTGATTCCCAACGTTTCAGTCCAAGTGTTCAAGCCTTTACGTGTTTTCCATATTATTAGGCATGAAGGAGTAGAGGAGAAGGGAAAGAGCCCACTCACAATGTTTGATCCCGCTAAGCATCTTGTCCTGCCGATACGGCCAATCCCTTGAACCCGTGGTCCGATGCAAGCGCGATCTACTCAACTGGTATGACCGTGCGAGCAGGCCGTGCTCTACAAATCATCCGACCGATCGGACTAAGGAAGATAGCATTATCATTCCAACTCAGCTATCTCAGTACTGCTCTGAACGAACACCTGTTTTCCATCGAACCCGCTAGCCATCTGCACATGAAATAACTCAATCAATACTTCTTCCCAAAATCCAATAAATCAAATGTAACCAGCATTTGTTTCATTCAATCCGACTCAGCGTAACGAACCGTGCGGTGGCGGGCGTTACATAATATACCACTTAGAAATCAGGTTCGTCCACGAACCTGCTGGTACTCATTCCTATCACATGCCGTTGGTCCAATTCAAAGATCTGCTCTATGCAACCCACATTATCCTGACTCAATGTCTCGCTCTGCTGAACGCTCGTACAAATTCCGTATTCCCACATCCTCCTTGCAGCTCAATACGAATTCTTCGTATCGCTTAGTTTTGGATCGTACACATATTTAAGGCGTCCCTAAAATACATGCATTTCAGCCGAGCTTTGCGATAGCGAATTTGGACAAGTTACAAAGGTATCTTTATGTCCGAGGCATCCATTTGCTTTACTCCCAATTGAACCAAATCCTGATTTCCATTCCAACATATTCGCTTGAGCACTATTCTCAAATATGATGATTTTCCACCGACTCAATCAGTTCGTGTTCCAACTCAATCCATCCAACTATTTCTGAACCCGCACTAGCAACATCTCCAAATATGTCTCATGCACCGAACGATCATCTCAACTGATACTATCCCAGCTAGGCGACTTACCCAAATATCAACTTTTCTTTTATCAGCTCAACCAAACATCCCTTCCTTGCCATCTCAATACCTCGCTGGGTGAACATCTATATTGAGGTTCGTGTAATCCACGAAGATCTCGCCGCCACGCCAAAGGGATAGTGTCGCCACGATTTCAACGTGGACACACTCGCCACAATTCCTAGGTTGCGCATGGAATAGTTCTTCGCGCTGCTTCCACTGCCTCGAAGCACAGGATATCACCTTTGCCTTCCGAACGAGCACGCTTCCCAGACTAAGTTCCGATGCATCTTGTAAATCTGAGGCACATCTGTCCCTTCCAGTATTCGCAAAGATTTGATTTGAACGAGCCGCCACAGTCGTCCATTCATATAAATGCTATTCCCTTCCAGAGCACGATGAGTCAGAGGCGATGCTATCTACAAAAATCTGTGACTCTGAATCTCATCAGTTGACTTAGGCCAATCCCACCATCGCTTCGGTCTTCCGGCTGCATCTTCAGCTGAAGGCTATCCCAAGGGTCTCTCAAATCCAACACTCAGTCAGTAAGCCAAATCTCCAACACACATGCTCACATCTGTCCTCGACGCATTCCCAAATGCGCCGCCTCAAGGGTCGTTCTATCGGTCTACCATATTCATCTGATTCTGGCGGGCAAGTTGCTAGGGTCAGCTGTCCCGAAGCTACGCTCGATAATTGTAATCATCACGATGGACAGTTACTATGAACCATGCTATATCTCATCTGCAAATCCGAATAATAATCCAACCATTCCATCCGAGCGAACTTCCGAATCCGAGAACTTCATGCACTACCTCTGATGATCTGACAACCAAAACCGCTTAACCACCTAAAGTCTTATTATTTATCCAAGCCACAATTCGAGAACTACGCTCGTTGAAACCGTCTTCCATCAATCCGTCGTTCTGTCCTGAATCCATCAAATTTTCGAATTGCCATGCTCGTCTACTCGCACTACCACTTGCAATCATTCCCGAAACCAAAGACTTGCTCAAATTCTTATCCGTTTGCTGCGTTCCACAATGCACGTCCAACTGCTCAAACCGTACAGTGATTTGCTCCGACGTTGCTCCCACGTTAAGCTATCTTCAAAAGTCTGTCCGCCACAATCTTTGCCTTCAGTTGTTGCCTCAATCCGTTCACGTCTTCCGGAGAATCCGCCTACCATCGTTGCACCATTTTGCCCAA
Source organism: Iris macrosiphon (assembly GCA_036927795.1). Classification (NCBI taxonomy): domain Eukaryota; kingdom Viridiplantae; phylum Streptophyta; class Magnoliopsida; order Asparagales; family Iridaceae; genus Iris; species Iris macrosiphon. Next base: position 31,781 of record JAYESA010000059.1, on the reverse strand, counting down.
AATTTCACTTCTGCTAAACCTGAGTCGACTTCTCGAGCAGCAATATCCAAAATCCTTCAAGTTCGTTCAAATCCATCGCATTGCCCCTCCAAACCAATATCGTGTTTCATTGCTCAACTCTCTCTTTGCATCAATGAATGCTCTACCGAACTTCCAAATCGTGCAAGCGATCTGATATTCAACTTTCCATCCGAACAATCACAATTGTTTCCAATACTTGTTCGCCTCAATCCTTCAAATTTCCAAACACTCATTTCCAACGCTTGTTCCGAATCTCGTCCATGCTCTCAAGTTCAACGATACTTTCAAATGCAAAGGTCTGTTCCCGATATGCTCAACTCAATATTCGCTTGCTCCATTTTCATTCTTCCCAACTCAATCGATGTGCACCAACCAACTATATTCCTGTTACTCGAGTCCGTTCATGCAATTCCCATTGATGTCCATCCAAAATCCTTTCAATGCCTTGCTCACTATGTGGTATCCCATATACCACTCCGAATCAAGTCGCTACTCGCATTACGATTCCTTTGCACTAATCCAAGATCCGTTCGAACCATCCCTTATGTGTGATCCTACCATTCCCAACTCAAGTCTGACACAAAACTCAGCCAATTCTTTAACCATTCAACTATTTCCATCAATCTCGTTAGGCAACTTATGCAAAGTTCCATTCTCGATGCTTCCAGCTATTCTCAAACCGTCTGATACTTTCACAACACGAGCAATCCCGTGCAACGATCTCTTCCAAGTAGTCCAACCCAATACCCAACTGTTCCTCACATTTGTTGTACGAGCAACTCGTGCAACACTGTCCTGATATTCCAAAACCAAACTCAAACCTGCCCAACCGATGCGCCATAGCCAAAATTCTAACTTTTATCCAACACAATCGCTACACGAGCAACTCGTGCAACGATCCATTCTCAAATCCAATGCTTCTACTCACAGCATGCCACATAATCAATCTCGTCTGCCAACCAACTGATCCACTGATGAAATCAAAAACTCCCCGAACGCCAAGCCAAGCCAACCCAACGACAACTCTCAACTTATTGCACAAATGCAACAACACCAACCAACTTGCTGCACGAATGCAACAACGACTAACGAGGCTAAGCGATCTAACGAAAACCAACCAAAGCGACACAACCAAAGAACAACATGCAGCCAAAACCAACAATATATAGACTTATTGCATGAAACATCCAATGCGGCACCGAGTAGAGTCAAGAGCTAGACGACACGCGGAAGCTATTTAGAGTTTGTGATGAAGCGAAGGACCAAGTCCGAAGAAATGAACCGGGCGCTCTGATACCAATTTGTCACGCCCCAATCTCCCGCAAGCTCAATAGTCCCCGCTGAACGTGAATCACCACGTTGCAGCTCTCCCGCAGGACTATCGTTCTCATCGGGACGTGATGCCGTACGAACCTGGAGTTGCGCTCGTACAAGGCGATGTTGTCAAACACCAAATGTTATCATTGAAACAACCAAGTTGCAGCGGAAGTCAAGTATTGTGTACCAAGCACACAATCAGAGTGATACGCAGCGAAGCTCACGATAGGGTCCAAATGAAATGCCTCATTGAAGGCAATGCCACAAAGGCGATGCCTCGAAGGCGATGAAATACTCTTGCTCTTTTCTCTAGCCCACAAAGGTACTTACAGTTCATACATCATGTCCCGTATATCCAAGCAGCGCCACTACACCTGCGTACCTGAAATAATTCCCACAAACGTGGGTCAGTACACAGCCGTACTGGTGAGCGGGGTAACCCACTCGTCTAAGCCGACACTAAGTAAAAAGTGAATGCAAACAGTTATATGGTGATCTTTCTAGTTGAATCCTAGATTCATTTCATGGCATAGGGATGACATGTTAAGGAAAGCTATAAAGCAGTTTAAGCATGCAAGCATTCAACTCAAACCAATCGACAAGCAATATATAACCAACTCGAAGGAAACTATCATGCAACCGTCCTGCTCAAGTCCAAGCAACACGATAACATGTCGAACCATCAACCAAGCCTCAATATCCATCCTCAACCAAAATACTATAATCCAAATCCCAAGTGCACACTCTTGCCGAGGCAAGGTGGCCGCGCCTAGACGAAGCACAAACCAACTAAAGAAAAGCAAACCAACTCTTATCTATATGAAGTCACTGGCAAAGCCATAAAGGACAAAATCCAAGCATTAACGGTGCGCCCTATCATCCCGGGTAGCAAGCCCTGCTGGAGGTCCCGCAATGCATCGTGACTAGCACGAATCAATATTTCCCTCCGGATCGATACGGTCCCAGTGCCCCGGAATGCCGTTTCGAGGAAATGTCAAACCCTGTGTACACAGGTTGTCCGTGACATACAGAAGTAGGTATGGCGAAAGGATCGAACATTTTCGCCCCACCAAGCGATCCTAGACTCGTTCCATGAATTATCCAACCAAAACATCCATAACCAAAACATCCATAACCATTCTTCCAACATATCCAACCAAGGAATCCAATCTCGATCTCAACATATATGTCACGCCCCAGTTCCAAAATGTCAGAAATTAGGCCACGTGTCACTGGCCAGCTGACACGTCACTAAGGGCTTAATCCATTTTGAATGGACCCAAAGAAACGTGCTACGCTGTCCTAAAATACTACAAGTATAACACAGTCAAATCTATCTCATCCACAGGAAAATGTCAGAAAAGCAAGTGCTGAATATATATAAACTGAGTCTGATACAGTACACAACTGGTGAGAATACAAGCCTACTACAAAACTGATAATAGCGCAGAAAAATCAGATAGACTAAGCAGTGTCTATCTGATGAAACATCTCCATCTCCAGGTGGCAGGCCTCTAGGGTCAGGCAAACTCTGAGGGTGTCTCCTCGAGCTCCTCCTCGGTAGCACATCTGGCCTCCTGATCAGGCCCGTACACAGTGGAGTAGAAAGCCTCGTCTAGATCTGGTAGGGAACCAGGTCCTCAGTGGGACGTAACAAGATACAGGAAATGACATGCCATGTATGTAAATACTGAATAAAGTAAATAAATACAGGGTGCTAACCATACTAAGTGAAAATGCAAGTAAAGATCCAGAAGTACGCATGGGAATGTGTGGCTAGACATACGCTGACGTAATTCACCAATCGTGGCGACTGGCTAGTATAGGTGTCGTATGCCCCCGACTCAGGGAACTCTGCAATCGACCATCACTGGTACGAAGGTATAAAACATTATTGGAGGGGGTGTCCCATACGTCCACTAGTTATCTTTCCCATCCCAATGAAACTAAATGTCAAGTCGTACATTTCCCGAGTTATTCTAATCCGTGATGCGGTCACACGTACTGGTAGCTAATCAAATACGCAGCTCACATCCATATATGTAATGCAACCATGTTGCGTGTTCCCGTGATAGGGTCTAGGAGAATATTAGGATATTCTCTCAGCTGTTGGTGAGTCTGTAATATCAAGTCAACATAACAGTTGACTGTACCCAAGGCAGTCTCAGGTGATCATGGTATATGAATTTCAGAACAAAGTAGATATCAACAATTTAATTTAAACAATAACTTGGCAAGGTATACTTGCCTACTCCCTGGTAGTGTTGATAACCTGATTTCACAGTCAGGTTTGAGATTGCTGGTGACAGGGGGTCACTGGCTGTGCTGAAGGTGGTTTCTGTTAAAACAGACAGGTTCGTGAATATCGTAGTTTGTAATATAAAGCATATATATATACTTATATACACATATATAATATAGATATATATATATAGTATGTATATATATAGATATAATATATATAGCAGTATGTATAATATATAAAGAACAGAAAAGAAAAGAAATGCAGGTATCTATAATAGTAGCAGGGTATATCCACTGCGATAGATATATAATATTGTAATATTATCAGGGTGTATCCTCTGATATAATAATAAATATAATAGTCAGGGTATATCCACTGAGATATATATAATAAATACTAATCAGGGTATATCCACTGATATATAATAATATAAATTGAAATGACAGGGCAGAAAGTAAATACATAATAATATCAGGGTATATCCACTGATGTATATATATATAGGTAAATTGAATAGACAGTGCAGAAATTTAATACGTATATAAATGCTGTACTATTCAGCAATTATAATATAAATAGCATCAGGGTCTATATGTGACCACTGTTAATAATTAATTATACATAGATAGGCTGTAATATCCAGCACAATATATAATATTATAAATTAAAATGACATTGCAAGAATTGAAATATAATATATATAATTAAGCTGTATTATCCAGCTGGATATTAATATATATACATATAGATAATATATATATATAGATATATATATATAATAGGTGCAGGAAATTAAATGCAGAAAAATAAATAAAAGGAAAAATGCATAGTATACATTATACTAGTAATTATATAACATATACAAATATGTTATATATATATATAATATATAACATATAGTATACATATTATAAATATATGTACATATATATATATACTATAGATATATATATATATAATTACATAATAGTATATAGTAAATATACATATACATATACATATATACATATATGTATATAATGATAGGTATATATACATATATTTATTATATATATAATACTAGTATATACAGTATTATTATACTGTATAATAGCATTTATATATTACATTTATATATTATAAAATAATATATACATATAAATATACATATATACATTATATATATACATATATATATACATATATATACATATATATACATATACATATACATATACAAATATATATATAAATACATATATATTAGGTATTAGGAATATACCTATTGACAGGTGGGCCCTAGGGGTCGTCGATGGCGGGTGGACGGCGGCGGAGCTGGCCAGAGGCGGCCGGAGGAGCACCAACGGCAGTAGTAGCTGTTAGCAGCAACTGCAGCAGCAGCAGCTTGTGCAGGTGGTGGCGGCGGCTGCGGCGGAGGGGACGGCGGTGCAGGGTGGGGGAACTGTGGAGGGAGGAGTGGCGGTGAGGTTGGCGGTGGTGGCGGGGGTCTACGGTGGCTGTGGTGGCGGCTAGAAGCGTCGGGGATGAAGGTGGCAGGTTAGGGTTGGGGGTGGTCGACGGCACTGCGGGGGCTAGGGCGGCCGGAGGCGGTGTCGTGGGGAGGTGAGGGTTGGTGGTCCGGTGGAGGGGACGATGGCGAGGCATTTGGGAATGGTGTCGGTGGTCGGCGACGGCCGGAGGCGGCGCTGGGGGTGAATGGGAGTGGTGGTGGTGCTGTGGAGGTGGTGGTCGGGATGATGCTGTGGAGGCTGGCCACGGCGGAGCAGGCGGCCGGAGGTGGGTGGCAGTGGTCGGAGGGAAGGGGAGGGGAGTGGCGACGGGTTCGGCGGTGGTCCAGTGGGCGGAGGGTGGCCGTGGTGGTGGTGGGATGGGTTTGAATGGAGGGGAGGGCTAGGGTTTATATAGGTTTTAGTTGAGTGGCAATTCTGTAAATACTTGGAAGTGTGAGGGTATTTTGGTAATTTGGTATTTAGGATATTTTCACAGGATTTCTCTGGATTTTATGGTAGGTCCCACCCACCTATGGTCTAGCCAATAGGATTAGGCCACCTAGCATGCAATTTTGCATTTAAACCCCTAACTTTTCAATAATTGCATAAATGCATGAATTTGATATTTTGCGTAATTTCGTAATTTACCTGATTTTGAATACTGATTTCCCAAAATTCTAAATTGTACAAAAATGGGGGAAATAGCTGAGGAAAATATTTTGGACAGTGTGGGGTGAGTCTGGGTAGAGGCAGGGTCTGATATTGCAGGTGATACGGTCATCGTATTTATTATTTAATAAATACTGCGCACGGTGTTCACTAATTATTTAGAGGTTATTAGGGTCATAATTTTTCTACGGTGTCAATACGATAATTGTAATACAATTAGAGTAGAATATTATCGTATTTTTGGTTGGGCAAAATAGGTGTCTACTGGTCCTCAAATCACTAGGGTACAGGGATGGGTAAAGAGCAGATATTTAAATAGGGAATAAATACATACGTCTGTAACGATATTTGTGCGACTAAAACGAATCACCAGATGAGGTTTCTGGAAGTTGTTAAAAATATAGAAAGTGTAGTCTAACAAGTTTAGGGCAGGGATGTGAAATTTGTTTAGGGTTAACAGCTAGTGTGATGCCCTAATTAATTGGATAATAAACAAGTGCACAATCAATAGATTATATTATAAATAAAATTTTAAAAAGTTGCACAAATTCTAATTAGTCTAAACTAATCCTAAATTACTGAAATCTGGTCGAGGGAGTTTACAATCTACCCTCCTTAGAATATTTCGTCCTCGAAATAAAAACAACCATAGAATGAGAATAAAAAATTAATTAAGGACATATGATGATTAAGAAAGATTGAATTTGAAATATTGGACATACCCTGGTTTGGGAATAGGTGGGGATAACGCTGACGAATATCCTCTTCTCGTTCCCAGGTGGATTCACCTGGTGCATGATGTCTCCATGCAACACGAACGAGTGGAATAGTCTGGCCACGCAACACTTTCTCGCTACGGTCCAGGATCTCTACAGGCTCCTCCTGATAAGATAAGCTCGGCACGATAGTGATCTCTGAGTAGTCCAGCACATGACTCGGATCTGGAATGTACCTCCTCAGCTGAGATACGTGGAAGACGTCATGTACTCCCTCCAAGGTCTGAGGTAGAGCTAGCTTGTAAGCAACTTCTCCAACGCGATCTAGCACATCGAAGGGTCCAATGTACCTTGGACTTAGCTTCCCTCTTCCTCCAAATCTGATAGTTCCTCTGGTAGGTGAGATCTTCAAGAACACATGCTCCCCTACTTGGAACTCTAGAGGTTTGCGATGAATGTTGGCCCAGTGTTTCTGCCTATCTTGTGCAGCTCATAGGTGTCCCTGGATCTTCTTTACCTTCTCCACCGTACGAATGATCAGTTCTGGCCCCAGAATCTGTCTCTCGCCAACATCGCTCCAGCATACTGGGGAACGGCATTTCCTTCCATACAAAGCTTCAAAGGGAGCCATTTGGATGCTCGCTTGATAGCTGTTGTTGTAGGAAAATTCCACCAGATGTAGATGATCTTCCCAGGATCCGCTGAAGTCAAGCATACAGGCTCTCAGCATATCCTCTAAGGTCTGGATGGTGCGCTCTGACTGGCCATCTGTCTGCGGATGATACGAGGTGCTGAATTTAAGGCGGGTACCAAGACTCTCTTGCATACTTCGCCAAAAGTAAGATGTAAACCTCGTATCCCGGTCAGATATTATACTGACTGGTACTCTATGCAGACGCACTATCTCCTTCATGTACATATCTGCCAAGACTTCTGTGGATTGCCCGACTCTGAAAGGTAGAAAATGAGCAGCCTTAGTGAGTCTGTCTACAATCACCCAAACAGCATTACGACCACTAGGACTTCTTGGGAAGCCTGTAACAAAGTCCATCGTAATGTGTTCCCATTTCCATTCAGGTATTGGGAGGGGTTGAAGTAGACCAGCAGATCTTTGATGCTCAGCCTTGACTTGCTGACACACCAGGCATTTGGCCACAAAGCGTGCTATCTCCCGCTTCATTCCATGCCACCAGTAATATTGCCGCAGATCTCTGTACATCTTTGTGCCTCCAGGATGTATAGAGTATACTGAGCTATGAGCTTCTGACATCAGCTCATTACGAAGTTCTCCATTTGGAACATAAAGACGATTGCCACATCTTAGAGTTCCATCTTCGTGTATGCAACAACCAGTCTGGAGTCCAGCCTCCGTTCTCTGGCGAAGCCTCTAAAATCTTGCATCTGCTGGTAGAGCAGCTTTGATTCTTTCCACCAAGGTTGATTGCAGTTGATAGTTTGATAATTGGGCATCAATTCCTGGCATAATGACCTCTATTCCCAACTTTGCTAGATCTTTCAGCAGATCTGGTTGGGTGATCATAAAGAATGCCGAGGGTCTTCTGCTTAGAGAATCTGCTACTACATTAGCTTTCCCAGGATGGTACTGCAGATCAATCTCAAAATCCGTCATCACTTCAAGCCATCGTCTTTGCGTCAGATTTAAGTCCTTCTGAGTGTAGACATATTTCAAGCTTTTGTGATCGGTGAAGATCTCCACTCGTTCGCCATATAGATAGTGTCTCCATAGCTTCAAGGCGAAGATGACTGCGGCAAGCTCCAGGTCGTGAGTGGGGTAGTTCTTTTCATGAGTCCTCAGCTGTCTTGAGGCATACGCTACAACCTTCCCATGTTGCATTAAGACACAACCAAATCCTTTTCCGGATGCATCGCTATAGATGACGAAACCTCCGGATCCAGATGGTATAGTCAAGATGGGGGCTGTAGTTAGACGCTTCTTCAACTCATCAAAAGCTATCTGGCATTCTTCAGTCCATAAGAACTCCTGCTCCTTGCGGGTAAGGCGAGTAATTGGCTCCGAGATTCTTGCAAAGTTTTCTACGAACCTCCGGTAATATCCGGCAAGTCCTAAAAAGCTTCTCACCTCTGAGACATTGGTCGGAGTTGGCCACGTCTCCACAGATGAAATCTTTGCAGGGTCCACCGAGATGCCTTCTCCTGTGATCACGTGCCCAAGAAAAGCAACACGATCAAGGAAAAATTCACACTTGCTCATCTTGGCATAAAGGCTCTCCCGTCTCAGCGTCTCTAGTACCAGTCTTAAATGCTCCTCATGCTCCTCGTGGCTCTTCGAATACACCAGAATGTCGTCGATGAAGACTACCACGAACTGGTCTAGATATTGATGGAAAACTCGGTTCATCAGGTTCATGAATACCGCAGGTCCAAACGGCATCACCAGAAACTCGTAATGACCATAACGAGTTCTGAATGCTGTCTTTGGAATGTCTTCTCTTCGTACCTTGACTTGATGGTAGCCTGATCTTAAGTCTATCTTCGAGAATACCATGGCTCCTGTTAGTTGATCGAACAGGTCGTCAATTCTCGGCAAGGGATACTTGTTTTTGATTGTTAGAGCGTTGAGGGCTCTGTAATCAATACACATGCGATATGTTCCGTCCTTCTTTGGTACAAACAGCACTGGTGCTCCCCAGGGTGATGCACTAGGACGAACAAATCCCTTGATCTGTAATTCCTCCAGTTGAAGCTTCAGCTCGTCAAGCTCCTTCTTCGCTAGTCGGTATACGTTGGAGGATACTGGTGCAGCTCCAGGAATTAGCTCAATAATGAACTCCACTTCTCTGTCAGGCGGCAGGCCTGGCAATTCTTCTGGAAATACGTCCGCGAATTCTGCTACAACTGATGGAAGTGCTGTCTCCATCGCCATATAAGCTTTAGGAGTCTGGCCTACTCCTTGCTCAATGGTTCCTCGGACATATTCAAACTCTGGGTGATCTGGGGGTCTAAAGATAACACTACCCTTTCGGCAGTCTAAGATAGCATCGTTCTGGCTTAGCCAGTCCATGCCTAAGACAACGTCGAAATTTGGCATTGGGAGTACCAAAAATCGCGCTCTTAGTCCTCTGCTACAAACAACTACAGGGCAGGTTTCGATAATGTTGGTAACTGGAACAATACCTCCTCCAGTAAGTATTTTCCAACACTTGGGTAGCGGGGAAGTGGATAGCTTGTGCATGGCTACGAATCTACTGGATGTGAAAGACAAAGTAGCCCCAGAATCGAATCAGACAGTTGCAGGTAATGATGCAACTAAAATGGTACCTGTTATAGTTTCCCCTTCAGGCTCTTCTGCAACGGCAGCTAACGCAAAGGCTTGTCCGCGCCTTTGTCCTCCGTCTTGTTGTCTGGCCTTGAACTGGGCCTCCTGAGTAGGCAAAGGTGCTCCTCTCTGATATCCTCCTGATGTGGAGGGTAGCATCTTCTGAGCTTGGGCTCCTGGCTTCTGCCCTTGCTGAGGTGCGGCATCTCTGCGTTGTGGGCAATCTTTGGCCATATGATTTTTAGCTCCACATAGCAGGCATAATCCCAGCTTCTTTCTGCAGTTACTGGCCCAATGTCCTTTCTTGCCACAATAGTGACAAGTCGGGAGCTCCTTCTTTTGGTAAGGCCCCGTCGTCTGCTGAGTCTGATATTGGGGACGACGTATAGGTCCTCCTGCTCCTTGTTGGTTCTTGGCCGAGAAGGTTAGATTTGAGCGTCTGGCTCCTCGACCAATGGCTTCTTGCTCCCTGGCTTCGGTAAGAACCTCGTTGTAGGAGATTCTCGACTACATTGTTGTATACCTCTGGAGCTCGTAGTTAAGGCCATGGTGGAATCTTTTAGCCTTCTTCAGCTCGTTCGGGATCAGATCAGTACCGAAACGACTTAGTCTGCTAAACTCTGCGTCGTAAGCATCGACAGTCATGTTTCCCTGCTCCAGGTGCAGGAACTGGGAGTATAGGGCATTCTGGACTGTCGCTGGGAAGTACTTGGCGTTGAAGTGCTCCAGGAATTGTGGCCAAGTTTGGTCTTTCCCGACGCTGCGCTCTATGGATTCCCACCAGTGATGGGCGTTGCCAAGAAGTTGGCCCCTCACAGCGGTCATCCATAGGTCGGGAGTGAGTTGCGATCCTTCCAGGAGCATTTCAGTATTGGAGATCCAGTCAGAGATCTCCTCAGGAGTTTCGCTTCCTTTGAAGTCTCTCGGGCTCATTTGGCGGAAGCCTCGAACTGTGCCCGCTGGTTGGACAGGTGTTGGTGCCGGAGTAGTAGCTCTCTCCAAAGCTGTCATGAGAGTCTGTCGCAGGGCTTCAGTCTGCTGCCACTGAGACTGTCTCAGGGCCTCAGTCTGTTGCCACTGGTTCTGCAACATCGTCTGGAGAAACTGCAACATTTGAGGTTGACCCTCAAGTTGTGGCATCAGGATAGGCAAGGCTGGAGGTGGAGGCAAAGGTGTCTCCGCCTGCGGTGTTGGTGTCGTCTCCTGGCCAGAATTCTGATGATTGGACGGTGTTCCTTGGACACTTGGCGAAGGGTCTGTTGCTTGGTCAGCCCCATTATTCGCAGGTTTCCCGGGTATGTCCATATTTCTGAGGAAAATAGGATAATCAGAAAACACAAAGGAGATAATAGTTGATATAAAGCAAGATGCAATAATAAAAATTGTAGAGATGGTGTCAGTGTGGATGAGACCTAATAATCCTATCCTATTGCAGGCTTGCTGGGCATGTCATCATACCACTGGCAATAAAAAAATGAGACCTGCATGGGCCACCACTAAAACCGTGTCACGCCCCAGTTCCAAAATGTCAGAAACTAGGCCACGTGTCACTGGCCAGCTGACACGTCACTAAGGGCTTAATCCATTTTGAATGGACCCAAAGAAACGTGCTACGCTGTCCTAAAATACTACAAGTATAACACAGTCAAATCTATCTCATCCACAGGAAAATGTCAGAAAAGCAAGTGCTGAATATATATAAACTGAGTCTGATACAGTACACAACTGGTGAGAATACAAGCCTACTACAAAACTAATAATAGCGCAGAAAAATCAGATAGACTAAGCAGTGTCTATCTGATGAAACATCTCCATCTCCAGGTGGCAGGCCTCTAGGGTCAGGCAAACTCTGAGGGTGTCTCCTCGAGCTCCTCCTCGGTAGCACATCTGGCCTCCTGATCAGGCCCGTACACAGTGGGGTAGAAAGCCTCGTCTAGATCTGGCAGGGAACCAGGTCCTCAGTGGGACGTAACAAGATACAGGAAATGGCATGCCATGTATGTAAATACTGAATAAAGAAAATAAATACAGGGTGCTAACCATACTAAGTGAAAATGCAAGTAAAGATCCAGAAGTACGCATGGGAATATGTGGCTAGACATACGCTGACGTAATTCACCAATCGTGGCGACTGGCTAGTATAGGTGTCGTATGCCCCCGACTCAGGGAACTCTGCAATCGACCATCACTGGTACGAAGGTATAAAACATTATTGGAGGGAGTGTCCCATACGTCCACTAGTTATCTTTCCCATCCCAATGAAACTAAATGTCAAGTCGTACATTTTCTGAGTTATTCTAATCCGTGATGCGGTCACACGTACTGGTAGCTAATCAAATACGCAACTCACATCCATATATGTAATGCAACCATGTTGCGTGTTCCCGTGATAGGGTCTAGGAGAATATTAGGATATTCTCTCAGCTGTTGGTGAGTCTGTAATATCAAGTCAACATAACAGTTGACTGTACCCAAGGCAGTCTCAGGTGATCATGGTATATGAATTTCAGAACAAAGTAGATATCAACAATTTAATTTAAACAATAACTTGGCAAGGTATACTTGCCTACTCCCTGGTAGTGTTGATAACCTGATTTCACAGTCAGGTTTGAGATTGCTGGTGACAGGGGGTCACTGGCTGTGCTGAAGGTGGTTTCTGTTAAAACAGACAGGTTCGTGAATATCGTAGTTTGTAATATAAAGCATATATATATATACTTATATACACATATATAATATAGATATATATATATAGTATGTATATATATAGATATAATATATATAGCAGTATGTATAATATATAAAGAACAGAAAAGAAATGCAGGTATCTATAATAGTAGCAGGGTATATCCACTGCGATAGATATATAATATTGTAATATTATCAGGGTGTATCCTCTGATATAATAATAAATATAATAGTCAGGGTATATCCACTGAGATATATATAATAAATACTAATCAGGGTATATCCACTGATATATAATAATATAAATTGAAATGACAGGGTAGAAAGTAAATACATAATAATATCAGGGTATATCCACTGATGTATATATATAGGTAAATTGAATAGACAGTGCAGAAATTTAATACGTATATAAATGCTGTACTATTCAGCAATTATAATATAAATAGCATCAGGGTCTATATGTGACCACTGTTAATAATTAATTATACATAGATAGGCTGTAATATCCAGCACAATATATAATATTATAAATTAAAATGACATTGCAAGAATTGAAATATAATATATATAATTAAGCTGTATTATCCAGCTGGATATTAATATATATACATATAGATAATATATATATATATAGATATATATATATATAATAGGTGCAGGAAATTAAATGCAGAAAAATAAATAAAAGGAAAAATGCATAGTATACATTATACTAGTAATTATATAACATATACAAATATGTTATATATATATATAATATATAACATATAGTATACATATTATAAATATATGTACATATATATATATACTATAGATATATATATATATAATTACATAATAGTATATAGTAAATATACATATACATATACATATATACATATATGTATATAATGATAGGTATATATACATATATTTATTATATATATAATACTAGTATATACAGTATTATTATACTGTATAATAGCATTTATATATTACATTTATATATTATAAAATAATATATACATATAAATATACATATATACATTATATATATACATATATATATACATATATATACATATATATACATATACATATACATATACATATACAAATATATATATAAATACATATATATTAGGTATTAGGAATATACCTACTGACAGGTGGGCCCTAGGGGTCGTCGACGGCGGGTGGACGGCGGCGGAGCTGGCCGGAGGCGGCCGGAGGAGCAGCAACGGCAGTAGTAGCTGTTAGCAGCAACTGCAGCAGCAGCAGCTTGTGCAGGTGGTGGCGGCGGCTGCGGCGGAGGGGACGGCGGTGCAGGGTGGGGGAACTGTGGAGGGAGGAGTGGCGGTGGTGGCGGGGGTCTACGGTGGCTGTGGTGGCAGCTAGAAGCGTCGGGGATGAAGGTGGCAGGTTAGGGTTGGGGGTGGTCGACGGCACTGCGGGGGCTAGGGCGGCCGGAGGCGGTGTCGTGGGGAGGTGAGGGTTGGTGGTCCGGTCCGGTGGAGGGGACGATGGCGAGGCGTTTGGGAATGGTGTCGGTGGTCGGCGACGGCCGGAGGCGGCGCTAGGGGTGAATGGGAGTGGTGGTGGTGCTGTGGAGGTGGTGGTCGGGATGATGCTGTGGAGGCTGGCCACGGCGGAGCAGGCGGCCGGAGGTGGGTGGCAGTGGTCGGAGGGAAGGGGAGGGGAGTGGCGACGGGTTCGGCGGTGGTCCGGTGGGCGGAGGGTGGCCGTGGTGGTGGTGGGATGGGTTTGAATGGAGGGGAGGGCTAGGGTTTATATAGGTTTTAGTTGAGTGGCAATTCTGTAAATACTTGGAAGTGTGAGGGTATTTTGGTAATTTGGTATTTTAGGATATTTTCACAGGATTTCTCTGAATTTTATGGTGGGTCGCACCCACCTATGGTCTAGCCAATAGGATTAGGCCACCTAGCATGCAATTTTGCATTTAAACCCCTAACTTTTCAATAATTGCATAAATGCATGAATTTGGTATTTTGCGTAATTTCGCAATTTACCTGATTTTGAATACTGATTTCCCGAAATTCTAAATTGTACAAAAATGGGGGAAATAGCTGGGGAAAATATTTTGGACAGTGTGGGGTGAGTCTGGGTAGAGGCAGGGTCTGATATTGCAGGTGATAAGGTCATCGTATTTATTATTTAATAAATACTGCACACGGTGTTCACTAATTATTTAGAGGTTATTAGGGTCATAATTTTTCTACGGTGTCAATACGATAATTGTAATACAATTAGAGTAGAATATTATCGTATTTTTGGTTGGGCAAAACAGGTGTCTACTGGTCCTCAAATCACTAGGGTACAGGGATGGGTAAAGAGCAGATATTTAAATAGGGAATAAATACATACGTCTGTAACGATATTTGTGCGACTAAAACGAAGCACCAGATGAGGTTTCTGGAAGTTGTTAAAAATACAGAAAGTGTAGTCTAACAAGTCTAGGGCAGGGATGTGAAATTTGTTTAGGGTTAACAGCTAGTGTGATACCCTAATTAATTGGGTAATAAACAAGTGCACAATCAATAGATTATATTATAAATAAAATTTTAAAAAGTTGCACAAATTCTAATTAGTCTAAACTAATCCTAAATTACTGAAATCTGGTCGAGGGAGTTTACAATATAGCCCAAGGCACCAAAATATCCATAGGCACAATCTCTCAAGTTGTGCCCAAGTTATGTCCATATTTCACATTGCCGCTTCTCAACACAGTATTTTCATTTGGTGCAACACCCCACGCTCAGAATAAATCCCATGGCACAATGCCCCAACAGTGGCACAATGCCCTCGCCGATGCAGTTGTTCGGTTTCGAACCACAACTGCTCGCTTTGCAAGACAAAGCGACCAAATGATACTCGTGCACGGATGCACGCTCGCTCGCCCATATTCCCGATATTCCCAAAGCCTCAAAGTATCGTATCATTCCAACCGTCCAAGCATAATCCCAAATATTCAACCAACTGCCTCAAATGTAATATTCCAACTCTAGCTCCAACTATCCAACGCGCAAACCAATCAAGCCACAAACCTATCCAAGCAAATGACGTACACTCTATGCACGCCTCAGTGTAGTGATTCCCAACGTTTCAGTCCAAGTGTTCAAGTCTTTACGTGTTTTCCATATTATTAGGCATGAAGGAGTAGAGGAGAAGGGAAAGATCCCACTCACAATGTTTGATCCCGCTAAGCATCCTGTCCAGCCGATACGGCCAATCCCTTGAACCCGTGGTCCGATGCAAGCGCGATCTACTCAACTGGTATGACCGTGCGAGCAGGCCGTGCTCTACAAATCATCCGACCGATCGGACTAAGGAAGATGGCATTATCATTCCAACTCAGCTATCTCAGTACTGCTCTGAACGAACACCTGTTTTCCATCGAACCCGCTAGTCATCTGCACATGAAACAACTCAATCAATACTTCTTTCCAAAATCCAACAAATCAAATGTAACCAGCATTTGTTTCATTCAATCCGACTCAGCGTAACGCACCGTGCGGTGGCGGGCGTTACAGGCGTTCCTTCTGGTGCGATGTCTCTGGAGCAGCTCACGACGACTATGAATGAGCTACATGGACTGGTCCGACAGTTAATAGCCACTCGTGATGCTGCAACACCTGCTCCTCCGACGGCTACTACGTTGGGTCCTCCAGCTACTCCGACGGCTCTAACCCCTTCGACGGCATCGATGGGTCATCTAGCTCCTTCGACGGCTCCTTCCACTGCTTCGTCTGTCGTTGCTCCTGATGATCTATATGATATCATCGCTATGGTTGTGACGCAGTACATTGCTAGTTGACAGCTGCCGCCTCCGCCTCCACCGTCGACTTGATGGATTTTTTGAGTTTGTGGAATTCATTTGAGTTGGTTGTATTTTTTTGACTTGATTGTATTTATTTAATTTTGTGGGATTATATAACAGTTATTTGTACATATTTGGATTACTCTACTTTATTATTTTATTATATATATAATATGTGTACATGTTTGTGTGGATTTTATTAGTTTGTGTGAAATTTACTTGTGTGAAATTTATTTGTGTGAAAGTTGGTGAATGTATAACAGGTATATGCTAAGCAGAAATTGATTTATGGAAAAAATATTACCTTTAGCAATGGACTGGCGATGTAATAGCGACGAAAAATCTGAAAAATCTCAGGTTAGTGACGGATTACCGACGAAAAATCTCAGGCCAGGGACTACCTAGCGACGGACTATTCCATCGCTAAAACGTCTGATACACACAAATGTGCCAAACATGTATCAGAGTCCGTCGCTAACATCAGTCGCTAATCCGTCACTGAGAGTGACGACTTAGCACGGATTAGCGACGAACTTTGTGAGCCCTGAATGTGCAAAACCTTCTGAAAAATTTGGCAAATTTTGGCTCACTTAATCCGTCGCTATTATGTCGGTAAGTAGTCGAAAGTTTAGCGACGAAATTTATACGTCAGTAATCCGTCGCTGGTTTTATGTCGCTCATTCCGTCACTAATCCGTCGATAAATCGACAGATTGGCGACAATTTTTGTAGCGACGTTAATTTTTCTGACGGAATATTTTCGTCGCTAATCAGTCGCTAAATACAAATAGCAACGAAAATATGCATTTTAGCGACGGATAATTCCGTCGCTAAAACAGTGTATTTTTATAGTGTAAGTCTATACCACTCCACCAAAACTTAAGAAACTTAAAACTCCTAGTAACATGTACTTGCATTGTGCACACGAAAAAAAAATTGTTGAATTTTTTTAATTAGAATTTGTTATAGATATCCTTGTCCCGTATAATCAAACCCACCTAACCAAGGAGAATGACTCCCACCTTAACCATGAGTTAGAGGTGTTCGACTATAGTTAGATAATATATGGTTGTTAAATAAATAGTTAAAATTTATTTTTTAATTTTTAATTACGTGAGAATATACATACGATTTAGACTGTTTATTTTGAATCGTTTTTATACCTTTACACATAGTAGAAATAAACGGGTTGAATTGTTATATTATTCTGACAACCACATGTATCACTATTGTTATGTATTGATTTTTTTAAGAAGGTAAAATTTTCATGATAGCTTTTACTTGAATTGTCCACACGGAATAGAGTCGAGATAACCGGGTTGAATTGTTATATTATTCTAACAATCACATGCATCTCTATTATAAAGAGTTGTTATGTAATTATTATTTTTAAGAAGGGTAAAATTTTCATGATGGTTTTTACTTTGAATTGTCCATTCGGATCTTATGTTAGACATTTGAGCTCCCTATGTCTCTTCGTTGTCATGTAATGATTATACACTTAACATATGAATGGTAACATTTGAAAGAGGAGGGCTTAGAAAGAAGGGTTTAAATAATATTAAGAAATAAATAAACATTAATTAGCACAATCAGTCCATTTATTCGTCTGAATCGATTAACAATAATGCTAGTTTACTACCAAATGCTTACAACCTTCTTACAACTCTCTCATCTCCTGCTATATGGGTCACCTCGGGTTCTATTTCTCCACCAATGAACGACCGTCACGTGACGTTTCGGTCACGTGGTGACCATCCGGACAGTCACTGAGTCCCACCTCTTTTTTCTTCTCCAATGGAAGGCCGCCACATGGCCGCCACGTGACGGTTGTAAGAGGGTTGTAGGTATTTGGTTATAGTCATAGCATAGCTCATCGATTAAATAATACGTACCAGCCATGGGAGCTATTTCATATACTTGGCATGTCTTTGGCTTCTCAGCCAGCTGCTAGCAACTTCTAGGAATACCCATCTGTTTCTTTCCTCTCATTTCACACTTCCAATCCTCTTTTCTTCCGTTCTCTGTCTCCATCTTCACATATATGTACAAACATCTTTTGTCTATATATAATCCCTTCTCTCTGTTTCCTTCTCCATATTAATTTCCAACAATTTCGATTTCTCAACTTGAATTCAAATGGGCATCCTCAAGAACGTGCTCTTGCTCATGCCTGTTGCGTTTCTTGGGGTTGCAATTGCCTGTTCCAATGGAGGGTGCCGAGTATGTTACTACACTTCTCTCCATGTTCTTGTTATATGTGGACTGACATTTATGTTATAATTAAGAGTTTGATTTGTGTTTGATGGTTTAATTAGCTTCTTGACGAGTGTTCAACTGATAGCGACTGCGAGGCTGGCCTGTGGTGCTCTTCCTGCCCGCAAGGGTTCTCGGGTTCGAGATGCGTTCGATCGACTATCACAGACCAATTCACTCTATTGGTAATTATTATTATTTCTCACTCGCCAAGTCCTTATTCTGTTTATTTTATCTATATTTGTTTTAATGGCGTTGGTTGCTCATTGGATTGCATAGTTGCATGAGCTGAGAGTGTAGGGCAGAAAGATAAATCTAGGTATTATGTTGCTTCACGACTCTTTCATGTTTGTCTACAAATTTCGCATGACGAAAAACTCTTTGAGTTAATTTTTTTATGAAACTTTTTAGTGTCCTGTACCGGAGGAGAAGGTTAGGATTATGACTGCCTAATGATGATCTGTTTCAACAACTAATCAAATTGTAATGGATATTGGAGAATGATATATTCATTGGTTATTAATTTTTATTGTAGTCTAAACTCCCATGTGTGTGTTAAGCAGGGCCGACCCTGCGGTAAGTCTGACAAGACTTCTGACTTGGTAGGGATGCAAATGAACCAAGTCGAGCCAAGCTTTTATAAGCTTGAACTTTGACTTGATTAGAATTAATCGAGCTCTAGCTCGAGCTTGATAAGTTTTTTTTATTTTAGAACTTGAGCTTGGCTCGAGCTCGTTTATATTAAGCTTGAGTTTGGCTTGGTTTGACCTCGAGCTCGGGCTTGGCTTGATAAGCAAGCTTGATTCAAGCTGATAAACAAGCTCGATAAGTTCAAACTCAAGCTCGTTAAGCTTGATTTCAAGCTTGTTCAGTTTTATTTCAAGCTCATTAAGCTTGATTTTGAGCTTAACGAACTTGATTTCAAGTTTAACGAACTCGATTTCAAGCTAGATAGGCTTGAACTCAAGTACCTATAATATTAACAATTTATTTATAAAAATTCAACTAAAAAGGTTCCGTATATCAATTATTAAGGACATATAATTATATATAATGCACACAATCATATTGTTATACAAATATGCATAAAATTAGAATTCAACAAAGATAAAATTTAAATTTAAATAACAAAATAAATTGGTAGATTGCCAGCAACGAGCTCCTAAACGAGCTTCTAAACAAGCCAGCTTACGATTCAGCTCGCAAGCTTCTAAACGAGCCAGTTCGCAAGCTCAGCTCTTGCCGAGTACTTCTAAGCTTGAGCTTGGCTCGTTTATTAAACAAGCTCGAAAATGAATCTTGAGCTTGGCTTGTTTACTAAATGAACCGAGCTCAAACGAGCTTTTATCGAACCGAGCTTCGAGCAGCTTGGAAACGGCTTGGCTCATTTGCAGCCCTAGGGCTTGGGAAACCCTCCTCCATGTTACGCCCCGATCTCCCGTAGGCAAATCGGTCGTTCCCGCTAGGCGAGAATCACCGCGCCAGCGCTCCCGCGGAACGATCGCTTTGACCCATCCGAGCGTGATGTCGCACGAGCGTGAGCCACGCCCGTGCAAGGCCGTGGTTCATTGGCTGGCGGTAAGAGTTCTAAGCCACAGAGTCGCACAGATTGTCCGAGTGCAGCGGGGTCATGAACGCATAGGCGATCGATAACAAGTTCACTGAGTCGACAATAGAGGAAGCATTGAATAACACAAGTTGAAGTAAAACCAGCTCTTTCATCGATATATACAAGTGTTACAGGCGGCGCTTAGCCGAGATTACAAGTCGCTCAAGCCTCTTTCTCTGAAACAATAAAAGCGTGCCAAGTGGCTACAATTGTGGAATGATTGTACAGGCGATGTTCAGGCTATGTTCCAACATTATGTTTTCTATATGTGCTTCTGTTCCGGACGCAGCGCTCCAAGGCTTCAGAGGGGACTCCTAGCCTTAGCACGCACGAAGGGGACATCCGCACCGAACGAGGTTCTCCTTCACCCTGCATACAATCTGGTGGATTATCAGTACATTGAATGCACTGGTGGGGAGGCTACTCGCCCGCTCGACAAATCCAAACACGTAATATAGGTTCCGTGCACCACTATTATGTTGTCTTTCTAGTTGCCTTAGGATTAGTTTCATGCAAAGATTAAATAGCCTAACTCGTGTGGCAGTGCGCCGTGCGACATAAGAGGAAACACGGCGAGACTTACCAACTTACCAATTGGCCTTCCCTGTCCAAGGCAAACATTGTTAATTCAAGCACGGACATGTATAAATATTCAAGAGGCATAGCATATGCAAGCACGAGAGTCGTTATAACATAATCGTTCAGGTGTTCAGTGGTTCTTTCGATGCGATACAATGACTCGCACGCGGATAGCCGCTAAGCGAGGATGACTTATGTCACGCCCAGTCCCAAAACTATCGAGGGACTAGATACGTGGCAATGGCCAGCAGCACACACCGATGGACAAACCCAATTTAATGGATCCATCGGGGCATACTTAAGCTGTAATCTAACAATAAGTAGGTCCAATGATACAAGTCACAGTCTATACTAATCTCATCCACAACAGAACAGTATATGAACTAAATAGCAAAACTGGAATAAATGCTGAAGGTAAAGATACTGTCGAATATCCAGCAAGAAATAATACTAAGTCGGGTGGAGACAAATCCACTACCGATAAATGGAAAAATAGAGACAAGGAAATATAACTAAAACATGCTAGAAAGTAACTAAGTATAAGCAGGGCCATCAACTGCTATCGTACCCTCGTCTGGTGTCGATCCGTAAAGCTGCGGGTACTCCTCGTTTGCTAAATCTAGAGAACAAAACCAGGTCCTCAGCGGGACGTAACAAGATACAAAAGAATACGAGCCAAAAGTACAGTAAATGAACATGCAAGATAGACAAGAAAATAATCACAAGAGAAGCAACTAAGACACAATAAATTTCCATATCTAAGACGGTGGCATGCCAATGATGCTATCAACCATGACTACAAGCAATCGGGATAATCGCAACTCAATGGGAGATCACGGTCCTATAGAAAGTAGGCCAATGGGGACTCCCAATCTATAGTATGGCTCTTTCGCAGCCCAACGGGAGCTCACGAATGAGGTAGTCAAATGAACAAGTCTCTATCGCAGCATAATGGGTACTCACAATCGAGAATACTCCAGTATAGTCAATGCCTAATAACGATCATCTAGGAACTAAAAAAACCAGTCGAGTCAACTCAAGGAACGTAGAATAAACATATACCATCCCAATATGTCTATGGAACAAATAGTGATCCATGGAAAAGAGCAAATAATGTACATGCACGTAAAACGAGAAAATAAGACTAGAGCAGCAGGAATAAATCAATATTTAAAACGCATCAAGAAACTATATACGACGAGAAAATAACAACTGAAAAGGGAAGCATGCAAATAAGGTGCAAGGGTTGGCAAGGTAGCTTGCACGATAATGTATAAATAAGTCAAGGAAATAAGTAGCAAAACTGCAGGATTTGGCAAGGTATACTTGCCTGGGTTTTGAATACCAACAGTCGTCCCTATATCAGTGGATCATATAGGTACTCCTCCAAAAGCTGTAATAAATATCACCAACAGTCTCAGAAGATATCAAATAGCTATAAATGCCTGTCCTTAAGTCCAATTTGGACACAGGGGCGAAAATGACAGTTTCTGGTCAAAGCGGGGTCCACATGTGAGCCGCTTTGCACCGAAACCCGTGTCAGGGTCAAAGGTCTCCAAATTCGACAAACTTAGTGTCAACAAGTCAGGAACGATGATACAAACCCAACGGAACTTCCAGAATTGGATTCCGATGAGCCGATCAGAAAATCGCCCGTCAAGTGGAGCCGGTGGGGCCCACGATACGCGATTTTGTCAACGTACTCAGAATCGAACCAAACTTGGGTCACAGGACCAGCGTATTGCTACGAGTCCGATGACGCAAGTTTCGTCTCAATCCGACGTGTGTACACGAAGTTACAGCGCATTCCAGAATAGGCGGATACGGGGCGTTGTCGGCGGATACGCGTTGGTTCCGGTATGCACGCACATCCAAATCGACTTCTGCGAAATCCCACACGTCCGTATCAACGGCGCGCACGTTTCGGTAAAGACCGCGTGCGACCAAGTCGTCCCGTTTGGCGGGGCACACTCAGTTCCGGGGTGAAACAAGGCGTTGGTTTTCCTGTTTTTGGATAGCGGTTTGCGATCACCACAGGACGCGACGCACCGAGCGGGTTGCACGGGCATCGAGAGGGTTACACAGTCTACGCGTTGCAACAGACGGAATCGAAAATGGAATTACGAGAAGAGAGGAAATGCTACCTGAACAGGGCTCCGTGAAGACTGATTTTCACGTGTCCGAGTGTCTGCTTCGTGTCCTGCGTCAATCGTGTCCAGGCTAGGGTTTAGGATTCGAGGGCTGTCGGAGACTCGTCGAAGGGTGGCTGTGCTCGGGGCGGCCGGGGAGTGGCTGCTCTGGAGGAGGACGGCGAGGGGATCGCCGGCTCTGTGGGAGGGAGGTAGGCGGAGAGGGGCTCGGCGGAGGCTGAGAGGGAGATGGAGGCGGGGAAGGAAGTTCTGGGAGGAGACGGGGACGTTCGGCGGAGGGGAGATCGACTGGGACGAGGAGAGGAGACGGAGCCAGGGAAGTCGAGGTCAGGGCGCCGTGGGTCGGGGGAAGACGGAGGATCGTCGAGAGGAGGAGGGACTGTGAGGAGACGGCTGCACAGGGTTCAGACGGGCGGGCGTTGCTGCGGGCGGCGGAGCGGGAGTCTAGGGCGGCTCTGCGAGAGGGGGATGTTTGTCGGGAACGGCAGGGAGGTGGAGAGGAGGAGAGAGGGAGACGACGGCGGGCTGAGACGAGGGGCGGGTCGAGCGGGCTGGGCGGTGGTCGTGCGGAGATTTGTGGAGGCGGTGACAAGCGAGGGCGGAGGAGATTCGTCGACAGAGGAGGAAGTGGAGTCGGGGACGGTGATAGGCGGAGAGGGGCTGTGCTTGAGGCGGAGGAAGAGGGAGACGGGGCTGCGGGGGTGTCCGGGCGGCGGAGAGAGGAGAAAGACGGCAGCGGTGGAGTTGATTATTAGGGTTGCGGCGCTGGGCACGGAAGTCGAGACACATTAAATAGGGTGAACAGTATTTCCGGTGGGGGAATCCGGTAGGGTTTCGATTTGGGTTTCGGGTCCCGGTCGGGTTTGATGGATCCGACCCGACCCGACCCGTTAAGCTGGGTTGGTCTGGTTCGGTTTAGTGGTTTGGTTCGGTTCAGTGTTTGGTTCGGTTTATTTCAAATAAACCCGATTTATTTCAGGGTTTGATTAGGGTTTAATTCTACGTTGGTTTTTAGGGCTTTATAACTGCTTCCGGAGTCAAATAAATTCACAAAAAATTATCCTATGTCCGGTTTTCCATTTTACACCATAAAATATTATTTCCATAATATTTTAATATTATTTAACAGCAATTAAAAATCATTTAATTTCAAAATACCTAGGTTTTAATTACAGAAAAATTCCTGAAAATTTGTGAAAAATCTAAATTAAAAAATTACTGAAAATCAGGGGGCTTACAATCTACCAAACTTATAAAAATTTCGTCCTCAAAATTAAAATATGGTAGGGTTCTCTCTATCCAATCTCACTTGATTACAGTCTAAAGGATTCCTCTCAAGTGAACATTGCGGTCTCTACCCAACTTAGAATTTACCCATCCATCATCTAAGGATATACATCTAATAAAGCTATGCCCCAACTTATTTAATCATGTTATTGAATCCTCAAGTCTTTAACACCAAACATATCACCTATGATATTCCCTTAATCATATATAAAAGGGTCATCAACAATGCGACCGGCCTGTGGGGTATATCTAGTACTGTCTATATATCAAACTTATACCAAGCACGAGGTTTCATCTTTCCGAAATAAGGGAAGACGAAGATCAATAATAAAGAGTTCAAGGGTGAGGTAATAGAATAGAAGTATCAGGATATCAAGGCGTTTAACGAATTCAGATGGGATTTGTCAAGACAATTGTGGATTGAAATCCTATTCTGGTAATCCTTTGTTCGCATGCTCATATTAGTACAGTTATGTAACTGATACGATATGCTCAAACATATCTAGAGGGCAAGTATACTAGTCAACTATATATCTCAATCCACGTGAAGTAGTCGTGCGAAGAGCGAACCAAAATGCACTAAGGTTGATCAGACCGTAATACACTGATTCTGAATAGACAATTGTATTAGTGTGTCGACCCAATAATACATATGTCATGAACAAGCTCGATAAAAGGATAAGCTTGCAAAACTAGGCTATATTAGCAGCATAAGTCAAGGTAGTACAACAATTATAAGTACGCTAGATGATGATGAAAGGAGGTACAACTTAATTCAAGTTCACAAAACAACACAAAATAAGCACAATAACAAAAGACTCTACAATCTCTACAGTTATCAATTATAAGCAAATTCAAAATTACTAGGTCAAGGCTAAGGTCACGAACCAACAGGCACGAACTAAAGCAACACTAGAAACAGAAAACTATAAAAACTTACGCGCATTAGCTACTCCATGAATTTGCGCGTCCTCCAAAGTCATCGCGAAAGCTCGTCCGCGTTCTTGAGGTGGTGCCCTCTGCTGTTGCTGGGCCTGCTGGAAGAGTGTTTCTCGAGGTGCCAAGGGTGGCCTTGGTTGATACCCTCCTGGTGCTGGTAGAGCTTGTTGGTTAACCGTTGGTGCTCTTTCTCTACGCTCAGGACATTCCTTCAATAAATGCTGACTGGATCCGCAAGCTAAACATAATCTCCTTTTGCGTCTGCACTGGTCCTCAATATGGCCTCGCCTACGACAATATGGACAGATAGGTAGTGCCTGTGGAGATGCTTCTGGTGGCTGGTGCATGTGAGGTCTCTTTGCAACTTCTTCCTGTGGTGCTCCGGCTGGTGCTGATGTGGACGATCGCTTCAGACTGGTCTCTCTTCTGGTGACGCGCTCCATGCGTCGGGCTGCATTAAGGACGTCCGGGTAAGATGTAGGTGCAACGGATCCAATTAGTTTCTGTAGCTCAATGTTTAGTCCGTCGAAGAACTTCTCAGCCTTCTCTTCTTCTGTCGGAATCAAGGTTGGGGCGAAGCGGCTCAGACGAATGAATTCTGTGTTGTATTCTTCCACTGTCAGATTGTCTTGAGTGAGGTGATTAAACTTGTCCCGAAGTTCTGATCGAGCGATAGCCGGAATGTACATCTCCTGAAAGAGTCTAGAAAACTCTTCCCAAGTGACTCGGTCTGGTCCGAGCCGTGTCTCCTCAGATAGCCACCAGTGATGCGCATTATCCGTCAACTGCATTCTAACGGCAGTCATCCAACGTTCTCTGGGAAGCTCAGCTGCTTCCAACTGGTGTTGTGTGTTGGTGATCCACTCATAAACTTCTGTGGGCTCCTCCTTGCTTGAGAAGGTACGGGGCTTCAGCTGGCGAAAATCGATAATAGAGCCCGTCGGTTGCCGTCGAGTTGGTAGATCCGCCTGCTCCAGTACAAGTGCTAGGCTGCGACTCAAAGTCTCTTGTTGAATCTGCTGTTGAGCTTGCATCATTGCGTAGATCATTTGAAACATCTGTTTCCCGTCCATAGCTTGCCCTTGTGGGAATACAGCCAGTAGTGGTGTGAACTGCAGCGGAGGTGGAATATCGTCTTGCCGATCTCTTGAGGTATCTTGACTGTTTTGTTGTTCTGGTTGACCTCCACCAACTGGTGTCACTTCATCGTCATAGGTGACATCTGCAACTTATGGTGTTCCGGGAGTCTCGTCGCATGCTTGTGAATCCATTGCTCTGCATCAAAATAAACTATAAGAGACGCACAAGAATCAAGGCAAGATGCAAGTTAAGAATTAATTTTGAATCCGATATAGATATCAAGAACGTTTCAAGCAGGTGGATGAGATCCTAAAAACTTATCATATTCTTACTGCAGGCTTGCTCGGTCCCTAAGTTGAAACCGAACAATTTAGTCGTTGACCTGCATGGGCCACCACAAAAACCATGTCACGCCCCAGTCCCAAAACTATCGAGGGACTAGACATGTGGCAATGGCCAGCAGCACACACCGATGGACAAACTCAATTTAATGGATCCATCGGGGCATACTTAAGCTGTAATCTAACAATAAGTAGGTCCAATGATACAAGTCACAGTCTATACTAATCTCATCCATAACAGAACAGCATATGAACTAAATAGCAAAACTGGAATAAATGCTGAAGGTAAAGATACTGTCGAATATCTAGCAAGAAATAATACTAAGTCGGGTGGAGACAAATCCACTACCGATAAATGGAAAAATAGAGACAAGGAAATATAACTAAAACATGCTAGAAAGTAACTAAGTATAAGCATGGCCATAAACTGCTATCGTACCCTCGTCTGGTGTCGATCCGTAAAGCTGCGGGTACTCCTCGTCTGCTAAATCTGGAGAACAAAACCAGGTCCTCAGCGGGACGTAACAAGATACAAAAGAATACGAGCCAAAAGTATAGTAAATGAACATGCAAGATAGACAAGAAAATAATCACAAGAGAAGCAACTAAGACACAATAAATTTCCATATCTAAGACGGTGGCATGCCAATGATGCTATCAACCATGACTACAAGCAATCGGGATAACCGCAACTCAATGGGAGATCACGGTCCTATAGAAAGTAGGCCAATGGGGACTCCCAATCTATAGTATGGCTCTTTCGCAGCCCAACGGGAGCTCACGAATGAGGTAGTCAAATGAACAAGTCTCTATCGCAGCACAATGGGTACTCACAATCGAGAATGCTCCAGTATAGTCAATGCCTAATAACGATCATCTAGGAACTAAAGAAACCAGTCGAGTCAACTCAAGGAACGTAGAATAAACATATACCATCCCAATATGTCTATGGAACAAATAGTGATCCATGGAAAAGAGCAAATAATGTACATGTACGTAAAACGAGAAAATAAGACTAGAGCAACAGGAATAAATCAATATGTAAAACGCATCAAGAAACTATATACGGCGAGAAAATAACAACTGAAAAGGGAAGCATGCAAATAAGGTGCAAGGGTTGGCAAGGTAGCTTGCACGACAATGTATAAATAAGTCAAGGAAATAAGTAGCAAAACTGCAGGATTTGGCAAGGTATACTTGCCTGGGGTTTTGAATACCAACAGTCGTCCCTGTATCAGTGGATCCTGTAGGTACTCCTCCAAAAGCTGTAATAAACATCACCAACAGTCTCAGAAGATATCAAATAGCTAGAAATGCCTGTCCTTAAGTCCAATTTGGACACAGGAGCGAAAATGACAGTTTCTGGTCAAAGCGGGGTCCACATGTGGGCCGCTTTGCACCGAAAACCGTGTCAGGGTCAAAGGTCTCCAAATTCGACAAACTTAGTGTCAACAAGTCAGGAATGATGATACAAACCCAACGGAACTTCCAGAATTGGATTCCGATGAGCCGATCATAAAATCGCCTGTCAAGTGGAGCCGGTGGGGCCCACGATACGCGATTTTGTCAACGTTCTCAGAATCGAACCAAACTTGGGTCACAGGACCAGCGTATTGCTACGAGTCCAATGGTGTAAGTTTCGTCTCGATCCGACGTGTGTACACGAAGTTACAGCACGTTCCAGAATAGGCGGATACGGGACGTTGTCGGCGGATACGCATTGGTTCCGGTGTGCACGCACATCCGAATCGACTTCTGCGAAATCCCACACATCCGTATCAACGGCGCGCACGTTTCGGTAAAGACCGCGTGCGACCAAGTCGTCCCGTTTGGCGGGGCACACTCAGTTCCGGGGTGAAACAGGGCGTTGGTTTTTCTGTTTTTGGATCGCGGTTTGCGATCACCACAGGACGCGACGTACCGAGCGGGTTGCACGGGCATCGAGAGGGTTACACAGTCTACGCGTTACAACAGACGAAATAAAAAATGGAATTACGAGGAGAGAGGAAATGCTACCAGAACAGGGCTCCGTGAAGACTGATTTTCACGTGTCCGAGTGTCTGCTTCGTGTCATGCGTCAATCGTGTCCAGGCTAGGGTTTAGGATTCGAGGGATGCCGGAGACTCGTCGGAGGGTGGCTGTGCTAGGGGCGGCCGGGGAGTGGCTGCTCGGGAGGAGGACGGCGAGGGGATCGCCGGCTCTGTGGGAGGGAGGTAGGCGGAGAGGGGGCTCGGCGGAGGCTGAGAGGGAGATGGAGGCGGGGAAGGAAGTTCTGGGAGGAGACGGGGACGTTCGGCGGAGGGGAGATCGACTGGGACGAGGAGAGGAGACGGAGCCAGGGAAGTCGAGGTCAGGGCGCCGTGGGTCGGGGGAAGACGGAGGACCGTCGAGAGGAGGAGGGACTGTGAGGAGACGGTTGCGCAGGGTTCAGGCGGGCGGGCGTTGCTGCGGGCGGCGGAGCGGGAGTCTAGGGCGGCTCTGCGAGAGGGGGATGTTCGTCGGGAACGGTAGGGAGGTGGAGAGGAGGAGAGAGGGAGACGACGGCGGGCTGAGACGAGGGGCGGGTCGAGCGGGCTGGGCGGTGGTCGTGCGGAGATTTGTGGAGGCGGTGACAGGCGAGGGCGGAGGAGATTCGTCGACGGAGGAGGAAGTGGAGTCGGGGACGGTGATAGGCGGAGAGGGGCTGTGCTTGACGCGGAGGAAGAGGGAGACGGGGCTGCGGGGATGTCCGGGCGACGGAGAGAGGAGAAAGATGGCGGCGGTGGAGTTGATTGTTAGGGTTGCAGCGCTGGGCACGGAAGTCGAGACACATTAAATTGGGTGAACAGTATTTCCGGTGGGGGAATCCGGTAGGGTTTCGATTTGGGTTTCGGGTCCGGGTCGGGTTTGATGGATCCGACCCGACCCGACCCGTTAAGCTGGGTTGGTCTGGTTCGGTTTAGCGGTTTGGTTCGGTTCAGTGTTTGGTTCAGTTTATTTCAAATAAACCCGGTTTATTTCAGGGTTTGATTAGGGTTTAATTCTACGTTGGTTTTTAGGGCTTTGTAACTGCTTCCGGAGTCCAATAAATTCACAGAAAATTACCCTATGTCCGGTTTTCCATTTTACACCATAAAATATTATTTCCATAATATTTTAATATTATTTAACAGCAATTAAAAATCATTTAATTCCAAAATATCTAGGTTTTAATTAAAGAAAAATTCCTGAAAATTTGTGAAAAATCCAAATTAAAAAATTATTGAAAATCAGGGGGCTTACAACTTATCTATATGAACATGAGTCGCTGGCATAGCCATTAAGGACGAGTTATAGTCACGGGATAGAAAATGCTATGCGACGCAGGTAGCGAGCCCCTCCACATGCCATCTTCATCCTCAATTCCAATTGACTAATCCATATGTTTCGTCCGGATCGGATCGGTCCCAGTGCCCCGGTGACCGTCCGCGAAACCTCCAAAACCTTGTGCACCAAGTTGTCCGCGACATGCAGGTCTATAGGGTTATCCATATCCATATCCATCACGATACAATCAATAACACGAGTACAATCTTGAATTTCCACTATGAACGAGCTTGGACAGGATTCTTGTTCACAGGTAAACTTGATGTGATTTCAATTTCAGTATTCACTTGCCTTGATGCATGCCCCTGGTTCGGGGATGCCTTGGTGACCTAACGGTCCCGGATACTTTCAAGATCATTCTTTCACGGAACGACTACTTAGTAGTCTCCCGAGGTTTGGATGAAAACAAGGCAACATACAAGCAGACAAGCATGCATTTGTTTAAACACAAATATTCACGTTAGCTCGGGCCCGAAGGTAAGCCGAGGAGTAAAACCGTAAAGGGACTTCCCGAGCGACACAATCTAGGGTAGCATGCGAGGGTCTGAACATATATATAAGCAATGTTTTATTTCCATGTTCTAACATAAGCAATACAAGTTGGGATTATTCGCTTAGCTAGGTGTGTTGGATTCTTATTAGCATGCAGGGGGTGATTCACCTAGCGACTAGCATGTATCGCTCCACATTTTTATGTGTGCTGGCTAAGCAAAGACAAGTTCACCGTAGCCACCCACCTTAGCGATGATTCGTCTCGGTTGAGCGATACGTCAAGCGAGCCTCTGAAAGCCTAAGCCGGGAAAACCTGTAGGAACAAGTATGGGTATCCTTTGCCTCAAACGAGGATTCTCGCCTGAGCAAAGCGGGTCGGAACATTGCACTTTTGCCGTTTGAATCGGCAGTCCGCTTGAACGGAACAGGGTGTTACACTCCATAGGACAACCTCCAATGCCATTTGGTTTTCTTAGGACTGGTCCAACCCAAATCCAAATTAAATCTATATCTTTCAATAGGGTAAAGGGCAACCAAATTAGCTCCGACTAAGGCAACCCAACCCACCGAGCCAACCCTGGTTTTAAGAAGGTTATGGATATTTTTTTGTAGATTTATTGAAATATGTTGCGGTGTACTTAGCATATTAGATTTTAGATTATTTATAAAGACATAACACAAATTTTTTAAAATTTTATTACCAATATGTCATTATCAAAATTGCTAAGAACATCACATAGTTATGTATAAAATCTAATAATAGTCAGGACTGTCAGGATCCAGGATCCTGGCAGTCCTTCCAATAGTTAGGATCCTGATAGTCCTTTGTCGTCCCTAACGAAAATGTGTCGAATTTTGAGGTTAGCAACACTAATTTTTGGGTTCTATAACTTTGGAAAAACATTCAATAAGAACCTATAATCTAATAAGTAATAAAACATATGAGAATTATATAGAAACTAAATTTTCAAAAAAAAATCTACAATTAGAAGAGGAAAAAAATGTTCAAAAATAGAAAAGAAGAAGAGAAATAGAAAGATTATCTTGATTGGAAAGTATCCTTGGTGTGGGTTCGAAGAGGTAGATGAAGTGAATTGGGGAGAAGAAAGTAGGAAGAAGATGAAGAGTGGGATGTTAGGAAAGGGAAAGAATGTATTGCCTCCAATCAATTTTTTGGCTAGTCCCTAACAAAAAAATAAGAAAACCTTTGATAGCTCATATCCGTAGATGAAGTCAATTGGAGAGAAGAAAGTAGGAAGAAGATGAAGAGTGGGATGTTAGGAAAGAGAAAGAATGTATTGCAACCAATCAATTTTTTGGCTAGCTTCTAATAAAAAATTAGAAAACCTTTCAAACCCCCCCCCCCCCCCCCCCCCCCCCCCCCCACCAAAAAAAATAAGGGTTGTCTTTATAAATTTGGTGGACTAATCTTTATTTTCT